>OY728131.1:1640447197-1641697197 GCA_963277665.1 Viscum album | reverse complement strand
CTTTTTCCCACGCCACTCAAGCATCATACCTTGACTAAATTGTAGAAACTACTCTTCCCAATCCCTCTCCCCATGTCCAAGACCATTTGGTATCACCAAAAGGCCAAAAACAAGGGTCTTAAAAAATATATCAAGGAGGAGTACTCATGAGATGAACCTCTAGTTATTGTTTTTTAATTCTTTTTCATGTTTTATTATTTTGTTGCTCTCTTCTCACCTCAACTCATTCAAATTACATGATAATTTATGTGACATACCTGTACTAGATTTTTATTATGATAATGTAATATTTCATTATAATCTCATTTTCCCCCTCCATTTATACAATAAATACAAACACCGTCTGAGAAGTGTTAATTTATCACAGTCAACGAAGACGGGTTTT
Source organism: Viscum album (assembly GCA_963277665.1). NCBI lineage: Eukaryota > Viridiplantae > Streptophyta > Magnoliopsida > Santalales > Viscaceae > Viscum > Viscum album. The sequence continues at coordinate 1,641,696,812 of OY728131.1, read as the reverse complement.
CAAATTGCATTACAATCATCAATACTGGTCATGAAACATTTTCAATGGTTTATCCAGATTATAATATATGTATTTTATCTATTTTATAGTACTATAATCCTTACTCACTAATAATATGGAATAATAATACAAAACAAGTTTATTATGCACAAAACTGTTAAGACAAATCCAGGCCTTTATTAACTCATCGAGTGATTCATCCTTATGGTATATAACCAGAATCACTATAAGAAAATGCATATCTATTTAATTTCACTAATAATTTATATTAAAAATTATTTTTATTTAAACACATTTCAAGCAAACATCCTTTCATGAATACAAGTAAATGGATCATGAAAACCAAATAAGAAAATTCTTCCAAAACAATAAAATTGAATCTCTTAAACCCATAAAAAAGGTGATTAATGAACATAATAAGCTTAAAAAATATCAATTACATGTTGATGAGGTTCTATAATTATTCATTAATGATGAAAATTTTGATTATTCAGGTCGTTAAGAACAATCAAGAACACCTTCAAGCATAAGGTAAGGGATTCCCTCTCTCACTTTTGTTCAAGAATCTCCCATATGTTTTGTTGTTTTATTTTTAATACATAATTATTGGGTTTCTTTTAGAACCTCCCCCATACTTCCTTATGATATATAAATAATGGGATACACCTTTACATATCATTAATCCCTCTCAATAAGACTCGTTACCATGATGAAATGTTTGCAAGGGGTTTTCTTATCTCACATTCAATTCTTTAGGATTCCCATTGTTCGCCTCTTATTTCAAATATGTGGTATAGTTTTACTAACATTTCAAATATATTATCATTAGTATCTTTATATTCATGGTGTTCTATGATTCTTTTGATGGTTATTAACTTTTTCGTATGACTCAATTGATTTCGATGTGGTAACGATATTTGTCTCAATTTTTACTTCGTTGTGACTTGCATAATATTATGCACCTACTCTTTCTTTTGTGGTTTTCCTACTTCACATTTGAGATCAATTTTCAATTTAAATTGTATTCAATTTAAATTTCCATATTCTTATATCATGGATATTATTATTTTTTAAGTCGTATATCATTTTCCATACGGTATTTGTTTTGAATGTTGTTTTGACTGCAGAAATATTGAGGAATTTGTATCCTCTATTTCATAAGTATAATATAAAGTAATATTCCTCTTGTGTTGAATATATGTATAAAGAATTATTTAGGAATTAAGTGGTGAGTTAGACACACTACTTCCCCTCGATGCATTGACATGTCTCATGAGACTATTAGTTTGGCAGAAAACCCTTCGAGTCTATTTCAAAAAATCAGACGAGTTTCTACCCAAAGAACTAAACCGTTTTAACAGTATTATCGTATCATGTTCCAGACACATGAAGTTCAATTAATAAGTATTATCTTTATTCTTTATTAGTTATTACTATCCATGAGGTTTTCACGTTGACAAAATATATGGATGCAGTTTCATTCTCAATTTATTAATGTCATGAGTATTTCATTTATTCACTATGCCATATTGATTATGTCAAGTTGTTTACAACTTAGTTGTTATTGATTCATGATTCTTCCATTTGTAACCCTTACTGAGAATTTTAGCTCACCCCTTTCATTGTTCACCTTTATTGAATGATGAAGATGAGATTTTTATATAGTTCATGTGGATGAAGTCTTTAGTTTTTGTTATTTATTGTTTTTTGGAACATTTAACAATGTAATTTGAGTTACATTTATGTATCTAGTTTCTTCAATACTACTAAACTGATCGTTCATTCTGTATTTTCATTCATTCTAACCAAGCCAATATAACATGTAATGAACCGACTCTAGTCTAGAGGGTTCAGGGTGTTACACTAAGAGTATTAAAGAGTTTGATTATGAGATCTTGGTCAGACGATATTTCAACACTATGATCATTAGTGGAAGGAGTGATATATGGAATTTCAAAAAAAAATTATTTTGATATAGTGGCATTATATACCACCCTATAATAGTGAGAATTCATTTTTTTCATAAATCGATGACCATCATGTTGTTATATTTAGGGCCACATTACAATGTCTAATTTATTATTGGAGGATGATATCTTACAGCCTTTATTTTAAAATGATATTGATATGAATGTGGGTTAAATTTATTGAAATAGATTTACATTAATAATAGTATCATCGGTTATTTTAATCATAACTAAATTATTTTGGATCATGAGTTATGATATAAGAAGATTATGTGGAGGATAAATATAAACCGTGTTCAAAATATTGGTTCTAGTACAATAGTTCCATTGAATATTAAATTTAGAGGATTCTATAACATGTCATAAAATGGCTTATGTAAGAACCCAGATATTGTAAATTTATGCAATCATTTATTTTTCTTTTTTGAATCCCATGTTTTGGTTAATTAATTGTGTACCCAAGTCCTAGAGTATGATTGGTTGTGTTTTGGGGGTTCGGTACATGGATAGTCGAGAAAATGGGGTTTTCTGGATAGGCTGCATGGTTTGTGCATGTTTAGTGCTAACCATTAGGATAGCCCACAAAACTGTGTAGAAGATGTCTTTTTATACAGTGGTCTCCACATGGTTTGTGCATGGTTTTGAAAACTGTGCAGGTAAGCCATGTGAGGGGGTATTTTTTGTACAAAAGCATTTGTACAGGTTGCGCAAGGTTTGGAAAACCATGCTGGTAAATCGTGTGGCCCAAAAACCATTTAAAAATTACAATTTTTCCCCTCATGGATTTTTAACCCCTACTCCATATTTCATCCCATTTCACCCCTCTTCACCCTAGGGATGAAGTAAATCTCCCAAGAGCTCCAATAGTTCAATATCCCCCTTTTATGAGGCGTTTTTGGTGTCGTTTGTTCTGGATTGAATATCCAGGTAACGCTAAACCCATCCTTGCTTCACATCTGAGTTTAGGGTTTGTATCTTCTTCATATCTCTTTCTGATTCTCTAAAAACCTACACTATTGGTGATATATAGTATTATTCTTCAATGGTATGTTGAAGTGGAATCTAAGGGCACAATTAAGATTATGTTCACCCGATGAATTCTGGTAGGTGGTGTACATGTTATATCCCCTGGTTTATTTATGGATTTGACCATGTGTGGTTTTGTTAATGGTTGTGTCATGGTGTGTTTTGACTACCCATGGAATGTTTTGGTAAAATTTTTATTAAATGGGTAAATTGGAACCCTCACAATCACCGTGGGATGCATCAAGGGTGATGAGACTAAACTAGGTGCACTATTGGGGTGACCCAGATTTTCAGCACCTAGGGATTGTGAAGAAAAAGTAGGATATTTGTGTGTTTATGATGAACCCTTTATAAACATGTTGATGAGATTGATGTTGTTGGGGGTAGAAGCTAGGTGATTCACCTAGTCTTAATAATAATAACCTAAGGTTCTATTGATTAACATGAAGGTGTTTTATATGGGAGAACATGGATACATTAAATGAATTGTGAATAGTGATGGAAAATGTAATGGGTTAGTATGTGGAAATCATGAAAGACCATAATTTAATAGATTATGAGTCTACTAATGAATCCTAGAGATATAGTAATAATGAACAATTATTAATGAGCTAAGCATAGAAAATGGGGATTGGACTAAACGGTTGATGATGTGTAATGTGGTAAAGGTGTTAATGGGTTAAACCATGGTATTAACACATATGTATTGTTACAATTAATGATTTCATTGGTAAATCATTGTTATGAGATTTCAATTGTTAATGGAAATATATATAACATTTTCACATTTCTTGGTAGTGTGGAATATTGACTGAGGTTATACGCCCACTGGTCGACTTGGGCTGATGCTCTAGACTCCAACCTAATGCACGTGTTAGGGATGAGAAATGATGCTCTATTACCCTAGCAGTTTCATCCACCCAGACTAATGTTTTGAGGTGGGGATGTGGATGATGGCATATTGGACTAACTCTCCAATGTCTACTGTGTGTTTTCCCTCAGGTATGGGATTGTGTACTTGAGCCCATGTAATTTTTTATGTTTTATGAACACATGTTAAATGTGATAGAAATTGTATGTAATGGTAAATGGGTTGAAATGGTAAGATATGGAAATGGGAATAAATTTGGGTAATGGAACTAAACTGGATAAGGGTTCTTAATCTTTTACTTGTCATTTATTATTGATTTTACATTGCATGCACGTTTGTTTATAGAAGATATTTTGTCAACACTATTGGTGGTGGTCTACTGAGTTGTACTCATGCCCTGCTCGGGCCGCCATTGGGTACCTGAGCAGACATCACGTGTGCAGGTCAGGAGAAGGAAAAATGTCCCTTCTAGGCAGTTGGGTTGGAATGAGTGTGCTTGGTGGAGGCCCTAGACTTGGTGTCTAAACCCTTTTGGGGATTTTGTAGTGGTCTCATTTTTGGGTTTTGTTCACTTTTTAACTTGTAGCATGGCATGACATATTAAATGTTGTATATGGTTGTACCCTATTTGAGAAATGGTTGTTTATGCATACTCTCGTATTTTTTTTATTAATTCTCATATTTAATTTATCTTCTGTTGTGTCTTAATATGATAAAAATGGGGTATAGTCTTCCCAATAGACTACTACGTCCCCTGCTGCTAGTCGGAAACCTTTGGAGTACGAGGTGGTGTGCTTAAGATCCTATAACCACCTGGCTCGGAGAACCAGTTTACTAAATTCTGGGTCGGATACATTAAAAAGTGGTATCCAAGGTGTTATTTCTTCCCCTTATCTGAAATCTTGTAATTTGGGATGGTATATGTGAGTTAGGATGTGTCGGGCCTTGGTAATGAGCTCATGCAAGGGAGTATTTAACCCATGTATGAGGGAAAATCCATGTCACCCAGGGCAGTAATTGTTATTTTTCATTGTGCGGTGTTACAGTTAATTATATTTCACCATTGGGTGATTCACATGTTGTGTGACGTGATTTTTTTCTGATATTTGGCTCATGGACTCAATGAAAAGAGGTTTTGCATTCATGCATCATTGTGGGAACCGATAGTGGTAGGTGCCAAACATCATGGTTAGAACACGTGGTTTGGGTGTGTGAGGCATGAATTATAGAATGCACCATTCATTGGATAATTAAAAAGGGAAATGTTGTAAAAGAAAAAATTTAAATGGGTGATGATAAAATAATGATAAGTGATGACTAATGAAATATGTGTAATTAAGGGTTTTTAGTGCATTAAAAAATGTCATTTGTAACATATTGGGTGAGCCTTGTGGTAGCGTATCGTTGTTTACCCCTTTTGGACCATGGTCCATGGTAGGGATGGTCGGGGTAATGTTTCTATAATACTAAGGATTTTTGGGATGGTTCATGTATAATGGGTTTATGTGGCAGGTGAAGATCCTTCATGTTATGAATTGTGAATGTTCTATAGTATCAGTTATAAATATCATGTTTGGAAATGTAGGGAAATTCCACTATGACGTCGAGCACTACTTTGGAAATAAGAGGATGTTGCTTATAACACTCTTACAGTAGAGAAGAAAGAGAATATGGTGATTTAGGAAGGTATAAAAGATCTGTTCGAAGAGAACATGTCTTATTTGATGTAGATGAGGGATTGGGACCCAGGGTGTATAGCATCGAGTGTGTTTGAGTTAGCGAGAGTGTTTTTGCTACAACACCCTCTGACCAAAACTGGAGAGGTTGGCCCAGTGGCATAAGAGTTTTGTATATAGTCATTATTGATGATACTTGATCATCTGGAGACTCTTGATGGGAAGTGGGTCAAGTTGGCAACCTATATATTGCGGGTCCTTGAAAAGAGTTGGTGGGACATCTTGGATCAGACATAGCAGGCTGAGGGGATGTTGGGGAAGGATTTCTAGGAAAGGTTCCTAGAAAATGTTTTCCCAGATACACTGAGGAAAGAGCATGCAATAGAGTCAAGGGCCCGAGTTAGGAATCGATGTTAGTGATGAAGTATGTTGGTCGCTTCACTGACCTAAAGACGCTTTGTTCCAGTGTTGGAGGGGGGATGGGGCAGTAGTTGTGAGGTGTTTCTAGGATGGGATGAGCCCCGAGATCTGGTCTTAGGTGAATATCATCTTCATGAATAATTTTACAGAGGTAGTCGATCATGCATTGATATCAGAATAGAACCTGAAGGGTGTTTCTGGTAGTGGGCTCATCATGCTAGCTGGGTGGACAAGTGGTGCAGCTTCCATCGGTAAAAATATTCGTTTTAGAAGTTTTCTGCAGGTTAGAAGTGCTCCAGGTAGTCCAAAGTAAGGGTCATCCTTTCAAGATGGTGATTGCGTGTTCTACTATCAGTGCGGAAGGCTGGTGCACTTGCATGGATAGTGTCCCCAACCTCCAGTTGAGTTTTTGTTGTGCGGAAGATTGGGACATGTGAAAAGGTTCTTCAAGAACCCCCAGGAGGAGAGTATGAATATTGGTGACAGATTGATGCTAGGAAGAGGAAATGGATCATTTCCACCATATTAAGTAGGGAGTTGGAGCTCCACAAGTCGTACTGGCAGGGGCAGTGGGCGTGGAACTCAGGGGAAGGATCATCCAAGTTAGTAGGGAAGTGCAGTGTATGACACATTCTTTAGAGCCCAGGGTAGAGGGGCAGGTCAGCTTCATACAGTTCATTCTACACCTAGTAATGGTGAGGCTTGGCTATCTACTATTCGAGGTATTATCCTTGTACCTTCTATGCTTTCTAGTGTATTTGTTGATACTAGTTCCACACACTCTTTCATTTCTTCTCAGTTCAAGGTAGCATTGGGTTTTCCTATGGAGAATGTGGGTGGGGTGTTGTCGATTGACACTTAGTTGGGGGTGAGAAATGATGATATAAGGCAGAGTAAGGGATGTTCTCTGGAATTTTTTTGGTACCATTTACTGTGTGACTTGGTCATTCTTGAGATGTCAGGCTTCATCCTGGTCTTGGTTATGTACTAGTTGGTGTTGTATCGGGTGAACAAATACTATTACCGATGTAGGGTATCATTCATGTCACATGAGGGTAAGTCTTATGTCCATATCGGATATTGGGATATTTGAACGAGTCATGCAAGAATTTTTTTTGGTAGTTTGGTAGGCTCATGGCTCAAGTAGCTTGTCTTATTCTTGATAATGAAAGAGGAGAAAAATCTTTCTTCCCTCCAGTGGTGGATTAGTTTTAGGATTGGTTTCCTAGGGATTTACCAAAGATGCGAACTGAGAGGGGTGTTGAGTTCACGATTGAGTTACTGTCGAGAGTAGAGCCAGTTTCTATTCCACCATACCGAATGGAACTGGAAGAACTCCTGGGGGAAAAGGATCATCTTGATGAGTTGGAACGTAAGGGGTTCATATGTCCTAGTACATCTCCTTGAGATCTCTTGTGATTTTAGGAAAAAAGTCTGACAGGTCATTAAGGATGTTTGTTGATTATAAGATGATAAATATGATGAAGTTGAAAAACTGGTACCCTCTTTCTAGAATTGATGAAATGTTTCACTAGTTGAGGGGTGCATCAATGTTCTATAAGGTTGATATTAGATCAAATTATCACCACATGAGGGTGAGGCATTCTGGCGTACCGTGGACAGCTTTCAAGAGTCGTTATAGGTTGTTTCAGGTTGTGGGGATTCCTTTCATCTTGACCAATGCACCGATGGTGTTCATGGATTTAATGATCCAAATAATTCATCCTTATATGGATCAGTTTTTGGATATCTTTGTTAATGACATCTTGGGGTACTCGAATACTCACGATGAATATGCCCAACATCTTGACATCATTTTGAGTATACTAAGAGAGCATCTGCTATACACCAACCTATAAAAGTGTCAATTTTGGATTGGAGAAGGGAAATTTCTTGCGTCACATCATCTCTAAGGAAGGTGTTTCATTAGAACCATAGAATGTGCAGGTGGTTTTTTCTTTGCAGGAGAAAAAAATTGTTTCAGATGTTAGATGTTTTCTACATTTGGTCGGGTATTACCAGAGGTTCATCCATAATTTCTCTCACTTGGAAGCACCATTGTTGGTCTTGACCAATATGGAAGTCAGTTTTGAGTGGTCTGAGGCCTGTGAGAATTCCTTTTAATATTTGAAAATTTGATTAGTGACCACACTGATCCAGATCTTACCTGATCCAGGTATGATGTATGTCCTCTTTTGTGATACGTTTGGTTTCAGTCTTGGGGATGTCTTAATGCAAGATGAGTGGTTTGTGGCTTATGGGTCAAGGAAATTGAGATCCCATGAGTGGAATTATCCCAATTGTGATCTTGAGTTGGATGTAGTAGTGTATGCCTTAATGTGCTGGAGGCACTACTTGTTTGGGGAACGGTTCACAGCGTATACCATACATAAGAGTTTAAAGTATATCTTTTTGTAGTGGGATTTGAATATTCGATGATGAATATGGGTTGTGTATCTATAGTCTTTCATCTTTGAGATGGTATATACACCGAGAAGAGGCAACATTGTTGCTAATTCTTTGAGAAGGAAGGTTCATAAAAATTTGGATTAGGAATCTAGTATCAATTGGAAGGTGATGTCTTTGTTCGCAAAGATTCACCTGATGGTGAGGGAAGAAAACGATTAGGTGACTCTGGCATCCGTGGTGGTTGAGTTGATAAATCTGAGTCATGTTAGTGAACGATAGCTTGACAATCCTAAAAGTTGTGCCATGAAGGAAAGAAAATAAGGTGGGAAGCCACCTTTTGGTTGGACCGTCGGTGTGGATGGGATTTTTTGTGTTCATGGTTATGTGGTTGTGCCAGTACACTTTCTAGAAGAGTTGATGCCTAAGTTCAATTTAGAAATTGGAAGGTCATCCATGTTTTACCATGATGTATCATGATCTCCATAGAAAGTTTTTGTTTCCGGGAATGAAAAAGGAAGTTGCAGGAATTGTGGCACGGTGCCTTAACTGTTAGCAGGTGAAGGCTGAGCATCAATGCGTAGCAGGACTGTTACATCCATTACCCATTCTGGAATGGAAGTGGGACAATGTGAAGATTGATTTTGTGGTGGATATTCTGAAGACTCCTCTGAATAATGATGCAATCTGGTGGGTGTGGATCAGTTAATGTAAGTGGATCATTTCATTATAATTCAATAGATGTATATTATTGATCTTTTGGGTGAGTTGTATGTTCGATAAATAGTATGGTTTCATTCTATACCATGGACTGTAGTTTCTGATCGTGATCCTCATTTCACATCATGTTTCAACAAAGGCTTGCAGTAGGAAAGAAGTACACAGGTGCTCTTGAGTACGGCTTTCCACCTGCAGATGGATGGGATGTCAGAGCGTATAATCCAGGTGTTGGAAGGCATGTTGAGGGCTTGTGTCTTATATATTAGTGGTTCCTGGGAGAATCACCTGTCTCTTGTGGAGTTTTCCAACAATAATAGTTTTCATGATACAGTTCCTATGGAACCATTTGAGGTGATTTATGGGAGGATGTGAAGATCTCCAATGTGTTGGTTGGAGGCCGGTGAATCCGACCTGTTGGGACCGAGCATCGAGCACGAGACTTCGAAAAAAGTTGAGATGATTCAAAAGTTAATGGAAATGGTTCATAGAAGGAAGAAGCTATATACGGATCAGAGGTATATACCTCTTGAGTTCGGGGTGGGTGATATTGTGTTTCATTAGGTGTCTCCAAGGTTTGGTCACCAATGGATTCAGAAGCACGAAAATCTAGCACCCAAGTATAGGGGCCATTTGTGATTGTGAAACGGATCAGGCTGGTGGCATATCGAATGGATCATCCATTTTTGTATAGAGGTATTCTTGATTTCATTCATTTGTCTAAGATTTAGTTGTATAACCATGACCCATATCATGTGGTTAATGTTGAAAATGCTGATCTTGAGGATAATGCATCCTTTGAGGAGCATCTGGTTAGTGTCGTGGAACATAGATAGAAAGTCATTCAGGGATCATTGGTGACATTGGTACGAGTACTATGACAGCATGGAAATGTTCAGGAATAAACTTTGGAGTTTAAATCAAATATGTGGGTTCAGTGTCCATATCTCTTTTCCATGGATGTGTAATGAAGATTCAGAGCTCATCTCAAGGATGAGCATTTATAAGGTGGGGAGGTTGTAAGATCCCATATCTTGTAATGGTATGTTCTCATTTATGTTTTTCTTTGAATCTCTTTTTTGGCTAATTAAAGGGGTACCCAAGTCTTAGAGGAGGCTCAGTCGTTTTATGGGGGTTCGGGATATGAAAAGTGGAGAGACGAAGGTTTTCTGGGTAGGCCGCACGGTCTACAAACAGTCAGTGTTAACCCTGCTGACAACCCATGAAATCATGCGAAATATATGTCTCTGGACAATGGCCTCCACACGATTTGTGCAAGGTTTTACAAACCGTGTGAGAAAACCATCTGAGTTGGCTCTTTTGGAGATAGAAGAATCTACACAGCTTTTGTATAGTTTGGAAAATTGTGTGGGTAAACCATGCTTCCTAGAAACCTTTTTAAAATTACAATATTTTCACTTCGGTATTTTAACAACATCACATGATTTCCTCCCATTTCACTCATCTTCACCATAGGGACAAACTAAATCTCCCAATAGATCCAATAGATCAATATCCCTCATTTATATGGTGTTTTTGGGGCCTTAGGTTGTGGATCAAATCTACAGGAATGGAAAATCCCCTCCTTGTTTCTATTTTGATTTTAGGGTTTGTGTCTTGTTATTCTCTATTTACTAATATTTAAAACCCTACTCTTTGGGTGGTATTTAAGTTGAAGCATCAATGTTTGGTTGATGTGGAATATAAGGGATCGATTACGAGTGTTTCCACCTGCAGAATTGGGGTAGGTATTCTATCTGTTATATCCCACGATTTATTTCAGGATTTGAGCATGTGTGGTTTTTCTCATGGGTGTCTCTTGGTATTTTTTGACTACCCATGGCATGTTTTGGTAAAATGGTTATTAAAAGGACAAAGGGGAACACTCATGATCCTCGTGGGATGTGTTGAGGGTGATGATAATAATATAGGGCCACATATGGGGTGAGATGACTATTTCAGACCTTTGGATTGTGAAGAATAAGTAGGATTGTTGTAGTTTTATGATGATCACTTGATAATCATGTTGATGAGATTTATGGTGTTGGGGTAGAAGCAAGGTGATGCAACTAGGCTTAATAATTATAACCCGAGGGATGTTGGGATAACAGGAAGGTGGTTTTTATTGTTGAACATGGCTACGTTAAATGAATTGTGAATAGTGTTGGAACATGTAATTGGTTAGTTTGTGAAAATTATGAAAGCCATAATGGAATAGATTATGAGTCTAGTATTGAATCCTATTGAGATAGGCATAATGAACAATGGTTTGTGAGATAAGCATAAAAAAAGGGCATTAGTCTAAATGGATGATGATGTGAAATGTGGTAAAGGTGTTAATGGGTTAATGCTAGTTAGTAACCCATATGTGTTGTTATGATTACTGTTTTCCTTGAGAAATAATTGTGATGTGGTGTGAATGGTTAATGGATATATACATATATTAGGTGCACATTTCATGGTAGTGGGGGGTATTGATTGAGGTTATGCACCCATGGGTCATGTTGGACTGATGCTCTAATCTCCACCCAAATTCATGGGTTAGGGATGAGCATTGATGCTCTATTCTCCTAGAAGTTTCATACACTCAGAATGATGCTACGGGGTGAGGATATGATTGATGGAGAGTTTGACCAATGCTCCATACTACACTGTGTTTTTTCCCTCTTGTGTGGGATTGTGTACATGAGCCAATGCAATTTTTTGTGTTTTAGGAACCCATGTTAAATGTGTTTGAAATGGTAAGTGATGGTATATGGGATTAAATGGTAAGATATAGAATTGGAAATAAATGTGGGTAATGGACGTAATCTAGCTAAGGGTGATTAATATTTTACTTATCATTTATTATTCATTTTCCTTTTCATGAACATCTGTTTATACCAGATACTTTTTAGGCACTGTTGGTGGTGGCCTATTGAGTTGTACCCACACCCTACTCGGACTACTGTCGGGTACCTGATCAGAAATCTTGTATGCAGTTTAGGAGAAGGGAAATGCTCCTTGCTAAGCTGTTGGGTTGGCACGAGTGTGCATGGAGGAGGAACCAGACATCGTGTCAGGACCCTTTTGGGTATTTTGCAGTTGTCTTTATTTTTCGGTTTTGTTCACTTTTGCACATGTTGCTTGGAATGACATATTTTACTACTGGTCATGGTGGTACCCCATTTGGGAAATGGTTGTTTATGCATACTCTTTTATTATTTTTTATTAATAATGAAATTATATTTTTCTTTTGTGGTGTCTTAATCTGATTAAAAGGTGGTATAGTCTCCCTAGTTTACTATTCAGAACCCCGCTGCTAGTCAACAACATTTGGCGTACAAGGAGGAGCGGATAAGGTCATATAACTACTGATCTTTGAGCACTGATTTAGTGTATTATGTGTCAGGGACATTACCCCTTTGGTTGAAAGGAATATAATATTTTCTTAAACATAATAATATCTGGGGAGCGATATATATAACCAAGTAAATATGTCCTTTGGAATCCAATACTCTCATTGTTGATAATCATGGAATGGTTTATAGGGATTCAATCAGTTTTGAAATAACGTAGGTCCATTTATGGATGTAATCTTCATGCAATGGATTGGAACTCTAAAGGATACTACACTGTGTAAGAACCACATAATCAAGGTGAAGAGATTTGATGCATAAACAATCTATCATTTTCATAAACTAGATAGTCCTACTGTTATGGATTATATTTTTCTTATTCACAATGATGGGCTATAAAATCATTGGGATTTTTTAAAGTTTCTATAAAAAAACTTTCTTACTCGTGAAAATATATAGATTTATCATGTGGATAATATATTTTTTCTTATCCTTCCTTTTACATTTTTTCTACCTGATGAGTTATATGTATTTATCACCATATAGTTTAAGGTCTCATGATCAATACCACTAAGAGACTTGTTTTTAAGGTTAGATATATATGACCAGGAAAAGATGAGTTTATGGTCATATAACATTGAACAAAAAAAATTTGAGTTTATGGTAATGAAAGTTTGATGTATATGATGTTTACCAACCTATATAGAAAGTATAATGTAAAAAAATCAATATGAAAGGATAATCCAATTATAGTATAAAAAATCTCATAACGTTATGTGCACATAGTTTAATGTCATTGATCATGGACTATAAGGTGTTGAGACAGTACATTTAGTGGGAAATGGGAAAGTCAAATTGATGTTAATAGAGAGCCCAATGCAACAATAATCTGTCCTGAGGGGGAGTTAGATGTGAACTAAAATTTACATGATTGATATGAATATACCCATGCATATTATGAATGAATTATATATATATATGTTATATGATATTATATATATTATAAGTATAATATATACATAAGATTCATTTATTTTTAAGCATGAAATGAATTAATAATATATATATATATATATTATATTTATGCTAAATATTATATTTATAAGTTACAATACATTATGATATATTTAATGTAATTGTTTTAAATTCATTAAAAGGGAATAATGAATTACATTCCAATGGTCAGAAATGCATGTGATGAATTATGAATATGATTTTCTATAAGCATTCTATACAATGGAGGATGAGATCTTATCTTTTTTGGTATATTTTTGAGGGGGTGAGATGTGTCTGATACTATACTAAAATATGTTCCTCCCAAAACTCTATTTTTCTTATTTGAGAAAGTATTATCTCCCCATTGGATTTCAAGTATCCTCATGAAGCATTCATGTATGCATTGACTGATTTGTCATCTCTAAGGCATGGTGCATTTGTTTACTGCTCCACATGATCTCCCTTCAGTACACCTCATTAAATAATGAAGATGGAGTCTTATGTAACTCACATTTTATATATACTCTTTATTTTTTATAATATTAATGTGCTGGTTTTTTGAAGATAAAACTTTAATTTTTTTGGGTTTTCTTCCAATAAAAATGATCATATAAAACCCATTAGTCATATCAAATTTATTTTCTTCAAATAGTTTAATATGACTTCATCATTGGTTTTTGAGAAATCAAAACTCGAAGTAAGAAAAGTGTTTTGTTAAAATAGATGTTACGTATTAAGGTAAATATTATTTACGCTTAAATGATACACTAACATTGATGGTCTATGTAAGGGAAAAATATTCCTTCCATTTTATGTATATGATATTCTTATACATAGTCCCCGTATTGAAATGTTGTTCACACAGGTTTCATAGGTACTTTACAGTTACATGTAATGGTATTCGGGTTGTTGTGTAAAAGTCCTTAATGTTTACCATTATGCAACATATGAAATATTTAGAGTACCCTTACCTAATGAAGTTGTGAAAATTTAATTCATTTATCTGAGGGAGTTTCATAATGGTAATCTATATGTTACATTTACAGATTGGTTTTTCAAACAATAATTTGTAATGGAAACAAGTATAATACCATTACATATGATTTTGAAAAAAATCTGTTATCCTTACATAGAGTGTCTCCAAAAAGATAAAAGGGAGGATGACCCAACATAGAATAGGGATTCAATATAAGGGTAACCAGAATCTATATTTAATAAATTATTTTTAATATTTAATGGATATTATGGTGTATAACAGGCTTATAAATAAAAATAAAAATGTATTTTGGGATATTTTAATTGATAAGTATTTAAATAATTAATTTTAAAGTATTTATAATGAATTTATTAAGTTTTTATAAACATTATTCCTAAATATTACAGGTTAATATTTTAAAATATCTTTTGAAAAAGTTCAATGGAATGCCTTAATATATAAAAATAATGGTATTATTTAAAAATCAGAACACATAATTTAGAAATTTTTGAGAAATTAAAAAAAATATGACATTTAGATAATATAAAATCTCAATATCATATATATTTAATTATAAAATGATTACAACTAAAAAAAATATCCTATAAATTCTATTTTATATAAAATATGAATTTTTTTATATTAAAATGAATATAAGATTTTTATATTCATTCTAAATTATAAATTGTTCATTGTTATCATTTTTTTTGAATAGTTCATAAATGTCTGATATTTTTAAAAACAAATATTTAATTTAAAAGTTCCTTGATATTCTATTTTAGTAATTTCATTAAGAAATATGTTCAGAATTTATTATAATTTATATGATAAATTTTTTCAACGATATATATTTTTATATAATTCTATGTTTGATATCGTAAAATTTAGTTTTTTTCAACATTTTACATGGATTTAAATTTTATATATGAGCTTGAGAATAATTTTTTGGAATATATTTTTTATAAGGCCTCGACCTTAAACCTTACTTAATATTGAATTAAATGAATAATTCACATTGAGGATCTTTTCAGGTTTAGAGTTTTAGAGAATTTGATCATAAATCATTAATTACATTCCACATTTAATCAAAGGGGTTACATAAAAGATAGTATTCATTTTTTCCCATCAATGGAATCATATTTAAAATAAAACATGGATTCTTTCTTGACAATTCCTTGACACTATCAACATATCATTCACCTTTCAATTGACCTGTGAAAAACATTTCAAAAACATGGGATGAGCATAAAAAGCTCAGTGAGGGATATAAAAGTATGCAAAGAAACCATTAGTCCATGTATGAAATCATACTTTACTCATAAAACATAAGCATTTTCACATACCTCATAAATTCATGAATAAATCATAGAAATCATAAGGCATAAAGGTTACTTGATGCATTCACAACATTCTTACGTAGGGAGTAACCCTCTTGGTTACGTTTGGAATACCCATCACAGTATATTCCCTAAATCTCTTCGGAGAAACCTTAATGTTTAACTCCTTCGCGTTAACCAATGCATTGGAGAGCTATATTGGGCTCACCCGCCCTTAGATTATCACATAACCACCTTTCTTCATAATAATTCCCAAGAACCATAACATAATCGTATTACATGAAACATGCATAAAAGAAACATAACATTTCCACATTTTAATCACAAGATAACAATACAACACATTGATATAATAAAAACATTATGAAAACCATTTTCAATGCCAAAATAAAAGAAAAGTAAAACATGGTATTTATTTTTCATTTAAAAAAAGTATGGATTATAGAGGAAGTCGAAACTGAAATAATGGTCACGACGGCGGAGAAGTCATTGTCGCCGCATACGTACGACAAAAAAATCATTTTAACATTTATTAAAATGCCTCGTATAGAAAAGATTCCTTTTGAATAAGTGTAAATATAAAAGGGGGTTATACCCCGTATAAAAGAAAGTTGTGTATAAAACAAAATAAACCATTTTCAAAACCATTTAAAACATTTAATAAAGAGATTTTTGAATCAAAGTGTCCCATACCACCTTTTAGATTTTAACATTTTAAACCATTAATATCCATATAAATAAATCCTTAAAACCATTTTGAAAACATGGATATTAATAAGAACAAATCATTAAAACATTTAAAGCGATATTTTGGTTAAAGGGTTTTTACCAGAACTAGAGACACTTGAATAAAATAATTGAGGAATAACATTTAATCAGAACATTATTATATCATGAGAATAAATGGATTCATGATATAATATTCCAAATGATAGTATATACACCATATTAGAGTAAATTGGTTGATAACAACAATGTAGTCTCAATAGAAATGTAAAATGTGATGAAATCCCTTATAAAGAAGGTATCCTTAAATTAAGGATAAATCAATCTCAAAATTATGTTTGAAAAATATAATTACACAAAATATAAGTGGATATTAAATGTAAAACAATCATAGGACATTCACACATATTCAAAAAACGACATATTCAAGGAGTACAAGTTTATCCCAAATAATCAAAATTGGGTTAATAAGTTCCATTGAAAAAAATCGACAGCATACGGCGTCACTTCAAAAATTAGAAAAAAAGTTGATGAGAGATAAAAAGGGTATCTCATCACTTGGACATCAAATTTACATCAATAATGATATATAAGAACATATTCCAACATACTAGTATGTGAATTAAAAGATATAACAAAACAGTTCTTTTAAAAAGAGGAGGGTGAAAGGTTCCCTTACCGACTTGGGTAACTTTCGAAACGTACAGCCCATTGAAGAAGGGTCATAAAATGAATATGTAGATACCCATAAATGAAATTATATTATACAAAGATTATAATAATGGGTATTACATACACCACTCAAAGGAAATGGTGGCAAATGTAGCATAAATCTCACGGGACTAAAAGTGAGATGAAAAATCCCTTACGAAAACTCGGCAGCCTAACAGCGCCACTTAAAACATCCAAAAATGGATTGATGAGATCAAATAGGGTATCTCATCATATTAAAATATAATTTACAGTAGGAAAAATATAAAAGAACATCCCCCATCATAACAAAAAGGATCTTAAAAGAAGTGACATAATAAGAGTACTTAAAAATAAAGAGAGAGGTAGGATCCCTTACCTCATGTCCGACATGACTCGATCGTTCTTTAATCTCCTGAATAATAAAATTTAGACAATTATAATATCTTAATGAAATACTTCGAAGATTATTATTCTGTTAATATCACATATTATAATGTTATAATAATTGGTTAAAGTGACTTTATATCAGATGTTTTTGTCGATGTTCGGTACATGAGTAAAAATCGAACTTGTTGGAAAAGAATTTTCCATGTAGTTATAAGTACATCATATCCAGAATAGTATTGATGTTTTAAATGTCATTTATATCCTGTATATATTCATTTTACACTATTCCATAGAATTTGGAGATAAAAAAAATTAAAATCACCGTTCATGGAGACGGTAGACCGTATGTACGCATGAACGCTACTTTCATTTTTTTGTCATATTAATGGAATTAAAACAAAATGAGAGATATATATATTATAATTACAGAATAATATCCTTCATTTACATGTAATATATTACATATATATCCATTATATATATGTACTTATAATAGTACATAACATTTGGAGATAACAAATGAAATTTACAGTTCATGAAGACGGTAAGACGTACGTACGCATGAACACTACTTTAATTTCTTTTTTTTTTGCATTCAATGGAATTAAATAATAATTATATAAATTTATATTATAATTCTAGTAGGATATCATATTTAATAACATTAATTCCATACTTTATATGTCCTACATATGGCATTAACGAATCCAGTCACTTTAAGGGGGCGGTAGTCCGCACTTCCTAAAATGAAGATATCGCGTTTACCCATAATGAAAACCATAAAGGTACTCCATAAATGAAAAATACAGAATCTTAAGGAAAACATAAACATATTATATATCATATATAAATATAGTGACATCTTAATGTCCACCTTTGAAGGTGTTAAAATAATATTGAACAATCATCGTTTCGTGAGGTAGTAATTCTCCATCCACAGAAACAGTATGTTCAGTAACCATTAGACAAAGGTGTGTAAATTTTTAGCTCTAATAATTCTTATAAAAACATCCTAGTATATTTACGATACTGGGGTTGTTACAAAAAATGGTAATAAAAAGATTTTATGGGTTTGGAGAAGAAAAATATAACAAAAGAACACAAGGGAAGACATTACCATTAAATCGGGTAACTCTCTTTGATTTGAGCTCAAAGGCTTCCTTGGAAAGGATTCTAACCAAAGTGAGGCATCAATGATGAAGAGAGGGATGTGTAGAGAAGAAATGGGCTGGGTTTGGCCGAGACAATGGCTTGAGAGGTGTGTGTACGGTGGTAGAGGTGGGGGCCTTTTATAGGAGGAGAGGAGGGGCGCTCTTGGAATGTTATAAAATATTACTTTATTATAAAATGATCTTCCAATTTAAAAGGCCCCAAAAGGATATATTTCTAGGATGAGGTGATAAGGTTTCTATGACCACCCATCCAATAGGGTTTTGACAAGTGTATGACTTATATTTCACCCTATCTTCTCATTTTATTTAAATCGTTCATTTATGATGTAATCACTACATCATCACAGTGTCATAAATAAATTAATTTAT
Organism: Viscum album; assembly: GCA_963277665.1. Classification (NCBI taxonomy): domain Eukaryota; kingdom Viridiplantae; phylum Streptophyta; class Magnoliopsida; order Santalales; family Viscaceae; genus Viscum; species Viscum album. The sequence continues at coordinate 1,641,677,735 of OY728131.1, read as the reverse complement.
TTAATGTCTAGAAATTATAAATAAAATATCATGATGTAGGAAATCTTTTTAGATTTATAATGAATATTTATAGTCAAACATATGACTTGTATAACCCCATTTAAAAATTGTTTTAGTAAAACAACACATGTTTGTGACATTTTAATTTTAACTTTAAATAAAAAGGTTTTAATGTCATTTTCCAATCAAAGTGGCTCCATGGGGTCCCCTAGTTGACCCATGGATTTTCTTGGTCAGACACGACTCATCCAATATGGTTATAACATGTGTCAAGATCATTTAATATTATTATAACATTATCTTTACCTTAAACTACACTAATTACCTCTAATCGCGATTAAAACTTAAAAGTTACTATTCACCAAAAATTATTTTAATGTCATTGAACCACATTTTACTTCTTAATGAAAACAATTTATGTAGGATTTTTGAAATGAAAAATACAGAGGTGGTAAAATTTTATTTAAACGAAAAATCAGTTTTTTAAGTACCACTTAGTGGTTTCACTATTCATCAAAAATTGATGTTTTCTAGAAAAATACCAAAACATTCATCCTAAGCTATATTTGATACTCAGAATTCAAAAATTATGTCTATTTTACAAATTTCTAAACAAATAAGTTAAATTAATTAATTTAATAATTAATTCCCGCTGTCAGAGCAAATAGCGTGTTTTTATGAAATAATAAGTATCAAAACATTGACACTAGTTTCAGTCCAATTTCAAGATTAAATTAATTCCAACGAACACTATTGGATTAAATGGTAAAAATATATTCTAATTTAGCTTTAAAACCAATTCAAAAGATAATATAATCATATAAATAAATTAGATTCAAAAGTTGTTTTGAATTAAAATACAATATTTTTCACTATTCATTAAAAATGAACTTTATCGGAAAAATACCAAAAATGTACATAAACTAAATTTTGATGTCCCTGTTCTAAAGAATAATTTTATTTTGTCAAATATAACACATAAAATTGTCAAAAAGTGGATTCAGAAGAGGTTCGTCATCAAAAGGCAATTAATCGACCTTTTAAATAATATTTGAATGTTTATGCTTAAAATTGGATTCATTCGCATTTTTAATCCTCTAACATATATTGTAAAAAGTAAAAATATTTGACCAACATATATAATCATTTTGTAGTTAGTTCTGTTCATTCCTGCCATTACAACGGCTATGCGTTAACTACAATTTAAGATAATATTATTTTATTATTAGAGTGCAACGTAAGATTCCCAAGAAACTCGTTGTCGCGTATTGGGTACGCCATCGAGCATAGCATCCCCATTAAAGTAATATTAATATTTTATTCAAAAATATTGATAAATATGAATGTGTCATATTCTTTATTTACCTGGGGTGTTACATCCTTCCCCCTTTTGGGAATTGCGTCCTCACAATTTTAAAATTGGGCTTGGAAACTTCATCTAAAATCCCACATCGGAACAAGAGTCAATAAAAAAATCACTTTAAAATAATGAAAGAGAAGTACAAAGGTCACCTGAATTAACCCATACTAGGATTCCATGTAGGAAAACATGGATATAGAGGAAAAAACAAAGGGTCATGTTCTGATGGAGAGTGATAGTAAACATGTCTAGGAAAAAGTTAACCATAAGAAAATCACAAACTTTTGATGGGTTAAACGGTATTCGATTCCTTAGTAGGAAAAGTTAACAGAAAACATTTTTGTTTTAAGTTACTCATCATTGAGGAATTTATTTTTGAGCTTAACTAAATCATAATGAATCATGCTTACTTGTCACGTAGAATTTCAACATTTACTAGATTCCTTAATGAAACTCATATTTTCTCCAAAAGACAGGTATTTAGGAAGACTTGTTCAAATTAATAGTACTATAATCAACTTCTTGAGAATCACCTAATCCACAAAATAGAAATTCATATTTCCCATGTCTTTAGAAAAAATCCAATACCCAAATTGTTTGTATGATATCAGATAATCCACAAAAGTATAATCCTTTATAAAAATAAAATATATTCCTAATCTCCAAAATTTGTCCAGAAAAACCCAAAGTTCAACGAAGACCATTCGATAAACAATTGTCCATATAATTATTCAAAGTAAACCAAAGAAAGATTAAAACCCAAATATTTTAAGTATTTAATCACATAGTCTTCCAAGGTACAAATTAACTTTTATCTCCAAATAACATTAGTTGCTCTTAAATTATCATATTGAAATGTAATTAACCTAATCACATATCCTCAATGATAGGTTAATCATTTCCATAGATAACCCAAAATAATCTTACTCTTGATTCCAAAAATCATCTAACTAAAAAGAATTAGTCAAACTAACCAGGGACTTCACGTAGTCCATTGGTACGCGATAAATACCAGTCGCACTTTGGTTATGGGTTCGATTCCCGCAGTTTTGTCCGACGTGACAGGTTGTCACACAGTCTGTGTGTTGTCCTTTTTCGAAAACTATATAATTCTTAAAACATTCAACAAAACGAGATAAAATTGTCAAAAATAATCATAACATATTTTAACCTCATGTTTATCTCATGCCTTTCATTTTCCATCATAATTTATAATAACCCATAATTACCTCAAATGTAATGATCATATAAACCCTAATGGTTACCTTTATAATTATTACCTAAACTTCCACATCGATTTTTCATCTCGTACATGATGCATTACAGAACATACCAAGGTATAAGTGGTTGATCATGACTCCTTGATAGTTGGTTTAGAACAACCACGAGTTTCCTCATTGAATCCCCCATTTCATCTAGATTCTTAATCATAGAACCACCACAGTTTCCTTCAAACCTATTGTCACTTTGGTGCCTTCTAGATACATCCATTCACTAAAAACAGAAATGCCAGTGTGAGTATATCAACAAAACCATCATGTACTAATGAGGAAGATAAAAACTAATATATACTTACTCATTCACTTTATCTAAAACTAGGACTCTTTCTGAAATCCTAACCATTATGGTAATGTCACTTATGCTTAGAGAATACCCTAACCTCTAAAGTTATCTAAACCGACCTCTGATACCAACAATAAGGCCCCGGCCTTAAAAATTACTTAATATTGAATTAAATGAATAATTAACATTGAGGATATTTTCAGGTTTATTGTTTTATAGAATTAGATCATAAATCATGAATTACATTCCACATTTAAACAATGTGGTTACATAAAATAAAGTATTCCTTTATTTCCCATCAATGGAAACATATTTCATATAAAACGTGGACTCATTCTTGACACATCCTTGACACTATCATCATATCATGCACCTTTCCCTTGACCTGTGAAAAACATTTCAAAAACTTGGGATGAGCATAAAAAGCTCAGTGAGGGATATAAAAGTATGAAAAGAAAACATTAGTCCATGTATGAAATCATACTTTACTCATAAAACATACGAATTTTAACATAACTCATCAAATCATGAATAAATCATAGAAATCATAAGGCATAAAGGTAACTTGAGGCATTCACAACATTCTTACAAAGGGAGTAACCCTCTTGGTTACGTTTGGAATACCCATCACAGTATATTCCCTAAATCTCTTCGGAGAAACCTTAATGTTTAACTCCTTTGCGTTACCCAATGCATTGGAGAGCTATATTGGGCTCACCCGCCCTTAGTTTATCATAGAACCACCCGTCTTCATAATAATTCCCAAGAACCATAACATAATCCTATCACATAAAACATGCAGAAAGGAAAGATAACATTTCCACATTTCAATCACAAGATATCAATACAACACATTGATATAATAAAAAAATAATGAAAACCATTTTCAATACCAAAATAAAAGAAAAGTAAAACATGGAATTTATTTTTCATTTAAAAAAAGTATGACTTATAGAGGAAGTTGAAACTCAAATAATGGTCACGGCGCCGGAGAAGTCATTATCGCCGCATACGTACGACAAAAAAAAGTTCTTTTGTCATTTAGTAAAATGATTCGTATAGAAAATATTCCTTTTGAATAAGTGTAAAAGTAAAAGGGGTTTATACACCGTATAAAATAAAGTTGTGTATAGAGAAAAATAAGCCATTTTCAAAACCATTTAAAACATTTAATAAAGATACATTGGAATAAAAGTGTCCCATACCACCTTGAATATTTTAAAATTTTAAATAATTAATATCCATACAAATAAATCCTTCAAACCATTTTTAAACCATGGCTATTAATAAGAACAAATCATTAAAACATTTAAAGTGATATTTTGGTTAAAGTGTTTTTACCAAAACTAGAGACACTTGAATACAATAATTGAGGAATAACATTTAATCAGAACATTATTATATCATGGGAATAAATGGATTAATGATATAATATTCCAAAGGAAAGTATATACACCATATAATAGTTAATTGGTGCATAACAACAATGAAGTCTCAATAGAAATGTAAAATGTGATGAAATCCCTTATAAAGAAGGTATCCTTAAAATAAGGATAAATAAATCTCAAAAATATGTGTGAAAAATATAAATACCTCAAATATACTCGGATATTACGTGTAAAACAATCAGAGTACTTTCAAAAATATTCATAGAATTCCATATTGAAGTAGTACAAGTTTATCCCAAAGAATCAAAATTTGGTTAAGAATTTCCCTTGCCAAAATTCAACAGCCTAACGGCGTCACTTCAAAATTATGAAAAAGAGTTGATGAGAGATAAAAAGGGTATCTCATCACTAGGACTTAAAATTTACATCAATAAGGATATATAAGAACATATCCCAACATAATAATATGTGAATTAAAATACATAACAAAAGATGTCTTTTAAAAAGAGGAGGTTGAAAGGTTCCCTTACCGACTTGGGAAACATTCAAAACGTACACCCCATTGAAGAAGGGTCATACAATGAATATGTAAATACCCATAAATGAAATTATATTATACAAAGAGTATAATAATGGTCAGTACATACACCACTCAAAGGAAATGGTGGCAAATGTAGCATAAATCTCACGGGACTAAAAGTGAGATGAAAAACCCCTTACGAAAACTCGGCGGCCTAACAACGCCACTTAAAACTTCCAAAAATGGATTGATGATATCAAATAGGGTATCTCATCATATTATAATAAAATTTACAGAAATAGGAATATAAAAGAACATCCCCCATCATAACAAATAGGATCTTAAAAGAAGTGACATAATAAGAGTACATAAAAATAAAGATAGAGGTAAGATCCCTTACCTCGTGTCCGACATGACCCGATCGTTCTTTAATATCCTGAATAATAAAATTTGGTCAAATTATGATTTATTAAGGACATAATTTAAAGATTATTATTATGTTAATATCACATATTATAATGTTATAATATTGGTTAATGTGATTTCATATCAGACGTTTTTGTCGATGTTCGGTACATGAGTAAAAATCGAAGTTGTTGGAAAAGAATTTTCCATGTAGTTATAGGTACATCATATCCAGAATAGTATTTATGTTTTAAATATCATATATATCCAGTATATATTAATTTTATACTATTACATTGCATTTGGAGATAAAAAAATTAAAATCACCGTCTATGGAGATGGTAGGCCGTACGTACGCATGAACGCTACTTTCATTTTTATGTCATATTAATGTAATTAAAACAAAATGAGTGATATATATATATATATTATAATTCCATAATGATATACTTAATTTAGATGTAATATAATACATATATATCTATTATATATATGTACTTATAATAGTACATAACATTTGGAGATAAGATATGAAATGTACCGTTCATGGAGACGGTAAGCCGTACATACGATTGAACTCTACTTTCATTTTTTTTGTATTCAATGGAATTAAATAATAATTATATAAAGGTATATTATAATTTTCGTAGGATATCATATGTAATACCATTAATTCCATCCTTTATACGTCCCACATATGGAATTAACGAATCAAATCACTTTGAGGGGGCGATAGTCCGCACTTCCTAAAATGAAGATATCGTGTTTACCCAAAATAGAAACCATAATGGTATGAAATAAATTAAAAATACAGAAGCATAAGGAAAAAATAAACATATTATATATCATATATAAATATAGTGACATCTTAATGGCCACCTTTGATGGTGCTAAAATAATATTGAACAATCATCGTTTCGTGACGTAGTAATTCACCATCCACAGAAACAGTATGTTTTTTAACCATTAGACAGAGGTGTGTGAATGTGTAGCTAGAATAAATCTTATAACAAAATCCTATTATATTTAAAATACTGTTTTTGTTAAAAAAAGGTAATAAAAAGAGTTTAGGGGTTTGGAGAAGAATAATAAAACAAAAGAACATAAGGGAATACATTACCTTTAAATCGGGTAACTCTCTATGATTTGAGCTCAAAGGATTCCTTGGAAAGGATTGTTCCCAAAGTGAGGCTTCAATGATGAAGAGAGGGATGTGGAGATATGAAATGGGCAGGGTTTTGCTGATCCAAAGGCTTTAGAGGTGTGTCTAAGGTGGTAGATATGGGGGCCTTTTATAAGAGGAGAGGAGGGGCACTCTTGGAAAGTTATAAAATATTACTTTATTATAAAATGATTTTCGGATTTAAAAGCCCCCAAAAGGATATATTTTTAGGATAAGGTGATTAGGTTTATAAATCCACCCATCCAATAGGTTTTTGACAAGTTTAAGAATTATATTTCACACTATCATCTCATTTTATTTAAATCGTTCATTTATAAAGTAATCACTACATCATCACGGTGTCATAAATAAAGTAATTTATCTAATGTCTAAAAAATTAAAAAAAATCATGATGTAGGAAGTCGTTTTATATTTCTAATTAATATTTAAAGTCAAATATATGAATTGTATAACCCCATGTAAAAAATGTTTCAGTAAAACAACACATGTTTGTGACATTTTAATTTTAACTTTAAATAAAAAGGTTTTAATGTCATTTTCCAACCGAAGTGGCTCCATGGGATCCCCAAGTTGACCCATGGATTTTCTTGGTCGGCCATGACTCATAAAATAAGGGTATATCATGCGTCAAGATCATTTCATATTATTATAACATTATCTTTACCTTAAACTACACTAATTACCTCTATTCGCGATTAATACTTAAAAGTTACTATTCATGAAAAAATTATTTTAATCTCATTTAACCAAATTTTACTTCTTAATGAAAACCATGTATGTCGGATTTTTGAAATTAAAAACACAGAGGTGGTAAAATTTTATTTAAACGAAAAAATAGTTTTTTAAGTACCACTTAGTGGTTTCACTATTCATCAAAAATTGATGTTTTCCAGAAAAATACCAATAATTCACCCTAAGCTATATTTGATATTCCAAATTCAGAAATGATTTCTATTTTAAAAAAATAAAAACATATAAATTACATTAATTAATTTAATCATTAATTCCCACTGTCAGAGCAAATAGCGTGTTTTTATGAAACAATAAGTATCAAAAGATTGACACTAGTTTAAGTCCAATTTGAAGATGAAATAAATTCCAACGACCACTATTGGATGAAATGGTAAAAATATATTCTAATTTCACATTAAAACCAATTCAAAAGATAATATAATCATATAAAGAAATTAGATTAAAAAGAGGTTTTGAATTAAAATACAACATTTTTCACTATTCATTAAAAAATAAACTTTATCGGAAAAATACCAAAAATTTTCACAAAGTAAATTTTGATGTCCCTATTCTAAAGAATAGTTTTATTTTGTCAAATATAACACATAAAATTTTCAAAAAGTTGATTTAAAAGAGGTTCGTCATCAAAACGCGATTAATCGTCCTTTTAAATAATATTAGAATATTTATGCTTAAAATTGGATTCATTCACATTTTTAATACTCTATCATTTATTGTAAAAAGTAAAAATATTTGACAAACATATATAATCATTTTTTAGTTAGTTCTGTTCATTCCCGCCATTACAACGGTTAGGCGTTAACTACAATTTAAAATAATATTATTTTATTATTAGAGTGCAACTTAAAATTCCAAGAAACTCGTTGTTGTGTACGGGGTATTCCATCGAGCATAGCATCCCCTTTAAAGTAATATTAATATTTTATTCACAAATATGGATAAATATGAAAATGACATATTCTTTATTTACCTAGGGTGTTACATTTGTAATATTGGGCATTAAAGATTTTCATTAATTGAATTCTCAATTGTTTAAAGTCTCCATAAGTAGAGAAACATGGTGATGAACAACATACATTCATGAAGGTTTTCTTTGTCTAGGAAAGGGAATGGGGTTGGATATTAATTACAAAAAACAAACTCATGTAGAGTTTTTCAATATCTATAACTCTATACTCATAAATGAAATGTTCATGTACTTTATGTAGATTATTTATTCATATATGTCTGAATATTTTTATCTTTCATTCATGGGTGATTAACATAGGCTGTTGGGTTGTGTATCGGGTTACACATTAACGTGGTGTGAAAACATTTATATGGTATTATGAATAGGGAATTAAAAAAATTAATTATTAAAATCACGCGTACCAAAAATGAATTAAAACATGAAAATATAATTATTAAATAAGATGTAGTAGTAAAGAATTTAATATACATATGACACATATTTAATTGTAGAGGCATTAAATAAAAACCCTAGAAATACTAAGTGTGAGATTCCATCCATAGAAACACTTTTTATGAACAAGATCATCCAACCAAGTATTATCAAAATTAAAATTTGTACCACTATATTATCTTGTGCAAGCAGAGAACGATATGAATAACTTTTTATTTTCCTATTGGGTATTGTTATTATCAACACTAGTATAACATGATTTTACTTAGTTGTCTTGTTCTTGGTGTTTCATTTGGGTTACAATTGCTGGGATGTCCTAATGGTTAGGATACCTGAGTAATAGTGTTGAGTGAATCCATATGATGAATTTGTTAAGGGGTTGTCTACTCCACTCTCCTATAACCCTAACTATTATTATCGGGACGATTCCCTATCAAAATTATCATGAATTTGTTATGTGACAACTACTTTAAATTACGATAAAATATGTATCTTAGATCCCTAAATAGAAATAATGTATGGGGAAATCAATTTAAGTGAGAGAAATTTCATTAAATTTCATAGATGAAAATATATAATAATTCATAATAATTAGATAAAAAAATCTATTATAGATAAATTCATCATCATCATTGACTCAAACATTGAAAATTAATCCTTGAAATAATAATATTTATGTAATTAAATCCTAATACCAGTAGCTTAAGAATATATTATATGATTGAGAAATATTTTTTATATTATAACCATTCCTTCTAGAGTAAATGTTTTTTGAAATTGTTGAAAATGTGAATCTAGATGATTAAGTATGTAAGGCATGATTAATTTAACATTTAAAAAGAAATAGATACTAATTAACCTAAACAATTCTAGTCTTATATACTGAATATAACTGTTCATTCTAATGATATTCAAAATGGAGAAATATTTTTGGAGATACTTAAAAAAACATATGAGTATTATCATAGTTAAAGAATTCATTGTATTATAAAATAGGGGAATGTTTCAGAAATATAGACGAATTAAATAAATGTTTACCTGAATATCAACAACTATCAATAATAAATGATCCAAGCGTATGATGTTAATTTTTATGAACTATAAGGATAGTACAAGGAAGTAAAATTTCAAAATAAGAGGAAAATTTTGGAATGTGAAATAAAATTTCATGAAGAATTTGGTTAAGGTTATTTTAATTTTTTATTGGGAAGGTATAGTGATTTTATATGTTGATATTATCTAGAATAGCTGAGTTGGTTTGGGAGATCCATTGAATTCCCAGCTTACGAAATATTGTTATTGAAATTGATTCCTTTTTTAAGGGTATCTAAAACCATGTGTATGTTTTACACGGGTTATATATATATAAGAGTTTAATCTTATAGGAAAAATTGAAAGATCATATAATCTCCATTCAATTGATGATGTTAAAGTTTTTTTCATCAGCCATTTGAATGTAAATATGTTTATAAAGAATGAATAATTCTATGTAATGAAAATGTATCATTATATCTTTAATATTATATGATAAGAGGTGATAATAATGAGTTTTTATTATATAGAATGAGTTTATGATTCACTTGATTCTATACCATGTTATCAGATGAACATATGGATATTTTTTTATCCTTGATAAAGTGTTTATCTAGTTTATTAAAATATGTGGAAGATTTTCCAACCACCCATAAGTAGTACAATTTAATGAATTATACTTTTGGGAGTAAATGATTCAAAAATATATAATACCATATGAGATATTGAAATATAATTTTATTTTTCAAATATTAATACTATATAGATATAACATTTATTTCCTACGACACAAAGTAGTTTCTATTGAGTCTTAATAATATATCATGAAGAGAGTATAATTTCTAATATGTTAGTATGAGGATGTTTGATCTTAGATAATTTCAAAGATAATAAATAAATGATTTTTTTTTTGATTTTTTTGGGTGATTATTTACTTCATATCCTAAGGTTTTAGGATTCGTGACAATAAATAAAATTTAAATAGTCACACATAGTTACTTTAGGAATGTGAATATCTTTGTTAACTAAATCATTTTACCAATCTAATATTATTGTGAATCATTAATTAATATTATATAGGTTATGTGATATCAAAGAAAAATTTCAAGAGTTACATTTAGTTACAAAAATAAGTTAATATCACTATTCCCTAATGTTTTATACTAGCCAATATACAATGCGTATCACTTTATATAGTAAAATATTTCAGGGTTTTATGATAGAGATAAATTTAATGTGTTATATTAGTTTCAATAATGATGTGGATATCAATTTATACTAATCATATTTTAGAAAGTGCTAGTCAAATGATAATGTATAAAGTTACATGATTTGTAATATATTTCAAATTAAAATGTTCTATCGAAAGAGTTCCATTGTTTATGATAATGTATATATAAAGAGTTCTATGTGAAAATCCAAAGATTATGAAATAATATTTTATGTTGAAAAGTAAAGGAGTTTCAATATATTCTAAAGACATGAACATAAATAATAAAATTCCTATGTCTTACCATTATTCAAATTAGATTTATTTGTATATATTACTTGGATGTTAATGGAAGTGTTTTTATAAAATGGTCCCAAAACGATGGTATATGAATTACATATAGATATAATGTTCACAACTCCATTACTTCAGAAACTACATGAGGGTCATGTTTTTTCTATATGTGTTTAACACATTAGATATTAGTTTTAATGGTTTTAAACATATCATGTATTTATAATAATGGAAATCTCAATTTCTCATTCCTTATTGGGTGATATAATTTACATTATATGAATGGAAAAATTATACATATCCCCTCAATGTACAACTTTGATTTATCAAAAACATATGATCATATTGTATTATAACAGGTTTTGAAGACATGTAAATTATTTCCTTAATATTCTCTAGAATATGATACTGAGGGTTGTATAAGGTATATAATTAATAGATTTTGGAGGTAATAAGTATATATCTTTTACATGGACTGATCTATGAAACTCTTTATGATGTAATTTTATAAAATTATACATATAATTAAGGGTGTATGATTATTATAAATTCTTATTAACATAGTTTTTTTAGATACCTATAATGATAACATTCACACGTTGACACCCTATATACCCATGTAAATAGATAAACATAACTAATATGGGGGTGGACGGGTATGTTATAGATCATGTCATCAGTTGGATAAAAATCAAGATGATATTTTTCCACCTGTTTGAAATGTTATCGATATCTGGGTATTGATTTAGTTAGAATATGGAAATACATTCCCACTCTTAGTTTTTTCACACATGATGTGTTCAATTACATGGAAAAGTGACATGCGATATAATTTTCATATAACTGAATGGTTTGATACATTTATTAGAATAAATAAATGATGAGTTAGCTATACTATATTGAAATTGTCCAAGTCTAGTGGTCACACATGTCTCATAAAAAAAATATTGTATAGGTATACATATGATGCATATGATATATCTTGTGGTGAACATGTTTGTATAAATATAATATTGTTTTTTATGGAGATCACACTAAAACTATTAGTAGCATAGGTAGAACAAAATATTTTATGGAAGAACCTCTTTAAATATATAAAAATTGAATTTCATTGTTTTTATCAATACAACTAATGCTTTCAGGTTAACAGAGTTGGATCCTCAGATTAGGATAAATTTTTGGATAAAGTGTTTGTTCAAAATTAAGAGAGTTTGATGAAAAACCATATCCCAAAGAGTTTGGATGGATTCACAATGATTTGAAAATGTGTTATATAAATTCTATATTGTATTTTATTTAGTGTATAAGATTGTGGTGTGTTAAATAAAATGTATGTGCATGTGATTCATTTATACATGCGTATAATTTATGAAGTATGTATATGATTTATGATATTATATATTGTACTTCTTATATATCAATGTGATTCACTTATTTTTCTGCATGTGATGCATAAATATAATATAAATAAATTATTTATCCCTCTTGAAATGTTTATTAATATGATACATTCCATTACTGATAGATTAAAGAAATTTCATTAAATTCATTGGGAATAATTTGTAAATTATATACCAACAGTCCAAAGTGTATATAATACATTATGAACAATATATACCTTGGGCTTAATCCATATAAAAGAATGAAATCCCATCTTTTTGGGTGTGTATGTTTCATTTGTGATGTGCATATGCCCCAGCTAAACTCTCTTCCTCTCAAAAATCATTTTATATTATTTGAGAAGGTTATAGAACACCTTTGTAGTTTAGGTATCCAAGCAATCATAGATCCATTGTTTGTTATACCACCATCGAGGAATGAGACATTTTTTCAATAATCCTAGTGATGAATCTCAAGAACACTCCATTGATGAATTTATATGTTAGGTACTTCAAATAATATTTTCAAGGAACTATGTTGTAGAAATAATATTAACATAATGATTTCTTAAAGATAGATCTCTCATATTTTGGATTTTCTTCCTAATAAAATAATCATTAAATGATCATATGAAACCCATAATGGTGCACACAGTTTATGATCATGATATTAAAACTTGATTAATTGTAATAAGATCACAAATGGGACTCAAAGGCTATAAATATCCCCATTAATTGTTAATGGAGAGTGATGATGTGGTAAATTGAAACTTATGGTTCTTGGATAATGAGTAGTGATGTGACGAAATTACACAAGGGATAACTATATAATTTATTCAATAGATGGGTTTTGATGTGATACTATGAACGAATATAAAAACTATAGGTGCTTCTTCTCAATGATGATGATTCCTTGGTCAGATAAGCTACATATTAGGTTCATATAAGATACATATAAATGGATTAGTATTAAAATTCAAGTATATATTTTCATTAAAGTAACATATTATCCTTATCTATAACCAAGGAAGGGTTTATATAAATCCATGAAACTCTATTTAAAAAACAATTATTTATGAAAATAGGTATCTAAAAAAGTGAAAATAGAGTTATCTGGGATGTGGGACTGGCATAACTAGGATGATATGGTTACCTTGTAAGGGGTGTAAGTGATTGAGGATTGTTTTTTGGGTCTTGAACATGGGGTTTAAGCATGTGTCCATTAATAAAATTTTCAAATCTATATGTGGTACCTATATTATGTAAGAGGCTGTAGACATTAGGATATAGTACCAATAAAGGAGAATTTGTTCCTAATGTTTGTTACGAGAGACACCCTATGTTGGTTACCCACACAAGGATCGGTATCTCATGTAGGGAAACTGATCCATGTGCTAGAGGTTGCTCAGTGGAATTTAAATTGATGTAAGGTGGACTATGTATCATGTAGTTTAATTTCATGTAACAAGTAATGAAATTAAATTATCTAAATATGGGTATATTTAACATAAAAAGGGTTTATTGATATATCACCATGGCTATGATGTGGTTACATTGACATTCTATCATTTCATAGTGAAGGGTTTCAATCAAATATTCATTTGAAACTCTTATGTATAATAGATAAGAGTAATTTTTTTGATCAAAATTATATTTGGGAAATATATATATATATATATATATATATATGATCTTGGGGTCACTATGTATCCTACCATATATGATTCTAACCACATTTAGTTCTTATATTTTCCCATATGTGGATCAATATTTTACATGAGGAAGGAATTTCTAGGGTTGTTTCCAAAATGAATAACTCCATGGTCAAGGCTCCTACAATGATATAGCTCATAAATAGAAGAGGGGATTTTTTCTAGTTCATTGATCATTGGTTGGGATCATGTACGGCTCAAAAGAGAAAAGATTCACCTCTGTATAGTGATATTGAGAAAATGAAAACATCAGTAAAAGAACCAAGACATTAAAGTGAGTTATGCATGTTTTTTGAAATAATATATGAACCAAGGATGAGAGATATATAAATCACAATATATAACATAAAAGTTTGAATAAATCCACACATTATTAATGAAGAGAAAAATCTTGTTTAGATATATTTCTTATGGAAAGAAAAGGGTCATCTTTTTGTTCCAAGGTGAATTTTTTTTCTAACAATCGATCAACAAATCTTGGTCTTATGCTTGGTAATTAGGTAATGTGGGACTCTCTAATAAGTTTAAGGTTATGTGGAATGGAATATTTAACATCCCATATTTTTTCATGGTGTTATTCATTATTAAAACTGGAGTGAATGAATAATACCTCTAAGATCACATGAGTCATGCACAATGTGAGAAATAAGTGGGCATTGGAGAATAACACACACTGTAATAAAGTTTAACTAAGGGGAATTTTTAACCCAATTCATGATATTTTCCATTCATGATATGGATGTTTTCATATAGATTAATTTCAAGTAATTTGGGAATTTATTATGAATTTTAACACCATTTAGTGAGGATAATACTCAATGCAGTTTAAATTCATACAATTTGGAACTGTGTCTCTTTATTTATTAACATGAGGCTAGGATTAATAATGAACCAACATAAAAATTAGATGAACGTATTAATGGAGAATAATTTCACGTGTCTATGGTGTGATGCATTATCTATCCATCATGACAATGGTATATTCTTTTTTAGAATAGAACTTGTGAATGAAAAAAGGTACCTCCTTGTATTGTTCATGTATCAGAGGAAACCATCCTAGTATCATCAGTGTTTTGATAACCAATATTATATTTATTTACAGAAAGAAATGAATCTGAACATTCTTATTGATATCTCATTAATCCTTGATTGGATGAACATCGATTTTCTGAAAATTGTGGAACCTCATCTCATCAAGTAATTCTAAATCATCCATTCACTTGTGATACTATTTATCTTAAATAAAATTTTCATTGATGTAAATTATAATTATGGGTAGCTGAACCACGATGGAAAGGACATATTTTATCCCATACACAAGTGATTATGGTATTTCTTACATTTTTATACATGTGGTGTTGTTGTAGGACCACAAAGAATGCATATTTTTGTTAGGTCATGAATTATTTTATTTATACAAAATTATGAAGATTATATTAGATAATGTCTTTCTGAAAGCCTCTATCTATCTATTTAACACATCATGATAGTGGGATTAGTGGTTAAACTGAATTCCATATTTTTGAAACAACCTTTTTATCTTGTAAGAGAAAAATTTCATGGCATTTTTTTGAATATTTTGTGAGGGAATCTAAATTTTGAAATAATATATATCAACATGAAGTTATGTATTACCATTTTGATTAATTCCATAAGAGATATTACCTTGGCCCACATTGAGAACAACGAGTGGTAGTGAGGATATAGATGAACTACCAAGATGCAGCTAGAGGATATAGCCCCATGACATCTATTCCCCATAAGGAAAATGAATAAGAATATTTAGTCATGTAAAATAAATATGGTGTTTGATGGATTAAATTTTGATGTATTTAGATAGAATGACATTTTAGGGTGATTTATAAGTAATTCCATTTCATTAAAGGCTGGAAGTGTCGAATCTACTAGATATTATTGGTCTGTCTGGTTCCAAATAGATGATATCCAAATAAACCTATGTCAAAATACTACATATACTTAATAATTATTTATAATTTAATGTGTATGTAGAAGAATATATCAAATCCACACTTCTAGAGTAATTTTGTAGCATCCATTCCATCATAAAAGTAAATAATTACATCCCATCAACGAATATATTTTTTCTATGCTTTATCTAATAGAAAAATCCATCTTGGGTGTATTCCAACACATATGACATCCATTAAATGTATTTATCATTTGTATAAGTTATCAGATCATCTTACAAAAGGGTGGTTCTGATATCATTACTATCTTCCTAATTGTTTCTAGTTGACGGGGACACCACTATGTGGTGTACCCTAGCGATAACTATCTCATCTTCAGTTGGGTTTGTAAGGTTGTTCTATTCTTTAACCAAAAAAACTACATGGGAATTTTTTGATTGTATAATATTAGACATTGTTGGTTTACTGTGGAATTGATCAATCATACATCACACTTAATCAAATACGGTAATAATTTATACTTATCTAATGGAATATTTCCCAATAAAATTCTTGATAACCAACTTTGAATCACCTTATCATAAAATTGGAATAATGGTATTTTCATTTCGCATTCTAATAATATGATGAGACCTTGGAATTTAATATTATTGTATGTTCAACCTTCAGATAGTAGGAATGAGTAGGGAAAACATTTTTGATGGATAAATGAGAATAATTCCAAATATAAATATTTTTATTTTTATTGTTTTAAATCCCTTTTTTTGTCTTCTAGAAGTACCATAGAAGTATATATCCCATGTTTGGTTACAATATTGAATAGATAATACCTCTTCATCAGGTATTTCAGTATCCATTACTTTGAAACATATAATGGGATGTTCCATGAAAAAATATTCCAATTCTTTCGCTTGGATGGTATATTTTTTTATGAATTGGATATCAAATTTAAACAATATAACTACCCACTATACCAAGCGTCCATTAATCATTGGATTGTAGATGAAATATTTTTTTGGTTCAATTCTATATACCAAGAGGACATCATGATTACATAGGCAATGCCTCATTTTATAAACTATGACGATCAATGTAATGAAATTATTCTTAATTTTAGAATATCATGTCTTAGTCTCTATCATAGATCTACTAAAATATTAAACAAAATTATATTAGAATGTATCATTATTTTATCTTAGGAGGGAAACAAGTGACTAAACAAGGGATATCACATATAAGATGTGATGATTCTTTTTACCATTGGTATAAATAATAGTGGGATTGATAGTTATACCTTGATATTGTTGAAAAACACATGAAAATATTTATCCCATAGATAAATGAATCCTTTATTCGTGATGGTAGTGAAGTTTTATAACCTCCCATTAAGGTTCTCTATAAAAGATATTAATAAATTATGGTACCATTGAATCATACTCAACTCATTCTTAATATGTGGAGGTGTCATTTTAAAGGTCACCATTGTATTCTTTCGGTTGACATCGATGTTGTGATGGAACGCCATGATTCCATTAAATTCTCTCAGTGTCACCTCAAAAATACATTTCAAGGGGTTTAGCATCCCTCTTTATTTCCATAGAATTTTAAAATCTAATTATAGGCATGAAATATAATTTTATAATTGCTACAATTTGACCACCATATCCCATATGTGAAATTCCATGGTCTATCTTAGAAAATTATTGAATATATGGTGCATGGAATATTTATATATGGTGTGAAAGTTATTCAATCTAAATGGAATTAATGGGTAGTAATATACCCCTTGAGGATCGTTTAAATCATTATATCCATCATCCATAAGGCCATATTATGTTAGTTATAATCAGAATATCTACCCTTGGAATGGATTTCTTAAAACATATAAGTTCCATAAATCAAATTTTTGTTATTACAAATTGGAATTATTTATTTTGGAAATGATGGTTGAGATCCCTGATGTCTAATAAAACTATAATTTTCCAAATCATTTTGTTAATAATGATGATATTAGTAATCCACATTGGTTATCAATCTCTTGATGAAGCCTACATTAATAAAATTTTTGACTTCAACTTTTAAATTATCTGTATGAGTCAAATGTATTCTCTTGGATTCCTACCTATAAAGATGTTGTCCTTTTGGAAGACCCAACATAAGTGTGTTCAGACCAGGTTAATTCCCAAGAATTTTTATGAAATTTAAATTAAATATATATCTTTTTTTATTCAATATATATATATATATATGTACCATTATCTTCAGTGGACATGTCATTAATTATTATAGTAGGTTTTGGGTCACACAATGTACCTAGATTCACATTTCATAGTTCATTAATTGTTTTCACAATTCCTTCCTCAAATACATGTGGGGAATATCCAAAATATTATTTATATTCCCCATCTCATTCAATCTTAGTGTATGTGGTTGATGAATAAATTATTTCTGGATTGAGGGAAATTGTGGGGGATTTTGATCCTTATTAATTAACATGGAAGTTTCCATGGATCATAATTTTTTTGATGTATTTTCTTCATGGTTTGAGATTCTTTGTACATTCTATCATTCCTATCTATCCATGATGATCTTGGTATAGGTATCCAATAAATGGGACATTTTTTATGCAATAAGATTATACGAGAGAATATTTATCCTTTTTAGTGAAGATAAATAATATTCAAACAATGAAATCAATCATGTGTAGGGATTATCATTGGGAACATTCTTTATATTCCCAAATTATTCTAAAATATCACCAGGGAAGAAGAAGATCCAACATCCTTGTATTTAAAAAGGCACCTTAATAGAATTTATATTTCCAATTGGTGATGCAGGGTAATTTTATAATCCAAAAACTGATACAATGGTACACATAGGTTTTTGGGGAAACATGGGAGTACATTCCTCTAGGGATTCATCATTATAACTGGTGTTAGATCCTTCTTCATCAATGAAATATTTATTGGACATGACTGATATCATGAGTACAAGAGATAATATTCCTGGGACACATGCCTATCTATTAACTTAAGGGGTGATAATTCTCTGAGAAAAGATCCTTGGATGTTTGTTGGAATGTTGGTCAAACCAGAACTCATGTGGAGAAAAAATGGAGAGAGTGTAACTTTCATGAGAAACATATTTAAAATTTTCCAATTCTGTTGTTTCCTTTCTATAAGGGTATATGTTTGGAAATCATATTACATAATGGTGATCAAACACTTGTGTTTTATTACTGGATTCACATAACAACATGATTACATAAATATAGAGAAATTTTATTGATTAAATTGAATGGATGTAAATATTATTCCTTGATTTAAGAAAATGGGTTAGTAGGGTCCATCTATAAATATTTGGGGGTAATGATTCAGTTGGAATCATGTGAAGGAGGCCATTTCCACTCTCAAATAGAGTCTTTCGTCTATCTTCAAAGATTTGATGGAATATAAATGGGTATTTCCACCATATAACACTCTTACCCACACATTGAAGGAATATTTAAGTCATTGGTTATATGATTATGGTATCATTTCATTTAAGTGATTACATGGTATTCCCAGTATTATATTAAATGATTTACCCTGATGAACGACCATGAATTCAAAATCAAATATAAGGAATCCAAAAGTTCTCAAATTCTTGTTTTATCAATGATGATTTTATTTTTTATTTATATATTATTGGATAGTCAAATTCATGGGAGAAATTTAGTATTGTTGTGGTGAGGTCTCTAAGGGTCCAAATTAGAATGAAGTATATCTAAAAACTATTGAATATGAGAGCATGATTAACATCATTTTCAGACATAATTCCTAAAATATATAAGGGCCTCATATTCACTTATTTAGTAGTCTCCTTATATTATGCTATGAATGAAATGAATTCATGTTAATAAAAAAGGTATATTTCCACATAGTATACTTTTGAGGCGGAAACCAAAACATTAAATTACATACTCTTAATAGAGCCTCAATATGTGCTTCTTGTATACACATTGATAGAAGATGATAATATAGGATCAATATCTTGGCATGAATGAAAAAATTACTTCAAGATGTATTTCTTCTAAGAATGGGTCTTTGATTCCCTAAATTTGAATACTTATTAGATTGAGGCATATGAGATGGAATTTTCGGTACAGGTGGATGTATTTCATGATCATAAGTTAAAGGAAATTGGTCATCTATGGTTTATAATGATTTGAAATTACCATATTTTGAGACTGAAGATATAAACAATGTTTTATAGATCAATCATATAGTATGATGGTAACTAAATAAACATTGGATGACTCTAGAGTATATTGATACTCCTTCTCGACCTTCTAAAGTGCATTTATTAAGGTCTATATAGCAAATATGGTCTCAAAACGGTTCTGACCTAAATGCTGAGATCTATATCCACCTCGGATTCCTCAACCCCATTGACTATGGCATACTCTTCTTATCCTTTTATTTGATTATGATAGGGTTAATTGAGTTCCTTTCTATTATCCTTGTCACATATTGGAAATTCCATGTGAATTACATTGGGAGATCTAAAAAAATTTATATCCAATGGTTACTTTATTTGAGTGTTTGGTTCCCAATAAATTCTTTATCAGGGCAGTTCCCATTCTTCATGTTCTAGATACATGAACTCTATATGGATTTAATAGGATTTAAGACTCAATACCAGCTCTACCTCTTTCATAACATTACTGTTACATTTATGCTGATAATTTAGAGAAGAGTGTCTTTTGGAGGATTTTGGCACCAAAAGTGTTAGCCATAATACCACTTAAGAAGTTAGGGTCATAGATAGTAGATTCAATTGTTCCTAGACAGTGGAATATGCATGAAGTACTATTTTTCTCATTATCAAATAATTAAATTTCTATTGACTATTGTTTGGAATTTATTTCCATTCCCCTTTCTCATTTGGTGAGGTGAAACAAACACAATCCACTTGTGATTGTTACCTTCCTAATATAAATTTCCAATTATATATATTCTTTTTATGTTTTTATTTAAATGAAAAAAATTATTAGATATAATTCCCCATTTTTTTTTATATATAGATCCATTCATGTCGTTTTTGAGGAAATATAGGTCAGAATATCATGGTTGTGGAAGTCATAGAAATTTATTTTTCATGAATATTATGAAATATGTAGGTACACTCTCATTTAAAGAAAATAAACATTATTCGTCTGTTCTTTATATGATTCATGTTTATACACTTTTTTACCATCTTAGGGAAATTACTGTTTTAATATTTCAATTAATGAGAGGTAAATGTGTGATATTTCATAGGCTTGGGTTGTAGAGATAATTTCACAACTGGTTCAAGAATAACAATTTGATTTGTTTTTGTTTCTGGTATTCTATCATGAATTTGTTGGTGTCAGTCACATATTTGGCATAGTCTGTGATATATAATCTTATATCATTTATGTTATTTTTGAAAGGCTACATAACCATCCAGTATGCTTTATTGGGAAGAGTATAATTTTTAAATAAATTAATTGAAATCTAGTTTTGATTCCTAGAAACTCATCTTTGAGAATTTATATTCATAGGGAGTTGGTTAAACACTTAAAACTAGAAATAAATTCTATGTCCCTCACATTATCACAATGCTTTCAATTCGATATATTGAGGATCTTTTCCTTTATAAACGTTGAGATAAAATAATAAAAAATTTCCATTATATTTCCTCCCACCCTATGATTTTTCATGCTTTAAAATTAGTATACAAGATAAATTAATGTCCATCCAAATTCTTCACAAAGAATATGATCTTAAATGAATTTTTTTAGGGTTCCCATTATTGGACCACATAGAGATACAATGAAGTTATGATGCTATTTTAATTCCCCATTACCATTGAATATTTGATGTAAATTATTACAAAATATGGATTGAGGAGGAGTCATGTAGACTCATTTATGGTATGGTAGTCTTTCTGATTCCAATTGACAATGTTGCCCCTATATGGCATCAATTAGATCAATAAATGACACATTAGACTCGATATGATCGGATAGGATGGTTGATTTTCCAGAAATATGAATAGTGATAGTCATTATATCATGATATAGTTGGATTTCCCATGTCTTTTTATTATGTTCATCTTGGGTTTTCCTGGGGTAGATCAGCTATCATAGTTCTTTTATCTTCCCTAGTAGAGGAAACTCTACATATTTCCCATCCATTACTTCCATGTATATTGGATTTTTTAACCACATGTTTTTCGGATGACTGGCTACCACCCTTATTGGTGGAAAAATATCTTCATGTTGAGTAAATAATTCTGAAAGATAACTGTATGTTTTTTACTTTAGTACTATACTTAGTGAGAATTCCAACTTTTTATAGTTCATCATTATGTTCCCTTATCTCAATTATTTTTACCTAATATCATGTAAATATTTCTTTAGAAGTAAGTAGCCCAACATCATTGAGTGTTATATGGGATGTGGTCACAAAATTCCTATTTTTTGTATAAGCCTATTTAGTAGGTGATAATGCAGAATTCAGTGGATCCCCTAGATTCTGGGTTTGTGTCTATTTATGAGTAGACAAATCTTTTATTAATGTTTTAGTTTGGACCATATTTTGATTAAAATATTCTATATAACGTTATTCATTATTAGTATCATGTTCAATATAATGGATGGGGTCTATGATTATGACATTCAATTATATATAATTTGATTTGGGGATCATTCCCTCCTCAAGAGAAAATGAATATTGGTTTCCGTCTGAATATATTATAATTGTAAAATAAAATTTATCCCTTTATATTATATTCTTTTCTAGATATAATATTTTGGTTTAAATACTCCTCAATGCATATCCTTCAATTTTTAATTCTCACCCAGATAATTATTTTTGTGTGTGTTCATGATAGAATTTTTGGAATCTTTTACAAAATGTGACCCAAAATAAAGATATTAGTTATTCTTTGAGAGAAACTATGGAGGTCCCTAATTTGACATGATCGCTAACCTGGAGAATACTTCCTTTGTAGAGAAAGATGTGGTTATAATAAAAAATCCCCCAACCCCATGGGATAGGGTATACTTGTTCCCTCAACCATTTATTCTTAAACACATCATTGATTTTATAATCCTTCAAGTAGTGGTGGTGGTAAAAAATTCTCACAATCGTACGGTCTATGAATTCTCTTGTATTGTTACTACTGCATCCACTATGGCTATAATTTAATTTTTTGTGATTTTATTTGGGTTAAGGATGGATAAAATGAATTCATTCAATGTTATATAGTCTATATTAAGGTTAATTCATCCTCCAAGTGATTTAAATTTCATAAGTTATTGGACTTATCATTCATCATAGAGTCTGGATGCCTGAGCCTTTTAATGGATATTTCTATCTTTATCATCATTTTTTCGATTTGGACATGGTGTGACCCTATAGAATATAACTTCAATAATTTATGGTTTATTTTTGAGAGACATTTCTGATATTGGTGATATTATAAGAAATATGTATTAGTGGGATCTATTAATTGGGGAGCATAGTTAAAATTAATGTTCTATGATCACCCTATCCTATGAATATTACATTATATAGAGCATTAGTGATCAATTAACATAGATCCCTCAAAGTATTAAGAAAATAATATTTAATATCACCATATCATCTCACAAATTACTTGTGTCATGCAACTGAAAGGGAACCCATATTTATTTGATAGTGATGTTATTCTATTATCTTGATGTATTTTGTATATTCCGCATAATATTGAGGTCTTGGAATTATTTGGAAATGACATATCCATAAACTCAAAGAAATATGGTGTATTATTTCCTATATCAAGCCCTTCATAAATTCATATTGACAAATATATATGGTCTATAACATGATCAGTATATTGTATTTGGCTAGTTTTTCCCTCATCATCACTTCATTCTATTTATATTTGGTGAGAGATTCATCCACATTATTTGACTAGAAAAGGAAATATCTATCAATATTACTAATAGGAGATATATTGGATGATATCACCTATGTTATATTGGATTTTTTGAAACTTGAATGTTGTATGAATATTTAACATTTTTTGGTCTCCCATTCGATTGAGAAATAATATCTCTCATAAAAAGGTAGGGTTATTTGAGTATATATCTTCAATATATCAAGTGCATCATGATATGAGGGGTCATTCAATGTTTTTTTTAAATGGGGTGGAAATTATTATTAAATAAAAATGTTCCTTTGAGGAGTAACATTGAATAAACATTCTTGATGGGGGGAACTACCATTATAACTTAATATAATTCCACAAAGAGGATTCTAGTTGTATATTCTCTAGGGAAAACCATAATGGTGGACAATAGAAATGGTAGGAATATATTTATGTTCAATCTTCCAATTGTGAGGAGTATTATCATGGGTCAAACAATAAAAATTGTAAACATGGTCGATATTAATATTACCATATCGATGAACTTTGTGGAAGATACTATAGGGGGTCTCTAGTGCTTCTGGTAGTAATGTTATAGGGTGAACTATCAATTTCAACCACATCATTTATCATATGAAAAGTTAAAAGAATCTTAGGACCATATTGAAAATTTTTAGGGCCTCAAGGACACCATTATTGTATAGGGATGGAATATAGTTCAAGTATGGACCATTAGCTTTTCGACAGTGTGATTTCTTCTTAGACACTCTCTATTCGGGTGATGGGGTTCTTCACAGTGAACAAAAATTTCTTATTTATTCTTGGATTACATCATCATATGATGCTTACATTCCATTCATGAAATTGATTCAGTAATATAACCCTACAATAGAACAATAATCATGATATATTTGAAGGACATGAAATACATTTCCAAATTATTTTATTATCCCGAAGTTTTCATTTAAATGGGGCGTTGATCTCAAATTTTAATGGGAATGTCTGACCAATCATTTTTTTTCATCCATCAGTAGGATATGAGTATTATCCTCCAGAATGAGAGTATGAATGTGTCCCTACATCTCAGTAGCTCTTGATATATATCGAGGAGATACTCTGGTCGAAAGGGAAAGAATATATTCTTTCACCCTATTGGTTTTTCTGATATACCAACGACCATATTTTGGTTTCACTTCCATGGTAAACATATAGTATTATATAATAAGTGATGAGGTATTTGTATGAATATCTATTGACACCAAAATATGCTGACATGATTCTTTACCTAAAATGGGAATGTGTACCCATTCTGGGATGAGAGTAGGGATATGTTCCCACTAATATAGTCTATATTTCACCAGTATATTCTAATGTTCTATGATGTGTGGGGTAGGTAATGTGTTCCTACACTCTAGATTATATATTTATATGATGATATTATTTCTCTAATATTGTCAGAGTATGATGATAGGAATGATGAAAAAATTAATAATTTGGACATGTTCACTTTTTTATAAAATGATATATTGGTGGCCTTCCTTATTATATTTCTAGATATGAGAATTATCTTTGTTTTAGATTCTTTTTAGAACAATAAATCTCTCATAGATGCTTAGATCTATGTGATAGATGTAATGACTCGTGAGGTGGAATCCTTAACAAGTTTCTGAGGGATCGAGGCCATATGATGCAGATTGTAGTGACTATTGTTGAGAACCCTTTGATGTGATTATTGTATTATTTTGGTTTCAATGTTTTCCTTATGATATATCTTTCTATGGTAATGGATGTAATTTTTGGTCTGTTACATGGATGGTTTCAGAAATGGTTGACTATGGGGGATGGTGTAGCCTATTTCTTCATGAATTATCGCTAACTGGCCGTTTAGTTGGGGGTTTTTATGAAGGAATGATTCCCAAATAACAAAGAGAGTAAAAATTATAATTTTTATAGAATAACTATAAAATATTACATTGACCACCTGGTAGTGACGTCTCTATGTTGGTGAGAACATTTTTTTATTTGATGAGCCCCTTACTCCAACTACTCCTAAGGTACATGTCTGTTGGAATAATGATTCTATTTTTTCAAATGAAGTGTCTTATGGTCTATTCTTAATTGATCAATGAAAAATAATACATAACCCATAAATTATTCATGAAAAACAATAATCATGTTTGACCAATATCTTTCCCAATTAAAGGATTCATATAGGGTTATTTTACATCAAGTGACAATTGCTTCACATATGGTTGTGAATGGAAATCAAAATTGAATGATTAACTTTGGGTTCCCAATTTTTTTTATTTTGATTGATCTTTTATGGTTTTAATTTTTATAACTTGAATTTACCAATGAATCCCACATTCATGATTTGATATTTCATCATGATATTGATTTTCAAATGTAGGCGGTCACATGGTTTTTTATAAAAATGATGCAAATGAATGCATATTGGTCAAAAGGGAGGGAGGTTGAGATAATCACACATTTTGAGGCTATTATTTATTAATAATCAAGCCTTTTATATATTTAAGACATATATCATTAATCTGTTCTATATTCCAATGTTGAATAGGATGCCCCCTTGCTACTAGTTGGTCATTAACGTGTATCGATTTGAATATTTGTTTGTATAAGATGTTCTTCATCAATATGAACATCTTTCTAAATCAGTGGTTCCCCATAATTGGTACTATATATATAATATATGTTTTCCATATTATTTCATTACCACTTATTAATTCTTAATTTAAGGTTATTTGGTTTAGATCCGCCTATGTTGGAAATTTGTGGTATATTTCCCTCTATGAAAGTATTAAATGAATGTGGTGTTAGTATTGGGCCCATGAAAGGGGAATAATACATATCATTTTGATTGGTATTACAACATATTTAGATAAATTTATTTTATTAAGGAATTTCATGCCTTTTATGTTAATGTCACTAGGATAGATCCGTGTAGTTTAACATCATGTGGTAGTGATCACAAGGAAAAAATCCCTAGAAAAGTTTGGTGTGGGAGTTATGCTTGAGTGGATCATTCTAATTGAACTCCTATGTAATTTTTTCTGTTGAGATTTTGTTGGTATTAAAATGAATATAGACCTATGTATACTAGTCTGATCAAGAATATTCCCTGATGAGAATAATGTTGCACCAGAAAGAATGAATATAGACCTTCTAGGTGGAGTCATGATTTTTCTAGGATTATGAACTGAAAGAGGGATGATCCATAGGGAATATATCATATGTGGAGATGAATATGTTTTTAGATGGAATATAGACTAATGAGTAAATATATGAATGATAATATGTTGCTGAATTTTTTAGGACATACACTAATGTTCTTGACATTGTTTTTAAACCTTATGTAGGTGTCCAATGTATCCTTTATAACATGAATCAAATACCATGTAGTTCAAGCTGCACTATTTATGTTTTTGTGGTGGGATCGTTCCATGATATTTAGTTTCATGTTATAAGGATGACGCCATTCAGTTTTACATTTTGTTCTAGTACATTGGGCATATAGATTAATGTAATGCTATGATGATATGAGATATGAAATTTAGTGTTATGTATCTTGGAGATATGTTTTATCCTTGTTATACATCTCAATTATTCTAACAGAAAGATCAGTTAAACATCTAATCACACAAAATCCATGCTTGGTATGTGAATCAAGAGATAAATGATATGTTGTATTACCTTGGAATTCACAAAAAGATATTAAATATGGATTAAACATTGATTCCAACCTGGTAGGGTTCCTATATTGTAAGAGGGGTAAAAATAGGTTTCTATGAAAAACTTTTAAATTTTATACCCATAGATACCGTACCTATTATGTGATTGAAGAGTATTTATTGTTGGGGTTTAGTCCTAGGAGGAGGTCCACGTGATAAGATCAAGATGTGAATTACTTATAAAAGGGGTTCTAATTGGAGGCATTTAATTTTTTTAATGACTATATTTAATTAATTATATAATACCATGTGAGTCAATATCAAAACGAGAAACAAGAGATAAAAGAAAATGATTTGTATTTTAGAAAATAGTGAAATTAAATTTGAATGCTGATTTTTCCGTAAGTCCACCAATGAGTAAAGTGTAACCTCCAAAAAGTGGCATGAATAATCCATTATTTTTAATGGGGATTCACATCGTCATCACATTGGGTAAGATTATAGTTTTATATCATACTCTGAGGAAACTGGAAATGCAGTTTAACATCATATTAAAGGGATGTTTTGATATGTAGTTCCTCTTTATGAAACTCATACATTGGTTTCATTAAAGGAGTGTTAATGAAAGGTTGATTGGGGAATACACATGATGATTACTAGGAATGATGTGTCTCTAAAAATGTGACCCTTTTAAGCACCTTAAATTTTATTAAGGGATATCACTGAGGTAATTTGAATTTGTATATGACTAAAAGTACACAATTAGAGTCGAATGGGGATAATCCAATGAGGTTGATGAAGAGTGAAGAGTTATCTCCTAATCATGAAAAAATGAATAATGAGGTCATTTCATGGGGATCCAATACTTTTTTCATTGGATATGCAAGATGTGTTATGTTTTACATTGAGAATGTTGGCCATAAAATTTAACACTTGAAAATAGTGGTGTTATGCTATGTAGTTTATCAATATAGATCTCAGTTTTCGGTGTCAATAATGGAGACATAATAAAATGTTTTTAGATTCTTACACATCATTTTTTTGGGTCAATAAAAAAAATTTAAACAAACTACTATACTAATAATAAAAAAATTTAATGCACCATCGATAATCTGGTAGAATTAATAATACAAATTATCATAGTTGACACAATAAAATTTTTAGAACATCCTATCCACTTTACTAAGTGTACTATAAATTGGAAGTCAATAAAACCTACAGACCACAATAATTAAATTTCACATACACATTAGCTAAAAAATATATGTAACTGAAATGCAGGTACTGATAATATATGAAGAAAGTATCATAATGTAATAAATGAAAAATGGAGATTAGCTTTTTGAGGACATTACCCTATGTACATGGGAGGAACAACTTCAAATTATTTATAAAACTAAAATTATAATTAATATATTCAACTAAAATCACCATCAATAGTTTTTCATAAATAATAATTAACACTATATAAAACATGAATTCACAATATATTCTAGGGGAACATTGTGAAGGAATTAAATCCCACTATTTAGGATTTAGATACTTTGTTCAACGTTGAAAAACAACATCAATTTAATGAAAAATATAGCTATATGTTCTATTAAAATCACCTCCCCATATTCAGAGATGATCCTCCATATATAGTCACTATTGATCTCCCATAACATGGTTTACCTCAACTACATTCCCTGATAGTAATTTCTATATTATTCTATATGTATAACACATTTGGGAGAGTTTGAAAATATTTTAGACTACCCATGATTTCATTGGATGATACAAACATCCAACGACTGAACTACTACTAAATTGATTAATTTTTACAACCAAAATATCATTTTTAGATTCCTTAAACTGATCAAAATTAAGGTAAATCTAAATACAATGCCTGAAAATATAATGATTTGAGATTTTGATGGATTGAATATGGTTGTGCATCTGAAGAATCTACCACTTTAATAAATGTTCCATAAAAAATATTATAAACCATCCATAAAAAAGGCCTTCCATATTCAGTAGTAGCAGTGTTCCTCCATCTTCATATTCTTCCATTACTCCAAGCCCCAATGAGGAATGATGCATCCATAGACTATCATGAGGTAGTTTTTTAGTGAACGTGTCCACTATATTTTTTCTAAAAGTGATATTATGATGATTTAATAATTTTTCTATCATGTTTCTAATTAAGTGGTACTTTGGGTAGATGAGATTTATCCTGATATGGAAAACTGATTATTAATCCAAGTGGAATTCACATTGGATAACATAGAAAAAACATCTCCTCTAGGGATTCATCCTTGTTCCTTTATAAATTTATTCAAACAAACCATATCTTTCATTAATTCCATTTACTATACATACCTTCCATCCATTATAATTAATGTAAAAATCTATTAGAGCCATGATATCTGATTAATTTTTTTTCTTAAGTAAATAATGACCTAGTTATTCTCTTCTGACTATCCAATTCTCTAATAAAGTTATCATCACAAAATACATGAAATTAATATTCCTCCCAAAAATGAAGAGGTCGTTCTTAAGATCCCATCAAATACTGAGGAATGCATTTTATTATTTCCTTATACTCTTTTATAGTGTTAGACATAAATATTCATATAACACTCATTTAAAATTCTATTTTTGGTTGAGTATTTAACATTTCATACATTATAAGTAAAAAAAGTAAAATAATAATACACTTCCTCTGTATACGAACACACATTATCCATTGTAGGTGAATTCTCTTGGATAGTTTGAAGTCTCCAACAAGAGGGGTAGTGACTAGTTTAAATTAATCTATCCCAACCCTTTCAATGATTTTTTGATATACTTGTTCTATGATAATACGAATGTTTTGTTATTGTTATCTCATTCAATCCTATTCCCCAGTAAATTATTTTCCTATCTAGGCTCTATCATCTCAATACTTTCAGAAAACATAATTTTCAATTTCTAAATATTTTGAGCATATGGTTAGGATAATAACAAGTCATCAATATAAAATAAAAAATGATTAAATTCTTATCATTCAATTTCTTTTCATTACAAAAATGGATTGTGCTACTCCTAATGAATCCTTATTCATCCATAACTAAGTCGATCATCTGATTCTGTTGTAACATTGATTAATTTAAATGAGAAATTATTTTCATAAATTTATAAACCAAATTCTAATTCCAAATTTTTTAGGTTAACATATTTTTTCCTTATTCTCGATTTCTTTTGAAAACTAATCATGAAGGAATGTTATATTAGCATCCATATTTCCTAGAAAAATATATTCTGATTCCACTATATTTAGTAATATTTTGATTGTGTAATGTTTTTCGATCAATAAAAAGTTTTATAATAAATATAATCTTTTTTATACCCTAATATACTATATATCAATTGTATATTTTATTTATATAAACCCATTTATTAATTTTGTAATCCCACTTGTAACCATGTATTTTTCAACCTCTGGGCATTTAGCTAACTCCCATGTTCAGTTGATGTTTAATGAATCCATCTATGAAATCATGGATGAATCCTTATTTCACATTGTAATGAGGATATTATTGAGATGTTGATGAAATAAAAAATTTTGTTCTTGATAATGATGTATTTAATGATATTGTTATGGACGTGATGCATGCATTTGAGAAACTACATAAAGTCTCCATGAATGCTAATAATGAACAATTGGTAGTGAAATATAAGAGAATCAAATGGATTAATAGTTATATATTGGAGGAATATTAGATGAATTTGAATCAAAATATAAATTTTAAATAATTATTTTTATGAAATGTTTAGGTCTCTTAAGAATGAAATAAACACCTTAACTAAAAGTGTCTTGAGATGAAGATAAAAATAAAAATATGGAAGAGGTTAAACATGGAACATACAAACCTACAAAGAAGAAATGTGATTTAACACAGAATTTTTATGGGATTATCACCTATAAAAATTCTCAATATGTTTTCCAAAATAGATCATCATCGTTTTGGGAACCATCTACAACATGACCATGGAATAATGTTTCACACCACCAAGTTGATTATGTTTTCCTTGAATATATTTTTAAACCTTTCATAGGAATAATGTTAACATTTTTGAAATATTTGATAAAAAATATATTATTAAATCCATAGTTGTATCAAAGATGTATTTGTAAAAATTATAATATAGTAATCTTCCTAAATTAAGCTTGTAAATTTGAGTTTTTTCACCCAAAAACAACAGGCCATAAAATATATCCAATCAACTACTAAATTGAAAATAAATAAATTTATTTCATGCTAATGGTGTTGATTCAAGTTTGGAAATATGTACAAACAGCACAAGCATAACATTTCAATGTATTAAATTCAAAAAAGGAAAAAAGTCATGGAAGAAATGATGAATTTTAGTAGAAGCCTTTTGATAAATAAGTAAGCATCATGGAAAAATCATAAAATATTCTTCAAAAATAAATTTGTATGTCCTAGTTTTTTCTATATGGATTACAATGAATTTAATAATTAGTATGATAAATGATGAAATATAATAAACCAGTATAAATAATTATTCCAATGTAACAGTAAGACCACAATGAAAAGGAAGGAGATGAAAAATGATGAGAATAAAACCTTAGGGAGAAAATAGAATAAGTCAATTGAACTAAGTGCTCCAAATAAGATAGAGAGGATATCTAAATTGGATGTCAAACTAAATTGGTGATTATTCTAAGGTGGTAAGAGACTTCAAATCATGTTCCTATTTTAAGAAAACCATTAATATCCAGAAATAAGGGAACATACATGAAAAAAAACTCAACTAGAGATAGGTGTAGTGTAATTTTTTTTACTTCTGGACATTCATTATGAACGCTAAATAATTTATGATTGGTTGTATAAAAGGAAAACCCAAAGGTTATTGAATAGATTTCTGTAATTTGTAATCAGTTTTTCAATAAAGAAACCATGTATGAAAAATCGTTTATTGGATGAGAAAATCTATTGAAATATATAGAAAATTATCTAGTTATTTATATTTCAAAAGGTGTTTCTGTAAGAAAAGAATCCACATACATGTTTATGGTCAACCAATCTCTACATTAGTTTTTATTATATAGCCATAAAATTTTGAAATGGATTTGAAAATGGAGGAGGCACAATGAAATTAATGGTTTTTTATATCTAAATTATGAAATATTGTATCAATAGAGATGAAAGATGAAGAATAAAAGGACATTCATACCGCCTAAAGAAGTTCATATCTAGAATGATAAAGGGAATGAAATAATGGATTATTTCCAAAATTTTAAGGCTACAACGAATTGAGTATTCGGTAGATAAACATTTCTCGTTCCTATTGATCATAATAAGAAGATGGTGGAAGATATCCATATTCTCATGTCTCTATTTTTGTTACAGTGAAGAGGTAACTAAAAGAAAATAATGAATGAAGAGGACTGGTAAATACTAAAATGTCTATAAATCATGAATAAATTCAATCCCTCATGGTGAATATGCGATGGATTTAAAGTCATTTAAAATAAAATAATTCCATTTAAAATATCTTTTAATTTTATCTCTTGAGTAGGAGAAAAGAAATAAAAATGAGCTATAATGTTAACTCTAATTTCAATGTACATTTCTAGATGGCCCTTATAGAAGATAAAGTATGAGTAATGATTTCAACACTACTAATTCAATTTTTTATTCTGTTTAATCTATTTATAAATAGGGAGTTTTTTTTATAATGAATCTGTGGAGTCAAAAAAACTTTCACTTGAAATTTTTTGACATGTTTTTTGAAGTTGATTGATGGTTCTAATGTTTTCTTAAAATTTTATCCGAACAGACTCTAATAAGCCAATGATTGAGTAGGTATGCCTTTTTTGAAAAAGGATGTATTTTATATCAAAATGTATCACTCTTTTTTATACACCAAGTTATCCTAGGTATACATAAAGTTGATATGTTGTTGGTACATTACTATGAAAAATATTATTCCACACTTCTATTGTGAGAATGTTAATTATTCTCTCAACAATGGGGAGAATAAATAAACGGGGATATGATATTTCATAATTTTATACATGTAATGGGGCTAAAAAATTTCCATTGGATGATATTACCATGTAATTATGGTCTCAATAGGGGGGTAGTTAATTTTATCCCCTTTTAATTTATTATCAATATTGGGGAGAAGAGTTAAATTTATTTTCGGAGTAAACATGGTATTGATAAAAAATAAAAAGAGGCATATTGAATTACCAAAATGAATAATGGAGTTTCGATTATTTTTTTCAAATTGGTTATAAATGAAATTGAGATGAAAATAATTTATTTTGGTTTTATTGGTGATGGAAGAAGTATACACCTAATAACAGGGTGAAAGTGTTTTTTCCTTCAATACCTGGTTGGATAGATTCTTCAATGTATATAATATATCGTATGATTGGAGTGTTTTTATTCATGAAATACAATGATAAATAATGATTTAATTATTCTAGTTCTGTCGATAATAGTTAAGAGAGGTTATTTAAGTTATCCTATTGAAATTATCCTTAAGAGATATAGTAAAATTTATGTAATTTTATCTATGATTATGGTGAATCCATCCCTGACTACATAATAGGAATGATTCTGTTCAAATTTCTTAACATATTGTAGATAATGAATTTAAATAATCTGAAATGATTTTATAATATTTAAGGCATATGAGTTCTTAAAATACAATATCTTTAGTATTCCTTCTGTAAAATAATTTGGAACAATTTAAAATTGAATTTAATTATTACAATAATTTTTGGAATTATTTTATGAGGGACTAATTTTATTTGGGTTGTTCTAAATTGATAGAGTGTATTTGAAGAAAATTTGGAATAATTTAAGGATATATTGTAATTCTAATAATAAGGATAATGTTTTTTTATGTATTGAAATATCTATATGTGTCATCTACACTATACATTAGAGTAATATCTAGATAAACGTTTGAGTTTATTTCATGGGAATATGGAACATATGAGTCATCAAATCTACATGTGATTCAGTTGGACCTATGTATGTGTCATTTCCACAACTCTACATGAGTTAATGTTGATATGCATATGAGTGACATGGAGTTTATTGTATGATTCATTAACTCATTTGATGATGATGGAAATAAAAATGTGAAAAATCTTGGAGCTATGTATAAGTAAAAATGATCATCATATGAGTTATTTAATGTTTTGTATGATTAATATGTGATCCATGCCAGCTGTATACAATTTATTTTAGAGATGAGAATGATTCATTGAACTCCAAGTTTGATTCATCAGAAAAATATGTATAAGTCATGGTTTAGTGAAATTATATGCTAAGTAGAATGATATTATAAATTTATGGATACTTCCTTCCCAAATAATGGTAATATAATACTTTGAATGTATGTATCCTAGGAAATCAAAATGACAGAATCATAATATATATAGTTTATTTTCCAAAACCATAAGGTACATTTCTCATATGTGTAAGAAGCAACATGATTAAGGATGATCCATTGAGATTCCAAGGTATGAATTAAAATGTTTATATGGATTAATCATGTACGGGGTAATCATAATTTAATCTATGTAAAGATCACTCCTTAGTGAAAATTTGTGAATTTAATAGATTAAATGTACGAGTTACTAAAATTTATCTTTTGAAGAAGAAATATATTTCATTATAGTAAAGTTGTAATTTCATTATTAAATATTCATAATGATATGTATATCCCTCATTAAATATTGGGTATATATAATATATTGGTATAAGATCACTAATCAATTTATTCTAAGATTTAAAATGAGAATATTTGAAAAAAATATTTTTCATCAGAATTGAATTACTTTATAGAGCTCATATTTATTGTTTCATGTGATAATATGAATTTTTTTAATATTTAAAAGTAATATATGAGTCAATATGAATTATTTTAGAATGATAAATAAATTTTGAGATAAATTATATGAGTTTGAATATTAAATATTATTATTTAATTATTTTTCACAATATCTTAGGCTTGAAGAAGGAGCCAATAAAAAATGATGATGTGTATTCTCACAAAACTATGATTATCATTTAGATATAGATTATAAAGATATATTTTGAGGAGTGGATATTGGTGATCCAATTGAAGAATAAATATAGACATATATGGACTAGATAATTGAGAAGAAATATGAAAAAGGGTATTTATGGAAATGTACCAGAGGCATGAAAATGAGGATATCATGGGGACAATCCCACATGATGTAGTTGAAGAAAGTGATATGGAGGATTTTGGGTCACATTCATGATATCCCTGAGACATTTACATATTTATAATTTTGAAGATTGCCCTTAATATTAGGGAGGTGAGTAATATGAGATTTGATAAATAGCAAGGACCAAGAGAGAAATATTGTACAACACTAGATGAAAAATAAGGTGAAGATACAATACTGAAAATTAGAAGATAATCTACCATCTATGTAGTGGATAGGAATATAACATGGTTTTACTAATCTGATCTAGTCAATAAAAAGAAGAGACACAGGAGAACTGGTTCTCATACTATTTATTATCATACTAGTTTTTTCAGATGAAGTGAGATTGAAAAAAAAGCATAAAGAAAGGATGGAATGAAAATATTTCTATTATTTTTTCATTATAGTCTTTGTTATTCAAGTAATTAGTAATTAAAAGAATTAGTTTATAAATAATGACTAGGATTTATGAAAAAACAGAGATCGAGTTGAAATAATTCTTGAGTAACATCTTAATGTAGCTATGGCCTCCAATATAAACTAGAAGATGGTCAGATTTATTTATTCATTGAAATCGCTAGATTAATTAGTGATATACTTCAACAATGGGATGGATGTTATATTACCAGTTTAGTTACCAATTTCTATGGGTTATAGTATAAAGTCTCTAAAATTGGGATGAAGTGTAGGATGCACTGTGGGTGTAGGATGAAACCACACTACACCAATTGTAATTGAAATTAATATTATAATGGATAATCCATAACATGGATTTCATGAGAACTGTAATGAGTTGGATTGTCAGGAGGGCTTGAACCCATAAAACCATAGGTGGTAATCTTTATTTATATAACTATATTTCATATTTGTGAGAAAGCAAGAATAAAAAAAATCCAGTTTTCATTACATGTATCGTAGGTTCAGAGATGAAATAAGTTATATTGTTAAAATTTCATTTATAATTTGGTAAAAAGTTTGAAACACTTGATCCACAACCCAATTAAGTGTCTAAATTTATGTAGTTCTTTAAAAAAATGATATTGTATTGTCAAAATATCACTTTTATAGAATTTTAATGATTTAAAAAATGCCTTCATATAATGATTTAAATTTAATAATTGTTAGATTAGGATTTTGAAAATATATGATTAAATAGATGACAACCCTTATTTTGGAATAATGAAAATTTGCAACTCCTTGTGTGATAAGAGGTTCCCAAATATATCATAGTATTTATAATTTGAGAAATAGGGTATGTATTGTGGAGTAAAATGAAGGGAATATGTGGGTAGATGATGGATCCTTTTATAGGTCAACATGAGTGAACTTTTCATATTTACCTATTCATAAAATGAAATAATATAGTTTATCATGGAAATTTGGATAATAATATAAAATAAAAAATAGGATATTGAGAATTCCATAATCTACATGTTTAGTGATAGGGTTTTGTTATATTTTAGGACTTTATTCCATATTTTAACCCCTTTACAAAATTTTATTCATTATTTTTTAAACTCACTTGTAACTCATTAATTTATTTTTTAGGAATAAAATAGAATATAATTCTAATTTCAATTCCTTCATCCAAAGAAATGAAATAAATTTTATTAAATTCATTATATAAAAGTGATTAAAATTAAATTTAAATTATAAATTCAAAATATATACTTTTTTAGAAAATAATGTTTTTAAAATAATATTGACCCTTTTATTATTACATAAACTCTAATAATAATTAAATTAATGTTTTTATATATATATAAGAATAAAATTTAATTTATTTGAATTCTCATAATATGAAATTTTTTACATCTAAATATTAAAATATAACATATAATAAAAAAATGTTTTTAAATAAAACATTTTTCATTAACCATGAATCATTAAATTAATATTCATTATAAAACATTAATTATATATTATACGTTATTTAAATAGTTACAATAAACAGTTGATTGTTGTAAATTTAATTTATTTAAATGACTCTAAAATTCAAAATATTTTTTAATAAATACATTTTACAACAAAAAACATTCTAGGAAATTGTAGACATTTTCCAAAAACGAATTAGAATATTTCTATTTTATTCCAAATTTGTTAATGTTAAATACATATCAAATATATTATGTGTAGAAAATATTTATATGTAACTGTAAAATACTCAATATACATATTTTATATGTTTTTACCCAATGACAATATTTCCAATGACCGTATATCAAATATAGTATGTAGAAAAAATATATAACTAAAAATAATATATATAAATTTCGTATTAAATTCTTATTTATATCCTTAAATACATCTCTAAAATCTCTCATATTATTCGGTAATATATTCATCAATATTGTTATCATAATTCCCACGTTTTGTATCCTTTATATAATTGTCGTTGGTGGTATGGTCTTTATGGAAGATAATGGTGATGATAATTTCAATTGTGTTGTATATTTTTACATGTGGTTTAATTCCCTTAGTTATTTTCCAATTAATGATTCATTTAGTTAAATTATATATTTATTCATATGATTTTATAAAATTATCACATAATGAAATATTGAATTCTTAATTTTAATTGAGTATTCGGTGTAACAGAAGTTATTGAACACATATGATTTATTTAAATGGAAATATATACTAAAATTATGGGGAGTTACATGTTCATTATAAATTAATTATTCTTATGTGTTATAAATCTTTTTTTCATCATGAAAAATACCTTTGGAGAAAATGAAACTAACCGTAGTTCCAAAAACATACATCATTTTAAAATAAAAGAGTGCGAATTATATAACATTCCTTCATTGTTTAAATTTATCGACAACATCCCAAAGTAAAATTAGTTTTCTGTGATGAAACATTAAACCCGATATATACACTCCCACAAAAACAATAATCATAAAAAAAGATATTTAAATTCATTATAATATAACAAGAATATAATTTTAAACAAGAATCCAAACTATTTAATTAATAATAAATACGCCAAAACAAAAAAATAAAATAAAAAATTTTAATAATAAGAAAACTCTTATAGATTATCACTTAATAAAATAATCCTCATATATTAGAATAAAACCATAATATATGATTCTTATATTATAAATTGTAATAATCAAACAAAATATTTTTTTATACCATTAATATTTTAGGTAAAACCCCATTAAGTTCACATATGGGAATATAACATATAAATGACTCTATTGAAATCATCCTTATAACAAAATACAGGTGGGATGTTATTCAAAAAAATATTAATAACAATAAATGAATAAATATTAAAACTCTAATAAAGAGTATTTATAGTATTCAATGATAATTTATTGCAATCCCATCATACAATAAATTATTGAAAATAAACCAAGGACATGAAATATTTATATTTTAAAACCCATTAATGAAACAAATACCATTTAGATAAACTTATTCAATTAAAACTGTGATTTATTTATGAATAAAATAAACTCCCACATTATAATACACAAATCACTTAAAATTTAAAATATTAAAATCACATTCCACCACCGTCAAAAAAATATATAATGATCTAAATTTACCTGATTTTAGGTTAATTCGCTGACAAACACATGATAACTACTCGGTACTTTAGGAAATGGAATTGAACATTATAATTATCATATAAAATTTATTCAAAAAAATTTACTTAGGAAAATTTGTTTCATTTTTAATATCCAATAGGTCTTATCATATGTTAATAAAAAATGGATTTAATATACAGAGTTGGCTTTTTATGGAATAGTGAGTATCACACTAAAAACATGAGAAATTATTTTTAATCAATTGCAGTGTAAAATATATCCCAATAAAAATAAGTTAAATTTTCAAAAAGAAATAAATATTTATAAAACCATTCTCTAAATAAAATAAAACCATAGAATGATTGATCACCTTTAATGACTATTACATTTTAAACTAATTACCTTACCTTAATTTCAGAATAATAACGTGACTTAATCCATGAGAAACATCCCACCAATCTAAAATAAAACATCGTGGTATATATTTTGAAAATAATTAAATAATAAATTTAAGACCTTTTATTTATCCTAATGTAATAGTTTTCAAAATAGAAATTTTTTATACACATTACATAGATAAAGATAAGAAAAATACTATCATATTTCAATAAAAAACATTTCCATTATGAATAGTTTTATAAAATTACTACTAAACGACTACCAGAATCACTGAAAATAATATATTATGAATATTTTTAATAACACATTAAAAATAATATTTTTATAAAAAATTATATTAAAAATCCAGTTTTAAAAAAAGTACAAATATTCTGAGGATCAAAGATACTCTATGAGTAAGAATAGTTAAATATTTTTCACAATCACAACATATTAGGAATAATGAACTCATAATAATAAATACATAAAAAGGAAATGTATATATGAAAAGAAAACTAATATAAGAAATCTATGAAAAAACCATTAGTATTAGGTCACAATAAAAATAATATTTTAGTACCACCTATGGTATTTATTTGGTGTCATATAAATTCCAAAAGTAGACACATTTAGGTATTTTAAAACTTCACGGCATAGGGTAAGATTACATTGATATTGATTAGGTCATTTTTTAACTAATTATTCTATCCATCAATTATTTAACACTTTAAGATATTATATAATATTCATTCACCCCTTTAATCTATCTCATTGGGGACAAATATGGGAAAATATGCTATTATGTATCTTCTTTTTTGTCTCAGAATTTGAATCTAAACATTTCCATTATCATATAAAAATTATTCAACTAAGAAAATAAATTATTTTCCATTATTGATGAATGGATAATAGATTCTTATTATCCAAGATATATGATATGGTATCTGGGAAATAACATAAAATAAATAAAATAAAAAATTAAATGGTAGCTATAATTGTTATATGATGATAAAAAATGAGTCAAATATACATATAAAAAGTCCCTAATTAATGTAGGACTGTTTTTTGTTCTCTTGGTCAATATATTTTCAAGCCCCAAGAATAAATCCTATTTAATTTTGTTGGTTTTCTCATAGGCAGTGTTGAGGATTTAAAATATACCTCATCATGTTTCTCAAGCATTAATGTTTTTAGTAATTTTAACTTATAAAATCAATTTTAAATCTCAAATGATTTTTGAAAAAAATGAAAAATATTTAATGAATCATAAATTTCTGTAAATAAGGTTTAATTGAATGTTATGATGATATCATATAATTCAATATACCATTTTATTCTAAAATATTTGATCCCATCCTTACCTATTGTATCGAATCAATACCATTAACCAATAACACCCTTGTATTGTTTATTTTTAGGTATTATTCATATTCCAATAATAGATTACACTATTAATAATATCTCCTTATGTATTCAATTTAGTTTAGTCTAAAATATGGTGAACATTCATTAAACCTATCAGAACTCAATCTCTAAAACCCTACATCAAATGATTTTATAATTTTGGAATCTAGGTCATTATAACACAAACACATGCATAAAATAAATTGCATACCCCATTTCATCAATCCCCCACCCAACTCTGCCATATAATTTTTGAATTAAAAAAGGGTTATGTTGATGAATAATAAAAAAAATAAGTGAGTATAAATAATGGGGTGAAAACAAGACTATTTTAGCTGACATTGTATTCTTTCCACTAGCTCTTATCTGTTAGTTATAAAAGAAGCATCATGGATGTTTTAAATGAATTAACTCAATAAAAAATAGATTCTATCCCTTTGGTCCTATAAACCAGGGAAAAAATCAGAAACCATGGAATTTAGAAGGAAAAATTAGATAAATACATTAAAAATAAAATAATAAAATAGTGTAGTGAATTTAGAAACAATAAAAAAATTTAAATAAATTGAACTAATCTAAAAAGAAATTCTCATCCAAATATCCAAAATCCCATTCAAGGAAGGGGATGAAATAATAAAATATTAGTTGGTTAATTCTTTTCTTCATTCCATGAAATCCATTGAGAAATGTTATGATTAGGTATGATCAAACATTTAACACATAATGATATTTTATTAGTCATTGAGTCAACATCAATATCATCATATTATCATTAACATGTTCTTATTCACATATGGGAGGATCATGGTAACTTCAGGTGGGAAGTTTCTAATTTGGAAATTAAAAATTAGATTTATTTTTTTGATGGTATAAATTTATTTTTACATATTACATGTTAAACATATATTGATCTCATGGGATTAATTTATTTTCGTAGAGCTTCTTACAACATTTGGAGTAGTCCCAAATCATTTTCAGAACATCTAAATGATGTGATAGTTGAGGGGATCAAGTGGAGAATATTTTGTGATGATACCCCCATGGAGAAACCCTTCTGGGTCTATAATATATATGAGAGTGATCCCCTTGGATTTACCCTAATAGGCCATGGGTTGGTGACTAGTATCTATGCTATAAAACATAA
This sequence comes from Viscum album, assembly GCA_963277665.1. NCBI lineage: Eukaryota > Viridiplantae > Streptophyta > Magnoliopsida > Santalales > Viscaceae > Viscum > Viscum album. The sequence goes on along the minus strand of OY728131.1, from coordinate 1,641,635,281 downwards.
AAAAATTGATATATAATTCATATATATCTGAGTAACACAAAAATAAAACCACCAATCGAAACCATGGTATAATTGAACCTAAATCTACAATAATCTCATAAAGAATTAATATTTTAGAAAAAAAGGATCCAAATAAAAAAATACTAAAATAATCATAACAGAAAAACTCCACATCCAATCCTTAGCTCTAGACTGTTATTGTCTATCATGGTCACCCAAATATCCTTGGAATCCTAAAAAAGTCTATAATTACACATATATATTTAGACACATGCACACACACACACGCATATATATATATACAAACTATTTTACGCATATATATATATATATATTGATCTGAGAATATTATATACTCCTTGTTGGATAAAATGTAATACCTCTCATGAAAATGTGGGAAGTGTATACTAATGGATCAATGAAAAAAATAATAATTGAAATTATTTTATCAGCTCAATTACCTCCCATTCTCACCTTGTCCCACTCAACGAATATCCTAGAAAATCAAAACAAAAATAGATCATCAATGAATATAGAAGGAAAGAACCACGTGTCCACTTCCCCAATGTTTTATCTCTCTTATTCCCCAATGTAAAACTTCTTCTAATCTATATCTATTTTGAAACCATGCCAAAAAACACCATTCCATATAACTAGTAAAATAATGTATCATGAACCTGAATGATGTTGACCATGTTCTATCATCCTATTATGCATGACCCTCACTATATTGCATCATCACATTAATAACAACTTGGTCCTTCCAGTACACCATATTCTTCCACATCCATACACCATAGGATTTATGACTACATCAAATACCTATAGTCCTAAAAATACCCTCTGGGGTCTACCAATACATAAAATTCCTCTTCAATAATTATGTAGTATTATTCAATTATAAGAGATTGTGGGGAAGTAGGGGTATCCAAACATTCATTCCCTCACAATCCTATATTTTAGGGGAAACAATAAACAAATAATGCATGTTGAGTATTGGTATGGTTATTAGAATCAGGTGGGGAGAATATATAATTCATCAATAGAATTGATTATATAATTACCACACAAAAGATAAAACTATGTTTCAATACTAATGAAACATCAGGATATCCCAAAACCATCACCATGTTACCATTCATGTACACCACTATCTTTGACAACTAGATCACCACAACCATCCCACATCCCATGGAGACAGCCACAACAAGAATGTATAATTCCTACATTTAAACTCATTTATACAGTTTATAGACTATCTATATAATATATATTAAATTATTCTTATTTAATATTAATAATATTTAATGAAATCCCATCCCAAAAATCTCCCACATTATTTCCACCTATTAACCATTCATTTCAATATCAAAAGTTCATTTATATCCTTAAGGATTATTCATTCCTAGACTCCAAATAATGAGTTCATCATTATAAACTATATTTTTACCATAAAAAATCTAACAAATAGACAAATGTAAATATATAAATCCATCGATTAAAACAACCCACTAATACCCTCTTTCAAATTATTGAAAGACAACCAAAACCCCACTCCATAATACAAAAACCTCATCTATATACCATTTGTCCACACTTTTCCTTTTTCATAGTTCCCAATGCACAAAACTCATGACCTACCCTAAAATATTCATAAAAACGAACCCAATAGAATAATATTTTCCCTAATATATATAAATAATTTGAGTGTCAAGTACTCCCAAGTTATTCTTTATTAAAACATGATTCCATATCAAATCCTTTCTTCTATGAAAGTAGTTCATTAAAATATTTAATAGATTTTTCATTTATGATATTTGAATCCCCCAAAAAAATCGTAGTAGTAACACATATGTCTAAAAATCTTCCATAAATTTTTTCAATTGTACCTAAAAAATCAAAAAGTTTAAAAAATATAATGAAAACAGGGAAAAAATGAGAATGTCCCCATTCCCATCAATTTTTTTTATCCCATTTAGTTTTTTTGTTAGTTCATCCTATATTACTCAATAAAAAGAGGAAAAAATGATAATAAAAAAATTTAAAACAGAAATTAGAGTGTTAATATATCCCTTATCTCAATCAGATAATTTCAATGTATTTTTCATTGACAAGGGAAGAAAGTGATGATCTAAAGTTTGTGATCACACAAAGGGACACATCACTAACCTAAAGTATAACCCCCATCATTAACCACTGCCTTCTTCCTCAGATATTCAAAGAAAATCCCATAAAAACCTCAAATAGATGAATAATAATGATTGAACCATGATATCTGAGGGGAATAATCATTTTGAATCACCTATAACCGATCTCCCAATTCCAATGAATAGGGTTTGAAAGGTCTCATAAAATTATATTAGTGTTTCACATGATTTGAGGAGAAAATAGGTGATTAAATAAAATTTATGTAAATCACAAAATTTTATAATGATTTTTTTAATATACCATTGTGTAATAACCCTAACTGTTCCATTAATTCAAGGGCTTTAAGTAAAAAAATAGTATATTGTATATATCCATCCTATAATGTTCCTAATTAATATCATCCTCTTGATTCCCAAATGAAAATATCTATTTGATACAAAAATACAATGGTATGGATATTTTAAAACGTATACATCATGTTGTAGCAGTCACCCAATCATCATAAACAAAATAATTGACCATTGGGTATCCACACCAAAGCCTATGCCCTACACAACAATGATCTAACATGGGAAAATAACAAGAAACTAGACCTTAAAATCACAATAATGAAAAACCTCACCCATGCTAAAGATACCTATATACTGGGAAACCCACCAAATATCTTTATTGAGATTATATACCACAGGTCCCATGTATATTCTATAGAAACCACCATCAAAACACACTATATTGAAGTATAAAACACTACACTGTAAGAACTACACAATAGTTGAAAATATAAATTAACACCACTAATATTCCCTTAATCATCCATTCATCACCTTCAATATCCAAATCTCGCAATGTTATGAGTTTGGATGTTTTTATCCATTATGTTAGATACCTATCAAAATATTCTCTTCCTTGACTAATAAAACCAAAACAGAATGGAAGCAATAACCACTAAAACATGAAAAATTACCCTTGGAGAAACCTCTCGATCAAAATGATTACACCACTAGTAAACATAACAATGAGAAAAATTCTATATTAAAAAAAAATCCCATCCATTCAATCAAATATAATGTCCATCATATCATCCAAAAATAAAAATAAATCCTCACAAAACTCAGGGTACTGAGCATTAGTTTTCAACCCTCATTCGCTTATACTACCCTTTATCTCATCATGACTCCATAGAATGCACATCAATGGAATAAAATTCCAATATTTAACATTCTCCCTATGACCATGAACATCAATTGGAAACTCTATGAGCATCAAATCTTCAATTATAACCATATATCACATGTTTATGACTTAATAATCCCTATAGAGATATCATCTGATCTATGACAGATGTATGATTTCATTAACCTAGAACAACTATGGAGGGAGAATCAACCAATACACTACCTTCTAATGTTATGAAACACCATATATTTTTGAAACACCTGAAAAGAACAAATAAACTAATGGTAGATCTTAATCCCATATCTCTACCTCTACTACACATAATAAGGGGAAACCTTCAAGAACACATGGTCACAAACCTCCAAATCCATGGGTCTCCTCAACCTATCCATATATAGCTTCTGTTGGACTTTTCAAAACATTATCCATTGTCAAAACAACTATATCATCTCCATCATGCTCCATATAAAAACATTTTGAAGGATTTCTGACTTCCCTACTTCATTATAACACAATGGGGACTAACAATTCCACCCATAAATTTCTCAAATGGGGAAATAACAATGGAAGCGTGTAATTTGTTGCTATATGTGCACTCAAAAAAGGGAAAACATATCACCCAAGATCTATTAAAATCTATGATTCATGATTTCAATATATTAGCAATGTATGAACCAGCTTCATGATCATCCCATCAATCTAGATATAGAAATTAGTTTGAAGGTGAAACTAGTAGCTTAAAGCATGCTATGATCCACACCAAAAACATGAGGTGAAACAAGGATTATGATAATAGATGATAGTTTTTTGTTCCCAAAGAATTTGAAAAACCTCATCCACATAAAACCTTTCTAAAACATTGAAAATACCTGATCATTAGAAAGGATTAAATTGTACTACATTAAAAATTGATCCCTAAACACTCAAATAAAATAAAATCCACCTTGGGATCATTATAAACAACTGAATAAATATATAGATATATTCCCCCAATTCCACTACGGGATGTCCAATGAATGTAATAAACAACCTCAAACTCTACTATAGATCACTTAATCCTTGGACACCAAATTTGATCCTTCATTGAGTGATAAATATTTTCTAAAAAATTATGAAACACCACTATAAGTCAATAGAACTCAACAGTTACCTCAAAAACTTTTAAATGAACAAATATCATCCCTTGAAAGTTCACTCAATATTATTCATTCTCTAACCATACCTCTAGAGAACCATCATTGATAAAACTATATTTTATTGCATTTAACTCTAAATCCCCCCATTAAGACTCTTACTACCACTTCATGAATTTGGATTGGACTATAATATGATGTAGGTATCGTTTATCATGGACATCCTTTACCTAAATATGCATCCCCACAAGCTATGATACCACCCTCAAAGAATATCTAGAATCCCCAGTAACATCTCTCTAAAAAATTCAACTCAGTTCATCTAAAACTACATTAACCATTATTTTGTGGTATGATATCTAACATTCATGGTCCTATAGAAGCTATAACCACCTACTATCAATGATTCAGATCATATTGAGTAAAAACATGAATTTGGGTTTTTATAACGTTAATGACCAGAATGTGATTATAGATGAATAATACAACCAAAACATTGTATAAAAACCCAGAACTTCCAAATATAGATCATGGGTGGAATTGGAATGCTCATGACGACCTAACTATATGGAACCAGAAGATGTCACTTCCCATTGTTTAATTAATAAGATACCAATGATGAGTATGAAATTTCCCCATATCACCAAAAACAAAGCACAATTTTATGGAAACTAGATAAATTTATAACCAATCATCCTATTATTCAGGTATTCAAAATATTCCTTGTAATGATTTTCCCATAATAAGTCTTTATACCTTGTGGATAGGGATCTAAATAGGGACATTACCCGAGATAAGTTAGACAAGACCCTATGATAATATATAACAAGACCGAGTGAACTAAAAATAGCTAAAAAATTATAGGGTACTACCTTAGAAATATTGGCCTTAATATTCAATGGATAGACTGCCACTCTATACTGAGACACCACATGTTCATGGATGCTCACCTACTACATGAACAACACAAACATGGATATCATCCAACATATCTAATATTCTCGAAGTACTTTTATAAAGTCCCTAAATTTATCAGCCTACTCTTCTTAGGACCTTTGGTATATGAGGATTTTATCAATGTAAACAACCACAGATAGATCTAAAATCTCATAGAACATGAAGTTTATGAGTACCACAAAAAATAGCTAGATTATTTTTCAAATTGAATATAATGACCAATGAACATGAATTTCCCATATGTAAAACTGAATGTGTTCTATGGGATTTCCTCCTCCTTAACTCTCATATTGTAATATTCATACTACAGACCAATCTTAAAAATCTAGTTGTATCCCATCAACTTGATGAGTATATCTCTAATCCTTGAAAGAAGATAATAGTTCATCATTATCACCTAATTAAACTACTAATATTACATACATAACAATATACCATCAACTAACTTGTTGGAAAACAAAACTAGAGCCCCACACTATGATAAACTATGGAAGATCAAGTCCTTCTGTATATGGTCTTCAGCCGGAATCATTATCTCCCTTAGCTTGAAGGTACCATTTGACAAGGGTCCATTGAAATTAAGGAGGCATCAAACTATAGATGTATCCCAAAGTCAACATCACATTGAAGTGATAAATCCACAACCTCCTTAGTAAAATCATCATGGAAATGATGCATGAATCTAACAAATAGAACTCCCTAAACCTCCACAGGACCCACTAATGAATATTGTAACTAAGACATAATAACCCTAAGCATGTATAACCCAATTGAATCATCCACTTACAAGTGAAAACAAAACACTAGACCACCTCCTCAAAAAACATCACTCATAATCAGAACAAAAAAATAAAAATACAAAGAGAATACAACCATTTAATACTAATAAGGGAATTTTATAGATGAAACAACAGTGTAAAAATTCTCAAAATCTTTGATGATTTTCTATTATTATCTCAAAACACTAAAAAACATCAAGAAGAATCATTTAATCTTTTACAATCATAGTCATCACTAGGGAAACTGGAAGAATATCGACAAATATTCCAAAGGATTAGAAAAAGGAAATTAAAACAAAGTATTAGGTAACTTTATAATCAAATAATGAATAAATCATAGTATATGATAAATAGAAAAATCCTCAAACAATACATGATCAATCTGATACTTGAATATCTATCACATGATGCTTCTTTCATTTGACACCCCTACCTCACTACCAATTAACAACCCCACAATCTTTATTATCCACATATCTATGAAGGTGAGGGATTTAGTAGGAATATATTCTAATTTCTTCATCTCACCTAAGAAAATAATAAATCTAATATCCTTACCTCTAATATGACCTCTAAGGCCTCTGATGCTAATGGTGATGATAAGGAACCTAACTACCCATACCTCACTAATCCTAAAAAGTTGTTAGGAATTAAAATAATCGATGTAAATAACTCCCACAACCAAAGTACATCGGTCCATAACCCTTAGTAGGAATAAAAGAATTATAGGAACTTGGGAAATTGGAGTACATAAACTACTGGGGTGAACTCCTAACAAACATAAACCATGACTACCCCAACACCTATGATCCACTTCCAATATCACTACACCATATTAAACCCTAATGGGTCCCCTATATAAAGTATCCTAGTTGGTCATCAATCCACTAGGTCACCGCATCCTTCTAATGCACCATTAAATACATGGAAGCATAAATGTGGTAACTACATATCAAATAAAAGAATGTAATACCTCCTATAATCACAAAAATCTAGACTCTGCATTGGGAAATAAACTAGGGTAAAGAAAAGTTTTCACATAAACGTGATCCTAATATCCAAAAACATTGGCACCTGTATTAAAGAGATATAATCTATTTCCTCTTTATCACCCATAAAACTAATAATAAAAACACAGTGTAATGATTCCTCTTAAAATCACACCAAGAAACATATTGAACCATCCACTCCCCAAGATAAAATATCCACCACAACTATAATTCTCCTAGTATATGACTTACAACCAAAAAAACCTGATAATTATACATATCTCAGATCAAACTAAAAGATATCCTAAACTCATCCATCTCTTATTGTATCTTCGTATCATAGATTCTACATTTTTCTGAGCCATCCACTTATGCTGAAAATCACACAATGTCTTCAATCATTACTCATTAACCTATTTTGGGTCAAACCTATTATGATAAACTAGGCAATCATGTTGAACCTCACCAATATGAAGAATTCATTGATATAAACTGACAACACCCTCTAAAAACAAGAACCAATCTCATAATCATAGTAGTATGAAATTCATTTGATCATATTCATTTAATTTTCCTAAAGTCACCAAATTTTTAAGCACCGAAAAAAGTTTATAATCAAAATACTTCTCTTAGGGGTTTACATGAAAATTTTCATCATTCCAAATTGTTTTTTAAAAACTCATGTTCCATATGACAGATTATTGAGGGGGGCTAAAATACCATGTTTTAGCCTCTCTCTTTAGCCTATTTCATGAAACCATCTCAAATTGTAAAATTTTCCTACAAACCTCTTAAAAAACATTGATTCTACTCTTTAATGACCTAACCCAACTAGAAACAAATCATTATTTTGCAAGGAATATGTGAGTGGTCTTTGAGGCCCACCCTCGTTATGGAATTGGTTGGTGACTAGAAGAAAAGGTAAAAATCATACAAATGAGAGTAATTCCCCATATATATCCCTTGAACACATAAACAAAACCACCAATCAAACCAATGGTATACATAAAACAAAATCTATAATAAACCCAAAAATCATGAATATTATAGACAAAAAAAGTCTCTAAATAAACAAAATACTAAAACATCATGAGGAAAAAAATCCCCAGAAAATCCCAAGCTCCAAGCTAGTATTGTAAATCTCAGTCACCAAAAGTAACCTAAAAATCTAAAAATAGTTTATATATGTATATATGTGATCATAAAATGCATAATTACTCAGTTTATACTCATAATCTCTCATGAAAATGCTGGAAGAGAAAAAATATGCATCTTTGATCAAACAAAAAATACTAAAAAACAAGTATTAGGTCAACCACAACCTAGCCTCATGAATCCCACTCATCAAATATCATATCCATGAATAGAATATTAATAATCTTTGAATATATAAATAATGTACCATAACCTCTTCCCCATTGGTTTTTCTCTCCTACATCCATGTATCAAACATCCTATTATCTCAATCCCTTCTATATCAATGCCATAATACACTTTGTGTAATATCGAGTATAGTAGGGAATTGAAAACATGATGGACATCAACCCCATGATCCCTCATACTAAGAAATTCCCAACCATATAGTATCATCTCATCAATTTCTTTCTTGTTCTACTAGTACACTTTTTACCTCCACATCCATATTTTGTAGGGTGTGATAGCATTTAATATACCTATAGTCTCACTAATAAACCATAGGGTCTTCTAGTATGTCATGTACCAATTGTTTTAGAAATAATTCAGAGGGTCTTCCAGTATATCAAGTACCACTCAAATCCTCATTCATATGCTTCCCCTATATGGTGTAGTGGGGGAGACGGAGTAATTTTCCATATGATCCCACTCCAACACATGTATTAATGTTAAACAACCAATACCCAAAGAATATTGGGTGTTTGTAGAGGTATCTGACTCGAGGAGTGGGTGGGGGTACATATATAAATAAAAAACCATATTAAATACCATTTATAAGACCAAACTAATGGTTTATACCAATACAAAACTATGATAAACAACAACCATCAAAACACTACAATCGATGCACACTGCTACCGCTGCCATATATAACACCACAACCAACCCACATCCCATGAAAAAAATATATCAAACATGTTCAATTTCTGTTAATCGACCCATTAATTCCATTCTAATATTCACTATGAAATCCATATTACATTATATATGTTTATTGAAGATTAATATTAATGAAAATCGATACAGACTATCACCCACATTATTTCTATCCATTAATCCATTATTTAAATACAAAAATTCAACTTATATCTAGGAGAATTATTCAATTACAACCAAATAAATTTGAAATTTAAAATTACCAACTCTATTATATTCCATTAAAAACCCACTAAATAGACCCACATAAAAAATTGTATTTTCACACCCAAAAACCCACTCACGTCCTCGTCCCTACCATATAATGGTAGCTGCAACTCCAATATAGAAACCACAACCTCAACCACATCCAAGCATACCACGTAATTCTTTCTATCATAAACATACTATACAAACCATTATAATAACCCAAAACCAATCATACTAACTCATCCACAACAAAATGATTTATGAACATACACAACAACAATTATGACATCAAGTACTACCACATTATTCCACATCCAAACATTATTTCTAAAAAATTCCATTCCTCCATACAATTAATTAATTAACATCATTAAGTAACTAAAAATTTATACATGGATAATCTATACTAAAATAACAATAATAAAACTAAATTCTCAATATCATGTTTCATTTTTAGAAGTATTTGTTGAAAAGAACCAAGTATCCTGAATATATCACGAAAAATGGTAAACACAAGAGAATCACCTCATGACCTTAAATTTTCCTAATTCTATTTCATTATCAATTTTAGGTAAATCAATAATTCTCACCCAAATAATGAATTATAATCCCAAAATTTCCATAATACAATGTATAATTCTCAAATCCCTTACCTCAAATAGAGATTTTCAATCTTCTATACAAAGAAAATGAAAAAATGACATGATACCATGCTCAAGACCACAAAAATGAAAGTAAAAAAAATCTAATGAACAAAATACATCACTAAGATATTTCTTAATCCTTATATATTCCATCCACATCCCATTGTAATATACTTCTTCAGATGAATAATGGAGAGAATAACAAGAATATGTGTGGAAATAATTTCCTTCGATAACCTATTATATATCTCTCATATCCAAGGTTCAAAGACATGTAATATGTAATAAATGGCCTATGAAAATCTCATTGGATTCAACCAAGAGTTATAATGACAAAAATAATTTATCGATGAGATGTACATTATTATATTAACATGTCATATTTGGGGTTATGGTATTATATAAAGAAAACTAAATATATAATGAAATCTAGTAAAATATTGTTATATTAATTTGAAACAATACTTATAGAGAATAAATATATCCATAATAATTGGAAAATATTATAGTGAGGAAAAATAAAAAATAAGATACTAAAAAATAAAAACCTGGATTCACTTAATCCCTCCAAATAATCACACACTTGAGAAGTAGTATAAAAATGATGCAAAATAAAAAAAATATAATAATCATTGCGAAGAAATATATATTCAACCACGACAAAAAATATATTTTAATGAATAATTAATGAAATATGTGGTATTTATAAAATTTAGGGAACCCACGTGACCATTACACACATAACCATTGGCATAGTAATCTGGCCATTAGAATAGTAATCTAAACATTGTGAATGGTAACCTTACAGTTATAATAGTATCATTACCTATGTAATTATAAAATAATATTTATATATCTTTTAAAATAAAAATATTTCATATTAATATCATATTACAAGTAAATAAATTTTTAAAAATTCATACAAAAATGTTTTTATTTTTTCAAAACATGTATGTTTTATTTTACTTTTTGTTACAGATATTCTGATTCAAAATAAAGTTTATTTTCATAAAATATGTTTATAAATTAATATAAATATTTAATATAATGATATTATAATATTATTATATAATAATTAATTTTTCAAAGGGTAATAAAATTGATCATATTATAAAAAAAATTTATTTTAAAATAAATAAGTATTTATTTTAAAGGTAATTTTCTCTTAATAATTAAATTATTTTTATAAAATTAATATTATTTTTATAATATAATAATCAATAAATGTTTGAACTAATTATTTATATTTCATTAATACATTTTAGTTTTTTGGAATATTAAAATATTTCAAAAAATTAGAATTCTTATTATATGAAAATTACATAATGAAATGAGACATGGCTATTATAAGGGGCTATTTGCTCAGAATCACATGCACTAAATACTATATATTGTCACAAGAATCATCTACATTGGTAGTCTTGTGACAAAATAACAAACAAATGAATATACTATTATAAAAAAGACACCTCTTCTCCCTTTATAAATACCACACTCACCACCCCTTCTCCCTTAATCATATAAGCCTTGGAGCTTGCCAAAACAATTTCAAAATACCCCTACTAAATCCCCCATATCATTATAGTGATGGTATCTCCAAAATTAAAATAAATAATTTAATGTGTAATTTAGGAGACAATAATAATGGGTTGATAATCTTAATCTATATCTTTTAAATTCAATTATTATTCAAACTCCTCCCCACATCCACCATTAAATATAAATTGTAGACATAAGTATTATATATATACTATAATGTTATTTTTCATGGTATATCAACCATCCATACTCTTATCTTCTCGTACTATTATAAAATAAATAATATCATCCATATAATATTGGTTCAATGCTATTGTGGAAGATGAGTCTTAGTTTTCCACTATGGCCTTCATAAAAGTTTTAAATTCATATATAATTCTTTAAAATGTCATAAATATAAAAATAATATATTTTTTAACATTCTATAGTTTTTATATAAATATAATATTAAATAAAATTAATATATTCCACGATGGGTTGTAGAACTTCCTAAGTGATCTAACCACATAACATTAAAATGTTTACTAAATGCATCATCCCTATGTTGAAGTGTATATGGGTTTTTGGAACTATTTAAATTTATATAAGGACTTGAATCTTATTTTATTTCATTTTTTTGTCTCTAAACCATTTGAATATAACCTCAATAAATTTATATAAGTGATGCAATAATTAATCCATGAAAATAATTCCCTCAAAATATAAAAATTAAACTTTATGTCCCACAAAAATGGTTGTTAATGAACATAAAATAATTATAGTAAATAAAATTTAAATGGGTATGTTTTTTAACTAAGTAATTGAGGAGTATAATTTGATTATCTTTGATGTTATGTTCATGTTCCAAATGATTATGGTAAAATGGTGGGGGATGTCTCCAAACCACACTATTTTCATTTGGTTATGACCTCTATATCTATATTTCACTTTATCACTCTATTTGATCTAATAAAATTATACTAAATAATGTATATATTTCTCTTTAATGAAGTATTATCTTACTGACCCTTCCCTATTTTTTCATATATTGGTTTTAAGATTATTTCTAAAATTCCATCAATAAAATAAAACCTTCTTAAGGGGAGTATTAGTATCCCTTAATCATTTTATGCAACATTATTTTAAAGTCATTGTTCCAATTAATGGATTCATTTAAAATGTAATATATTATGAACAATAATTTTTTTACTATTTTCATACAAATAGAATGACATGTTCATTCATACATTAAAATTATTTAACTGATTCTGTAAAATAATTTTAATGTTCACTTGTATAACCAATTATGTACCCTTTCTCATGAAATTATCTGTTAAAAGGAATACTAAATTTTATTCTTATTCTCATGTATATATATATATATATATATATTAATTTATATATTATTTAAATCCTATATATTTTTGCAATATTTCTAAAATATAATTTGATTTTGATATATGTCATGATTATGAAACCCATTTCACTCTATGGGTAATTCTTATCTTCATTCTTTACCATTGATTTCCATTTACAAAACATATAATCATTTACATGTTATAATGGGTTCCTAAAGACTATACTCCAATTAACATTATATTTTTTTTTTCTAATGATATGATATTTATGGGATTTGGGAGTAAACCGAATCTATGAAAAGGAACTATCCACCATGTGATATTATCTTGGTTGTTAACCTTGAATTATTCTTATGTTATGTTTTATGTTTCTTCCACATTTCTATGATTAAATATTATTAAGATTCTATATTATTTACATAATTATCCCATTTAATTTTCCATTAATAGCTTCTCTTGTGATATCATGTAATAAATTTTGACTCATATGTTATGCTTCGTCCACATGTTTATTCTGTTACTGAGTTTTTTAGATCACCCATTTTTTATGTATTTACCAGGTTATCTGATATCGATTTAGGAGATCAATGGGACTTGGTAGATCTTTATGTCTATAGAAATAGATAATATTATTATTCATTTTTCCTTGTTCTTTTATATACCTAGTCTTATATAGACTATATTCCTCTTTATCTTTTGGATGTATTTACTAGATATTTATGTCAAAAATTATATAATAATTTATGTTAAAGGATTGGGATTCTATATTTTTCATCAGTGAAAAGTCTATTATTTTTGGGATTATGACTATAATAATTTAGGTGTAACCCTAGGTATATTTCTTAGTATATGAACATATCTTGGAATTTTGATGATGTATAGAGCTTGTGGTTTCCAAGTAATTATATCCCTATTAGAATATTATAGGTAGATTTGTCTCCATAATAGATATAATTTGGGATTACTACATTGAACATGATCATTGGGTATTAATTGTAAAAAAAGAAAGTAAAAAAAGGGGCCTTACTACACAATTGGTTTGACACTCCTGAGGTGAATTCTTTGGAAAACACTCAAACTCTTTATAACCAATTATGAAGTACTACAATGGAATTTTAGAATAGATAACCCAATAGGAAAATTACCATGAATGACCTAGATTTAAACTAATATACGTATATGATAGGATATACATATAATTAATATGTCATTACATATAATTTCATATTTTCTCTATTTATATTCTCAATAGATTAATTACCCTCCTCCCTATTTTTCCAATTTTAGTTGATGGTTGGAAATAAGATGAGCGATGCCAAAAATCAATTTCATAGGTAATGTGATGATTTCACTAATGAGATTCCTAGCCAAATGGGATATGGTGATGAGAAATTCATGGAAGTAAGAGATTATAAGACTTATGTTAAAAATAATAACATGAATCATAAGGAACAAAATCTTTTCCTAAGAAGGATAAAGTTTTCATTGAGTATTTTAGGAAATAAAGGCTTCCCATCTTTAGTAAATCTTTTATCCCATCATCCTAGAACAATGAATTACCTCTATTTAGTGGTTGTTATATTCACTATAATTATTGGAACTAGATTATTTCATTATTATAGAGAACCATAAAATTTAGACATAAATATTACATTTAATTCAATGAATATTCAATAAACAACATTATGGTCCATTCCAAAATCATATATGTCTAGTTTCAATAAAAATCTTGATGCATAAAAAATTTTTATAATAGATCTACATCATATACCACCTATTTATTCAAAAATATATTCCTTCATTTAAATATCATTCTAACGATATTTCTTCTTATATTTTGGCAGGGAAACAAAATAAATGGTGAGTTTCTATGCTCCGTAAGGGTAAAAAAAGAAGATAACAATGAACAATTATTATATAATTATATTAGTGGAGTGAGAACATTAGAATAGTTTTTTAAAACCATACACCGTGTATCGCATATCATAATATTGTTCCATTTCATAATTAACATTATTTAACATGATATGAATCATAAAAATATTAATGATCATGATACATGAGAGAATAACATTAAAATAAAACATATGTTTGTGGAATACAACTAATCATAGAAAATAAATTTCTTAGTCAATTACAACAACAACGAATAATAAAGTGGTTTGGGTTTTCTCCCCATTTCATCATATCCTTACAAGAGAATTACTCCCAAGCCCTTCGTAGTAGAAAAAAACCCCTTACTAATCTATGTTCCCTTCCCTTTCTATTCATTTTTATCACATACGATATCCATATTTATCCTATGAATTGAAGGAATGAAAAATTATGGGTCCTCCCACACCAAAATTAAAATAATACATATGTGTGAACATGATCATAAAACAATCATCATATTATAAAAATTTTAAAGGAAACTCATTTAATAAACAATACATTATATCATCATAACAAATCCTGTAGAAAATAAATTTGTTTCATATATAATACATCATAAATTGTTTAACCAATGGATAAGAAACGGGAATCATAAAATCATCCTCATGTCATATTCATAATCCATTATAGTAAAGAAATTTTATGGTATTGTTGGATAAAATAACTTTTAAATTGTACGTAAAATCAAAGGATGTTAACATAGAAAAAATCATTTAAAAGACCACTTGAACATTTCTAGAGAATAATACTCATTTCATATTGAACTAACTTATTTAGAATATAAAAATTTCCCAAATATTTGGTAAAAGTATTTATTTATAATTAAAAATTGAAATTTAAAAATTAATATTTATAACATTGAGTGGTCATGATGGTGATAAATTGTTTTCATACCATGTATGTTGAACCATATATTCTGTTCATGTTTTTAGGAAAAGTCAATAATAAATTGTATAGAAAAAAACACGAAGATTTCTTTAAAAAAAATAAAAATTAAAAATTGGGTAAAAATTAAATAAAAAATTCATATAAGAATGTTAAAAACGTTTTTAACTTTTTTGGAAAACTTTAACATCGGAGAAAAAGTAATTTTGATTGAAAAGAGAAATAATGTTAGTTTTTAATTAAAAATATCATTCCTAAATCTTGAGTGCTTAAAGAGTTTAAAATTAATATAAATGATGTATTATCCAAAAATAAAAAATTTATACAAATTTTCATGATATTATTGAGAGGAATATCATGAAATTTCTTCATCAAAAACTTAATCATCAACAATCCCTATAAACTATGTAATCGTAACATAAAACTCTTACTTCATGTTTGACTTGCTCAAAAAGTATTTATCCTCTTATATAATAAAATAAAATTTATTATAATTCAATAGAAGAATAATTAACATTATTATAAAATCATATATTTTCTACTTATAATATTTTAACATCCATTAATTAATAATTTCTATTAAAAATCCTCATCTTCGGTGTGTTAACTATTTTGTTTTTCTTGGGAATTTGGGATGTGTAGTTCGAAAAATTGTTCTTTGATAATGGTTCCACTGTATATATAATTATAAAAATCATATAAATATATTATTTATTCATTATTTATATATTTTTATTCATTTATAAAGGATTTAGGTATCAAATTGAATCACACCATTCATGGACATGGTATGTCATATGTATACTTGAACATTGTTTTCTCCTTTCAATGGGTGAAAATAATGAAAGTTAATTAATTATTGACCATTATAGAATAATTATTACATATTATATCTCAGATATATCTTATATATCATATATATCATATATATCATATATCATCATTAAATATAGAGTTTTTACAATCTTGTAAATCAGAAAAAAAAATGAATCACATCTCTTTATAGAGGTGGTCATCCACATTTACACACAATCGATGTTATCAATTTCCAATGGATGTGAAGTTAAGATGGTATAAGTGATATTATAATTATATAACATTAATATTATCATAAACATAATATATAAAAATTAACCCTATCATAATTTTCAATCATAAAATATGGTGATTGAAAATAAATTGTATCACTATGTGGAGTCGTACCCATATACGCATGATTGATACTTTCACTCAACATTTGATGTAATAGATAGGGGATATTGGGGGTTCCATAATCATAATAAAATTTCAATATATTTATTATACATAATTTATAATGTAACAATTAATACCATATTTTATATTATCTATTAGAAAAAATAAATTGAAAGAGGTTGGGTAAGATGATAACCTCTTCTTCAGTAGGCATGTATTAGATCCGTTAATATAGACCCTTGTAATGGTATTTTAAGATGGATATCCCTTATTATTCATGTATATGTATGTTTAGAATAAAATTGGGTTGTTTTTTATCAATGTAGATAGCTCATGTAGTGTGAGGATGAGTGGAGAAGAGGTGTCCATTTATATGTGAAGAGATGGAAAATATTTGAATTACAAAAAGTATTAAATTTATATAATTTAATTTTATAGTTCATGTGGTACCAAATATAAATTTTTAGAATATATGGTGAATATTATTTGAAATAATATCATTCAATAAAATTTTACAAGTTTATTTGATGTCTTTGACATTATCTCATTATTTTAACCCCCTCTTACCTCTTCTGAAAATTACCAAAATGTCAATGTTTTTACACATTAATTGTCAATACTATTACCATAAAAAGAAAACTGACAA
The DNA here is from genome assembly GCA_963277665.1 of Viscum album. Taxonomy (NCBI): domain Eukaryota; kingdom Viridiplantae; phylum Streptophyta; class Magnoliopsida; order Santalales; family Viscaceae; genus Viscum; species Viscum album. The sequence goes on along the minus strand of OY728131.1, from coordinate 1,641,617,600 downwards.
AAAAATGGAACATTATTGATATTTAAATCCAAATTAAATTAACTTGGATTATTATATGATTATTATTAATTTCATTCATTTGATAAAATAATATTTTCTATAAAATATCTATAATGTCATTTTTGGATTAATTCATTTAATTATACTTTTCAAACAACATGACAGAGAAATATTTCAAATATAGTTTTTTAATATATATCATATGTTATATTTATATATAAAATTAATGGGAAACTATTAGACACTAAAATAAAATTACTTTTAGATTTTGTTTAATCATTTACATGATTTTTCAACTGCTTGCACAAGAACTACATCAGTATTGTGTAAGCATTTAAGGATATTTTTTCATCAATAAAAATTAAAAATAAATTACTATGATAAAAAACAATGACAAATTTCATATAAAAATTTGTATCTTAAATAATCCTATTTTTATCAATATATAATAACTACAGATATATTAATTCCAAATATTGATATTTTATAATTTTCATTACCTAAAATAATATAAATTCCATTATCAATAGAAAATTTAACCAAAATTAAATATATTAGAAAAATGGAATTAATTTTATCAAATAAAGTCATTAAATATTATAAATGGGTGTTTTATTGAAATTTTAAATTATTTTATCAATGTTTTAACAATTTTTTAATGTTTTACCATTGTTGAGGCGACAAATTTTTACAAACATTACTATTCATAATGAAAAAAATAGTTCTAATTACTAAATTTTATCATATTTATTCCCAATATGGATTCAATTTTTTAAGACTGAATTCATATAATTTCAAAAAATCAATTTTGAAATAAGCGTGTAAAATGTGACCAAAAATAATTTTTTAGAAACGTACATTTTTAAGCATTAAAATAGATTTTTTATAATCCCATGCTATGAAAAATTATTATATGAATATTAAAAAATTATTTGATATTTAATATATATGAAATTAATTAAAATCTTTGATAAAAATCATTTAATTTAATTTATTAATATATAATTTATTTAGGTATTGACATATTATTTTTAGAAGAATAACTCTATTACTTTCCAATGATTATTATTTCATTTATAATTATTTAATGACCCCTGCATTAACTTTATACATGCATAGATAATAAATTTCCAATAATTTAGTTATTCGTATCCATAACCTAAAATCTAATTTCTATGTAATAACATTGACATTAAATAATAATATTTTAATAGTTTAATGTGGTTCTTTTAAACTCATCCAACAGAACCGGATATATCTCAGGCTATGTTGTGGAAGTGGGTTCTCCACATATTACCACACCTATGTTATTATGCTTCCTCACATCTTGGTGGTTCCTCTAGCATATTAATACATCAAATTGATGGTTGGTTCCCCGATGCATACTTTTTCAGCCTCAAACATTGTGGATTCCTCGACTCTTCTATTGTGGACCTTGGTCACTCATTTCGGTGAAAAAAACCTTTTTGGACTTTTATTGTATTAAATGTTCTCATGGAGGTTATGTCACTTGACTAGTGTTTCAATTCTGAATAGAAGATCATTATTCATTGTCTTGGCTTCCCCTAATTAATGTTTTAATTTATAGTCTCATTTCTAGAGATCCATCATTTAGTTATGCTTTTAACTTTACTGGTGGTCCATGGAGGTGCATCAAGGCTAAGTCACCCTTATATGGGTTGTGTGGGAAAATATCCTCTGGCGCTGACATCCATTTTAAAATATATCATTTATAGTTATGATTGAGAGCATACATGGGGAGTTCCTATGTGAGTATGATTCCACCCCTAGTTCCATGATTCTTCAATAGTGAGTATCTGTGTTTCCTAGAATATCTCCTCTCTACCTCTATCATAACTTTTTATAAAGGTAGAAGAATCAATGTATTGGAGACAACCTCCATTTTAACCCGTAATTCCACACTTCTTCTCTTCCAGTCACCTCCTCGGTCACACATTATCAAGGAGTAGAATCACACCCCTTTGCATTAGCCAGTTATTTATTATAATAGAGTATATTAATCTAAATGAGTAGGGATATCTTGGAAATTAGATCAGATTTCTTTAATGACTATTGAATATGGTTGTGGACCCTCAGATCAGCCATTGTTGTCTCATTTTCTACTATTATCAGTTCAGTGGATATATAATCTCCCTTCCATACCATGTGTGGATATTCTCCCTATGATTTTTTATTCTCTGTAGATCTTTTAGATATCATTATTTCATCCACACCTACATATTATGTAATAAATAGTTCTTTTATTAAATACAATGATCATTCATGATCACCTCAATGCTCCTCTTAGCCTCAGTTTTCTGGACAGCTGACCTACTCTTATTTCTAGTTGTTACAGAGAAAAAAATCTATATTTTATGTGTAAAAAATCATATAAATACTTTATATAGTTAATTAATGCATCATGAGTGTAGATAAAGATTCACTGGAAGATCCAATGACACCCATCACCCCTATAGTTCAAGGGAATTTAACTTCTATGGATGATGAAATGAATAAATCCCTTTCCATCCTGCTGCCAATATCATGTTATATCAATGTGCTGTCTTTTGTGTGTGTTTCTTGTTATCATACATACATTCATGAACTATATCCATATTTCATTTCACTAATCACTACCTATGATAGTATTATAATATTTTCTATTGATTATTCGATCATGTTCCATTTTTTCATGTTTCTTCTTCATCTTCATGTGTAGTGTCTACTAGATCATTGATGTGACACGAAGAAGATTTTTCCTCTTTTAATTAGAGGTTCTCATATTCACCAGGGAAAAAAACTAGACATTATTATTCCAAATGATCCTCACTGCTATTATGAATTACCATGGTCTTAGAGAGTGGAACAAAACTGAATTCATTTCAAATGATTTTTAGAAAAGTTGTGTCATCATATTGGAAGTTCTATAGACTACACAGAACCTGTCCAAAATTTTGATCTTTGTGTGCAGGATTGGATTCCATTTATTCATGCATGAGGATAAATTAAACCACTATATTTTTCTACTTTATCATTCCTCCATTATAGTTAAATATTTTAATGTGTTTGATAAACATTTTATGTCCAAAATTAGTGTATTTGGTGAAAAATATTCTTCGTATTTTTTTTAAAATTTGAACTATGGGAAAGGCAGATTTTATGGCATGATATGGAACATTTTAAAACTAAAAATTGGTATGGTTCTTGGGTGGTTATATTAATCCAATCATGTATTTCTCTATTAATAAATGTGGTGGAATATATCCATGGTAGGAGAGGTAAGAATTAGAAAACTTCATTGAAAGGGATAGGTTAATGAATTTGGGTTTCAAAGATGACAAACATAACTAGTAAAATGACCAAAAAAGTTGCAGATTCACCAGATGCTAGTTTTATTGGGTATTATCCATTCTTCAGACCATTTCAAACTTCCTATATGCGAGGTTTAATCATCTTGTTTTTTCAATATCGAATCTATCTTTGTTTCTCATTAACATGGTTTCATGGAGGTCTTCTAGTGTATATATCCTCATTTCCAAGAGTTGTGATTCTAAACTAGATTACCATTGTATAGGCTCAAAGCTTTACATACATAGTTATTACATTACTTTTGCGGAATACTTAATACATTACAAAATCAGATTCCCAAAGACTGTATTAGTTTAGTGTCTTTGGAAATTCGGAACATAATCTTCTAATCATGGTGAAAGATCTTCATCATCTCCTATAAAGATCTTCCAATTTTGTTTTATAACCTAAAACCATTCATTATATCCAAGGGAAATGATAATATAATAAGGGTGAGCTCAAATGCTCAGTAAGGGTAAACATTGAGAACTTAAAAACAATCCATAAACATTTGAATGTAAAAACATGAACATAAAACATCAAAATCTTGATCAATGACATAAATCTTGGCAGTACATAAGTCATAAGTCATTAAGGAACATTAATCATGATAACATAAAACTTGTAATTGGGTAAAACCATTAAGAACATGGTATCATTTCAATATTAGCGAAGGAATTGCTGTCAAGACCATCATAGTGGACAAAGTCCCTTACTGAATCGAGTTCACTCCTCGTTCAAGTCCTATATCACTGAAACTGATTAACTTTCCATTCCATCCATGTCTATCTCATGAGATAAAAATATTTACCCAATTCTTAGGAGGGAGATATATGTCCCACCCAACTCATAATGAAATCATTCTTACGTGTTCCACAAAATAAACACAATTCATTTATCTAACCCATATAATAAAATGGGTTTCATAAACATTAACCCAAAATAACGTAATCTATATAAATAAAATGGATATAATTTCGTCATTAGAATAATCAAACCATGTAAATAATATAGGTATTATACTTGAAACATAATAATAAAAAATAATGTCATCTTAAATGGAAAATAGTTTTGACAAAACACTTGAAATGAATTCTTGAGAAAAAATCCTTTCTTATTCAAAATCATTTTATTTTCAAAAAATTACATTAAAATTTAAAAGAAAAGGATTTTGTTGAAAATAATCATGAAATATTATAGAGTAAGATACATGAAAATTAGGCACTATGAAATCGTAAAAATTCTTTCATGCCGTATAAGTTAAAAAAACATTCTCCTCATACTTTTGTCAGAAAAGTCAAAAAGTCCCTTGTATGGTAAATAAAAGAAAGATTCCTTCCATAACACAATGTAGAAGTAAAATAGGGGAAAAATTGACTTTAAACATACATGGAATAATATTAAACACTTTATGAAAAAAATTATTATGTACATGGATGGTAAATATAACCCCAGTAAATAATTATGTATAAGCAATCTCGGATGAAAATGAGATTGCAAAATTATCCCTTACCTTATTTCTAATTTCTTCCGTATGTGTCTGAGAATCCAATATATTGGTTTTAAACATATTATTAACTTGTAAATGAACTGTAATAATATTTATGATGTAATATATGATTCACTTATGACTTTATATTACCCGTTCTGTTGTCAATTCTTTGTTAAAGCAGTTTTTTGGGTAAAATAGTTTCATTTATCGTACGTGTTTGGACTTGTTGTTATTGGTATTATTATTACATAAATAATGATTTAATTACATTTATAATGTAAAAAAGAATTTATATATCATATATATAGTATATATATACACACACACAATAGATAGATAAATGAAAAGAAACACACTATTCATGGAGATGGTATGTCGTATGTACGCAAGGATGTTGTTTTCCATTACCTTATTGACTTCAATGGAAGTAAGTAGATGACATATATATATATATATTCATGAATAAAGTAGCGTTATTATGTCATATATATCATTATTCTTCATTATATATACTTTATAATCATTGTTTAATGGTTAACATGGAGAATGAATCTCATCACGTCGTGGAGACAGTAATCCGTACGTACGCACGAGCGATGATATTGTTCCCATTATTATTGAATGTAATTGGAGTGGATGTTACAATAACTCAGAATTAGTATCATGTTATAATAACTATATATTGTTATTATTTACACCATTATACCTATCCAAGTAAGGTGGTGGTGGAAAAACAGATTACACCACAATATGGAGACGGTACTTCGTACGTACGCACATGCGGTGATTTCCTTTTTTGTAGGATGGATAGAATGTGAAATGTGGTTGTTTAATATTTATAATAAAATATAAGTATATTATTTATACTTATGTTGTTACTTTATAATGAAACAACTGAAGAAGAGGAAGGAGAAGAATAATGAAACTTGAAAGAATCAGTAAAAGAGATTACCTCTTCTTTGACGTGCCTCCTCTTAACCTCCTCTTAGGGCACTAAATATGGTCTTTGAATAATACCATAACTTCTAATAGGTTTATATGGAATTGGAGAAGTATAATTGATAGGTTTTGGCCAATAATTAACTCTAAAATTTGTGGGAAGAAGAGAGGGAGGAGGTTCCCTTTTATAAGGGAGGAGAGGGGCACCTTAGAAAAAACATAAAATATTATATTATAATAAAGTCATATTCTATTTATAATTGCTCTAAAGTGACTTATTTAGAAGATAGGGTGGGGACGGGTCTAAATATTCTCAACCAATAGGTTTTATACAAGTTTAGTTTACCATTTTAACCTTATCATTTAGATTTAGCTCTAAGTTAAATAATTTAACTTTTACCGTGTCTTCTTGTATTATTAAACTATATGGTTAATAAACATACTATAAACTTTAAATTGAACCCCAATTGGGTCATTAATTCCATATATATTTTTATATAAGTCTTATGGTTGAACGTTAGTTTTTTTGAATAGAAAAATAATTAATTATTTTATATTTGTTTTAAAAACTCTTTAATGTCAATTTTCACACTATTTGGTATTTTGTTTTTTTTAATTCATAACAACAATATTACTTCGAAAAAAACTCATAAAACTAACCTTATTATGTTATATTAATCTATAAAATTAGTGTAATTCAAAAAATGTCTCAAATTACATTTATTTGTGTATTTATAACATCAATTATGTTAATATTTCATTAATAAGGAAATTACAGCATCATCATTGTGTCACAAATAACATAAATTATTTAAGGTATAAAAATTATAAATAAAATACCATTATGTAGGAAATCTTTTTAGATTTCTAATTAATATTTATAGTCGAGTTTATCTTATTGTAACCCTATATTAAAAATATTTTACTTATTAAACATTGATTTTAGATCTTTTAACTCTTCTTTGAAATAAATAATAATAAATGTCCTAATCTAATAAATGTGGACCTAAAAGGTAATATTTTATTCCTAAGATTATTTTTTGGTCTAATTGAACTTATCCAATACAATTAGGACATGTGTTAGGGTAATAATAATATCATTTTACCCCTAATTACCCTATTTACTTTAAACCATGGTAATTAAAAGTTTAAAGTTACTATTCGCCAAAAATTATTTTATCTTATTGAACCACATTTTACATTCTAATATCAACCGTGTCTTTTGGAATTTTGAAAATCCACTCACAGAATTTGTAAAATTATGTTTTATGTAAATTTGAAAATTCTCCTAGGAGGTGGGTAAAAGACAGTAAACAGTTCAATAAGATTTTTATATATAAAAAATTATTATAAAATGACTCCAATGAATTCCATTCAACATATATAGATATTATGTATCTCTTTTAGACTAAAATATCTTTATATAAAATAAATGATTATTGGAATAAAGAGTCTATTTTAACGAATAAGTGAGTGTTTTCACTATTCATCAAAAATTGAAAGTTTTCACAAAAATACCAGAAATTCACTCTAGGATAACTTCGATATTCCGAATCCAAAAATGGAGTCCATTTTGAATGATAACATTAATAAAATTTGAAAAATTGGATATTACTATTCACAATGGCTAGTTTATATAACATATCCTTGTTTAGTGATACCCGGTATTGCGTACTAGACACGCTATCGAGGAAAGATGTGATTGTGTGTAATGAAAGCCAAGTCAGGGATACGTGTAGTACAAGCTCCCTTTTGTGTTGTGTATAAAATAATAAAAATTATTTCATTTATACATTAAACAAAATCAATACTTAATGTTGCGTAGAATAATTTCCACAATACGAACTTGAAATTGTGTGTAACACGAGCCAAGAATAGTGTTGTTTATTCTGCAAACTAATATAGTGTTGTGTATAGTAAAATCTAATCTTGGAGTAGTGTAGAGTATAAGACACCAAATAAATTAAAAAAATATATCTCATAAAATCTCGGGGTGTTACATTCTACCCCCCTTAAAATGAATTTTTCCCTCAAAATTCGTTGGGGTTATAAATCGTTTACAACTTGAAAGTTTCATTCATAGAAACCCACATCATAAAAAGGAATACTAAAACATAATTTTAATAAAGTGAAGTATGAAATGAAACGGTTAACCAAATTAACTCATCACTGGGTTTCCACATAGGATAACATAGGTGTAAATATGCATATGGAAGAGAAATCAAACCATCATGTTCTGATGAAGAGTGGTAGAGAACATGGCTATAAAAAGGCAACAATAACAAAGCCATAAATTTGTGATGATCTAAGGTACCAACAAATTCATCTAATATGAGGGTACTAGGACAACGTTTTTGGTTTTCAAGATCATTTCCCTAATTTTGATAAATTTTTGCACAAGGAGAAATACTTAATTGATTTGAGTGTAATATCATTATTGGTCATTCCAGGAACAATCTCCATCTGATCTCTTATTTAATGAAATGAAGTTTATTTTGTACTTATTGAAATATTAGCAGATCTTGTGATATAATGATAGGTTATTCCATCTATCTAAAAATAGTTAGAAAAAGTTATTAAATATACATAAGTCCATCTGTGGTGAGATTAACCGTAAATTATTCCAAAAGTGGGCTCATACATCAACGATCACACCACTTAATAAAATAAAACTAATTTCTACAAACCAGGGACTTCCTATTGGGCAGTGGTAGGCGATAAAGTCATGTCGCACTGCAGTTGTAGGTTTGATTCCCATAGCCTTGTCCGACGCGATGGGTTGTTTCCCATTCTGTAGGTTGTCCCTTTTCTTAAACTATACTATTACAAAATTCCAGAAATAAAATCGAAAAAAAGTTCTAGCCTTAAGAAATACAATATGATGTTCAAAATAATCCATTCCAACCTTATTACTTATCATTAATACTTCTTTCCAAACACATAGTATAAAGAGAACGATTAATAAAGAGGTCATATAACAATCACATGAATACCATCATTTATCCATCACATATCACAAGATATATCTTGTTGGTCACATTCCAAATATGTGATTACCTTAATCACATATTCTATTGAAAAATGTATTACCATAGAACCTTAGTGAAAAAATTAATTCTATCAAAAGTTAACTCTTTCCACATACCAAAATCCCAAAAATTCTATATACTCAAACCATGATATCACTTTGTCCTTATCTCAATAAGGAGCTCATGAATACTATCAAACATATTATTTTCTTCTTATCCCTTCATTATTCACATATCATCTACTTTACAAAAATATTTCAATCACTTTTCATGGTTACCGGTACAATATAATTATTGAAAACCACAATAAACCAATACATAGATTTTCCTATATTCCAAATTACTATAAATGAGATTTCACAATATTATTTTGGAATCTCGTTACATAGACACAAAATCATTCCACCACATCATTATCATACTTCACATCGCCAATAGTGATCGCATGTGACTTCCCTTTGTCCTTTGACTTAAGAGGTTGTTGAGGACGATCATCATTAAACCATGGATTAGGGAATTGGTTAGCATAGTGCCCCATTTATTTTCACTTGAAGCATTGATGTGTTGGTGGTTCATTTTCTATAGTCTTTTATCTATTCACATCATCGGCTAACTTTTTCCCATTACTTCAGCACTCATCTGCTCGATGACCTTCTCTTCCACATATAAAACATTTTCTAGTCCCTTTAAGACAATCTCCACCATGATTATTTCCACACATTGAGCATAACAAAACATTTTTCATATTTTCACCATAGTTTTTAGATTTTTCCTTGAACTCTATCTTTCATTTCTTGTCAAAACCATGAGATATATATGTTACACCAACTTTTAGTTCTATCTTGATAGCACAATGCACAATTTCTTCATAGCTACTGAAGTCTATTATAGCAAATGCATGTCGAAGACTTGGTTTTAAGCCACTAAAGAATCGATCAACTTTACTTTCAGGTTGGATGATAATGCCAGATGCACACCTTGCAAGCCTTATGAATTTCGCATCATATATACCAAAAAATTCATCATCATTTTGCTTAAGCTCAAGGAACCCCTTTTCCATCTTGGTTAGAAGAATACAAGGGAAGTACTTATTGAAAAAACATGATCTTGAACTCATCCCATTCCATGGATTCAATTTCATCTTGGGGCCTTGTATTCTTAATTAGAGTCCACCACTGGTCTGCTTCACCTTCTAACCAGTAAACATACAAAATGAATTTTTCATGCTCTAAATAGTGAAGTATCGAAAATATCTTTTCAATGGTACTAATTCACTATTCAGCAACAAGTGAATCAGAAGACCTACTGTAAGAAGGTGGAAGTTTCCTCATAAAGGAATCAATAGAATATTGTTCCTTTCTCTGCTCATTTGGAAGTCCAGAATGATTCATAGCGTGTGTAAGTAAAGAAATAAGATTTTTCACTACATCTCCAATCACATTTGGTTGTTCGGGAGGACAATCATTGCATTGCCCATTACACTGATCAACATGGTTCCTTCGGGTTCCATCCATCGTCTAAAAACCAAAAAGCACAGTGTGAGAGGCATTAATCATGATAGGAAAACAACATAATAAAGGGGGATTACCTTTAATATATAACATCTTAGGTTTAATTCTAATATCGTTGCCATAATTGTAGGACTATAACCTATACGTATACTTATCCATAGGACATCCCTAGAGAGACCATATAAATATCTCTAGGTATTTCACTAATGTTTTCTCATACTAGCTTCCAAAGGTTAACTGAACCTTCACTCTGATACCAACTATAGAGACACAAATAATGACATACATAGGAATTACATTACTTTTGTGGAAAACTTAATACATTACAAAAACAGACGCCCATAGACCGTATTAGTTTAGTGTCTTTGGAAACATAGAACATAATCTTCTAATCACGGTGAAAGATCTTCAACATCTCCCATAAATATATTCCCCTTTGGTTTTCTGACCTAAAACCTTCCATTATATCTTAGGGAAAATAAAACATAAAAATGGTGTGCTCAAATTCTCAGTAAGGGTAAATATGGAGAACTTAAAAAAAATCTGTAAACATTTGAATGTAAAAAAACATGAACATAAAACATCAAAATCTTGAGCAATGACATAAATCATGGCGGTACATAAGTCATAAATCATAAAGGATCATTAATTATGATAACATAAAACATGTAATTGTAGAAAACCATTAAGAACATGGTATGATTTCCATACTATCCAAGGCATTGCTTCCTAGACCATCATAGTGGACAAAGTCCCTTACTGAATCGAGTTCACTCCTCGTTCCAGTCTGGTATCACTGAACTGGTTTAACTTTCCGTTCAATCCATTTCTATATCTTGACATATAAATCTGTACCCAATGCATTGGAGGGAGATACAGGTCCCACCCATATCATAATGAAATCATTCTTACGTGTTCAGACAAAATAATCATAATTCATTCATCATAACCCAAACAATAAAATGGGTTTCATAAACATTAACCCATTATAACATAATCCATATAAAACAAATGGATATCATTTCATCATATGTATAATCAAACCATGTAAATAATAGAGACATTATTCTTGAAACATAATCATACAAAATAATGTTATCTTAGATGGAAAATTGTTTTGACAAAACACTTGAAATGAATTGTCGAAGAAAATATCCTTTCTTCTTCAAAATAATTTTCATTTCAAAAAATGCCATTAAATTTCAAAAGAAAAGGATTTTCTTAAAAATAATCATGAAATATTGTATAGTAAGATTCATGAAAATTATACATTATGAAACCGTAAAATCTGTTCATGCCGTATAAGTTAAAAAAACAATCTCCTCATACTTTTGCCGGAAAAGTCAAAAAGATCCACGTATGGTAAAAAAAAGAAAAATTCCTTCCATAAGACAATGTAAAAGTAAAATAAGGGTAAAAATGACTTTAATGATACATGGAATAATATTAAACACTTTATGAAAAACATTTTTATGGACATGGATGAAAAAAATAACCCCAGTAAATACTTATGTATAAGCAATCTCTGATAAAAATGAGATTGCAAAAATTATCTCTTAACTTATGTCCATTTTCTTATGTATATGTCAAAGACTCCTATATAGTGGGTTTAAACATATTATTAACTTGTAACAGAACCATAATAATATTTATGATATCATATATGATTCAATTTTGACTTTATATTAACCGTTCTTTTGTCAATTCCTTGTTAAAGAAGTGTTTTGGGTAAAATCGTTTCATTTATCGTACGTGTTTGGACTTGTTTTTTGGTATTATTATTACTTTTATCATGATTTACTTACTGCAAAAATGTAAAACATGATTTCTATATCATATAAATTCATTATATATATATATATAATTGATATATAAATGAAAAGAAACACACCATTAATGGAGACAGTAGGCCGTACGTACGCATGAACGCTGTTTTCCATTACTTATTGACTTGAATGGAAGTAAGTAGATAACACACATATATATATATTTATATATATTTATATATTCATAAATACAATAGCATTATTATGTCATATATATAATAGTTCTTCATTTTATATACTTTATAATAATTCTTGAATGGTTAACCTGGAGAATGAATCTCATCGCGTCGTGGAGACGGTAATCCGTACGTACGCACGAGCGATGATATCATTCTCATTATTATTGAATGGAATTATAGTGGATGATATAATATCTCATAATTTTTATCATGTTATAATAACCATATATAGTTATTCCTTACAGCATTATACCCATCTAAGTAATGTGGTGGTGGAAAAACATATTACACCACGGTGTGGAGATGGTATTCTGTACGTATGCACGCGCAGTGATTTTGTTTTTCGTAGGATGAATAGAAGGTGAAATGGGGTTGTTTCATATTTATAATAACATATAAGTATATTAGTTATAATTTTTTTATTACATTATAATGAAAAAAAATAAATAATAGGAAGTAGAAGAATAACAAAACTTGAAAGAATCGGTAAAAGAGATTACATCTTCTTCGATGCGCCTCCTCTTAACCTCCTCTTAGGGCACTAAATTTGGCCTTTGAAAAAGAACATAACCTATATTATTGTTCTATGGAAGTGTATAAGTAATATTTTAAGGGTTTGGTGGAGCATGAAGGCTCAAATTTGTCTAAAGATGAGAGGGAGGAGGTGCCATTTTAAAAGGGAGGAGAGGGGCACCTTAGGAAAAACTTAAACTTTTATATTATAACAATGTCATATTCGGTTTATAATCGCTCCAAAATGACTTATTTCGAGGATAGGGTGGGGATGGGTCGCATTTCTTTTAAAATATTGTTTTAGACAAGTTTATGTTACCCCTTTAATCTTATCATTTTGATTTAACACTAAGTTAAATAATTTAACTTTTACCATGTCTTCTGGTATTCTTACACTATATGGTTAATAAACAAACAATAAAGTTCCAATAGAACCCCAATTTGTTCATTAATTTCATATATATTATTATATATGTCTTTTTTCCTAACCATACATTCGGATGAATAGAATAATAATTAATAATATAATATTTGTTTTAAAAACTCTTTTATGTCAATTTTGACACTATTTGGTATTTTGTGTTTGTTAAATTCATATAAGAAATATTACATCGAAAAAATTCATCTAAATAACCATATTATTTTATAATAACCATTAAAATTATTTTAATTCATAAATAGTCTAAAATTACATTATTTGGGTATTTATAAATTCAATTATCTTAATATTTTTTCAATAAGGTAATTACTGCTTCATAATTGTGTCATCAATAACTTGTATTATATTATGAATAAAAATTATAAATAAAATATAATTATGTATGAAACTTTTTTATATTTATAATGAATATTTATAGTAGAATTTATCGTATGTATAACCCTATATTAAAAATGTTTTAGTTATTAAACATTGATTTTAACTCATTTAACTCTTCATTGAATTAAATAATAATAAATGTCCTAATCTAATCAAAGTAAACCAAAAGGGTCATATATTATTCCTAAGGTTGTTTTTGGTCCAATTAAACTTATCCAGTAGAATTATTACAAGTGTTATTGTAATAATAATAATATGATTTTTACCCTTAATTACCCTATTTACTTTTAGGCGTGGTAAATAAAAGTAAAAAGTTATTATTCGCAAAAAATTATGTTTATCTTGTTGAACCAAATTTTACATGATGATATCAATCGTGTCTCTCAGATTTTTGAAATTCCACTCATAGAAGCGGTAAAATTATGTTTTATGTAAATTTTCAAATTCTCCTAGGAGGTGGGTAAAAGACGGTAAAAAGTTCGATAACATTTTTATATATCTAAAATTATTATAAAATGACTCCCTTGAATTACATTGAACATATATAGGTATTATGTATCTATTTTGACATAAAATAAATTTAAATAAAAAATGATTATTTGAAGAAAAAAAAATTCGGTTTTAACCAATAACTTAGTGTCTTCACTATTCATCAAAAATTGAATGTTTTCATAAAATTACCAAATATTCACCCTAGGCTAATTTCGATATTCATAATCAAAAAATGAAGTCCATTATTAAATATCAAATTTATAAAATTTCAAAAATTGGATATTACTATTCATAAGGGCTAGTTTATATAAAATATCGTTGTTTAGTCAAACTCGGTATTGCATACTACACACGCTATCGAGGAAGGCCGGGATTACGTGTAATGAAAGCCATGTCAGGGATGCGTGTAGTGAAAGCTCTCTTTGGTGTTGTGTATTACATAATCAAAACTTATTTCATTTATACATTAAACAAAATCTATACACAATGTTGCATAGAATAATTTCCACAAAATGAACTTGAAATTGTGTGTAACACGAGCCAAGAATAGTGTTTCGTATACTACAAGCTAATATGGTCTTTTGTTTAGTACAGGCTAATATTGGAGTAGTGTACAGTAGAAGACATAAAAGTAATTAAAAGGAATATATCTCATATAATCTCGGTGTGTTACCACCATATGGTGGTATCGAAGTCTTTAAAGAAGCATATTCATGGGATTTGAGGGACTGATTTTTATAATAAACTCAAACGCATCATAGGTGATCACTAGTCATGGAATTCATGGTAAACATATAGATTATCTATTCTAGGTAACATCAAGAGTGATATTAAAAACATTTTAACCTATTTATAATATGATTTGGATGATGAGATATTTGGTTACCTGTTCAATAAGAAGAATCATCTTAGTGAATTATTTCTTGAACAAGAGCATGTTGTTCCTGAAAAAGAAAGTTTTAACTTTCTTAAAGTAGGAGAAAAATACCCAAAATTCTTTGGCTTGTACTAAATTAAATAAACATAGAACCATATGTAATATGCACTTGGAAGATGGATCATTTTATAATGTTCCAGTTATTATTGAAGGTATGGTTATTAATTATATCAAATCAATTATTTCTGATAATAATCATACTATGTATGGTGGATATCAAAGAGGTCAGGGTGATATTTTCAATTTTATCCCCAGTGTGGTGTCTTTTTAAATCAATTATTTGTTCAAGGCCATTCGGGATGAGAAAGAAATTATTGATGTGACTAACTCTCATAACCATAATATATCCCCTAGGACAGACTGTGTTCTAAAATCCTTTTTGTGGCCTCTTGGGATCTTATGAAAGAGGGCCTTATTAGATAAATCTGAGGTTTGTTTCATGGTGGATCTTTACCTATGGTGTTATGTGCAACATTCCTTATTTTTATCCCAAAAGTGTATAACCCAATACCTTTTAATCAATTTCCTCTAATTTGATTATGCAATCATTCTTATATAATATTGGCTAGAATTATTAATAGGAGGCTATCAAATCACATTCATGAATTGGTGTCTGATGAAATTTTTTTGTTTTATTATTGGAAGATCCTCCTAGAAGTAATTGTAATTGCTTTGGAAATGGTTATGGGAATCAATAAATAGACACATGGTATAAAGTTTTTCATAAAAGTGTTTATAGAAAATTCTTATGACATTGTTGAATAGGGTAGCATTCATAGGGTGATAGATTTCAAGGTATTTTCTATTTGGATGTGTGCGTTATTTTTTAGATGTCTTAGACCCCCCTTGTTCGTGGTGCCTCTATTGGGTAAAAGAAGTAGATTATTAAATTCAATTCATGGCCTCAGATAAAGTGACAGCTCATCACTAATAATTTTCACCAATATCCTACACTCTCTTAGTAAATTTCGTGAGAATAATATAAACAATTGAAATATAAAACCTTTCATGTGAAGGAGTTGGTATAGAATTATCTCTCGCCTTTTTTACTTGTATTTTATGATATTTTTTCAAAATGGAGAAAATTGATCCATTTGAGGCTATAAATTAGTGGTGGGAGAATATATCATAGGGAGTGGGGAAAATAAATTGTGATAAAATTATCCTATGTGTTTTGTAGTCATTCACGGAAGGACATTTAAAAAAATGGATGACTTATTGGGTTTTATTAGAAGATCATTTCCTTTGGTTTACATTGGAGATACACATTCTCATGAAAGGTTACACATTATTCATTGTGATGAGGTTGTTAATAAAATCATCAATTGAATCAAAAACATAAAAAACCAGTTCTTTTTCATTGGTAAGATAATTACTCTAGTGAACTATGTCTTCACTTATAACCCTATACATGTTTTTTCAGCCCTCATAGTTTTGAAATATGTGATAATAATTATTGATAATATACTAAAATCCTTAATATGGTACTCTCCTAGAAAGGGGAGGTCCACTAGGCTTTGTGGAAAAGGATGGAAAGACTCGTGCATGTTAAAGGTGTTTATATATGTAGTTTGGAGGATTATAGGAAATTTATATACGCTAAATCAATCTGTGTGTTCATCGAAGGTCACTCATTATGGATTAATTTCATTAAGGGTAACTATGGGTATATTCTTGAGACTCTCTGGGGAAAAGATTCATGGATGTGGAAGTCCCTACCTGAGCACATTCCAATCGTCAACCAGTATTCCTAATCAATTGTGGAAGGTAGTAACATCAATTTTTAGTTAAAAAACAATGTAGGTACACCCCTTATCTTCAAATCACTACAAAATACTAACATTTATTTCATATAAGTGATCTAATTCACTTCATTTATTCATTTCATACTCAATCCACAAAAACATCATATTTTCTAAAACCATGTATTATCTTATGTAATAGATCATTTAATTTTAACTCAATATCCAATGAGGGTGTTCTAGGCTAAGGAAAATTTGAATGTTCTACACCATGATATCAGTAGCAAAGGGGGCATAGATTTATACTGCTGTAATGATATAACTGTCAAACATAATGTCTTAAATTGGATGATTTATTATAATATTTTTCCAATAGATGAAGTGATACAAAAGAAGGGTGTTTCTCTTTTTTGGAGGTGATTTTATTATTATAAATCATATATAGAACCAGTGGAACACATATTCGTTCATGTTGAGTGGGATGCTACAAATTGGAGTTATCGTGGAAATATTATTGGTCTCGATATGAAATATGCCTCTTGTTTTGGTTCCTACCATAATTGTATGAAAGGTGATAGAATCAATGACCATGAATGCAAGGTGAGGGATGTACTGATGTTTTTAGGATGTTGAAATATTTGGAATGAATTAAATACATTGTGTAATGGAGGAAATCATTGATCTTATCTGGTTATCTAGGTTCCGTCTATGAGGTTGGTGGTGCAGTTTGGACATTTGATTAAAAAGTGGGATAGTATAAGATACGTGAAAATTCTATTTTCATATATAGGTAATTTCCATTTAACACATCACAAGAGGTTCCATGAGAATAGAGACAGTTCTATTGAAAACCTCATAGCATGGGTCTTAATATCAATGTGTATGGGTCTTGTATAATTGGTTTGATTTGTGGTGGAAGTGTTTTTTATGATTACAATAGTACATTAATCATTTCTTTCAGAAGCTTCCATGATCAAGGGAACTCTATCCTAGAAATGTATAGTTATTTTCATAATGGGTTGAAGGTATTGGTTTCTCATAATCGTCAACATTCAACCATCTAAAATGAATCTAAAATTGTCCACAACTCTATCCATGGCAACGAGTCCCCTCATTGTTCCATTGAAAATCACATCCAAAGGTGAAAACTTCATTTTTCTAATTAGATCATTTTTTTCACACAATGTGGGAGGGTAACAAAGTGGAATATTTTTTAGCATTTAGGGGAAACCAGGATGAGCCTTGGATTTTTTTTCTATAGTGTTTTAATAATTATCTAGGAAAATGTGGATCTTGTTTGGATTTACTCGCTTGTATTGAATTATTTTAATTCCCCATAATACCCTTGTTTATGTTTTTTATTTACTGCTTATATGTATGTTTTTGGTGACATGATTTCCATTGTTTGAATAAAATATTTTTTTGTTAGATTATACCCACATAAAATTAATTTCTCTCAAACTATCCAACACTCTAATACAAAATAATGGGGTTATATCATTTTTATCACATCCCAACATTCTCAATTATCTTACTGGGATTTTTGATTCCTTTAGTAGAACATTAACCAGATGAGTAGTCCTAATTTTTGGAAATTATCTTTATGATTTTTTGATTCACAAAAAATGGGCATCGAATAATTCAGTGTCCCAAAGAAACCCAAAGCACAATTATTTTTCCCAAAAATATAATAAAGATGATACATGGCTATAGATGAGGTTCTTGAGTTACATGAATTTTGTGAACTTCAAAAAGATTCACAATCACATGAAATTTGGAACATCAAGACCTGAAATTATATCATTCATGTGATCTTCTCCTTGATCATGTAAATCCCCACCAAGAAATTCCTTTAAATCTCTTGAATTACCTCAGAGAAATCTTCCTCATTAAAAGAAGGCCATTGGGATCATCCACATTGATCTTGTGAGGCCCTAAAAGATAACCAATGTACAACAATTTGACAGTCACCAAAGAAATAATGTGAAAAGATATAAAAATGATGGGACTCTTACATGTTTAATGTTAAACTATTTTTCACATGATGGGATTATGTGCACCATGTGATCTATTCATTGATAATGTGAACGACCTCATAAATTCAATCTTGATCTCATAAAGGCTTTTTGACATGAAAACATTGTTATGAAAATCCCCTCAGATGAATATTTATAATCAAATGACCTATGAAGTGATAAATATAGTGACCCATGACGTTTACATAATTTAATATCTGATTAATAATCATAAATAACCATTAATATGGAATAAAGAGTGTAATGTCCTAACATCATTGTAAGAATAGGTTTATCTTACATAAATGGATACTTAAAAATGGAATCAATATTTTATTCTCAACAGTGAGCTATTAAAATTCATTGATCTCTTAAAAATGAATGGGATAACCTAATCAATACATAAAGAAATTCATTAGATAAAAATCACTATAAGGTAATAAACATGTCAATGAAACAAAACATGTCATTCCAAGGTATAACATGATATCATAAAAGTGAAGTCCCATGAGTTATCACATAGAATCATACTATAATGAACATTGTATCGTAATATAATAGAAACATAGGAAAGTTAAAACAATATAAAGAAAGACATAAACATAATTCAAGGATAAATATCGAGACAAAATCACATGGTGGATAGATTTCAATAGTGTAACAGGTTATCACCAAGGGACATATAATTCTAATCCAACCCATCTTATTCTTGTATTTGCATGCATATTAATACCACATAAGGATATTTTTTTAATGATCTATGACTTCCTGGTCTGTTACATTTATATTCTGGAATTTGGAGGTGTTTGGAGGTGTTATAGTGGTCTTGATAGAGTTGTAGATGTATAGTGTTGTATGAGGAGGTTCATAATGTGAACTGAATTAACATCATGAATTAGATGTTCAAAACTTGTGTAACTACATTATTTCATGGATTTCATGTGGGATAAGGGGGTTTGTATGAGATATATTCTATTCATGATTAGTGAATTTAAGATGTTTAATTAAATCATCCAAAGGCAATTGAATTTTTAGTGGAAACAAAAAATATAGAAAAACTATTAATTACACATCGTGAGAGGGTTACCTGATGTTAAAGGGGAGGGATTTTAGGTTTTTAAATCCACTTATTCGGCTGAGTTTTGTTCATTTGACCATACCATTGTCTCTCTCTTATTTATATATGAACCTTAAGAAATTTTTGGATATCATATAGACCCTTTATCACTATAATGATCAACTAGTTCTGGTTCGTTGTGTTTTCAATATCGTGGTAAGTTATTATATTTAATCCTTATTTTCTCCACATTATTCTTAAAGGGTATAACGAAGATGCTATTTTTTTTGGTCTGGTATGAGTATAAGATACAATTTAACAACCCTTTGATGTAGTTTTGACTGATATGTGATCTCGTGGAGTGTTTTACTTCTACAGGCACATTCTTCTTCATGTAGTAGTGCTCAGTGTGTTTGGAAATCTTCTTTGAGGTAGGGAATCCCCATTATCAAATTTTTAAGTGCATTATGTTTTATATTAGCGGGTTTACATTATTTTTGGAAGATAATAAGGGTCGGAGTAATAAGATAATTAACTTTAATGTCAAAAATTATTTATGGTAATGGGGAGTTATGATATGTTTTGTTGATATGATATATTTTCATTATGTGCTTATGACATGTTGTTTCCTTATTTAAAACGTGGGATGTCAAGATCCTTGTTTTTTATACAGTTTTCTGGTGTGATAACACTTTTTGGGTTTCTTTTATCACACACTAAATAAAATGTATAAAGAATTCATATTTTTCAACTGAACTACTTTCCACATGATTCTGGTTTGGGTGATAATACACATGCTGAATAATGATTGAATGTAATAAATCTACAAAATAATCATGGAATCATGTTTGGGATGTTGTTGTGTTTTGTTGTGGTTGACAAGTTTCCCTACATGGTTCAGACTACTGTTAGGTTGTGGTAGTAACCTGGTGGGTTGTGTAGTACATGGGTCCGCAACATTGTGGTTGCCTGGAATGGATGTGATGGGAAAACGATTATGGAATAGTAGGTATTTTTGTAATATACAGTGATAGTGTTATAAAAATAGTTATGTTTTGATATGTTTTTGGGATTTTTGATGTGATATTGTAGTGCTGATGTATCTTGGGAGATGTTACAAGGTGACAATGGTGGATGTATGGATCTACGGTGATGGTTATGTGAGGTGGACCAGTTATAGCAAGGAATGGTTGAGACAATTTTCTAGTCAGTCATGGGATGATTAGTGATAATAAAGAAATAGGATGGTATTTAAACAAGATAGTTTGGAAATATATGTGTGGTAATTGGATAATTCAATTGAATAAATAAATGAGTAGTGTAATGTGAAATGTAATGGATAAAGATAAAATGTTGTCAATCATATAAGTAAAAGTGGAAAATTTTATGTGTCTTGTGTGGTGGTTTCATAGTGTTTTATATTGTGGCGGATGTTGTTGTGATGGTTCATGTATGGTATGGTGGTGGAAATTTGGTGTGTTCTTGCACAGATGATGTGGACCCATAGGTTGGGTACGGTATGTTATATATAGCATGTATTTTTATTCAATTTTATGAGTTCCCCGCCCATGTTGGATAACCTCACCAATGATAAGAAGTGTTTAACACTAGGTTCTTTCCCTAACATTCAGGAAGGTAGTGATGATGATGGTCACCTCCACCCTCTCCCCCACTCTTCCATTGATAGTCGTTATATAGGTCTTGTTGGATATTATCGAATGCTGATGTGAAGAACAAGTGTTTATGGGTGGGATGCAATGTGATGTGATGTGTTGGGACATGTGTTTACTTTTGATACATGTTGTGGTGTGATTTGATATGTGGTGGGGGTCAATTACGGCATGATTTGGGTATGAGGTTTATGTCCTTTTCATTTTAGATACCCCACTGCTCTGGTTCTAGATGTGATGTGATGTGTGGCCCAGGTGTCTATGAGGGCGATGTGATGTGATGTGATGAGTGGATGAGGTGTATTTAGGTGGGTTGGGATGTGATGTGTAGGCTAGGATTCTATGGGAAATATGTGATGTGATGTGTGGCCAAGGTTTTTGTGGGAGGGGTGTGATGCGATTTTTCTCCCAAGTGTCTATGGGCGGGATATGATGTGATGTGATGTGATATATATGGAAGGGATGTGAGCATAAGATGTTCAATGTTTGAGTATGAATGTGGACAAGCAGTGGAGGAAGCGGTAGTGGGGTACATTTCTTTATTATGATATCAATGATATATTATTTTATTATATGTGTGATTCTGTGAGAGTGCCATGGTGAGGTTGGTATTTGTTAGATGACAAGTTTAGGTGCTTGTTGGTTCAACTATATATGTGCTATTTTCACATGTTCATTTGAGGTCTTGGCTAAATCCCTATTGCGTATACATATTACGACCACCCTACATATATAAACTATTTCTCATGTTTTATATAAGGTCTTTGGGGATCGAGTTAGTCCTTATGAGCTGGTTTGGAGCTGATGTTGATTTACTTATTTATATTTTAGGTATATTGTGGGAGACTTTTATGTGTATCAGTTTTATGTTATTCATGTTATATTGGATGATTCACTACCACAAAATAGTTTTTTCCCAGCTCCAACCTTTATCAGTGCTAACGGAAAAGGGCTGATAAAGGGGGGTGCCTTTACCAGTGCTAAAAAGCGCTGATAAAGGGTCCCTTTATCATCGCTCTTTTTAGCGGTGATAAAGGGACCCCCTTTATCAGAGCTTTTTCGTTAGCGCTGATAAAGGGGGGCCTTTATCAGTGCATTTAAAAGTGATGATAAAGGTTCGACTTCAAAAAAAATTAATTAAAAATAATATATTAATATATAAATATATAAATATAGTTATATTTATATAAATATAATATTTAATTTCAAATAAATTTTAGATAAGTATAAATATACATTTACACTTAATATACTTACTATATAATAGATATATTGAAAATGGATTAAAAAAATAAAAAAAATATTTTTAATTAATAATTTGATAATTATTATTGAGTAATAGTCATTTAATAACAATTTGAAGAGTAAAAAATAAAAAAAATATTAAAAAAAGATCCAAAATATGTTGAAAATGCAACTCAATCTTCAAACGGCCATAACTTTTGATCTAGGTGTCCGTCTGAGCTCCACCACATATCAAATAGAATCCTGGGACGATCTCTACATCGTTTTGACCAGGTAACCATGATTGGGGTTTTTTGAGGCAAAACAATTCCCTATATGGCCTCCAAAACATAGTTTTTAGTCGGGGTACCCCGATTTTTTAATATTTTGTGGATTTTCAGCCTCCTTTAAGGGGTATTATTGGATTTTTTTGGTGGGGACTGAATTTATTCCACGGTATTACATTCATATTGATATTATTTCTTTGAAATTTCATCATTTTTTAAAATTCACTTCTATTTATAATCAAATATATAACAATATATACGTATTATTTATATATTCACACAGAAAAATTTAATTATAAATATAAATAATAAAATATATTTAAATATAAAATATATTAGCATTATCTAAATAATAACTAATATCCATTTTATTTAAAATACAAATATATGAATATTTATGTACCTATATATTAATCTAACTATATATTTATATATTAATTTAACTATATATATATATATTAATATAACTATATATATATATTAAAATAAATGTATATATATATATATATTAATATAAATATATATTACTATCTGAATAAATATAATTAAATATATATATATATATATATATAGAGATATATATTAATATAACTATATATATATATATATTAATATAACTTTATATATATATATATTAATATAAATATATATTACTATACAAGTAAATATAACTAAATAAATATAAATATATATGTAAATAGAGATATATATTAATATAACTATATATATATATTAATATAACTATATATATTATAATATAACTATATATATATATTAATGTAACTATATATGTATTATAATACAACTATATATATATATTATAAAATAACTATATATATATTAGTATAAATATGTAATACTATACGAATAAATATAACTAAATAAATATATATATATATATATATCATGAATTGGAAAACAAATCAAAATAGAGAAGTGGTAATGGCTTAGGCGCGCAGGGGGGGGGGGGTGTCGAGTTCAAATCCGGGTGCAGGAAGGGGCGCGCGCGCATTAGGGAATATGGGAGAAAGTGCTGTTAAATGGTGTAGGGGGTGCATGGAGAAATGTAGGGGAGTGGAAAAGCGCTGTATAAGGGGGGGTGCAAGCGCTATAAAAGCCCCCCGATTGTTAGTATTTTTTTAATTTTTTGTAATTTTTTTTATTGTAATTTTTTTGTATTTTTTTTCTTTTACCGTTTATCAGTGCTTTTAAAAAAGTGATGATAAACGGTGTCGTTTATTAACGCTAAAAAAAGCGCTTATAAAGGAAACACTAATAAAGGGTTCTTTTATCAGCGCTAAAACAAAGCACTGATAAAGGACCCTTTTATCAGCACTTTTTTAGCACAGATAAAAGACCCCTTTTATCAGCACTTTTTTCAGCGCTGATAAAAGGGGTCTTTATCAGCACTTTTTGGAGCGCTGATAAAGGGTACCCCCCCCCCCCTTTATCTTCTCCGGCATTAAAAGCGCTTTTCTAGCACTGTTAAAGGCCATTTTTAGCGCTGATAAAAGCCGTATTTGTAGTAGTGATTTTTTTTACATTTATATAGTTTTATGAAGTTGATTGGTGATTTCATATCCTATCTCCGGGTATTATTTCTTTTATAGAGGTTAATTTCTATGATACTGTGAGATTATTATTCCTTTAGTGCTATTCTCTATCCTGGTGCCGACTAGAGGTGGGACTCATGGGCCATCATCCCTATCCCATCATTATAGAATCCTTAGATGGAGGGGGTCATGAATGAGTGGTATCAAAGGATTGGATGAGAGAGAGGATGGATTTTAGAGTTAGGCACTATGATTTTTTCTTGAGTGGGTATGGAAACGTCCCCTTATGACCTTGGTATTTGAAACTTGATAGGGAGATCTACTATGAAATTATAGTTTTAACCACCATGATCATGTGGAAAGACTCCGAGCCCATTGAAGGACAAGGTGAGGTGGACCTATTTGTAAGGTAGAGTCTTTAGAGAGGTACTATAGTCATTATTGTTTATGTTCTAGTTTGAAATTTTGTGTTGTGGGAAAATAAAATGAATAAATTAAATAATATTTGATAAAATTCCATGCTTCCAATATTACGGTGTTCTCTCATATTTTTATAATTGGCTCATGTACACTATCTTTGAGTAGCAGATACAATTTAACATCATCTGGATGATTCAGTTGATCATTTTATGGTTAACCCGATAGAGGAGGATAAGGCAAGGATGTATCATTTTCTGGACATTTAGCTATAGAGTACGGGTAAGATTGAATAGTGAATTTCTGATCTGATCATAGAGAGTTTGTTGGATGAGATCGAGATTTCTTTTGGTGTGATCTGTGACCACGATGATTTTTGGGTTCTTTTGGGATTTATTCAGATATGGGGAGACTCACATCAGTGGTGGATACTGTTTCCAGGATACTAAAATGAGGTAGATGTTCTATGGACAAACATTTTGAGGGAATTTCCGGAGTAGTTTTTATCATCAAAGATGAGGATATCTAAGAGTAATGATATTATCTTTCTCTATCTATAGTATAGGATATTCAGTGTGCATGAGTTTGGGATTACATTAAATGACCTCATATACATTTCCCATGACGTATTTCTAGATGGTGTGTCCAAACCAATGCATCTTGAGGAGGTTTTGAAACGAGTGA
Source organism: Viscum album (assembly GCA_963277665.1). Classification (NCBI taxonomy): domain Eukaryota; kingdom Viridiplantae; phylum Streptophyta; class Magnoliopsida; order Santalales; family Viscaceae; genus Viscum; species Viscum album. The sequence goes on along the minus strand of OY728131.1, from coordinate 1,641,591,868 downwards.
TCAGGTACATGGTCACATTATTTATGCTCCTGATGTATCAAAGGTACATAAAATGGTTGTGGTTATCAAATTGATTATTGTTCTTGAGATTTTATCCTCAATAGTGAGGCTAAAAGGTAATATCATGGAGTAGTGATTTAGGGTGTTTTTCAGGGGTGTTAAATTATTTTGGGTTCCGTTTAGTGGGAAACTAACCATGGTAGTTTCTTCCCATCTTTATGGGATAGGTAGTTTAAATTTTCATTTTGGGGGTTTTATGTTTTCATTCCATATAAATGGGATATATGAGAACCACACGTATCAGTGTCCAACCATGTAGGGAGGTCAGTTTCATATGGGATACCTAGAACCTTTTCAGTAGAAGCTGTTGCACCTAATGCTGTTTCAAAGATTGGGACCCTAGGTTTTTGTTGTGTATCTAAGAGTAGGATGAGTTGGAAGAGTTAAGACTTATGATGGTCCCTATCTACATGGACCTAGGCTGGTGGATTTCCATGGAGGCTGATAGTGGAGAGGAAGATAAATTGGGTGTGGTCATATGGTTAAATTAGAGGTGGTCGTTCCAACATAATTGGGAGTTATTTGAGGTAATATTATTTAATAATTTACCCTTTTGTTCATATTGTTTTATTTATGATCTCAAAATAATTAATTAATCCTAATATAGTCTGTTATTTCGGACTAGACATAGAGAGGATTCTAGTGCCCCTAGTGTTATCTATGTTTTATAGAGGCCATGCTTCCTTATTTGATGTGCACTGGCAGTCGAAACGGGTGATGGGGAATCACTCGTCATTAGGGTAATTATTCTATTTAAAAATAAAACCATATGATAGTATCTATGGAATCTATTGTATATTTTCCATGACTGTATTCATCATCTTCTTTTGGGGAAGAATTTAATTTTTTGATGTGGAGGGCCAGTGAGTATCATTCATTTGATAGTGATTTTATCGGCTAGGTGGCAGGAAAGTGGATACTATTTTGTCACAAATGTCGAATTTGTCACTATAAGATCAGTTTCAGGTTTTTCTAGGATTTTGGTGGAGTTACAGGACTTTTTGATTAAGGGTTTTATGGAATTACCTCCTTGAAGTGATATGGAGTTACGTATAGAGTTACAACATGGGGAATCTCTGGTTTTGATGGCTCCCTATCATATAGAACCCAAAGAGATTCATCAGTTGAGGCAACAGGATGATGATCTAAGCCAGAGGGGTTTCAATAGACCTAGTGTGTCTCTAAGGGGTGCTCTATTGCTGTTCTCTAATAATTTGGGTTGTAGTCTACGGTTTTATATAGACCACTAGAGGTTTTATTGGGTGAAAATCAAAAATTGTATCCCTCTTCTCAGGATCAATTATCTATTCATCAAATTAATAAAATTTAGCTAGTTATATAAGATTGATCTATGTTCTATATATATCCAATTGAGGTTTAAAGATAAGTATTTTCAGAAGATTTTAATTTAATGTAGGTATGGGAACATCAAGTTTGTATTCATGTCATTAAGTGTTATGAGCACACTATCCATGTTCATGGGGTTTATTAAATCAATGTTCTATGGGTTCTTGGATCGGTTTTTTTCATATTCATTGATGATATATTATTTTACCCAACTAAAAAAGAGGATAATGTCAAAAATCTCTAAGTTTTTTAAAGGTCCATTTACACTAACATATTTATTGGATGTTATACAAGAGAGACTTATGTATGTGAAATTTACATTTACATTGGAATGTGGTGTCATAGAAGGGTGTGGAAGTGGACGAATCCATGGTTGAGGTAGTTCATATTTGAGAAATACCTGTGACTGTCGCTGAGGTTTTAATTTATCATGGTATTGTGGGATACTATCATAGATTTGTGCTTTATTTATATAAATTTATATCCCTAGTAAAATCATTGACCATGAAAGACGTGGATTATGTTTGGATTTATCATTTTCAGGTAGAATTTGGTTACCTAAAGTAGAATGTGTTTAGTTCTCAACTACTTCTATTTCTTAAATTGGTTCTGTTATTTGAGGGTCTCTAGGATGTATCACATATTCGATTGAGATGAAGGTTAATGTAGTAGATATTGTTTTTCTCCTCTGTTTATAGGTATTTATGATCCCATGAGTGAAAATATGACACAAATGAACCATAGTTTTTGATATTTTGTTTTCTCTAAAGTTACGGCAACATTTGATCATCGTCGATCATTTTGTAGTCTTCACAGACCATAATATATTGATATATGTTCTCTCTTAGTTTGATCTGAATATGTTCTATATTAAGTGGATAGAGTTTCTCTGATATTATAATTTTATGATATATTAAAACATATGGAATTGTAATTTATTTACTGATGCATTTAGTCATAAACCCAGAGAGGATGTGGCTTGGGAGACTATAGATGTTCTAAAAGGAATGTGCGAGCTTGTAGTGTTGCATATTAATGTTGAGGATAGCACTGGATGAGGTTTATTCCCCATATGATCATGGATTAATCATTGATACAATATCTAGAGGAGTATATATGGGGAGTATTAGAGGTATAAGTGATGTGTGATCATATCGGCTATAGTGATGCTCTTAAGGGATGATGAGATGATGGTTGGAAACAACTATTGTTCTAGGGGAGGTTTTTATCCACCAGGTGATGCATGAGGGAGTTCCCCAAGTGTATCATAGATCACCATTAAGGGTATATCCCAATGTGAAAAAATTGTATTTTTCCATTATGATATAACATTGTTGGTTGAGGACAAAATAGACAATCCTCGAGTTTGTGGAAATGTGTAAGCTTTTTCAGTAGGTGAAAGGGGAGAACCATGATTTTGGATGTTTTTTTCAGTCCTTTGATGTCCCTGAATAGAAATATAAGGACATATTTTTGTATTTCAACATAGATTTACCCTTATATTAGGGAGTGTGTGAAACAATTCCGGTGATAGTGGACTAACTGAAGAAATCACCACATTACTAGAGATCCATGAGTCCTGTGACATGAATATTTTGAAAAAGGGGAACATGGGAGAGGTTTTTAGGTTTCTCTGGGAAAATGGGAACATCAACTTTGATAAATATCTTAATTTTACCTCATGATTCAAGGGGGTATTACAATATTTTCTTGGCTCATTGTTACGCATTTACACCACTTTCAACCCAATGAAAAATGGTTAGACAGAGCAGACCATGTAGATGTTGTAAGATATGTTTTATGCATGTATCCTTCACTATTATGGATCATGGTTATAAAAAACAACCATTTCTTGGGTTTTCATATAAAATTTGAAATCACTCCTCCATTATTGTAGGGTCTTGAAAATTTATCCAAGGGAAGAAAATACCCCCACATTCACTTTATAGAACGAAGCATGTATTTCTACAAGTCTATCAAGGTGAATGGACTCAAATTGAGTTGCAATCATCAGAAAAAAAAACATGCAGGAATTCAAGTTTTCAAATCTTATCAAGTGTCCCACATACCATCACCGAGGAAGGTACGTGGACCAGCTAGATCTCAAAACAACAGGTACACAGAACGATCTGTGAACCGCTGGCCAGCGGGGCAATGGCCAGCGAACGAGGCAAACCGCGAACCATGTCATAAAAAGACTAATGCGGAAAAATTACATCCACGTAATGTGCTACGAACACATAATTTCGTAGATTAATTGAACCAGTAGGGTTATACAAACCATTATTTCAAATCGTAGCCTTCGCAAAACCCAGTTGACCGAGTCTTCCACAGGACAAGATATCTTTGTGGCCCTCCAAAAATAGTGTCACATGCCCAATAGATACAAGTTTCCTAATTCCCTATAGAAGGGATCATAGTAGACTGACATGGGATGAGTGAATAAGGATTAAAAGGGACTCATATATTTGAAGAAACAGTTTGGAGAAGACTCTGGCTTCCGTCTTGAATCATCGGCGAGCCCCGAATTCTGAACCACTCTTTCCACATGTATAGCCGACCAAAAACCATAAAATTGGGGACTTGAATAATAATAATAGAACCATAAACCTAAATAGTTAACCATGAACCATATAATTTTCAAAATTTAATTACCAAAAAATGATAATCCCCCAAACCCTCCAACAATATGGTTCCCCACGTGGTGCACCGCTACGCGGACAGAGTCAGGTGCTGCGTACTACATCAGTACATGGATGAAACCAAAAGGGGGGTAATTGGATGCATACCACTCTATTATGTAGTGATCTTTTCCAATGGCCACATATTTCATCAGTACACGAATGACCCCTCTGCTCGTATACCACTTCGGTATGTGGAACTTCCCCATCCCTGATAAGAATCCTGTATGCAGAATGAGGTATGTTCGGGTATTATTTCCTCTAGTTCCAACCTCACCCATCCATTACCATCCAGTCATCCATGATCCCTCCGCTAACAAGTCCTCCAGCATCAGGCCAAAGCCTCCTAAAAACCACCAGACTGGTATGATCAGACCATCAGGTTCACCTGTACTCCCCTTTGAGTCTAAATATTCATGGTAAGCAGAGTCACGAACTCTATCCCTACAATGGTTTGGGCTTCCAGAATTATTATGGCTCTACATTCCCATGGTAACTTGAAGTCCAACCTTGGGATACTGATATGAACCTCCCTATTCTAGGGATTAAGGGTGGTCACTTTCTTTTCCATTCAATTAGTAACAGTGATCAGTCAAATGATTTAAATTGTATTCTACTTTTGATGAGGACAAAACTCTTCCCCTTATCATAATGTGCTCTGAGGACCTCCCACTGAGGTAGGTCACTAATCATCTGAGGTAGGGCCATGTGACCTTCAATGTCATTTCACATTGAAGGTTTAATTTCTATACGCCCTTGACCACGGTCACCCTGAACACTTCCACCATGGGATATCCCTCCCCCACCAAAAGGGGAGGAGTCATTGGAATTGTTTAATATTTCACATCCAATTGTTCCTAACACCAAGAATGACTCACATGGTCTTTGCAATTTGCGATGATTAAAACATCTACATGATTTTGAACTAAGAGAACTCTGATTCCAGATAAAATCCGGATATGTAGAATGCCTACCAGAAGGCCTGAGCTCAAAAGGGTTCCAATCCAAAAGGGTCCACCCAATAATGTCCCTCAAATGGAAAGCTCCAATGCATATGCCCCAACAAATCTGAACTACGTGGGTTCTGATTTCTCCCCTGATGATGCATAAGAAGCCCTTCGTATGGGCTCAATACCAAAATCACATCCCCTTCCATCCCCCCTAGATGATGAAAAACTCCAAAGCCCCTTATTATAGGGATCAAGTCAATATCCCCACTATTGCGTCAAATATATTCATGCCTATGAAGATCCTGTTAGCCAAGGGTATCCTATGGACACACTCTTTGGGAATGAACCATGGATTCATGATCATATAAACATGACATAAATATGTAAGTGGGTTTGGAAACATTCAAAATCCTCCCCTGGAAGGGTGTGGTGAGCCCGACCTCCCGTCATCTCGACCAATGGAGTCTTTAAGTGTCATTGGCTGAATAATCGATTGATGAGTGCATGCATTTGGAAATTAGGTCCATGAATCCTAGACCCCATTGTCGTTGGGCCTTCTTGTCTCAAAACATAATCCCATTAGAGACCACCTGAGAAAGTTATATCTATAAAGGACCAATTTCAAAAGTACTTGACCCCCACACAATCTCCCGCTGGGACCAACAGTTCCCATATATTCAATATAACCTTTTTTAAGGATAATAATGCTAAATGGGTCAAAACAAATGGAATGATTAATTCGATGAGAACTCATCTCTTTATAAGAATGGACTGGGGATGCTCCACTTTGGACCATTTCTGTATGACCTGGAAACAATCCACCTTAGAGGGGGAAAAATGGTGAAGCCGACGTGAATCCTTAACCATTATGGTGGTTCTAACCCCGGGATAAAAGACAAAAGGAAAATGCATGATAGACCATTTTTTTCTCCCTGATAAGAAAAAAATGGACCAACTTAGAGGAAAAAAAAATTGAACCAGAACTAAATCCATAACAAAGGTGACAGTCTTACCCCACTTAGGCCCCTTCGCCCTGCAGTCGAAGAAAAGGGGAATGTGGCCAAGGTGAATCGCCAAAATTTAAATATGTTCAAAATAATTATACTTTCATGGGGTTTTGGGGTATTTATGTAATATATGTATATTAAAGGCTCATTCAGAACAACCTTCAATCCACATGAAATCCCAATGACCTATGCAGACATGCACATCAGTGATCCTGTAGGTTGTTGGGGCCTCAACGAAGAGTAGTACCCCTCACCTACCCAACATATTCAACATTAGTAATATGACATGTTGATCAATGTGTAACACTAAAATGGTACTTTTATCACATTTTTGGCCACATGAAAAGCCCACCAGTATACAAAGGTCCACCAAACACCTCTTGAGCCATTGCCAAGACCCCAGCACAAGGCGGCCTCAGTGGTCATCTCAAACAGTTTCGGGAGCCTGCCCCCAGAATGTGATAACGAGTACCTCCCTTAACATAATGAGGTAGCTGAAGTTGATGTTGGTAGGGATATCACAGCTATAAAGGGGTACTACTCATGTTTCCCCTCTAGAGAGCGTCATCCTAGATACTAGATAACCATGCCTCCTCCTACTGAAGAGGACCTCATGCCGACGGAACCTGCCAAAGTCCAAGGGACCCAGGCCCCTTGGGATGCCCGCCATGGGTAGAAAATATATAATCAAGAACCCGATATCACTCTGGTTCTTGAGAATCATATCTTTCTTAATGAGGCAGTGACATTCAATGGGCTGACATACGATTCTGACCCCTCCACTCAAGCCCACCATAGAAATAGGGTGACACAATATGAGCACAAGCACGTTCCTACAATTTCTCACCGGTCTTGCCATGCAGTCAGACCATAAAACTGTAATAAGACTTATATCAATACCGATAAACCACATTCCCTTCAATCAAATAGGGAAGAAAGTAGCTATACACAGGCAAAAATACATGCTGACGCATTTCAAGCCCACCATACAAATACCGTGGGGACCAGTTACATGCATGAACAAATTCTTGTTGAATAATTTCAAGGCTGCCATCCCAATAGGGAGGTGACCTACTATACATAGGAACAAATACTTGCTGATTCATATAATGTCCTCTATATAAATAGGGCAGAAACCGAATATGATTAGAGTTAAATTACAGCATGTGGATACAAATCTGATGAAACAAATATAGCATAAAACAAGTAGATGAAAATCCCTGCTCGTGAATAAGAAGACAACCAATCAAATATAGTGGAAACCAGTGAATAAAACCAGTGAAAGATTCGTTCCTCTATCTTGGAATAAGATAATTTCCAATATCTACTGGTAACTCCTAGAGGAATGGAGTAGGCACCTACTCCTGCTATGATATCAGAATGGACCTTCATACATATTCAATACAATTATGTATCATATAACATACTATAAATGAGGGAATACCAGAAATCAATTCCAGAACATATCCTCCAAACATTCCAAGATATCATTTTATCGTTAGAAAATGTGAGAAATTAGGCCAACGACCTGGTTTCCTCGAACAAAATGACTAACTCGCAAAATGATCTTGTCACTATGAAGCAATTATGCTTCCTAGCTCCAGTACAAGAGCGTCGATGGAAGTATCTCATGATAAACGGACAACCGAATTCTGAACAAATACATGTTCCAACTGAGGGATGTCAGTCCAACATGGTGGTCGCTATTGGGTATGCATATATCCTGTCCAAACCTCGATATGTCTATCGTCATATCCCAGCGACATAACAGGACCCAAAAAGGTAGGTACCCATATATGAAGTCTTTTTCCAATATTATATGGCCTCAGATACCCACAGGAGAGTGCTCTATGATAAAATTTTCCAAAGGCAATCAAAAAATGAAGATAACACACATGATTCTCTTCTTCTGGAAGTTGGAGATCTTGAGGCCCTCAAATATATATCAATAATGGATCAATACCCAATTCTTCCATTACTAAATTTTGGAAGTGGAATTATCAGTTCAGATGATCCTCCCCTCAATATCGCTACCAGCAACTCTGCAGGTCCTCCATAGAGCACCCATGGGGGCTCACTCCGTGGGCCAGGAATGGTCAATCATTAAATCCTATCTCTGATTTGCGTTTCGAGGTTTCCCTCCCCTCTAACTAAATATCAGAAAGTAAGAAAATCCTCCCCTTTATATCATCTACCCTAATGGTCCTCCCTAGGGTAAATGCTGCAGATATGCTTCTCCCTGTAGTCAGACATGAATTCATGATGGTAGTCCTCTCCATGATGACAGTCATTTCAAAGGCCCTCCCCGTAATGAAATATACTATGAAGGTCCTCTCCATAGTATCACCAAGAAATGATAAGGTCCTCCCCTAATTGTAGTATATCATAAAGTCCCTCCCCATGATGTGCACTCTAGAAATTCTCTTTATATCCAGGTATCATGTCATGATGGTAGTCCTCGCCATGATGATAGTCATTACGAAGGCCCTCCCCGCAATGAAAGTTTTTGTGAAGATCCTCCCCTCAGATAAATCAGGTAGCTAAAAGGTCCTCCCTTTGCTATAACCTACCCAGAAGTTCCTCCCATAGGTATACACTTCAAATATATTTACTATGGTCAGGAATCAAGTAGATATATTGGCCCTCATGATTGCAGTACCTACTGCGAAGGTCCTCCCCACAGTCAAAATAATTTTGCGAAAGATGGTCCTCCCCATGCCAACACAATTGTGAGAAATTCTACCAATGTTGAGGAACTCAGAAAGGATTCAGACATGTTAGGAACTCTGTCTACAATGAGTGAAATTATTTCTCAACCAGAGGTTGTCCCAGAGCCACGATCATCAAATGAGCCTCCCCCGCAATATCCAATAATCAATAGGGCTCCCACCGTCCAGGTTTCATGGAAACAAATTATTAACTAGCCGTCAGGTTTGGCATATCAAGTAGAGGAACTTCTAGAAGAACAACAACAAGATAGGTTTATTGTGAGCAGACAACTAGATTTGGATAATATACCAGTGATGTATTGGCCCAAGTTCACTTCCCACTTCGACATACTAGGATATTTGTATGGGGAATTCACTAATGACATTTTTCTTAACATATGGATGACTCTTAATCATCTGAAAGAAATATTCCAATGCTATGATGGGTGTTTAGACCATGTCTGAATGATAGGGGATCTTTGATGTCTAATCGACTTGGAACCCTCCCGTATACAAAGAATCTACTATAAAAAAGGATAGAGAAAAACATTGAAATAGCATGCCTCCATGCGTTCCATAAGTTTCGTCACCTCATTGGTAATTCCTCGACAGGAGTTCACATTCAAGGATGGGGAGGACATGAAGCTCAAAACATCATCCCACATCCTGTCCAAAGACCCCAGTATAAATGATGTCCTCAAATGCCATCTCCTAGGGGTAGAGATCATGTGAAACCACTACTCATTAATGATGGGATACTCAACAAAATTCAGTCATAATTATGTCTCAAAGGTGTTAGGTCCAAAGAGAGCAATCCATCAAAAAGATTCGGATTCATGCAATGAGGAACATCCAGAAGGTTTCCAACCTAAGGGAATCCAACCAGCAATGAGTGCTCAAGTCATCAAAAGACCATATACTCCATGCAAGACCAATTCCATACTTGGCTCAGAACTATGTGGGAGTACATGAAATTGAAAAGGTGTCAATAGTGGCGTCTACCACTAAAATATAGATATAACCCCATCGTAAGGGTCATTTTTAAATTAAAATTCCCTCGTAAGACCAAAAAAACTAAGATGTAGCACATCAATGGGAGAATGGGAAAAACCCAAGCTCATGGTGCTGGGGGAATTCGTACCTCAAATACCCACAGAACAGATGTATATCTTCCACTATCAAGGAATAATAAGGAATAGAGGAGTCACCTGTTCCACAAATTAACATGGTTCACACCCCCGAGAGAAATCCACATTACGAGGTTAGGCCTAGTCTACCTTTGGATCATTCAACTCAAAGAAACATATAGAATACAACAGAATGGAAGGAAAAGTCCGTTAAAGGGTGTAGGAAGCCTACCTACCATTCGACACCGGGTAACCCACCACCAATGCAGTATGCCTTAGTGAAAATTATAAACTTCAACCCCACTGATCTCACAAATAATGATGTGGGGGTAGAGGATGTTATGGAAGATGGTTCCCTCCCATAGACACCCCACACCGAGCCTTATGGTGTTCATACTCAAATCTAGAGAGAGGTCATAAATTTGGGCACCCCCCCCCAGATGATTATGTCGCTACCTCCCTTGCGAAACTCCAACAAGAAGAGTAATGAATCCATGTTTTTTATTTCTCACCTCCTCCCCCCTAAAGAATTTATCCCTCACTATTTATGTAAGGTTCTCCATGTAGGAGGAAGAAATGAAATAGCTCAAGATAATTAATATTGAGGTGCATCATGGGAGTTGCCTTTCCAGATGTGTTCCCTCTACGGAACCTTAGTATGTGTTCCTTGAAGAGGTCCCCATACAACATGCACTTATCCTAGTGAATGAAGCCAGGCTTAGAGGACCGTTCAACCCAACCTCGGAAGGATGTCAAGACTTTCCCCCACTGCGAAGGCAGTCTGAATATATTTAGGTAAACCCCCAATTGATACCCCCGACTGGTTATCCACCAAAATTTATAATGGAACCTACATTCCCAGTCTTGGCCTCTATTTCATCATCACAAGATCAATCCTAGAAGGATTTTCATCAAGTGCTCTTAAACATCTTCAAGCAATTAACACCTCAACTAGAAGACATGGAAGGGTGGCACCCTCTAATACAGTTAAAGCACAAACCCTACCCTGAGTGGGTGCGAAATGTTCCACAACCATCAAACATTAGGAACCCCTTATTCACAATATTTAATGGGTCAGGGGACTTGGAACAACATTTAATGCACTATACCTCATACTTTGACCCCATTATGGGAACTTTAGAGCATAAAGTAGTAGTAAAAATGAGGTGTTTCATATGGAAGATGCAATAATCATCCTTCGTATGATATACTAGCCTTCCATCCAATTCAGTAATGGGCTGGGAGGATCTCCGGTGGAAATTTCAATTCCATTTATGTTCAAGGTTTCCTAAGACGATGGTCAGTGGCGTCATAAACTGTAAATATTAATAGAAATAAAGAGTCTCAGACTTCATTTCTAGATGGAAAGGCCATCTTTATTCCCCAAATCAGCCACTCTCCCTAGAGGAGATGCTCCCCATGTGAATCGATTACCTTCAGGATGAATTACGAACACCACTCATCCCAGTGAAGTACACAAGAGAGTTTAGAGACTTATCTATCATTTCCCAGAGGAATATAAATCCTTGAAAAGGACGAATCTTTTGTCCTGAGTGGCCCAATCATCCCTAGGGAAATGAGTGAGAATAGATGAAGTGGCTACTATCATGCTTAAGCCACCCCATCACCTGCTCTAGTTCTAAGGCCCCCAAGAAACCATGTGGGACCACCTGGATGCCAAAAACCACCCCCACCTCAGAAATATGAGAGACAGGATACTGAGAAAATTATTTGGAAGAATGAAGAAATAATATTTAATCGTTCTGAGATGACCAGGTTTGCAGCTACTTCATTACTGCTATGAATTGCAATTTTTTCTGACTACTATATCCAAAGCGAGCTGATGAAGTGTGTCTTGATGACCATACACATTATTGTCCTTGTCACTGAATACTATGACATACTATCTAGGAATTCATTATTTTCAAGGATCTCTCTATAAAAGATAGTGAATTCTGGGAAATTCAATAGTCTTGGTACAATAGGAACTACCCCCACCCCCACCTAAATGCTAATAATAAAACACAACCATCCTCCCCGACCCTGTGGTCCTCTAAATACTAGAAGGGAAGAAAGAAATAGAAAGAATATGAGCTGACACTGAAGCTGATGTCAGTGTTTAAACATTCAAACTTCATACCAATATTCTTGGTACAACTGGCACCACCCTTCCAAATGGTTAAATGGGAACCACCCCCACCAAAAGGTACAACTGGCACCATCCTACCAAATAACATCGTTAGAAGGAGACAGTTAAACCGAAATAGTGTCAGATCAAGAACTAATCTTTAGCTCTAATGATTTAATTCACTTGATGGACTCCTCCTATGATGATGACTATGGACACACAAAAAAACTTCCCCACACCCAATTGGATAGCTGGAGGAAGAATCTGTCGAAGATAGAGGTTTCCTGAAATGCTTGATCATGGAAGGATCCTAATTTTCGGCCACACTATAAACAAAACTGTTAACATCACAAAAACTCACGAAAGGACCCACTAATAGACACAACAAGAACTGGAGTTCTCCTTCACCCCCATCATAAGAAATCTAATCCCAGTTATCATGGAATATCATTTAGTGTAATAAAAAATATCATATCACCCAAGTCATAAATGAAAACGAGCTCGACCAAACATTGAAAGGACCATAGAACAACCAGCCCTAGTTTTAGAGGCCAAACCATCTTCTCCAAAAAACAAAACCCCTAAGTTTTCTATGAAATGGAAACCCTGATACGAGAAGCACAGACCAATATAATAGATGTATGATATTCAAAATAATATAGCTTTAGTACCAGAAAGGCTATCAATCCTGGAATTGTTAAGACTATCTAGAGATCATAAGGAGGAACTCATCAAAGCCATACTAAGCCCACGGGAGTTCGAGGCTAAATTTTTTGTAGCCAAATTCTATTGAATGGAGACTAATTCCAAATAATATCATGTTGTAATCTCATTTATAGATAGGAATAATGACGTGATCATTGATGGGAACATCAAAACCTTATATGTGTACAACAAGATAAATGGAATTTGTGTCCGAAGGATCTTCATCAAAAACAGCTCTAGATTTTAACTCATCCCAATATGAACACTTCGTTGATTGGGTTATGATGAATACAAATTTATAATCTAAAATAGAACTCTACTAGGATATGATAAAATAATGATAATACCATTGGGATGAATAAATCATAAAACCTGTCTTGGAGATATCACATCATATTCCGAGTTCCTCATAGTATGGAAAGGTATGTCCTTCAACATGTTGTTAAAGAGGAATTGGCAGCATCACCACACTACAGTTCCATCATCATACCATCAGTGCATCAAATATTATACTAATGCAAAAAATGAGACATTTCCTACCAATGAATCCTCATTTGAGTTATATAAGTCATACTATATCGATGCAAGGTTCTATGAATCTGAAGAAATTAACCTCTCGGCTGAAGACATTGATTGGATCATTTCCCCGAATGGATTGGAGATGGATCCCACTTACACCCTCCAGCAGATTGGGTAGGAGTATGTATTACCCCTCAACCATGTTGAATGAAAAAGTTCAGGTCCAGATAAGGACTCAATTGTATACATGATCTCTATTGCATCCACCAAGTCCAAAGACATGAAAGAGAGGACTAACACCATTGATGTCAGTAGAATACCTATCAATGATGCTCCTGGCCTGTCCTCAAGACATCAAAACACCCCTTCCTTACACACTAAGCCAAAAGATGATTTATCCACCAATATTGGAAAGTTCGTCTATAAAATCCTCTCTCCATCGGAAGAAGACGAAGAAGATGATGATAAAAAAGAATATGAAGAAGAAAAAGAAGAGGAAAAAGACCTCAAAAATACCCCTTCTACATTTGAATAAGGCATCTCCACCACAATCAATGAACATAAGGAGATATAAATTGTCACGAAATTCGACCTGCGGCCCACTCATATTAGTGTGGCTATTCTTGTCGAGGAACATGAAACATATACCTCCTTCCTAAAGATTAATCGAAATGTGTTTTCCTAGAATTACAAAAATATTCCAGGCCTTGATTCTGACATCTCCAATCATCATTTGGGCTTACCAGAAGGTCACCAGGGCTATAAGTAGGTATCCAGAAAGACCCACCTGATTCATGCAACCAAAATAGAGTCTATACTTGGCAAGATGATAAAAGAAAACTTCATAAGGGAGGTCCAATACCCAATCTGGTTGGATAAAATAGTACATGTCAAAAAGAATAATGGATAGATTAGAATCTTGAATGACTTTAGGGACATTAATCAGAATTTCTAAAAAATATGTCTTCCCGGTCCCAATCACAGAATTATTGATCGATGCAATAGTTGGGTATGAAGCACTATCTTTTATGGAAAACTATTCTGGATAAAATCTAACATGGATTGCCTAATGAGATGAAGAAGGTACTTCTTTTAGGGCCCCTCAGGGGGTGTTATATTATAATTTTATTCCCTATGGTCTAAATAATGTCGACAGCACATATCAATGCCACACATCTCATATTCAAGCCCTTGTTGGGAAATGTCCTCATGTGTTATGTTGATGATATGATGTTTAAATCACAAAAGACCTCAAAGCACATGTCCAATCTTTAAGATTCCTTAAACAAATTGAAATAACACAGTTTAATGATGAATCCCCTAAAGTGAGCCTTTGTCATTAACTTAGGAAAATTTCTCAGCTTCATCGTACGTCGTAGTGGCATCAAAGTCAATCTAGAGAAGACCAAATCCTATATTGTAATGTCCCCTCCTTGAAACCTCACTGAGTTGAGAGGCCTCTAGGGGAACCTCACCTACATTTGGCACTTCATAGCCATCCTGGTTGGTAAATGTTTACCTTTCACTAGGATCAGGAAGAAATGTCTTACGTAAGAGTGGGATATTTACTACCAATAAGTGTTCGACAATCTCAAAAGATATATCATAAGCCCTATGGTGATGATTACACTTATTGAGGGGATAAATCTAATTTTTTACGCGACCTTCCTCAAACAGTCCTTAAGAACCTTTCTCGCATAGAAGAGTGATGTCAGTCACGAGAACAGTCTCTATTACCTTAGCCGAACAATTATCTATGTCAAAAATTGGTATTCCAAAATTGAAAAGAACTACCTATCCGTAATCTTCGCAGTTCAGAAGCACCGGAATTACATGCTACACCATGAGTTCCAACTGGTTTCCTGGTGAAACCTACTCAAATATATCATAAACCGTCCCATGATAAATGGTAACCTATGATGATGGTTGGCAATTCTATATTAGTTTGACATTCAGTACGTTCCTGAGAAAGCCATCAAATGTCAGGTGTTAGAAGGATTCCTAGAAGATCACCCCTCGATGGAAACAACACCATTAGATGCCAAACATCCGGATGAAGAATTGTTTTCCATTCAATAGGTCCCCCTGATATAGGAAATGTACATAAATGGTGCATCACAAATCCCGATAGGAAAAAGGATGGAGGATCCCAACATCATCAATGTTGGGATAGGAGTTATACTCATATCCCCCAAAAAGGCCATCTTGCATTACTCTTTCCTACTTTCGGAAGGGTTTACAAACAATGAATTAGTGTCTCAGGCACCCATTTCAGGCATAGAAATTGATCTTCATGTGAAATATAAACACCTAAAAATAAAGACTGATTCATAGCTAGTCATCAAACAGCTCAATGGTTACTACACCAACAAGAAAAATGTATTGGTCCCCATGGTGAACCATGTACACTAAATGATGGTATAATTACCAACAAATCCAATGTTGAATTATGCCCCCCAGCCACAAAATGAATAAGCCAATGCTTTGGAAAATGCAGATACAACCTTGTTCGATCTGGACTGGGGTGAAACATTCATTAGCATTTCTCACCTCTGGATAGTCTTTCCATTCATCCAGAGCAATATGGATGAAATTAACGAAATTTGACCCTTTTCTAATCCTTATTTTCATTCCACTGGTTGGATGACGCTCTTTACAAATTACCTTCATAATGGGGATCTCCCACCAGACAGGGCTTGAAGGGAGCATGTCTAAATATGATCAGTAATTTTTTTTATGTAAAATGGGTAAACCATGAAATGGTTCTCTACAAATGAGGCCTTACCAAAGTCCTTATCAATAGAATTGATGAGATTACTGCCGTCATGAAAGAAGATCACGCTGGAGCTTATGGAGCACATCAAATAGAAACCAAACTCTCTCATCAAATCCAAATGATTGGGTATTACTGGTCCACTATGATTTGGGATTGTTCCATATTCCCCATTAAGTTTCATTCCTTCTAGGTTCATGCTTATTTCATACACTTCCCCCCCTAGAGTTACTTCATACATCTAAGTACTCCTCACCATTCGTCACCTGAGGGATGAATGTTGTTAGGTGATATCCTCCCTCCATATCCATACGGTTCAATTTCATACCCACAATGACCAGCTTATTTTCCCAATGGGCCGAAGCCATAACCCTTAATGAAGTCGGGGAAAAACATCATTAGCTTTGTAAAGGCCAACATCATAACCAGATTTGGTGTCTCTCATAAAATACTGATAGGTAACGACACCAACTTCTCTTCTACTGAGTTGGAAAAGTTATACCAAGAGTATAAAATTAAAGAAAATGTTTTATCCTACTAACATGTGGTGACCAACGATTAGATTGAGGATTTAAACAAGAAATTGTACAACATACATCAAAATATGGTTGATAAGGATAATAAATTGTTTCCAGACAACATCATTCATTCATTATTGTCTTACTGGACAATGACCCTCACGTCCACCTAGGCAACCATGTACTCACTAGTATTCGAAGAAATGGTGGTGTTACATATAAAAATCCAAGTTCCATCACTTATTGTGTCCATTTGCGATTAAATCTCCATGGATGAGCAATACCATAGATTTTTTGATGAGTTAAAATAACTATATGAGAAAAGGCTGCATAGTTTACACCATTTGGAGGTCTACAAAAACCAGATCTCCTGAGCCATCAACAAAAATGTCCGCCTTCGATCACTCTTAAAATTAGAAATTGTTTTTTTCCCCAAAAACTTGCCGATGATTTGGAAGAACCCCCAAAGCATTAAAAAAAGTGGGAAATCCCAAATTTCATACATATGGTCTATTATAATGGAGGATACACCCTGATATCAATGTATAGATAGCTCATCACGACTCCCACAAATGTGAAGCTCCTGAAAGAAGTACTTCACGTAATGGAAACACTCAATCTAATGTTCCAAACTCTATGACCCAAAAAAATGAGTTGTTGTTATGAACAAATGATGTTAAACCATATGGTATTAGTCCATGAAACATGACATTGAACCATGAATCTATGTTCCAAGCTCTATGAACCTAAACTATGACTTATAATTCCTAGAAGACAATGATCCAAACTCTATGACCCTAAACTATGAGTTGTTATCCTGGCCACATTACTTTAAAATTTATGAAATTAGTCTATGCAACATGAAATTGAACCTTGGAGACATGGTCCATGATCTATGACCTTAAATTATGAGATATAATACCCAGAATCCAATGGTAAAAACTCTATGACCCTAAACTATGAGTTTTTGTCAAGACTACATAACATTAAACTCTATGGTATTAGTCCACACAACATGAAAGTGAACCATATAGCCACGATTCAATCTCTAAGGCCTTAAACTATGTGTAACAACCCCAATGTTATGTTCCAAAATCTATGACCCTAAACTATGCGTTATAAAACCCCCCATGTTATGGTCCATGCACAATTACCCGAAACTATGAGTTATAATACCCAGATGTCATGATCTGAGATCTATGAACACAAACATTGAGTCAATTTCCTTTCCAAATGATGTTAAACTATAAGGAACTCGTCCCTGAAAATGATATTAAACTGCAATTCATGTCCTCACTATAAGTCATTAAACTACAAAACACAGAGCATCCTAATTGTATGACAATAAACTGCAAGATCTCTTACTAAAATATGCACGTCTTGATTCCTACAATCACAGGATATGTAGCGACGCCTCGACCCTTGATCTTGTTCCAGACCCCATCATAAAAAAATGCATCCATTATACCCCATATCAACCCGTATTCATAAAGGAAACCTTTATCACTCCTTGTTTCTCACATCGAGTATAACTCAAGTGATCTTAGAAAAAATGGTAGGGATTCTCCTATGAAAGAATACAATAGTGTAAAATGGTAGTCTTAGAAATCGTGATGGATAGAACGAAAATTCCCCTACAACTAGACAGAGCCAGATTAGTACAAGGTACATTCAGAACTACGTATGGCTTGATTTATGTCTTTCCAAGATACATAGTGATGCCAAGACTTGGCATCCTGGCCTAGCCATTATCAAAATATATATTCCCTCACGTGTCTTTTCTCATGAACCGAACCAAATTGGAACAAGGTACATGTATAAGTATATATGGCTTGATTCATACCCTTGCAGTAAATTGTGTGTCACTCAGATTTTCCATCCTGGCCTAGCCATCATCAAAAAAATATTCCTTAACATTCCCTTACACATGAAAAATGTTGAATTGATATAGGGTACATGAATAACTACGTATGGATTGATTCCTTCCTTTACAGGAGACATATCGATGCCTTGATCATCGATCTTGGCCCTACCCCACCAGGAAAGAAAAATAAAATGACCCATAATATCATCTATCTTCTAACACCTACAAGTAGAAACCTACTCTTCGTTCCTTGTTTCTCACAATGAATATCGCTCACTTGAGCTTAGGATGAGTGGTAAGGATTCTCTTGTTCAAATAAGTTATGGAGAAGTATGGAGTACCTATAACCCCATGCCAATGAAATAGAAATGTACCTACATATGGACTGAGCCATATCGGTATAAGGAACGTTATAAACTATGACTGGCTTCATTCCTGACCTTTCAGAACATGTAGTGATGCCCATATTTGGCATCCCGACCTAGACATTTACCATCATAACAAAAATACCCTAAAATGTCCCTAAAAATAAAGCAATCATTTTTTTGGGATCGTTAAAAATTACATGTGGCTCGATTCCTGCCCTCATAGGATACGTAGTGATGCCCAAATTTGGAATCCTGGCCTATCCACCATCAAAAAAGAAATGCCCCATTTTTCCCATAAATTCGTCAAACTTGTATGGGGATCCCATGAAAGGTATTATTTGCATGAATATAAATTGTGAAATTATTCGACAATAATGTGTGGTTCATTCCTTAGTTTTATGTGGTCCTTAACATGCCAACTACTCATGAGAAGTCATAATTTCTTGATTCCCTCTCTACATATGAGTTAGATATATGTGGAAGCTCTAATAGTTTGTAGATAATCACGAGCTAGATATTTATCACATTACCAAGTATATATCTCCTATTTTCAAACATCATACTCTAGGAAAACATGGATCCTCGTAATCATTCAAGGACATGTGAGATGGAAGGCCAATGTCATACATACACCTTTGTTTTACTATGATTATCACTCACCGATGGCTCTGTATATGTTTCCACAAAATGTTCATCAAACGAAGGGAAATATGTCCCCTGGATTTTTCTCTTATATCATTACGCCCAGTGAATTATAAGCCCCATGTCATCCCCCATAATTCATGTTACCCCAGAGAATATAATTTACACCTCCTATCATCACTCTCATCTAGGGAGAGTTATAGAATCTTGATTGTGACTAACTAACAAATATTAAAAATATTTAGGATAGTATTATCGTCTTCACTAGCCAACTCTAAACAGTACAACGTCATGTACTCACCTCATGACATTATAAAGAGAGTCCCAAATTATCCTTGCAGAATGACTTTAAACTGTGTAGCATGGGCTTAAGCCTAATGTGCCCCCAAATGCTAGTTTTTCGATTATTAAGAAAGGACCTGGAATCCTCATAATACATTGTTTCTCACATTGAGCATAGCTTACATGAGATTAGGGATCTTAGCGAGAGAGACACCGTGACATTATGGGAAAGTATCCCAAGAATTTGGTCATATCAGCACAACCCTAAAACAAATTTTTTGGTTCCCTATCCCAAATGGAACTCCACATCCTGGCCATATGTCTTTAAATGACCAATTACTCCAATGATGGAGTGAATGACTTTCCCTGTGTAAGAGTCAAACTAATTTAAGGGACACCTAATTGCATGAGTAAATTGCAGCCCAAATGTCCCCAATATGTTTGGATACACACCATACATTTTTTCAAACATAGTTCTATAAGTAATCTTGAATCCCCATAATCCTCTAAGGCCATCTCAGATAGAATTACACTGTCTTGCAGACACCATTGTTTGACTATACATGTCATGCCCTAGTGGCTCTGCATTTGTTTCTCACAAAAACAGTCGTGAATCAAAGGAAAATTCATCCTTAATAGAATCCACTTCTATCTTAGTACACCAAATTGCTTCAAAGCCACGTTCCATCCCTCCTTATTCAAGTTCCCTTGAATTCATGGTTTACATTTTCGCCCATACAAACACCCTAGACACATTGGTTCATTTGGGCCCGATTCATATTTTATATCTTTTTAGGATTATATGGATACCCCATCCATATGCGAGAAGTTGATCTGCATACAAAATAAGAGAGACTCTATAAATTTTCAGGTTTCCACCAAATAAGTTCGGTTAAAATGACCATTTTTTTTATATTTATCCTTCGTCAAAGATCACATACCGTATTCAGAGATTTCCCAATATCCATAATTGTCAATGGCTATGGGAGATGAAAGTTGAGTATCCTACAGAAACCATTCATTGAATATGCACATCATGCCCCGATGGATATTCATATGTTTCCCTCCAAAAATTTTGTCAATTAAAGGAAAATTTATCCCCATGACAGTCCTTTCATACTCTCTTATGTTCAATTGATATTCCTATTTCACCACACCCTTGGTTTTGTAAAACTCCTCGATAACGGCTTATATACCATCCTTTTTCCAAATTCCTCTAACATAAAAAAATTGATATTTAGATGAACATAACATTTACTGGATCTCCCTCATGCAAGTAAGAATCGTGTGGGGACAGTTTCTCCCTCAGATCCGACATGAAATTCACTAATTTTTTTCAGACACCACTACTCAGGCTAGCCACCCAGTGTGTCTCCTTAGATCAAAATAAGTTCAGAATGTTGCAAATCTCATCAGGCCATCAGAAATGGATTGCAAATGTCCTAAGGGCACATTTTATCGACTATGAACATCATGCCCTGGTGGCTCTATATATGTTTCCCACAAATAAAGTCATTAATCAAATGAAAATTCATCCATAGGAGAGTCCTCTCCAACCACTATATGCCTAAAATTGCTCTTGGGACTTATTCATGTTCAAAATCACAAATCCATGGTAAATTAAATCTATAATCCATATCTGAAGGATTTAGAACATTGTTGTCTGATGTTCCCGAAATGGGGACCCTGTCCTGCTAATTATGGTCAATTTTGTTCAACCTAAAACATCACTAATATTTTTGATTGGTAGGAATCTGAACTACTAGAAAGGAAAGACGTCATATATACTATATAGAAAATCTTCAAGTGGAACATCTGGGTAAAATTCAAGTATTAGTTCTTTATAAAATCAAACAAAACATTGATCCATCAAAAAAGACATAAATCTTGGTAGGTTGAAAACCAGGAAAGGGTAGCCTAATAAAAAATCAAGTTACAAATGCTAAGCCCATTTTAAGAAGGCATAGGAAAAATTATGGGTAAAAATGAAAAAATGTAAATTTCTGTAAGGTGTTCCATAAAACTTCAGTGATAGTCAAATTATTGTCATCGAGACCCATGACTCAGGAAATAAATTAGAGAACAATTCTATTATCATGGGTTACAGGTTTTATGTCATGGTTTAAAATTATACATGACTGAAATGATGTTGGTAGGAAGATACTGAGAAGAGATGTTTGAAATACAAATCAGTTCCATTGAGGTCATAAAAAATGTAGAAACATCGCCTATTCGGAGTCTCTCTAGTGAATTTTAAAAAAATATTACATATCATGATTTGATATGGGACTATATCAAGGCTCAATTCTCCCTTTCTAGAGGAATGGCTTGATATTGTCGCATGCCATCAACATTCTTATCCAAAGGGGCTCTCTCATATGTTTCTACCTTGTCCTTTGGATGCACCTACTCCAAATAAATTTTTAAGGTCCCACTCATTCTTATAGATGTCTTCATTGTTAGCATGAGAAGAGTCCATTTGATACCTCAACCTTAATTTGCGGGCTTCACACTCCTGTAGCTCTTCCCCTTGGGTGTCAACCAAATCACAGGCCTTCAATTCCTCTGTCGTCAGATGATCATATTCTTCCAAAACATCTCAAAAGGGCTCCACCTAGTGATGAATGAATTGAACTTGTACATCTTGTTCTCACTGGTGGAATGGTCTTCTTGGGAAATAAAAATTTGGTAAATAAGGAGGTGTATGTTCTGATAATCAATGTTGCAAGACCCAAGATCAGTGAATAACCACGGAAAATTGTAACCCTCATCAGAAAAATGGTCCATGTGTGTCTCCGCAAAAAGAGCACATAACTGGCATCATGCCTCTTTTCTTAGTGATTGGTGCCTTGCCACCACCCCAGTACCTTGATCCTCCCATGCTTCCATGTTTCTATAAGAATGAAGCATCAAAATAGGAGTGGGGAGGGACCTATGATAGGTCACCGAAGACGGGAGACTCTCTTTTCCCTCAGATGGCGCAGCCACTAGTGCCGGATGCGGATGACTAACCATGGCTTCTAGGATGATTGGTGATGCTCAACTAGTAACATCCTCATTAAGATCTTGGGAAATATATGCTGGAGGGGAGTGGTCTAAGTCAATCCCTATTGAAATGGGATATACTAGTAACACCCCTCCAAGACTCTTTTGATGACGGACCGAACACATTCTTTCCACAAGGTCATGTGTAGGAGGTGTATCCATCATGGATAATGTAGGAACTAATGTAATAGGAATAGTTGTTACAATCTTCGTGGTAAAATCAATGTGTAGCATTTTCATTGGGGAAAGGATGGGAAGTAAATGGTCAAGGGTTTCTGTACCTGCTGAATTGGTTCATTCCGCATACTATCAATGTAAATATTTTCTCATAGTTAGGAATATTACAATGACCAAAAGGTGGGACCCATTGTGTTAGGAACAATTAATTCTCTAGTAGAACCTTCATGCATCATCATAAGCCACAATTGGGACATAACCATGGGATGTGATTATCCCCATAATTGAACAATCGAAAGTAGCAATGATAGTTGAAGGCTTCCGAATTTCCTGAAAAAATAGTAGGGGATGTATGGATCAAAAATGTCTACTCGGTCTATACGAGAAGTGAGCATCCTATCCTGAAGGTTAATGATGTTTGAGCATTCCTCAAAAGAACAACCCCTTTAACCTCTCAAGGATCCATGAGGCATAGGATGCGGTTCAAACAAGAAATGAGAGGTGTTGTTCCACAACACAACCACATAAATAACGCTAAATGTCCGGGGATGAATAGAAAAAAAGATGAGAAGAAGAGGATGAAAGTCATAATGGGGAACCCTTGTAGTTTTTCAGTATTCATAACAGGGGAAGTGCTCATCCATCCACCCATACTAGAAATGGAATGGTCTGTTGAGATAATGCAGAGGCCTGCATTCTTATATGTTTCACAAAAATTCCTAAAGCTGAGTGAGGGAAGGGAGGGACAAATTAATCGGTTGATCCTTTACCTACGTGTCTTCCATCATCAAGGTACACACCCGAACCCCATTGTATATGTCACGGGATGGAAAAATGCATCCACTCCAAAACATTTAAAGGAATCATACTAACCTAAGAACATGTGATACATCTTGGAAAATCTCATATCCCTATGTGGTATATCGTATCACATAATGGGTAGTGTAATATGACCCTAGAGTTTGGATATATTTATGGGTTGGTTGAGTCTGAATATGGTGAGCCCTCAGCTTAGGTCTGTTCGTCTTCAAGAAAGACTATATCCATGCATCGAATGGGATGAGAGAGCGAGCCTCAAGGGGATGATTATGTAATCCCACTCCCATTACTTGTAAAATCTTTCTCCAATGGGGAATATTGTTAGTGTCATTCCAAGAAGTAGATGTTGGGAGAAACTTGTCAAAAATTTATCCAAGGATAGGGAGTCCTCCAAGCTAGTAGATATCCCATGGGATAATCCCCACCACACCATATAATAAGTGGAATGTGTTGATGTTTGAACCCCAGTGACTCAAATATTCCGAGAGGATTTTGCCTGAGGAGAAGATTGAATATGAGAACATCAGGGCACCTGATATAGGCCCACTACCTCCAACTAGTTAGGGGACTCCAAATAGGTTGGATGAACCCATAACGCCCAGGCCCACTCATCGGAGAAACATTCTCCAGCCCGCAGATCCCAATTGGTGCTCCGACCATTAGAAGTATGTTATTGGGAGATGAATATAATTGATTTTTATTCTCAAGCATCTAGTCTCAGGATGCCATAGTGACACCTGCAGTTTCCCTGAGTCCATAACGACCCCCATAGTATGAACAATTTATCCTGAATCAGAGCGATGATGACTTCTCCTACCGGGGATATGTTGGCACGATCATGACCTTGAGGTGCCTCCAAGAGAATGAATGGGGTATCAGGGTTAGACAAAGACAGAGGGACGTCGTTAGGGATACAAAAACCATAAAGAGGTAATTGTATAGATAGCAAATATTCTAGATGATCTGGCATCAATAAATCCATTAAGAATATGTCATGAGGAATGAAGTGGGGTCGAAGATAATCCTTTCTATTTCTCTCCTTGGTCACTCTGGTTTTAGTTGATTTTATTGTAGACTATGAAGTAGCCATTATAGCCTAAACAGGAAGATCCAAAAACCGACAAAAAGTGAGTCCAATAAAAATTGGCAAACAAAGGGTATGGAAAGGTGGTAAAGGACTCAAAATATGTCCACATAGAGCTCCACGTATGGATTCTCGAAACAGTACATTGTAGCCACATCAGACACAATGAATATTGTGTGGAAGGCACAATCCACATGTTTCATGATAAGTGGAGCTAACCCTACCTACAACTATGGTACACAGACGCCTCTCGCCGCGTACATCCATGGTATGCGAACCATCTATGATGCGTTGGCCCGCATAACATTGGATGGAAAATTGAACGATTAGGAAAAAAAAAATTTGTGAACCTAGGACTTGATTATTTTCATGTTCAGAAATTCCATATTAATGTTTAATGTTCGGATTACTAGTTCTCAATGTTTTGTTCGCCCATCCAAGTTCTGTATGCGGACGTGTAAACTACGTAGCTTCCTCCTAGTCAGAATTCGGATTTTAGTCATAAAATGCCGCAATGTTGTTTATGAAATCTAAAATATAGTACATGGATAGAGAAATGGTGAGGACATTAGTTCGTGGAATGTACGAAGTGATTTTTGAATGGGATTTATGCCAGGAGCACAGTACACGAGAGTAGAGGAAGCCAGAGAAATCGAGAGCACTTTTCACCATAAAAAATGGTAAACTAAAAATGACATGGGCCCCTATATATAGGTGTGGCCCCTCATATAGGGTCCATCTATTCTTTCATGAACCATTTTAGTTCAGGAAAACTTATACATTAGAATAGACCACTTTTCATTCTTAACGTACCCCATTCCGATGGGGGGAAGTTGTACGGTTTTGAAAATTCTGCCAAGGGAAGAAAATACCCATTCAATAACTTTGATGAAAGATGAAAGTACTTATTATTTTCTAGAAAGGTTAATGGACTCAAATTGAGTTTCAATATTTAGAAAAAACATGACTAAATTCATGTTTTCAAATAATTTCTAGTGGCATGAATACCATCACCTGGAAACGAATGTGGTCCAGATGTATCGTGGACTAATAGGAACATGGAACGATCTGTGAACTGCTTGCCGAAAGGGCGATGGCCACCAAACAAGGAATTTTGGGAACCACATCACCACAAGACTCATTCACACAATGCCCATCTATGTACCATGCAGCGAACCCATTAGTTCATAGACAAAGCATACCATCATGTTCCTGTGAACCATTGTTACGAACTAAAGCCATCACAAACCTCAATTGATGGAGTCTTCTGCAGGTCATGATACATCTGTGGGCCTCCAAAAATGGTTTCATGTTCCCAATAGATATAAGTGTATCGATGCTTAATAAAGGGGAGAATAATAGAAGGAAAGGGGATGGGCAATAAAGGCATGAAGGGGACTCATAGGTTGGTAGAAAGAATTCAAAAAAGACTCTATCATCATTCTTGATTCATTAGCAATGTGTGAATTGCGAAGCACACTCTCATTAGGTATACCCAACCCCAAACCATAAAATAGGGTAATCAAATAATAATCCTAGAACTGTGAACCTAACTGGCGAACTATGAACCATGTACTTCTCACTGATGAATTCCTCGGAAATGATAATTACCTAGACCATCCTTCAATATGGTGGTCGCGGAAAGCACCGCTACACAAGAAAAAACCCAGTGCCCCATACTATATCAGTGCGCGGATGGATCCCAAAGCCATGTGATGGGCCGCATTCCACTATGGTGCATGATGATCTATACCCATGCCCATGTACCGCATCGGTATACAGATGGATCTGCCATCCACATACCACTACGATGTGAAGATCCAACCCTATCCCATACAAGAATCCTGTATGTAAAATGGGGTATGTAAGGGTATTATTTCCTCTGGTCCAAACCTCACCCTTCCATTATTGTTTAGTCCTCCATGATACCTCTACTAACAAGTCATCCAACATCAGGCTAGAGCATCTTCCAAAGACACTAGACTTGTATGATCATTCCATTGGGAACACACAAACACCCCTTTGAGTCTATATACCCATGGTATGTAGAGTCACGAAGTCTCTCTCCATAATGGTTTTGGCTTTGGGAATTCATGTGGGTCAACATTCCCATGGTCACATGGAGTCCAACCTTTGGATGTAGACGTGAACCTCCCCATTATAGGGATTAAGGATGATCACATTCTTTTCCATTCTATAAGAAACACTGATCAGTCAAATGAGTTATGTTCATTTCTCCTTTGGATGAGGATGAAACTCCTCCCCTTCCCAGAATGTGCTTCAGGGCCCTCCCACTACGGTCGATCCCCAATCCTATGAGGCAGGACCACGTAACCTTCAATGAAATTTCAAGTTTAAGGGTTCATTGCTATGCTCCCTCACTCATGGTTACTTCAGCCTCTTCCGTTGTGGTCTCTCTCTCTCCCCACCAATAGGGGTGGAGGCATGTGAATTATCTAATCTTTCACATCCTCTTTTTTCCCACACGGAGAATGACACATGTGGGCTTGATGGTTTGTGATGATTACAATATCCACAAGATTCTGAACTATGATAACTTTGATTCACCACCAAATCAGAAAATGTAGGACACCTACCAAAATTCCTGAGATCAAAAAGGGTGCCTATCCGAAAGTGTCCACCCAATCATTTCCCTCAAATGGGATTCTCCAATCCGTAAGACCCATCAAATCCTAACTACGTGGGTTATAATTCCTCATCTGAGGATACGTAGGGAAACATTATTATGGACCCAAACCAACCATAAATGAACATTCAAGAATGAACCAAGGATTCATAAACATTTGAACATTACTTACATCTATAAGAAAGTCCCAGAATAGAAAAAGATCCTCCCTTGAAAGGGTGCAGTGATCCTAACCTCCTCTCATCTCAACTAATAGAGTCCTTATGTGTCATTGGTTGAATCATAGATCAATGAGCCACTGCCTTTTGAATTAAGTTTCATGAATTACGGAATCCAGGGCTATTGGTCGTTCCTAGATCCCAAAATAAACCCATTTACGACAATATGAGGAAATTATATCCGAGAAAGACTAATTTCACATGTACTTGAACCCAACGCAATCACCTGCTCAGACCAATAGTTCCTATAGGGTTAATCAGACATTTTTAAAGGATATTTACAATGGATGGGTCAAAAAAAGTAAATGGTGAATTTGATGAGAACCCATCCCTATAGAAAATGGTACTGGTGATGGTCCTTGTTAGAAATTTTTTTCACAACCCGGAAACAAGCCACCTCAGAGGAAGAACATTCGTCCTAGATCCATTTGAGAATTTGAATAGAAGATGATTTATTTATTCATTAATCTAGATGGATCCTGATTAAGAATATCTATTAGGTTCAGGAGTGGATTAGGATGGTACAGTATCATAATAGGACCTATAAAAATCATTGGTTGAGGCACATGGAGTTTGATTTTAGAGACGTTCTATTCTTTAGAGTCTCCCCTTAGCCTGGGAATTCGAGGATTGGTAGTGGATTATGATTTATCCTATTTTTCTTTGGAACCTGTTGAGGGTTTGTGCCATGTTGGTGAGGTGGAATATTAGCTGTAATTTTTACCTTTGTAAAAGAGGATCCACAATTTCATCTATATGAATAATTTTTTCTATATCTTCATGATGACTACCACTTTATTAACAAGGTAGAGTTTTATATCAAGGATGACATGACATTCATGGAGCTTCCAATAGGGATCCATGACCATCAAGAAAAGTTTTTGTATGTGTAGTCCCTTCTCTTGACTAGCTTATTGTGGATGTCTGGTGTCCAAGAGAAGACTACATGGGAATGGGATACATGGATGTTTTCTCAGTACCACACATTGTTTTGATCCCTGCTTTGTATTGTTTTTATTTTCATGATTTGATGTTTGGATCATGATATGTTACTATATTTGTTGTTTTACATAGTGTGTGATAATTTATTCAATAAAAAAATGAAAGGACATGATTCCTATTTGTGACACATTATGCTACAATGTGATTAAAACCATGTGGTCAAGTCATTACTTCCCAGAGCAGATGTTATCTTGATTGGGAGGATGGAATTTTCTAATATTATGTGATCGGTGCAATGTTGTGTGTTGTATATGGATGTGGATGGTTTGGGCTATGTAGAAGTTGATGTGGATTTATGGTTGTCTAAGGTGTTTATTATCATTTTAGATGTGTGATTTTTTGATGATGGTAGTTTCTGAGATGTGACAAGATCCTTAAGTGGTATCTCATGGGAGAGTTTTTCAAAAAAAATCTATTATTAGGATTGGTTTTGATTCATGGGGATAATAATTAATTGAGATGTATTTAATGTAATAGTTTATGAATTTCCAACCTATTAATTTTCTATTTGGGTATATGGAGGTGTTTGGAAGAGTTATAGAGGGCTCAGTGGAGCTTGATCTATAGAGTGATTTATCATATAGATCATGATGTAAACTACATTCCCATCGTGAATTGGAGGTTTACAGCTTTTGATGCTAGATGATATTATAGCATGTATATGAGAAAAGGGGATCAATGAGATTCATTATCCACATGAAAATAAAATTCATTATTTTTAATTATATCAACTTATGGTGATTTAAATATTAGCAGAAACAGAAAATATGGATTTTTTTGAATTAACATTCATAAAAAGGGTTACATGACGTGAAAGGGGAGGGTTCCTGGTATTTAAATCATCTGTTTTAGGTAATTTTTGTCAATTATATTATACCTATGTCTCTTATTTATGAACAAAACCTATGAATTTTTTGGATATCTTCCACCGACCTTCTCCATGTCTGGATTCACGGGTTATGGTGCTTGAGTTTTGGTGATATAGGGATAGTTATTCTCTTGACCCTTGGGTTTCTCCTCATTATTCCTTTAGGGTATCACCATGGATGTGTTGTTTTGGTATGGGTTGATTATATGATATTTTTTAATACCATTTTTGGCGTGTAGGTTCATCTATGATCTCAGGGTTTATTTGTGGTTTGCACGTAGTTTCATCTTCACCCTATGGTGTGCCGTGAGATCGTAAAGCTTCTTTAAATAAGTGAATCAACATTATTACCTATTTATGTGCGATGCTTGAGATTATCATGGTTATTATTTTATTTTGGTTAATTTAAAGGGTCATAGTAATGAGATAATTAACTAGTATATTAAAATGATTTTATGGGAATGAGGAGTTATTATATGCTTTGATTCTTTCATATATGTTGAAAATGAGTTTATTTTGTGTTGTTGAATTTTTGAAAATGACAATTCTATAATTCTTTTTACACTACATTTGTTATGTTATGATGACCCTTTTTATTTTTTTTATCACACCCTGAATAAAAATGATTAATATCTTATATATGGATAATAAACTATTTTCGCCTACATTCTAGTTTTTGTGATAGTACACATTCTAAATAAATAATATATTTTATAATTCCCTAGAATAATTGTGGAAGCTAGTTTGTGACAGTGTTTTGTTTTATTCAGATTTTTCTATTTCCCAAATGGTTCGGGTTATTGTGAGGTGGTGGTAGTAACCAGATGGGTTGTGTAGTATGAGAGACAGTGAAGTGGTGTTTGGTTGTAAAGTATGTTATGTGGAAAGTGGTTTTGCTATAGTGGTTGTTTTTGTGATATGTGGTGATAAGGTTATACATAGGTTGTATTCTATGATTTGGTAGGGATGTGTGATTTTATGTTTCTTTGGTGTAATGGAATAAGTGATGTAGAACAACAATGATGTTGGATGCGTGGTGCTATGGTAGTGGTTTTTTGAGATGGAAAAGTTGTAGTGTGGAATGGTTGAGATATTTGTCTGGTTATCCATTGGAAACTCATAATAAAAAAAGGCTGCAAGATGGGAGAGATATATTTGGAAACCAGTGTGTGGAAATTGGATAATTTAATTTAATAAATGAATGAGTAGTGCAATGTGAATTGAAATTTCTAACTAATTTTTTTGTGAAACCTATAAATAAATGTTGGAAATGTTTTGTGTCTTTTTGTGGTGGTTGTGTGGTTTTGAATATAGTGGTGGAAGCTGTTGTGATAGTCGTTGTGTGTTATGGTGGTGTTTATGTGGTTTTCTCTTGTGAGGATGATGTGCACCCACATGTTTGGTATTGTGTGATATATATATCATTTAAATTTATGTTATTTTATACATGCCCCAACTAATTCGGATAACGTAACCAATTCATATAGGTACTGTTTTTTGGGTGTTTTTTCCAACGACCAAGATGGTAGTGATACCGATTTCTATCACCCCCCTTACCCTCTACTGTTCCTTCAGTAGTAGTGATACATGTATGTGTTAGAGATTACCTATTATTAATGTGAGTCCCAGGTGTTTGCAGGTGGGATATAATGTGATGTGATGTGATGTCTTGGAGAATCTCTATATTGGAATGACATGGTGTGGTGTGAAGTGATATGTGGTGGAGGTCATGCATGTTTGGAGGATGTAACAAGGTTTATTTACATTACAGTCATGATACCCTAATTCTCTTGTTTGGGATGTGATTTGATGTGTGACCCAGGTTTTTGTGGGAATGATGGGATGTGATGGGATGTGTTGTGTGGTACATGTATTTGGGTGAGGTATGTGACATTTTGTAATGTGTGTCCAAGGTTTCTATTGGTGGGATGTGATGTGATGTGATGTGTGGCATGGGGGTCTATGTATAGGATGTAATGTGATGTAAAATGGTACGTGTGGAATGTATTGGAGTAAATTATGTTTGATGTTAAGGAATGAGAGAAGAAAATTAGTGGGGAAGATGAATTTGGTCTCCTTGGATGTTTAGGATCTTGATTCTATATTATTATATTGGATATGTGATTTGGTGAGTGAGCCATAGTGTGGATGAGTTTTTTTATATGACCAATATAGGTAATTTTTTGTTATAATATTTTTTCACCAATGCATTAACCAACTCTGTTTACATATGAACATGAGGAAATGGATATGTCCCTACTTAGTCTACCTATTATTACCACTCTATATATATAAACTATTTTTTAGGTTTCAATGATGATTTTTGGGACTATGCTCGACATTACTAATTGGGTTGGAGTTACTATTGAGTCACTGACATAGAAATATATATTTGGTATATTATTAGATACTTTTATATATATCAGTTTTACATTATTCACTCATTGTGGGATGTTTTTTGGTGTACCATTATATTTTCTTCTAGTGTTTTTTGGTGTTTTTATCCTATATCCTCAACCTATTTTATTTTTAGAGGGTAACACCTCCCTTGCAGTGAGTTTTTATACCCTCAGTGATAGTCAGAAACCATGGGCATACTGGAGATAGTGGTTGGGGGTCATCATATCTCTCACCTAATTATGGTATATTTTTAAGGAGGGTGTTGTGTTATCAATCATAATTAATAAATATAATAATTACCCATTGACAAAAATGAGTTACATAATCTTGTCTAATCACACAATCAAAAGAGATCCCCCAATGAAATCATTTTATAGATGGTTATAAGAAACATATTAAACAAAATGAAGTAAGGTATAGTCATAATGGAATATATTTAAGAGATATATATACATAATTCAGAGTCATTTTGTATAATTAAATAGATATATAAAGTGATTTAGGGAGATAATGGCCATAACCCAAATAGAAGGGTATTTTAAAGTGATTTCTTACCTAGAACCCAATTTGTAAAATGTGTTCATTATCTACCTAAATAAGAAACTAAAGCATGTTATTTAGTTTCTTAACAAAAAATTTCAGTCCAATTCTCAAATTTTTTTATTCATTACCATTCATATTGACTTACATAATCATTTATGTTCATGTCATGTGTATTTATGATGTTTGGCTCATATGAAAAAAATAGCATTCGTAAGTTGACTAAGGTACAATATATTATAAATTAATCTTTTACATAACATTAATCATGGAATAATTATCATTTTAATAAATAATTATTCTTTTAAAACCAACAATTAAATATGGTCATGATAAAATAACTATGTTACAATCATGGAGATAGTGGGTCATATGTTCATATAGGTAACATTTCTATTTTCTGATGATTATGATTAAAAGAAGGTAAGTGTTATTTTATCATTCCAAAATTATCATTATATAATAAATATCATATTATTATTTTAAATACACATACCTATTCCATCTATATGACACAGTAAAATAGAATGAAAAAAACAAATCACATTGCTTCGTGAGGCGGAAGTTCACTTAACACTTGAACATCATTCTCATTTCCAATGGTTGTGATTGTAAGAAAGTATGAAATATATTATAGTTCCAGTATTTTTGATATTTAACTATTATAATATATAAAAATAAATTTAATATTTATTATCTTTAATGTAAAATAAATTTTAAAAATGAATCACATCACTTCACAATGCGGCAATCCACTGTACACAAGGGTAGTGTTATCATATTATCTAGGTAATGAAAAGTAAAATGGTATATGGGATATAATATTTTAATCAGTATAACTATATCATATATATCTTATATGAAAATTATTTAAATTATTTTTTCCCACCATGAGAAGCGGTGATGGAAAAGGAATTGGTTCAGTACACAAGGTAGTATCCATTGTACACAAGATCAATAGTTTAATTTCCCATTTGAGGGAGGAGTATATGGTTGTAGGAAATTCCCAAAAAAACTATTAGTATATTTAAGATATTGAGGTTATTAAAACATCATTTTTACTGACATTTGATTGTAGTGGATGAATAAATTAATTAAAACGGTCGATTAAAGTTATTGCCTCTTATTCCAGGAAATTATTTTGGTTAACCCCAAAATCCATCGTAGGTTGTATATCTGACCCAAAAAATGAATCTAAGAATAGAGTATGTAAGTAAAGAATGGTTTTTGGTAGCTATTTTTTTAACCAATTGGTTTTTCAAATGAGGAATTGAGAAGAGGGTGGGTGTCCTTTTATAAGAGGTGGAGTGAAAAAACATGTAGTTTAAAAAAAAGATAAATCCACTTATATTTTTCTCATGAAAAAAGAATATTAATTGGAAATATTTCGAAATTTGAAGATATAATGTTGATATAGGACCATAAAATAGGAATTATAATTTTTTTTGTTATTTTTAACTCTTATCGTTTTAGTTTAACCCCTGGTAAAACTGGTTTTACTTAAGCCGTAGTAAAGAATTTTTACTATTTTAACTTTTCATTTTGGTAAAGAATTAAGCAGTAATTATTATATAATATAATATAATATTATTCCAAATATTTAATACATCTTTCCAAATTTAATTCATACAATTGGTATAATTCAATTTAAAATTTAACCCACAAACATCTTGAAAAATTGATTTTCCTAGAGGAAAACATTCAAAAGATTAACAAGTGTAAATATCAAATATCAATATTAAATTGATTATAATGAACTAAATTAGTTAAATTATTATATAATTAAACTAATTTTACAATAAAACAATGTAAATTATATTTTGGCTTTTTATATAATTAAAAAAATCAATTTTGAAAAAAAAATTGAATTTATCAATATTCAACAAAGAAATATAACATTTTAAAAATTTTATAAAAATTATACCATCGATAATTTATATATGAAGATTTAAAAAATGTATTTTATTTTTCCAAATAATTTGTTTAAAATTTATAATTTTTTT
This sequence comes from Viscum album, assembly GCA_963277665.1. NCBI lineage: Eukaryota > Viridiplantae > Streptophyta > Magnoliopsida > Santalales > Viscaceae > Viscum > Viscum album. The sequence continues at coordinate 1,641,557,386 of OY728131.1, read as the reverse complement.
TAAATTATGTGTGACATGTATGACTACACTCCCTTTCAGAAAATTCATCTTTTTCTACAAACAATTTTTTCCTTTAAATGGTTCATATTTTATTTATAATCCATATATATCAATTGAATTTAGTTGATAAATGTGTAAAATATAAGTTTCCTAGTTTAATTATTTGTATTCAAACAATCAAATTCAACAACTCTGTTATACTGTTAATAACTAAATAATAATATTTTAATTGAGTATCACATTTCATTTAGACTCGATGTTGTGTGAATCCCAAGACATCAAATATATTGAATTTATTTGAAAAAACATATCATAAATTCTTGAGGTGTTATAGTCTCTTAATATCATAGTGTTTTATATCATATATGCAATTCATCATTATTTTTATCTTTTAAAATTATGAGGTGTTACACATTCTATCCCCTTAAATAAATTACATACTCAAAATTTAATCCGGATCTCATGAATAAATTGATTAACATTTGAAAATACCATTTTTAAAAACCCATATTATAAAAAGGATTCATAAAAAATAATATTTATAATATAGAATGGGATGTTTTAACTTCATCCAAAATGACACATTATTATGATTTCATATAGGAGAACCTTGGTGGGAAATGAAAACATATACATGGAAGAGAATAATAAACCCAAGGATCAATAGAGAGTGATCGATGTCATTGATCATAATAAAGTGAATGATCAATAAAAGTATAAAAAACATATATTTTTGATAAATTAAATACCATTTATTAATTATATATTAATGTAATTGGGTAGCATTTTTGTTTCACGGTCATTTTCTTACAGTTGAGAGATCCCTTACCTAACAAGATAGTGGAAAACAAAAAATATATTTTATATGTTTTTATTTAATAAACATAATTTCATCCTTCAATTATGATTAAATCAATTTATACTCTATCTCTTAATCTAAATAAATAAATATCCCCAATTATTTTGTCTCTTAATAACTAAACTTATCATTTAAAGAATCAAAAGATCCAAAAAATATTACAAAGATATATTTCTATATTTACTAAAACCAAATGGTTTTAAAAATGTAATAAAATAAAGAAAATGGATATGAATCTATTAATCTCTAAAACTCATTAATGAATTTATAGGTTTAACATAGATCATAAAATAAATAAATAACCACGTATCACAAATAAACTCAATATCCTCAACTAAAATATGGTTTTAACCTCAATTATTATCTCTTACCCTTTTAACTTACATCTCTACGATAATGATAACAGTTTTCCGAAATAATAATTTACATTGAAATTAAAGGCTATATATAATTAAACCAAATAAAATTTATCTAGAAAAATCATAAATTATATCCAAACTATTTGAGCAACATAATTTTTAATTCATTAAATATTATTTTTTAAAACAATGTTACACTAAAAATTAAATAATGTAGGCCAGTGTTAGGTGTTTCACCATTATCTCTCATTGGTGACTAGTTCAAGTCTTATTTCCTTGTCTGATGTGATGGGTTTTCACCCTAATCATGGCATGTATTTTTCTAAATCTATGGAAAAACTCATGTGATAGTCATATTCATAATTTTGGATGATTCAATAATTTTTTTAATAATATAATTAACATATTGAAAAACATATTAGCCAAAATATATCCATTATGTAACCACAAATATTTTCTATATATCTCATTACATTCCACAAAATAAACTAATTTCCTTAACATAAATAACATCTCCGAAGTTATAATTACATTGATTGTGTTTTCTTCAATATATTTTCGCGTTAACATTATATCACCTTTCTAGTTCCTTATTACCATTAATTATATTCATTAAAATACTGAGATATAAAATTATATATATAAATAAACTTATATATATATATATATATCATCATTCACATAATTCTTGAATTTCAATTTCAATCATTACACTTCATTCATAAACTATTAACTGAGCTTCATCATATTATTCATTAATACCTCCTTATATTTTTATGTCATTTATAATGTCTTTTTGATGAAAAAAAAATAACTCATATAACCTTGTTGATCATCTTCTTGAGCTTTACTACTATGATATAAATTTTCATAATGACAATAAATTCCACATTTAAAACATTCATCCATTGATGATACCTTGGGGAGACCATTATTCACATATATTTAGTTAACGAAACATATAATTTGTACTGAACAATTAAATATTTTATGTCCATATTTTTTTCACCCTAACAATATTCACATTACCTTGATATATTTACATGGGTGTTTCTTTCCATATTTTTGATATTTGGGAAACTCAATCTTCATTACTCTATTCTCTCCACCACCTATGATCTTAGTTAAATATATCATTATCTTCTCTAGTGAGGTTGAATGTTGGTTATGGTGTGTGTTATTATAAATATATCATGATAACTGATTTGGAATAATCACAACAACATTTACTCTGGTCAGCATCCCATATAGTTTCTTATGAAGACATTGTTTTTCACAATCAACATTAACCCAGTTACATCCAGTTCCTGTCATTGACTAAAACTATAAATCAGTGTATGAGAAATAATAATCAATGTGGGAAAACACATAATCAGAAAAAAAAATTAGTGTATGTATAAAAAATGACACATTCTATTCTGTAAAATACACCTCTAGTTTGACCTAGGCCATTTATGATCATCATCTATTTGAATCACTCAATAGTTTTCATAAAGTGTTTTTGAATTTCCAAATAATATAACTTGTGAATTTCAAACAAGATGAAATTTGATTCCCTTTTTCACGTACTGGGTAATGTTCGAGTGAGGCCCAATACAAATTTTATGAGTAATTACCCATAGGAGTATATGTTCCAGATTAACGTCTACATGTATTATATAGCGAGTGATGTAATCTTATAAAAACTAATCTCTCTATATATCACCAATATTCTAGGATATTTTTGTGTACTTTTAAATATTGTTAGAATTATCCATAAGGTTGTCACTAAGGTTTTATTTACTTAGTTCCGAAGGATAAATAAACCTTTCATCTGATACCAACTATGGTGTATGAATCCATTGTAAAATATTATTACATAACTTTTTAAAAATAAATATAAATTAATACAACACAATGATCGTGAGTCCCAGTGTCTTTATTGGATTAGGATCATAATACTACAATGTAAACTTAAACATGGAATATTTATTCTATTATATATAATGATGACCAAAAATCAATTTGAACTCTTAAAAATTCATTGGATAACTCTGGGAATACATAAAAAATGGGGTGGGTTAAAAATCCCAAAATTAAATAAACTTCTTAAGGAAGCATAACATATAAGTCATAAGTATAACAAGATATCATAATTGAGAATGCTCATGAGTAAATAAATAAAATCATATAATAATGAAAATCATTTCATAAGAGCCTAAAAATTTAAGGAAGTGGAAAAACTATAAATCATGGAATAAAAATAATTCAAGACTGACTACCAAGAAAAAATCACATGGTGGATACTGACCCATAATGAATTAGGTTCACTCCATAATACCATTTATGATGTCTCAAGATACTAAAAAATTACCCAATTAATTGGAGGGATATATAACTCATGTTCCACCACTAACAATAATTTCATGTGGATAAAATGTTTTACCACATAAGGGTATCGATTATAAGGCATAATCTTATTAATTTCCCATGTAATGAGATAAGTTTCATAATCTTTTATCATAACATAATAAAAAGGGATTTCATAAAGAGGGAATTTTATCAATGGTTATAATGAATGTATTAAACAAACAAAGCAGTGGATAATGAGATTTTTATATATTTAAAATAAATATATTCAAAATTTACCTTCATTACATTACTTAAATAGTGAGTAAAATTTACATAGAGAGAGAGAGAGTGGCCATAATTTGGAGAGAGGGTGGTTTAGAGAGTTCCACTACCATGAAACTAATTTTACATCAGTGTTATTTATCTACCTAAATAATAAACCTTTTTAAAATATTTATTTTTATAATATATTTTTTCAAGAATATTAATTATTTTATTCTATTAATTATAATTTCATATTAAATTACATGATATTTCACTTTAATGTTAGACATCTTCATGATGTTCACCTCATATGTCAAAAATTACTTCAGTAAGTTGAATAAGGTGAAAGAGGTTATTAATTACTCATATAAATAATGTTCATAACTAAATAATTATAATTTTTATACAATAAATTATAATATTAATATCAACAATTATTAAGAAATGTGAACTATGTTAAAATCATAGAGATGGTAGGTAATACATACGCATGAGTAATGTTTTCATTTTTTGATGATTATAAGGGAAATAAGTTAAGTGTTATTAAAAATTTATGTAATTATTATTATATCAAAAATATCACAATACATATTTAAATACACTTTATTACACCATCCATGGTATGAATTAATAATATAATTATGAAAATAATCACATCGCTTCTCAAGGTTGTACTCATCGTATACATGAAAGAAGTTATCATTTTCAGTGGATAATATTAAAAGAGTGTATATGATATAATAATTTTAAATAATGGTTAATATTTAATTATTAACATATATAAACATTAAATTAATCCATATTAAAGTCTATGTAAAACATAAGGAAAAAATTATTCACATTGCTTCGTGAGGTGGTATTCCACCGTACACACGAGCGATGTTATTGTATTGTCTTTGGAATAGAAATTAAGATGGTACATTTGATATTATAACTTATAAATTATTTTTATATGATAAATATATTATATATAAATTATATGAATAATTATTTCTAGACATCAAATGCGGTCATGGAAAATGAATTACGCCGGTTAGTGAGGCTGTAGTCCACCATAAACACGGGTAAATGTTTTATTTCCCATTTGGGGGAGGAGGTGATGGTTTTAGGACATGAAAATAACAAAACAGAACATATAAGTATTTTAAAGATACATTTTTTGTTATATCATATTATTTTAATAATATTTTAAGGAGTTGGAATAATAAATAAATCTAAATTCATTGTTAAGAACATTACCTCTTCTAAAAACAACTTCTTTTGGTTTGCACATAAATCATTCATATGATGTTTTTATTACCAAACTAAGGATTATTGGATTGGGGGTCTGGGGGGGGGGGGGTACTTGAGGATGTTATTTTTTTATTAATAGTATGAATAATTGAATTTTTAATGTGTGAAGGAGATGTCAATGGGTGGCCTTATATAAGTGTGGGAGAGGATACACTTGAATTTTTGAAAAGAATGAATCCCACAAACATTTTCATCCAGAAAAATGAATCCAAAATTATACATTTCAGAACCTGAGAACAAATAATTACTAGATATGAATAGATAATAGCAATTATAAAGTTTGTGTTCATTTTTAACCCATCTCCTTTTAGTTTAATTCTTGTTATACATGTCTTTACCATAACCATAGTAAATAATTTTTACCGATTTAACTATAAATTGTGAAGAAAAATACAGATCACATTATTAGATAATGTAAATTACATTTTTCAAAAATTTTGAATCAATTATTCCCAATTTTAGACATCTAACTGGCATAATTTAATTTGAAAATAAACCCTCTGGCCTATAAAAAATGATTTTTTCAAATAAAAACTTTCAAAACAATAAAAAGATTTTACATCATAAGTCAATATGAAAAGGATTATAATAATCTAATTTATTTAAAATTTGATAAAATTTATTTAATTTTACTTTAATACTAATTTAAAATATTATTTACATATTTTAAATATTTTAAATTAAAATAAAATTTTTAATAAAAAAATTTATTTTCACAATTCATCCAAAAATAAATATTATCAAAAAATTCTCTAAAATTTAGTCAAATCTACTTTTAAAATTTAGATTACAAAAATATTATTTATATTGTAAAATAATTTTTTTTAAAATTATTTTAATTAATTTAACATTATCTGCATGATGTGTGACTAATCCACCTTTCATAAAAATATAGTTTTCTCAAAGCATTTTATTTTCATGCAAATGATTAATTTTTTTAACAAGTAAATATGGGTTTAATTTATTTTAAAAATGTATAAAATATATGTTTAATAATTTAGTTAGTCCTATTAAAACCCACCTATTTAAATTCTAGTTTATATTGGTAGTATTGAAATAAAAATATTTTAATGGATTATTTTTTTCGACCTTGTGATTCATTAATCACAAGCTATCGAGGGAAAAGAAATTTTAAAAAAACAAGTATATCATGATATATCTAGGTGTAAATTTATGTTCTGATCATAGTTTTTTGTTTCTTACAAACAATATAGAATGATGCTCATCTTTTAAAATATCAGTGTGCTACTAAAAATTCCCCTCAATTTCCAGTGTTATTCATTAAATAAAATTTTGAAATGAAGAGATCCTTATATGAAGAGTGTTAATATATTTTTAAGATGATGGACTTATGTGATTCATGTTGTTAGATCATTGATTTGGGAGATACCTTATTCATTCTTGTTATATCTATCAAAGGGACTATAAAATGTGTCCAGATATCATGAGGGCACTCAAAAAAATGTCAATTTGATCTCATTATGGACATTTAACATGTGGCTAGATCTCACAAGGATATTAAGCATGTAGACTCAATCATGTGGAAGGCCATTGATAATACCTGGGTTTAAGAAAAATTACAATTATTAAGTGATCATAGGTTCACTGTTTATTATTTTAAAAAAGTATAACTTCATTATCAAATGTGACTTAATAATTCAGAGCACTTGATATATTTTCATATCATGGGAATCTCTCTATAGAATCAAGCTACAATATGTGAATTTTTCTTCATAAAAATCATAATATATACTGGTAAATGTTACCAATAATATCTATTCATGACACAAAAAAATAATCATACTGTGAATAGTTGAATTTATAGAGTGGAGGATAGCTCAATCTCAAGAGGCTTTCCCTTAATGATGTATAGTGAGTAATTTAAATGATTAATCAATGTGTTTATCATCTTTTCACAATCCAATCACTGATCATGTGAAGGATCTCTGTAATTTCATATGAATCACGTTAAGGGCAATCAATATGTTGACATGATCATGTGATTCCTTAATAGAAAAATTCTGAAACATCATTGAGATGTTTACAAGATGAATAAAGAAAATGAGGGATTTTTCAATTGAAGACACCCAGTCGAATCATCTAGATCATGATATGTCATTCAGATATGTCTATTTCATCAAAAGAAGATCCAAAATAATGTTATAAATTTCATCATGGTTCATTCAAACATAGGTTGACATGTCATCCCAGATCATAAAAATATCCCTATATATGTCGACTGAATTACACAATTTCCTTTAAACAGTTTTGGATGATTAAGAAAAGACACATAAGCATGTCTTCCATACCACATGATGTCCTTTAGATATGTAATATGGATATCAAAAAAACTATCCAGAATATTTTCCTGGTTCATGTGAATACCCACATAAATTCCATCCCATATCATGAAAATTACCTTTGAAATTTCTGGCTAATCATGTGATGACTCTCAAACCCGTCATCCTAATCACATGATAGTTGTCAAACATGTCATCATGATCACAAGAAATCTCTCTCAAATGTAATCGAAGTCAAGAATAAAATATAATGCAAGTCAATAATCCTCATAAATGTTTGGTAAGCATCCTATCTCATGTCAAGACCTCATAATACATGTTATATATGTAATGCATGCTAATATCCTCAAACATTTCACCCATGTCATGAAGGCATTCTTAGATATATACCCTTGAGCAATGTGAACCCTCATTCATGAGTTCATGGCCATATATTCTCCCCTCACGTGGGAAGTATTCATAATGGACATGAGTTATGAACCTATTCAACCTTATGTGTTCTATGATACCATCATTCCATAAAAGTATGTTCAATGGACCTATCCCAATCTCTACTCTTTATCCATTAGGGGATAAAGTTAGCATATGTGACACCAGCCTCCATCATGGTGTAATACCCTAAAAGGACAATTTACTCTATACCATAAGTACCAAATCATGTTGGTATATCAAAATACCTCATCCATCAGGGAATTATGAACCATAATGAACTATGAGGAATATGATTCTAGTTATGAGTCTGATATATAAGCTTCCTTCTTCATATACGAGCTCCGTACAAAACATCCCATCAAGGAAACAACATTTCATAATTCCCTCTTCTCTATGCAGTGTGTCATATTTCATGATATGTATTGTTTGTAATACTGATCATAACTCATTTGAGATGAGGGATTTACAAAGATCATGCCACTATAATAATAAAAATCCCCAATAAGGAAAACCTCAGTATGTAAGCCCTGCTAAAAAACATTGAACAATGTGAACTCTGGATCCTTTCTTCACAGGATATGCACGATTCTTCCCTAATTCCTGAGATCTATAACCTATTCATAAATTTCCCTAAATACATCATTTACTCTTGATGTTAAATGCACTGCTTGAACTAAAATGAACTATGTGGGTTTTGATTCCAGTCAACATGGGATATGTTGGATTCCTCTAGGAAGTACAACCATAACACTAAAATACCAACATCCATCATAGATGACAGTAAACACCGGAGTTCCTCGTCATATGACTTGAATTCTCAAAAAATCCCTCATTGTTAAGATACAATGTTTCAATAATGAAGATCCCTAGATACCTACATATGATGCCGTTAATGGAACTCCCACTTTCATGTAGTTGGATTTAACACACCATATTTTTATTTGAGTAGCCAGTCCCATAAAGGGGATTTGGGAAAGATTATAAACATAGCATAATTCTATAAGAGAGTCCTGGAGTAGAAAATATTTCCCCCTAAATGGGTGTGATATTCCAAACCTCTTGTCCTCATGACCAATGTGTCTTCCTATGTGTCGTTGGGTTTGAAACCCTAAAAGACCGCATTCTTTTGGAACGAAGGATCATATTCATTAAGGATGTGGTATCCATTAGAATTTTTTATAATTGATGATTATGTATACATTAGATAATTTGTACCATACCATTCCATGAAAATCAAAACAGTGAACCCAAAATGAAAGCATTGTGAAATTATATAAACCTCACCCCCACAATCAAGCATTGCTCGTTACATCAAAAAAAATATCGAAATTTTTTTAATCCAAACATGATCATAAAATAATAAAATGTTACCAAGTTTCCTAATAAATGGTCCATATATTAAAATCCCATAGAATAAAAATGAATAACATTCTAATAAGAAAATCCAATTTTGTTACCCGAGCATATCTAATTGAACATGTTTCATATTTTTCATGATAAATTGATTAGAGACCAAGTTTCTTATTATACTTGTGACTATAAGTATTATTCTCACAAACATAAACATGATCCCCAAAACATGTAATCACCTAGAAATCATGCTAAAACCTCATAGGTTAAAACAGAAACATAGATCCTAAAAATGTCACCCACCTGACACCATTAGCATCGAGTGGAAATCAAGATGGTAAGAGAATACCACTGTTACTTTATGATATCAACCCTCGAGGCATCAAGAATAGAAATCCTATCATAGAATCTAATAATACCACTAGGTTAAAGGATCACTAAATCGAATATGGTGATTCCTATTTCCCATGCCAATTGATTTTGGACTATTAACCTAGATTATGACAATAATAATATTCCTTACTATAGGAAGTAGGATCAATGAGTTGACTATATACTCATTCTAGTTTAGAAGCTTCCTTGGAGGGATCCTATCAACTACCATCCCCACCACCATCCCACCAATGAATCTCAATAAGCCTTTGAGGGAGTCACTAGCTGGATTCCACCCTAGACACTCATACCAGGGATACAAGGAGGTCTCACTAGGTATAGAAACCTTTAGATCATGGGGAGTATGCTTATATCCCAACATCCACCAATTAAGATTGTAGAAATATTCCAATGGAAACCCACCAACATGATCCTATACCTTCTCATCAAAACCATGTTTTCCCTCATATCACAGAAAAAATAATGGAGTATGCACATATCATCACCCCCACACATAAATACAATCAACATGTTATGATGGAATAAAGAGTACAAGAGTGAGCTTATATACGTGTTTGAATCAAAAATATATTCCCATATATCATGTGTATGAGAACATGAAGGCCTATATTTGTGTACATATTCTTATAAAGATTCAATATATTCTATAAATGATAAATGTTCTCAAATGTTATATTTTTACCACTTGTATAGAAACAGGGATACGTACATATCCCTATCCCATCAGCCAGAGTAGCATATCACCATAATTTACATGAAAATGATGCTAATACATTGCAAGTGCATATTTTTCTCCCATTATAGAGGATTATTTTAATTTACAGATAAAGGGTGGGGAATATGATAGGGTTTGTATCACCATTCTGACTGTGTTCTAACAACACAGTTTATCAATCACCTTAGGATAAGAAAACATTCTTGTTCATTATATGTATAATCATATTCCAAAGTCTACCCATGATCATCCCCATTTACCAACTCCAAATGAGTTTTTTTAATATAATTTAAAAATTTCCTCAAAGAAGGATCATATCCTTACCATTGGATATACTCAAAAATATTCTAGTAGCAAACAAGACTCAAGCTTACATCCCTACTTCTACCAAAGAACTAATGCACAGTCACACCTCAAATGTTTTATAGAATGAGGCATATTTTTACTCTTACATTCTAGAGTTTTTTCGGTATATTCTGATTGGGAATATATATTTTAACTATGATCATACCCCCACATCAACCAGGGTTGACCGGAATATTCCAAAAACCACCCATAGTCAGGTTCAGATCCCCACTATTAATAAAGAATCTCACATGAATATTCCAGTATTTTTTTAGAAGTTGAATCACATCCCCATAGTAATTGATGTTCATTAATATATTCTATCTATTTTCCTATATTATTATTATAATCCAACTAAACTCAAAAATATAGGTTAACAAATTTGACCCCTGAATATCATTACTGCTCATATTCTTAATCTACATAATTCCAGTTTCTACAAGTCTATACAATACATATCATCAATAACTTTAGGGTTCTATGACTCTTCATCCGATGAATAAGTTTATAACTTCAATGATTTTATTCTCTATAGTAGTATAGAGATGTATTATAGAGACTATACCCCTGAAATCTGATATGGACATCCTCCCCATGGTAATATATTCCCCAAACATGGAAATATTCACATTAACTAGACATATATGAATAGATAGGTGATTAAAAGACCAGGTTTAATGGTATATAGTTATACATCAAGTTGCAACAACACCTCTCATCGGTCAGTAAGCGACCTAAAGAAGTTACCTACCTGGTCTATCCATGTGGAGACATAAAACCATGATAAAAAAAGTGATGATATGTATATATTGAAGTAGTTGGTCAAAAATTATCTTTCAACAATGTTTTAGGCCATATATACCTATAATTATGAGATCAAAGATGATAGAAGAGGTTGTTCTTGGTTTAATTATGCCAAAATATGTGGGAAACCCTTCAGTGGTTGAAATCTAGATACCACCCTTGTCAAAGACATGAGAGTCACATCATGATCATAAATACATTCTACTATCAGCTGGACTTGGCTGTTTTATTCATGGATTGCCACTAATCATCAAAAAATTATAATAAAATCCTACTTCATATTTTCTTTTTTAGTATAACAACTCTTTGATGACTAATTGAAGAAGTCCTACTAGATGTTTGTATCCCATAATGGGGAATGTATAGAGCATTAAACATTACCCTATACCGAGGAAAAAAACTCTCCCTAGATATAGTATCTTATAATATCATATATTTATGAGGGATCATGGGATCGAATAATTCATCATCAGGTTGGTCATTCAAAAAATTCTCATCCACTTTGAGATTTCACTAAAACTATGAACAAAGAGAAAGGGCCGCCAAATTTTTTCTAATTTTGGCCTCTCAAAAAATGGGAACATATATCAAATATGGTATTTCATGTAACATACTATTGAATATATCCCTATAGTATGTGACTCCCATTATAGGTGTTCACTAAACCTAACCATATTATGATCATAATTTTAAAAAATTAGTCATTTTTCAATGAAATCGTCAATGGAATCCATTAAGGGTTGAACCCATCCCATATGGCTTGGTGAATTTTTAACACCGCCTCCATCACTAGGGTCACATTACCAAAAGAGGACCCCAAAAATTCAATGGAGGATATATACAAACCCCCTAATATAGGTATGGGGGTATTTATATCTCAATTTCCACCCTCAAGGTTGGAAACCCTCAACATTGGGACTAGAGAATGCCAATGGTGACTCTAAATGAAACCCATCAAGTAGGTATAGGGAAATTTTTTATCATCATCTAAATAGAAATTTATATTTTCTAGTATTTGAGGTTAATACCATTAAAAAATCCCAATTTTTCCTCCCACCATGGAACATACCCCTTCATTTAGGAATGTATTGATAAGTATGATAAGAAACTCTATCAAGACCAGTATTCAGAGTCTAAGATAGGGAGAACATCTATAAAATGGAATCAGAACATGTAAGGGTTGTAAACCAAGATGTAAAATGATGAAAAATGAATAGTGTAACAACCCCCATGAAAATATAAATGGGGAAATGGGGGATACAATGTTTCCCTACTATTTTGTTAATGATGGAGTGACAACTATTTCCCCTTATTCAACAATGAAATCATCACCATCAATCCAAAAAATAAAATTGATCAAAATGATAATGCAAATGGACTAAAAAAAATTGTTACCTCAATAGGTGGGTGATATTTATGCACAAACTAAGGAAGTATATATAGAGAGTCAGATGATGAACAATAACATGACACCTGTGAATGATGATTTCCCACATCCATGGTATATTTTTTCATAAGATAATGGAAAGGGTGTGGCTATATCCTACTCTCCACCTAGAAGGGTTGAAATCCCCTCCATATAGGAATGACTATAACAATATAATAATGATATACACAAAATCAATCAACTCAATTAAGAATTAGTATAGGGAAATTTTCCAATCTGGTGCCACCATCAAGTAGAAATGTGAATCACTCCTCTAACCCATGTGATGTGATATAATCTTCTTATAATGGTGGAAATTGAGAATGATAATAAATCTGGTTCTAGGAAACTTTTTCAAATAAATCATTAAGTTGAGGTAGATGGTGACTTTTCTCTATTATAGAGACAACCTCCTACTTATCAGGGAATACATCCAACCCTTACCAGGATTGAAAATTGTCTGGATATGAAATAAGGAAAACTACATTGAGTCTCAGCAACTCCCCATACATCGAAGGTGGTAGAGATTTTGATACCACTCGAACTCCTCAATAAAATTATGTCCCTATCTACATATATAGAATCTATAGGGGCGGTGTGACCCCATGTAGCCTAAAAAGAATAAATATTCCAAATTGGGGGATGAAACATTACCTACTCCCAATTTTAGTAACCTATCATTAATAAAAATTTATGGCCTGATAGACCTATATAAGCATCTCATGAACATTATACCCTAATGTACCCCTATGATGGGTACATTAGACCAATATAAGGTTACAAAACTTAGATTATTTTTATTTAATCTAGTAGGATGAACCTTATTTTATAAAATTAGCCTCTAAGACGGATCCATATTTGGATGGTAAGACCTTTGTCACCAATTAAATTATCAACTTATCTTGACACCAGGGGAAAAAATGTCAAACTCACCAATGGAATGTGGGATGAAAATGAGAGGGTCACTGAATTTATTTCCATATGGAATGGCCTCACGTACTCCCTCAGAATTCCACTATAAAAAGAGAAATCTTTGGAACTCTTTGTTTATTTTAAATGAAATGATTTAAAATTATTTCTATCCAAATGAAATATCCACAGAATATTTCACTATCTTGAACAAAAAAAGATTCTTATAGGATTTTATTTTAAGAACTAGGTCCAAATATTGATCCACTATTATCACAAAATAAAAAAGGATTTGTTGAGAAGAGTATTTTTCTATCACCCACAAACCAGCAGTGGTGCCCATTGTAGCACCCAGGAAGGAATAACGTTGTCTAGAAAATTTAATCAAGTATTAGAAGTAGCAAAACCACCATTTAATAGAAGTAAATTGATATCAGGGATACCCAAGATTTTAGAAATGTAAATTATATTCCTTTTCAAATGAATAGGATACAGGTTATTAACACATATCCATGAAAAAAATCCCCAGTTTTCCAAATCACATTAAATCTAATGAGGCTAACCTGAGTGACCTCCCTGACTATTTACATTTTAAAAGATGGCTGGTTCACACCAACATGAACAATATTGTATTTTAGGACATCCTCCAGGGTATGGTTGATTATTGAAAATCAATACTAGGTAACTCCTCAGCATAAGTAAGCTATTTAAAAACCATCAAAATAGAAGAATATGAAGAATATGACTATGTTACGGTCTTGAATGAATAGATATTACATAGTTATATGTCTTGGATGATAGTTGATCATGACCACCCCACCCTCGGATCACAACATCATAAACTTGTCCCAATCCCAAAATCCATGTGCGGGCTATTGAATATTCCTCCTTAAGGTAGTCATAATAATCCAATAAACTAAATGGGTAATGAAAAATAGTTATATCTAGATACAACATACACTTCTACTCTTGTGGAATTATTACCTTCAATAATCAAGAAATGGTAACTTCCCCACCAAATAGAACCCTAATCAGACGAAGATATCATTCATGATTATGTTGATGTAATTCACATAGCATACTGCTTATTTGAAGATTAATATTATCATGAATATGAGTTCCATGTACCTGATCAAGGAGCTACAGAATGATTCCATAGAAGGTGAGGGTATATGGGTTTTCATATTCATTACCAAATCAAATATTATTTTCATGTCCCTATAGAATCCATATATGCATCCGAAACCCATGGAAGAGTTCTTCCACAAGACTAATAGAAGATTGTGAATTCATCAAATTCATTCAGTGGTCATTCAAAACCAATGATTTTAAATGACCCACAATCAAGGGGAAAACTATATAAGAATCCCAAACAATTGGATAAGCATGTATTCACTACACTACTAGTAGTAGATAATCCCTCATAACCTGAGAGAAAACCTTATGCATCTACCTTATACAATTCAAATCTGCATGGTATACAACAACATCACCATTATGAGCACATGGATATACCATATAAAAGTTCGATTGTAAAATCGTTTCCAGTTTTTCCAGGTAAAATAACTATCTTTGATGCTCTTTACAATTCATAAGAGATTAAAGAGGAATTTTTTGAGGCCCTTATGAGTCCCCACGAGTTTTAGATATAAGACATTGTAGCAGTGGTTTGTCGGGAAGATACTGCCCTCGAAGAATGTCATACCGCCATCTTCATCAAATATCAATATCTAGAAGAATATATCTAGTTACATATCATACCCCTGTATTTTTTATTCAAGACAGATATGGTCATCATATTAAAGAATTTGGGTGAAAATGGTTTTGTGATTAATGTCATATTGGTCTGGATCCTCAATGTTTGGGATCTAATGAAGATGATTTATCTTCAACGAATTTCACCATTCAAGGATATGATAAGACAGATAAGAGGCCCCTCAAAAATATAATTATCATGGATCAGTTTGGGGACCCCATGTATGATGTTGAGTTCATGGTTATACATAAGGAAAAAAATATGATGTCCTGCACAAATTTGCTCAGCTTCATAGACATCTGTATGTGCCCTAAACATTAAACCAATGCCGAAAATACACCATTAATGGAATATTAAACATATTATATAGTAAAAACCCCCTTTTAATATTTTTAATCGATAAATGATGATGATGTTTTTTATATGATGGACTGCAAGAAACTAATGGTGGATGGTGATATACAAGTTTCCACTCCCAATCAATTATGAACCACACCTACCAATACCTAGAGTATTCTAAAATGTGATTATGTACTACCCATAAACCAAATTAGAGAAACAGAATCAACCAAATTTAGCTATTATGAACCAAAAATTTCAATGTCTCATTTCTACGTGATAACTATTGTGCATGATAAAGTGTACTAAAAAATGGATACCAATGATAATGATATATTATAATCCGAAAAGGACCTGGATTAATTAGCATTAATTGTGAATTCCCCTTGACATCCCATAAAACTCAGGATATCCATTCCTATCATACCTGTAGTAATAGCCTATGGAATAACTTGATTTCCCATAACCTCCCCACAATCATCGATTAATTTTTTATTCAATGAAAGAGGCACACTGGTCACAAACAATTAGGGATCATGGGGGTCTGATTTAGTGAAGACCGAGTGAGTCCCCTAAAATAAAAATAATCCCTTAATATTTCAAGTATATCACATTTTGGAGGAAATGGGGGATGGGTCCAGAAACATCAAGGGAATCAAGGTGATTCGCAACTGGGTTCCCTTCTCTCCTCACATGCATCACTTTATTGTAGTTATTGAGAATAAATTTTCACTTTCTGATGACGTATGAAATAGAACAAGAAGAGGGGATAAGACCAAGAATGGAATTATAAAGGTTCTTAGTGTCTATTTCTACTTCTGAAAACTTGATATCCTTATGATGGAACAAACAGATACACTGGAACAAATCCTTGGCCTCTTTTTTAAGAGAAGATCCACGACCAAGGGAGAAGGTGTAATTAAGGATAACTGAACCATTGTAATCATGTAGCACTCCTCCACCACAGAGGACCCCCATGCTCCAAAAACCATCCTAATTTAGATTGAGAACTCTGGAGGGGGGGTTCTTTCAAACCTAGTGACCATTGACAGTGTTAATACCTGAATGGGATTCATGGGAGATTTTTTTGTAACAGTAGAGGGATGGAGAATCCCTACAGTTGTACAAGAGACATCACAGATCTAGAATAATGTTTTTTAGTTATGATGATGACGGTGTTACCTAAGGGAGAGACCCCATCATGTCTCACCTATTTACATTCATTCCAATTGATCTATAACCATTCATGTAAGATAATGGTGTGGGCATTCAACTCTAAGACCTTGTTTCGAGAGCCATGAAACCTCCTATCCAGGAACAAAACGTCTATCATGATGGGAATAGATAAGGACGTGAACTCGCCTAGGGCACTCCATACATCACATTAATTAGTGGAATCATTCCTCCCAAAGATCAAAAGATGTATATTTATTATAAAATATAGCATCAATAATGTAACGACCAAAAGTTTTACAATGGAAATTACGTTCTTATAATTAGATCAGAAAATCACATGAAAACACAACATAATGAACTACTGAGTGCTAAGTGACCTCTAAACATAAGTTTGTCACTTCTGTATTAGTAATTTTGAGAATCTGACTTACACGGTTGTGTTCATGAAGATTTTTGGAGTCTAGTAAAACACAAATAATTTTTGGTCAATTGTAACCTACCCTTATTAATAGTAATATACCCTTTTGAATTTTAATAGGACCCTTATGAATAATAAATCATCCAAAATAAGAGTAACCTTACCAGTGAATAATTAAATAAAATTTAGACATCTTACAAAGTGACAATTTGACCTTAGTAAACGTTTTGGAATTTTGTAAGTCATAAATAATTAATTATAATTAGTTAATTATTTTAAAAGAAAACTTATTTTCATAAAACATGTTCATTAATTATCAAATCAATTTCTTATTGTTTTTTATAATTTTATAAGACAATACGTAATTTTCAAAAGCACTATAAAATCAGTTTTAAATTTATAAACTGTTTTTTAGTAAATTGTGATTTTAATTAAATATGAAATTAATAATATTAAAACAATTATTTTTGAAAAATGGACTTCATTTTTTGATTTTATAATTTCCAAAAATGGTAGGGGTAAATTTTTGAGATTTTTCTAAGATACTTGAATTTTTGATGAATAGTGAAATACCATAATTTACCAAATAAGCTAAATAAGCTAATTATAGAGTTAGGTGTGATTTTATGCTGATTTAAGACCACTTAGTTCGGTATCACATGATAAAATTACTATTATTGGACATTACAGAGTCACTATTCTTTGTGTTAGGGAAAATTAATAAACTAGTGAATTTTATATTAAGGAAACCCCTCTCCCCTCCTCTATAAAAACCACCCTTCACACCCTCATTTTTTCACACCTATAAAGCTCCAATAATTCACTAAAATCTACCCAAAAATCCTCCCTATCCCCTCTCCCTCGTTCAAGAGCTTTTGGTTTCATCAAAAGACCAATCCTAGCTTCCATAATGAGGATCTCAAGAGGATGATTTAAGAGGTAATTTCTCTCCCTCTTGTCCTTTAATTTCCTTTCAAGTTCAAGTTCATTTCTTGATCTCTCCCCATCTATCTTCATCCAAATGGTATTTGAAATTCAGTATTATATATGTACTAGAATTTTATGATTGTAATGGGATATTATATCATCCAACCCCTTTCCCTCTTCCTTTTATTTTATTAAGGAGAACACTGTTCATGAGGTGTTAACTAATCTCCTTCAAGAATGAAAAGTTTTATTCTTCCATTTCGTCATTAATATCTTTCCATGAAACCATTTTTATGGTTTAAACAGAGAATTTAATATGTAATATCTTCAATTTAATGTTTTGGAAGTAACTTATGACCATATTGCTGGTGATAAAATAAAACAAGTTCATTATAATCAAAAAATCGCTCAAATTAACCCAGTCAATCATCATTTAATTATTATCTAATGATTCATCCACATGGATCTAATGTAATTCATTATAAGATAATTAAAAATCCTGTAATATCTTTAATAACATGTAATATCATTTATGTATGTCTTCTCATGTTCTACCTGAACATAAATTTAAGAATACAAGTGAACCACTCAAGAAAACCATAAAAACAAACATTCCCAAACAATTTTTTTAAACCGTATAACACATCCAAAGGAACATAAAATCACTTAATAAAACCATAATGAACCATATTAATTTAAAAAAGTTTTTGGATTTCTAATTAATGAATATAATTGCATTATACTGGTCTTTAAAGAGAAGGAATCTTTCAGATGCAAGGTAAGGAGAAATTCTCGAACCCAATTTTCATCCTTCTGGATATCCCTATTTCATAACATTTTTGATATGGTTACTCCTAAAAAATCATTTTTTCATCATTTTATTTCCTTTCCTAAGATATAAATGTTTACCACTATTGTTTATTTCAAAAAAAATGTTTTACAAAACAACACTTCTTTTAAGAACTCACCTTTTACATCTCATTACAAATTTACGGTTCTTGTATAAAGTATGTTATTCCCTCTTTCTTTTGGGAACCCAAAGTTTATGAAGGTTTCCCTATGAGATGAAATCCATTAATTTTCATGGATTAGTTATGTTTATTTATTCTATATGTTCATTGTGGCATGCATGATAAATGATAATGTTATGATGCGACTGGTGCGCCTGGAATTATATAGCATAATATGAATATTTAAATGTGAGAGGTGCGCCCGGAATTATATAGCGCTCCAATGCAATGGGTAAAGTGATAAATGTCATGATTAAATGTGAAATGTTTTGTGAACAATATGCTATATTGGTTCATAAATATGTGTGGTAGTTAACCACAAAGACATGATTTTTTATTTTTATGCATTGCCACATTTCAAGTCTTTAATTTATGCTCAACTAATAGTCATGATATTTTTCTCATGTTATGATTATACTCACCCCATGCTATATTTTTCTGATATATCCACTTACTGGGATTATAGCTCACCCCTTATGATGTATATCCTTAGGTGTCTACATGCACTAAGCGGAGGACAAGTTCCAATAAGAAGATAGAGAAGAAGTAATTAAATAAATGATTATTCTTGTTTTTGTAATTATTATCTATGGTCCTAGTTTGCCCAGGATACTAATCCTTTGGATCTTCTATGTGTAATTATAGTATGTTGTTTATCTTTAAAATGATGTAATAGTATTGTAATAAATTTCAGGGTCGCTACAGTTGTTGTAAGAACCCTGACCTTTTTTTCAGGCATGTTTTCCTTTTCTGGTCGTTTTTTGGAAAAGTGGAGAATTAGGAAATTTTTTAAGTACACACCATGTACATTACAAGTACATGCCGTATACTTTGATAACTCTCGAGGTCGTGTGATGTCGTGTCTTGGCCACACAGACAGCCTTGTAGGGGTGATGTGGAGGCCGCTTAATTTGGAGTACGGAAAAGAATAGTACACACCGTGTACTCCAAAAGTACACACCGTGTACTTTCTTTTTTTTCATTAAACAGATCGGGGTCACGTCTAAACCCCGAAATCATCTTCTTCTCCAGCTTCTTCGACAGGGAGTGAGGGTACGACTACGGATCTTCTACGATCCATTGATCTATCACCGGTTATCCAAATCAAATGTTGTCGGTTGCATTAGTATCGCAGCGGTGAGTTCTTTGTTCTTCTTTGTCCACGTTTCCTGATTCCTCCTCTTATATGAGTTCTTGGAGGTTGAAATTTTTATTAATTTTTGTAGATATACTTCGTTCTAGGCCTATTCATGTGCCGAGGTTCAAGTATATCGATCTCCTAGGATCGAGGTAGGTGGTTTGTTGCATTAAATTGAATGTATTTGAGTATTTGTGAAAAATTATCGGATTCCCATGTATCAGGTACCTCGGGATAGGGTTTTTGATCCTGCATTATTATCTGCCAAAGACTAATTGTATGCTTGCGGCTGTTAGATGAATAATGATTGCTTGTTAGAATGTTTGAGGATCACCCCATGGGTGATTCCATTGTTTTGGGTGTTTATCATCGTTTGGCTTAGGTGTCCTGTGAGGCAGACCTTGTGGCATTGATAGTCTGCCTTGATATAATTTATTGCATGTATTACCTACTATTTATATGCTCTTGATGCATTGTAGCTATTATCCAAGTAGTTTGTTGAACTTACTTAGGGATTCTAACAGTCGTTTATGCCCGACTAGACTTCTCAAGGCTGTGTGAACCTGGTGTGGTAGTGTAAAGATGGAATTGATGATTATGGTATTCCATAGAATGTTATTTATAAATTTAGTATCATTCGCAGGGCCTACGGTAATTGGACTTTATGTTTTCTCAGGGTTTCCTTAGTTACGTATCAGGACTACAAGAGGAATTAGACATAAGTGCTTCCCAAGAGAGTCTTTAGAAATCGTTGTAAGGCCATGGGGGAATTGACCGTGAAATCTTCCCATAGTGTATGTGACTTTGTGTGATTATTCTGACTAGAGGGGTCTACCAGTAAGAGCCACCCAGAGAGTCAGTGTTAATATTGTTTGGTTGGTAGTGACGAGTCCACCAAGACAATGAACAAGCTTGGGTTTTGTACTGCTTGTTGTTTAGGTAGTCTTCTGAGATACTTGTTGTGTTACTTGCTATGATTTAGGATTATATAGCTATTTTCTAGATTCCTTGGTTGATAACTAAATGATTAAGCTGAGTTAATAAATAAATGTGAATGGTGATTTGTAGGATTGTTTACTTTAGTGTACTATTATTTCTCTACTGCATTTATTTCCTTTACTTTTTCTATATTGCTCCCTAACAGTAGGGCACGTATCTTGTGGTGGTTTCCTACTGGGATTAGTCTCAAAACCTGTTTGGGTCCTACTTTTTCGGCCCAAACATGTTATATGGTTGCAGTTGTGGATAGGTAATGTGGCCCCTCTACTTCAGGTACATGATTTCTAGTTGGAGTTGGAGAGCATAAGACTGAGCTTAGGCTTGCGATGCTACAGGAGTTGCTGTTTACTTTTAGTACTTTGTTTCTCAGTTGTATTTCAACACATTGTTGTGTTTTGCTTCTTTCCATAGATACTTGTACCTGCTGAATCATTATCATCATTACTATATTTTCATTGTTTTTTCTGTTAGTTTTAGTTATTGTATGTTCTTGACTACTTCCTCTATTGACAGTTATTTCATTTCCCTTGTATACCTTACCAAATTAGGGCATAGTTTCCCCAATGACTCACCAAGGCCCTCACTACTAGTCGGCAGGCTCTAGCGTTTTGGGAAATGTGCTTGAGGGCATGTGGAAAATCGGATACTGGGCACCATTTGAGTGGCTCCGAATTCGGGTTGTTACAAAGTGGTATTAGAGATAGGTTCCTTTCTTTCTATTGACTTACTATTTTGAGAAATTAGACAGGGATATAACGGAATAGGTAAATGGTAAATAGTTGTGCCTGGGAGTTCAAGAACCCATGTACAGGTAAAAATCCAAGTTACCTCAAATATTGTAATTTTCGAGTTTTTCAAATGTTATAATTTAATTGATTTCACCATTTGGTGGTGCACTTGTTTTGTGCTATTACTATTTATATGATTGTGGTTCTATTTTGTTGCAACATAATGAGATGAGGGTATTCCATCTCATGCATCATATAGGCTCCTGTTAGAAAAATAACATGTCATGCATTTTTCCATGCCATCTATATTGAATTAGAATTTTCATGTTGTTGGGATAGAATAGGTGATAGACTATGCATGTTGTTCTGATAGCTGTTGTGATAGAATATCTACTATGTTGATAGGGTATCATATGTTTAGAGCTTCATTATCATGGATGCAAAATGTTGGTCTTTGAGGTGTTATGGGCCCTTGAGGGTCATAATTTGGTTGATCATGAGTTTTTTATACTGTTTACTTGTTATGTTCGTTATTATGATGTCATGTTTTGATTTGCGGGGAATATGGGCCACCACGGATCAGAATTTGGAACCTTAACGCTTGTTTTCTGTGATTTCTAGGCTCCGGTGTAGTTCTGATCTAACTGTCCAGAAAAACCTATAATACATGGCATGTACTTTATTAATACACACCGTGTAGTGTATATCTGTGTCACAGAATGTGGGAGAAAAAACACAGGGTTCTGGAAAATCTTGTAGGAACACGTCGTGTACTGGTTTAGCACGTCGTGTAGTATGAAATAGGTACCCCGACCGTGTTACAAACAACACGGGTCGTGTTATCTTTTCACATACACGCCGTGTCTGAATTTTACATGCCATGTAGCTTGATCTAGGTGCACAGCCATGTCACGAACAACACGGGTCGGTGTCATCCTTTCTCTTACACGCTGTGTTCTCATGAAACACGCCATGTAGTGTCAGCCGTGCAGACGGTCGTGTAGCTAACCATCACAGTCTGTTAGAACTTTTTAGTAAACGACGTGTCCTCCTAGAACATGCCATGTAGTGTGACTTGGGTACACAGGACGTGTCACTAACAACATGGGCCAGGTAAAGCTTGTCTCATGCACTTTGTGTCTTCCTTGAACATGCCATGTAGTGTTGTCTTAGGAGATCCATGTGGCTTAACCATGTAGAAGGACTCGGGAATGTAAGAGGATTCAAGAACATGTCTTGTGTTAAGAAAAAAAGCCGTGTATTTGGGGTGTTACATGACCAATTTAGGTAGAAGTACATGACTGTTGAATGACCTAAGGAAACATGATGTGTAAGGAAAGAACACGTCATGTAGTCATGTTTTGATTAACTTGAATGCCTTCGTCTCCCTATTCCTTCTTGGGCCTTCATTTTTTCTATCTTGGATAATCATGAATCTTAGGTGTTCTATTGACCTTGCATATTCATGTCACCGAGATGTCCTCCGGTTGCATGTCAGGAACCAGGCAGTGACTGTACCCCTGATACAGCAGATCGGGGACTACTTGTAGTTCCGCCTTTCGTTCCGGACAAGGCGCCTGCAGTGATTACAGACACTGCTGCCGAAGTTCAGTTCAGAGAATGTTTTATGAGATTCATACAGACCATCCAAGGATCTTAGGATCCTGCCCCATCTATGGCAGTGCTGACGTGGGTTTTTCAGCAACATCATTCTCCCACATTCGCAGGGGATGGAGGACCGCAGGCTGCGGAGTCATGGCTAGAGGCCATGTTGTACATCTTCAAGAATCTGCAGATGCCTCCGAAAAAGATAGTGAATCTTGCAACATATATGCTTCAAGACTCTTCCAAGAGATGTTGGGATGTGTTTTTGCAGGTAGTGCGCCAACAGGTTATGGCTTGGGATGAGTTTCAGCAAACGTACTACGAATACTTCTACCCGGTGACGCTGAGTGATGACCGAGCCAGAGAGTTCATGAACCTGTAGCAAGGTACCCTCAAAGTTATGGATTATTCCTCTTGTTTCATAGAGTTATGGAATTTCACTCTTGTTTGGCGGAATGATGAGTTGTTTTTAGTGAGGAAGTTTGAGGAAGGCCTCAGAACGGACATCAGATCACAAGTGAATGTCATTTAGTTGACTTCTATTACTATGATTGTCAACTAAGCCCATATCATGGAGGGAAATCTGAGGGAGACTAGAGATGTGGACTAGGGCAGTTCAACACCCAGGGATGATTCGTTTCAGATAGACAGTAGGAAGCGCCACCGTGAGTCTACACGAGGTGATTTGAGTATGTGAGGTATTCTTTATGGTAGACAGGATCTTCCTTCTGGAAACCAAGTGGTGTGTTATCAGTGTGGAAGAAGCGGTCATAAGGAGACTCAAAGCCCAAAATACCCAGTATAGTGCCGATCTAGTGGCAAGATGGGTCGTCTGCAGCATTTTTGCAGAGTTCTCCTGCCAGCGGATAGTGAATTTGGATCAATTTCGACTTCGCGTACAGGAGTAGGACTACCATTTCCACAGCAGACCAAGGTCCGGAGTCCTTCAGGTCGTTCAATCCAGGGTAGAGTTCATGGACGAAGTGGAAAGGCTCAGGGGGGGCGGGGGTTAGCTCAGGGATCTCAGGCTGCTACAAAGGGATGTGGTGCATGCCATACTTTTGCAGCAGAGCAGATTCATCAAGAGCAAGATCCTGGACCTTCTACAGTTAGAGGTACTATTTTTGTGGACTCAATTTTATCCTCGGCACTTTTCTATACAAGATATTCTTATAGCATTATTTCTGTGTATACTTTGGAAATCCTTAGACTTACTGTTTATGCATCTTAGGAGATGATGATGTTAAACACTCCCTTCAGAATTAGAACTTCTAGAGTGAATTAGTTCGTAGACTGCCCCCTTGAGGTTGGTGGATGTTGTTTTCTGTGGAGTCTCTATGTTTTGGAGATGACAGGCTATGATGTCATTCTCGGGATTTACTAGTTAGTTCTCTTTCATGCCTTTGTCGATTTCTATCACCATTAGCTGATTTTTACATCACCGGAGGGTGGATCTTTTATTCACAAGGGCGAATTGGATGTCCATGCGAGAAGAGCTGGACTAGAACATCATGGGTTGGGCGGTGTTACGGCCCAGATTTCTAGCTTATATCTGGATGACCAAGGGACTTCTCATATAGACTTTACTCCAGTGGTGGATCATTTCAGGGATGTGTTTCCAGAGGACTTTATAGGTTTTCCTCCATAGGATTATGTAGAAGTTTATATTGATCTTGTTCCTAGAATAGCACTGGTGTCCATTCCTCCTTATAGGATGGCTACACCTGAGTTGCCAGAGCTCAATAAGCAGTTGGAGGAGTTGCAGGTGAAGGGTTTCATCCGACATAGTACTTCTACTTGGGGTTCGCCTGTCCTGTTTGCGAAAAAGGCAAATGACACCCTTAGGCTTTGTGTGGATTATCAGAAGCTGAACCAGTTGACGGTCAACAACCGATATCAATTTACATGGATAGATTATCTCTTTGGTCAGCTTCGAGGTCAAAGAGGGTTCTCAAAGATATACTTGATATCTGGTTATCATTAGTTGCATGTCAGACCATATGATATACCTCTTATAGCCATTCAGAGCTTGTATGGTGTGTATGAGTATATGGTTATGATGTTCGGTCTCACCAACATGCCAGCAGTTTTCATGGCGCTGATGAATAGTGTATTTCATCCTTACTGGGATTTTTTCGTGGTGGTTTTCATGGATGGTATCTTTGTGTAGTCTCACATTCAGCACGACCATGCTACCCATCTTGAGATCGTTTTGAGTACCCTGAGGGAGCATCAATTATATCGTATGCTCTCTAAGTGACAATTTTGGATGGACGAGATTCATTTCTGGGGTCTTCTCATCCCAGAGACAGGAGTATCAGTAGACCCTGAAAATGTGAGAGCAGTAGATACCATGGAGAAGCCAAAGAATGTCTTTGAGGTACGAATTTTCTTAGGGATGGATGGTTACTACAGGTGGTTTATAAATGACTTATCATTCTTAGTAGTGTTGTTGATGGGATTGACTGAGGAGGGGGTGAAGTATGTTTGGTCAGAAGCATGTGATTCTGCCTTTCAAGAGCTGAAGGGGAGATTGAATTCAGTACCGATTCTAGTTTTTCTAGAGCTGGGAAAGAGTTATACAAGTTTCTGTGATGCATCAGGCATCGGGCTTAGAGCATTGCTTATGCAGGAGGATCGTGTCGTTGCATATAGATCTCGGCAGTTGAGGCCATATGAGAGGAACTATCCTACGCATGACCTGGAGTTGGCTGTAATTGTTCATGCTTTGCGTTGTTGGATACATTATCTTCTGGGAGAGCATTTTGTGGTATATACTGACCACAAGAGCCTCAAGTACATCTTCACGTAGCAAGACTTAAATCTTAGATAGTGGAGGTGGGTTGAGTACCTACTGTCTTTTTATTTCTAGCTTGCTTAGAAACCTGGGAAAGGCAACAATGTGGCAGACACACTGAGCAGGAGGACACAGATACATGCAGTTTAGGAGGCCAGCAGTGAGTGGTAGATTAAGGCTATATTCTCCAAAATGCATTTGTTGGTGCACGATAGATAGGGTTAGACTTTTCTTTCTTATGTAGCTGTTACCTCTACACTTCTTGACTGATTTCAAATGAGGCAGCTATCAGATTCTAAAGGCCTAGTCCTACGGGAAAGGGTGTCAGGAAAGGGCCCTCTTCCCAGATGGACCGTAGGCGAGGGTGAAATCTTACATTTCCAGGGACGCGTATGGGTGCCAGCAGATATACGTGAGGATGTGATGCGAGACTTTCATTCCTCATTTTGGGAAGTTCATCCTAGCGTCACCAAGATGTATCATGATCTACACCACCAATATTGGTGCCCAGATATGAAGAGAGATGTTGCTGGTTTTTTCATGAGGTGTTCCACCTATAAGCAGGTGAAGGATGAGCACCAGCGACCAGCAGGGCCTTTTCAGTAGCTACCCATTCCCGAGTGGAAGTGGAATGATGTCGAGATGGATTTTGTGACAGGGTTACCGAGATCATATCGAGGGAATGATGCGGTATGGGTTGTCAATGACAGGCTCATGAAGGTTTCTCAATTATGGACGATTAAGAAGACCTTTGGTGTTGATGATCATTGATAGTTGTACATCCGTGAGATTTTACGCTTGCATGGGGTTACGAGTACTATAATTTCAGATAGGGATGCCCGCTTTACATCACATTTCTGGAAAGAGTTACATAAGGCTTTGGGTACACAGGTACTTTTAAGTACAGCCTATCATCCCCAAACAGATGGCCTGTCAGAGCGCACGATTCAGGTGCTAGAGGACATTCTACAAGCATGCATCCTTGATTTTGGAGATTCTTTGGAGAGACATATACCTCTGGTGGAGTTTTTCGACAATAACAGTTTTCAAGAATCTATTTAGATGGCACAATACAAGGCTTTGTACGGTAGGCAATTCTGATCACCCTTGTGTTGTCTAGAGGTAGGAGAGGCATCTATGTTGGGACCTTGTCTTTTATAGGAAACCACTGAACATGTGGAGTCGATTCGGAAAAGGATGGCTACTGCAGAGTATCAGCAGAAATCTTATGCTATCGGTGTCGATGACCTTTGGAGTTCATGGTCGAAGATCAGGTTTTACTACGCGTTACTCCTAGGTTGGGACACAAGAGGATCATGAGATCGGGGAATCTTTCACCGAGATACGTTGAGCTGTTTTAGGTTCTGGAGAGAGTCGGGCTCGTTTCTTATAGGTTGCAGTTACCTCAGAGGTTCTAGGCTATGCACGACATCTTCAATGTTTCTCAACATCAATGCTATTTCTCATATCTATCTCATGATTTTCAACCTAAGTAGGTTGATCTGGAGAAAGATGCATCATTCGAGGAGAATCCTATCAGGATTGTTGATCATAGTGAAAAGGTACTCTGTGGATAGTCTGTTCCTCTGGTATGGGTGCTATGGCAGAAAGGCCATGTATAGGATGAGACTTGGGAGAGGGAGACTGATATGCAATCACAATGGCCAGATTTTTTCGAGGTTTCTTCTTTGCCACCTTGTTAGGGAAATTCGAGGATGAATTTATTTAAGGGAGGATTTTTTAAGAACCCGAAACTTATTTTCAGGTATGTTTTTATTTTTTTGGTCGTTTTATGGGAAAAGAGGCGAATCTGGAAATTTTCTAAGTACAGGCTGTGTACTTTACAATTACAGACCCTGTAATTTGATGCTGCTCGAGACCATGTGTTGGCCGTGTCCTAGCCACACACATGGCCATGTAGGGGTTATGTGGAGGCTTCTTAATTTAGAGTATGGAAATTCCTAGTACACGCCGTGTACAACAAAAGTACACACTGTGTACTTTAATTTTTTTCATTAAATGGACCGTGGTTGATTCTTAACTCCAAAAACGTCTTCTTCTCTATCTTCTTTGACCAGTAGTGAGGGTACGACAATAGATCTTCTTCAAGCCACCGATCTATCAACGGTTATCCGAATCAAATGGAGTCAGTTGAATTAGAATCGAAGTGGTGAGTTCATTGTTCATGTTTGGCCACATTTCCTGATTCCTCCTCTTATATGAGTTATATGAGGTTGAGCGTTTTAGGCGTTCTCGTAGATCTACTCCATTCTATGCCGATTCACAGGATGAGGATCATGTATATCTATCTCCTAGGATCGAGGTATGTGGTTTTTTTCCTTATGTTGAATGTCTTTGAGTTTTTGTGAAACAATACCAGTTTCCCATGTATCAGGTATCTCGGGTTAGAGTTTTTGATGTTGAATTATTATCCCCCTTAGGTTGCTTTTATGCTTGTGGCAGTTAGAAGAATAATGATTTCTTGTTAGCATGTTTGAGGATCACCCTATGGGTTTTTCCCCTTGTTTTGGTGGTTTATCTCCATTTGGCTTAGGTTTCCTATGAGGCATACCTTGTTGCATTGATTTCCTGCAATGATATAATTGATTGCATGTATTGACTACTATTTATATGCTCTTGATGCATTGTAGCAATTAGACAAGTAGTCTTTTGAAATTACTTAAGGATACTAACAGTCATTTATGCACGACTAGACTGCTTAGGGTTGTGTGAACCTGGTGCGGTAGACTAAAGAGGGAATTGATGATTAAAGGCTTACCTAGAGAGTTAGTTATAAATTTAGTATTGTTCACAGGGCCTACGGGATTTGGATTTTGTGATTCCTCAGGGTGTACTTAGTAATGTATCTGGACTGCTAGGGGAATTAGATGTAAGTGCTTCCTTAGAGAGTCTTTAGCTATCGTTGCAAGACTGTAGGGGAATTGAAGGTGAGAGCTTCCCAGAGTGTCTATGCCTTTGTGTGATTATTTTGACTAGAGGGGTCTACCAGTATGAGCCACCTAGAGAGTTAGTGTGAATATAGTTTAGTTAGTTGTGACGAGTCCACCAAGCCAAAGAAAACATTTGGGTTTTGTTCTTCTTGTTGTTTAGGTAGTCTGCAGAGATACCTGTTGTGTTACTTTCTATGCTTTGTGATTATATAGATGTTTACTAGATTCCTTGGTTGATAACTAAAAGATTAAACTGAGTTAATAAATAAATGTGAATGGATATTTGTAGGATTGTTTACATTAGTGTACTCCTATTTCTCTACTGCATTTATTTCCTTTACTTTTTCTATATTTCCCACTGACAGTAGGGCACAGATCTTGTGGTGGTTGCTTACTGAGATTAGTCACACACCCTGTTTGGGTCCTGCTTTTCAGCCCAAACAGGTTATAGGGTTACAGGTGTGGATAGGGACTGTGACCCCTCAACTTTAGGTACATGATTTTTGGTTGGATCTGGAGAGCATAGGACCGAGCATAGGCTTGCTATGCTGCTGGAGTTGCTATTTATTTTTAGTACATTGTTTCTTAGTGGTATTTCAACACGTTGTTGTGTTTTTCTACTTTCCATAGATACTTGTTCCTGATGCATCATTATCATCATTACTATATATTCATTGTTTCCAATGTTTGTTTCAGTTATTGTATGATTTTGAGTTCTTCCTTTATTGACTATTATTTCTTTTCCCTTGTATACCTTACCAAATGAGGGCATAGTTTCCCTACTGACTCACCAAGGCCCTCACTGCTATTCGGAAGTCTCTAGCGTTTGGGGGAACTGCGCTTGAGGCCATGTGGAGAACCGGGTACGGGGTACCAGTTTAGTGGCACCGAATTCGTTTCATTATAGTTGGTATCAGAGGAAAGGTATAGTTAAGTTGGTAAATAAGATTAGTGAACCCTAGAGAAAACATCTAGCATGAGACTATGCACAAATATTCACATATGTGTATATACATAGGGATCCCATATGTTATTCTTTTAGTATAAATTGATCAAATAAATAAGTTATTTATTCAAGAATTTTTTGACTTATGTTTTTTTCTAACCTTTTATATTTTATAAAATCGTGGGAAACATGAGAAATGAGGCCTACAACTCTTGCGAGGTCCAAAGAAACGATTTCTCGAACGACATCCCCAATGATTTGGCATGTGGAGTTCAAAACAACATGGAGATGCTGGTCTCATCAAAAGACCAAAAATCCTCCCTATCCCATTCCCATATTCAAGAGCTACTGGTCTCATCAAAATACCATTCCTATCTTCTATAAAGAGCATCTCAAGAGGAGGATTTAAGAGGTAATTTCTCTCCCTCTTCTCCTTTAATTTCCTTTCATGTTCAAGTTCATTTCTTGATATTTCCCCATATAACTTCATCCAAATGGTATTGTAACTATATTATTACAAATTTACTAAAATGTTATGATTCTAATGGGATATTATATCATCCTACCCCATTTCCACCTTCCTTTTATTTTATTAAGGAGAACGTTGTTCGTGAGGTGTTAATTTATCTCTTTCAAGAACGAAAAGTTTTCTTCTTTAATTTTAACCTTCAAGTCTTGTCATGAAACAATTTTTATGGTTTAACCAGATCATGTTATCTGTATTATCTTATATTTAAATTTATGGAAATAACTTACGACAATATTGTTAGTTATAAAATAAAACAAGTTCATTATGATCGAAAAATCGCTCAAATTAACCCAATCAATCATCATTTAATTCTTATCTAAGGTTTCATCCACATAGATGTAATATAATTTATTATATGATCATCAAAACACAATTAATATCATTAATAACATGTAATATCAGTTCTTTATGTCTACTCATGTTCTACCCAAACATCAGTTTAAGAATACAAGTGAACCACTCAAGAAAACCATAAAAAAAACACTCCCGAACAATGTTTTTTAAACTATAAAACTCATCCAAAGGCATATAAAATCACTTAATAAAAACATAATGAACAATATTAATGTACACAAGGTTATGGATTTATATTTAATGAATATAATTTCATTATACAGGACATTAAAGAGAAGGAATCATTCAGATACAAGGTAAGGGGAAATTCTCAAACCCAACTTTCATTCTTTGGGTTCTCCCTCTTTCACTCCATTTTTATATGGTTACTCCTAAAAAATCATTTTTTCATCATTGTATCAAATTTTATGGGATATACATGTTTACCACTATTTTTTATGTCAAACAAAATGTTTTCCAAAAGAACTCTTCTTTCAAGAACACACCTTTTACTTCTCATTCAAGATTTACGGTTCTTGTATCAAGTATGTTATTCCCTCTTCATTTTGGGAACCCAAAGTTTATGAATGTGTTCTTATGAGATAAAAATCATTCCTTTTCATGGGTTAGTTATGTTAATTTATGCTATATGTTCATTGGGTCAGGCATGATAAATGATAATGTTATGATGTGACGGGTACGCCCAGAAGTATATAGCACAATATGAATGTTTAAATGTAAAGGGTGCGCCCGGAATTATACACCACTCTAATGCATTGGGTAAAGTGATGAATCTAATGAGTAAATGTGAAATTATGTGTGAAAACGATGATATCTTGGTTCAAAAATATGTGTGGTAGTTAACCACTAAGACATGATGTTTGATTTTTATGCATTTCCACATTTCAAGTCTTTTATTTATGCTCCACTCATATTCCTGATCTTTTTCCCATGTTATGATTATTCTAACCCCATACTATATTTTTATTACCTATCCTCTTACTGGGCTTCTAGATCACCACTTTTGATGTATATCCCCAGGTGGCTATATGCACTAAGGATAGGAAAAGTGCCAATATAAAGATAGAGAAGAAGAAATTAAATAAATGTTTATTCTTGATGTTGTAATTATTATGTATGGTCCTAGTTTTCCCAAGAAACTAAACATTTGGATACCTTATATGTAATTATTTTATGTTTTTTATATTTAAAATGATGTAATAGTAATGTATGAAAAGGAAGGGTCTCTGTAAATACATTTTTTCATGGAATTGTATATAAAATCAATGGTTAAAATTTAATATTGTCTTCATCATATAGGATTTCAAGATGACCAAAAAGGATTCATGTATGCATGCAGAAGAATGAACCTCTTTTCATTATACCATGGTAGAATCCAATGTTGATAAAGTATTCAATGGAATATCTATCTGAAAAGGGAAGTACAAAAAAATTCATTCCAAATTTGTTTTCATTAGGAAGAAGAATGGGTAGATCATGACCTATATAAATTCAAGGGACCTTAATCGACACTACCTGAAGAATTATTTATTTATATTGATCACGAAACTCGCAATCAATGAAACAACTAGATTTCAAGACTTTTCCTTTATGGATGGATATTTTGGGGATAATCCATTCCAAATAAACCCTAATGATGAGTAAGAAACATTCTTATGAGAACTTCATGGAAAATGTTTCCACTAGTTCATTACATTTATCTAAAATAACACTGGGACAACTTATCAGTGTTCTATCCATTATATCATTAAAAATATATTTGGATAAATGGAAAACCATTATGTTGATAAGATGATGTTTACATCTTTACATCATTATTATCACCTAGATGGTCTTTGAATAATGTTCAAAAATAGTTGCATCCCAATTAGAAGATTAGTCCAATGAACTGTTCCTTTGGAGTTATATAAATAAAATTCCTCAGATTTGTGATACGCCTCAATGGATTCTTGGATGATCCAGAAAGGAGTAGTGTATTACATAAAATAAGATCTCTATATAATATTAATGAATTGAGAGTTATCCAAGGACACATTTCTCTTAATACGATTTTTATAGCCAACCTGGCTGAAAATTACCTCCCCATTACTATGATAATGAAGTAGGGAGTTGTCAAATAGTGAGATGAGGACTTGCAATATGATTTTAGAACCTCAATAAGTAACTAATGCATCCTCTAGTATTAATGATTATTTTAGATGTACATAAAATTATACTATATGTATCCACCATTGAATGGCCACTTGACACTCTCCACACACAGAAAAGTTGTGGAGAATGAAAACATATTGTTTTGGTTAATCTGAAAAATATATATACTAGTACAATATATTATAAAATTAATACGAACATACTTATTCTCATATTCATAGTGTAAATGTTGAGGCATTACTTTTAACACCATGAGATACACCGGTTCTCCCCTATTAATCAACTCATGTATATACTTGGATGGCCAATGATAAGTAGTTTCTTGGCCTGATGGGGGGTTATTATATAAGAATATTATAACCAATTCATGTCACAATAACCAGTTAATGGGAATTCCATGAAAATTTCCTTGTAGAACATCCAACCCTAGAAAACATGTAAGTGGACACAATACTTTTAAATGAATAATTATTCTATATAAATGTGACTCTCTGTAAGTGGGAGATATATTTTTACGGTTCCTACCAATATCGGATTGTCAAGAGGATTGAAAAACTCAATTTCATCCTAGTTTGTTTATGGATTGTATTTGTTTCCCCAAATAAGGAAATTTTTCTTACTCATTTCAATCCAAAAGCATCCTTAATAATTAGGTGCAATACCAATACCGTATCATTGGCTAGAAATAGTCCCTACAACTACTGATATCCAAACTGAATGCCAAAGGGGACTTAAAGTTTTTTATCAAACTAATCAATAGTGAATATACAATCCAAAAGTACGAATTGACCCCTCTCATTAGCTGCATGGGTGGATTAATGAATGAATTCCATTTCAATCCAAAATGGAGTCATGTCCCTTAATCAATGAATTCTTATGCTAATTCACTAGAAAAGGTAGCCACAGTTCTTCATGATCATAGTTATAAAGAGGCATTCTTCCACAACACACATTGAAAGATAGTATAACTAGTCATTATATGTGACATTGTGGAATATAATTATATAAAAAATGACCTAGAGAACGATGAGTTGAAATCCACCACTAAATGGATGGATCCCATGATAGATTACCCATAAAATGGGGATCTCCCATCAGGTCAAGGAATAAGGGAATATATTTGACCGAGGGTAGTGAATATACCCCTTAAGGATTGTCAAACTGAGGAGAAATACTTCCATTAGCGAGGTTTCAATGGATTCATCCACAAATTAATTTAATAATGAGATACTCACAACATTTTGATGGATTTTCATGACTTTAAATTCTCACCATTTTGGAACCAGATGATCCCACCAAATTTGGAGACTTGGTTACTACTGGTAGACAGTGATTCAGGACTAATTTTTTTTAGTAGAGTAATTAACAAATTTCAGATTCATGAAAACAACTTATAGGATCCTCTAGAGTTTCTACAGTAAACAAATTTTTCTAAAATTATCTATTTGGGGAATGGAAGTCATGGGGCCATATCCCCTAGCTATAGTGGTTATAGTTTCAATATAAACATTCTATGACCAAAATATTTTCCAAATGGTTTGATTATATACCATCATGAATTTTAGTATGAATAATATCATCATAATTTTGATGTTCAATATTATTACCTTATTTTTTCCCTTACACAATATTAATGCATAATGGAACCAATTTTTGTTCTTCTAAGTTAACGATTCTATATCTAGAGTATGACATCAAGTCCAACAATTGAACTCATTCTAATTAATCAAAAAATTTAAATATATAGGAATTATATATTTTTCTCCAAAATATACTCCACAAAAAGATGGAGAAAGAAAATTATTCTTGGCTAGATAAAGTCACGATGGATTTATGGTATTATCATACAACAACTCGCACAACCATACAGGTGACCCCATATTCACTGGTGTTTGGAATTGAAGTAGTATTAATAATCATTGTCAATTTTCCCTCACTCAAAATATTTATATTTAGAAAACTATCAGATGATATAAAAATAGTAAAACCATCTATATGATTTAGAATTAATCGATGAGAAAATGTTTCATACACTACACAATGACAAAGTTCATCATTATCAAACAGTGTGGGGGTTGGTTCCCACCAAATAAGAATAAAAAAATTTAAAATGAAATAAATACATTAATATTGGTATTACCTACCCCAAAAGTGCAATGGATCAGAGACTTTTATGGTGCATGAACCTCTAAGGGACTCTCAATTATGTGACCTTTTTGAGGTCATGTGAAGACTCGACGCATAGCACAATACCCGTGACAACTCCCACAGATTCCCTTTCAATGAACATTCATGATATTACTAAATCTATCATGATAATTGATGTATGTGTGATGAAAACTGAATGAGAATCCCTAGGTCTCTTGGTTTTTCATTGTAATATACCTGAGACACCATCTAAAATTCCTCAAAAAATATGAAGGAATGATATCCTAAGAGAGAAACCTCTATTAGACATAAATACCATTCACCCTATCATCATTTGAAAGGTTAAATTTCCTTGATTATATCCATGAAAACTAGAAATACCCCTATCCATTTTAGAATAAAAAATAAGATAAAAGGGAATAGATGTGGGTTACCAGTGGTCAGTAAAGGACATGTGATGTGCCCCCGACAATATGCAAGGCAATGCAAGTCCCTAATGACATGTCTGCCTCATATCATGATGTCCCTTTGACATTTAAACCTCTCCACACAGAATTCATCACGTATGTCTAAAAAATTACATTCTTCCTCGTTGGTTCTCTATCGATAAATGTATATAATTTTCCATAAACATGCGCACACATCCAAACATGACCCATATTGGTCATATGAGGAATCATCAAACAAATATATATAATATCCCAGAAATTTCACATGAAAACTCAATATACCCCTAAACCATTGTACTGTAAAATAATGGGGATAAAAGGTAAATGGAAATAGGTGCTCATAGTCACTGAAGGAAATGTGATGTGCCCCCGGCGATCTGCATGGAACCACAAGTCCCTATTGATATGTTTTCCTTATCTCACGAAGTCCCTATGACTTGCTAGACTCCCCAGAGGAAAAGCATCATGTTTTTCTAGGAAACATATCACTTCCCATTAGATCATAATGGGAAAATTAATAGATTTTCCCAGGAAATTCTTGATCACCCCCACATGCCCATATCGGTCAGGCAACACGTCACCAAAAAATAGAGTAATTGCCCTTGACAATGGTAATGAAATACGAAATGACTCCCAAACCATGTCACATAAAAAAGAAAATAAAGGATGGAATATTTTGAAGGTATTTTTGGTTATAGAATGAAATGCAACATGCCTATGAATTCTACAACATAGTCTCGTGACACCCCCAGAAAAAATCATCCTTGTCTCATAGAAAGCCCCAAACAAGTCGTAAAGTATCTCAAAAATGCATTTCAACATGCACCATGGATCTCATAAAGGATGTTGAGAATATCAATATGAAAAGGTTAAATGTAAATTTACATTCCCACATGATCAAAAGAGTCTTCATCAATCATCAATAATCTGGTTAAGGAAACATTAATAGAAGAGACATGAGACCACTAAAAATAAGGAGATGGACTCAGAATGACCCATGGTAGAGACTCGAGAAAGCACATGGTTACATCCCAAGTAACAGACTCAAGAATAGATCCATGAATGATACACCATCAAAATTTTTGAACAATCAGATAGGTGATGGCTATAAATTTCCCACCACAGCATGAAAAATGCACTGGCTACTTCGTGAATGAAACTGTTGAGCGCAAATTTTGAAAATATCAAAGTAGAATTATCAGAGAAACGAATATGGCGACATGAAAACCTTTCATAATTTAATATACTATTGAGTATCCATATAAGTCATGCATCATACAAAAGTTACTTCATGTGATCATTTAGAGATCATGTGAAGGGCCACTGATAAGGCATTAAAAAAAGATACCACTTGTCATCTATATAACACGACAATACAAATAAATTGATACTAAAAATCCTAATACTTTCACAATAAACTGGATAGAAAATATCAAAAGATTAAGACATAAACAAAATAAAATCTCATTTTCCCTCAGCTGATTCACCTAATCTATTCATGAAGACGTGACAACACCAGTTTACATCAAATAGAACACAAGAAATTCTTCCAATGTGATATTTGGGACACATGAAATTATAATGAAATTTCGAAGAAAGGAACAAAAACCCTCTTAGAACTCCAACTTGTCTTAGAAAACCTTTTGGTTCTATCACATGAGGTTAGGGACATCTTTCATCTACATCTCTTGACTCATATAAACGTGTTCACTCATATCAATCAAAACTCACCATTGCATCTGGGAATGACAACCAGGCTCTCGCAACACCCTTTAGGTAAGCCAAATGAGACCTGTGAAACCCTCCAGAAATAATTTTTAGGTATCACGATGACCTCTAGAGATTTTATCCAAGACAAGTTACATCATTCAGACCATATCACACTGACCTTTAGACACACCCATCTTTTTCAAGACTGGTCATGTGATGGATTACAGGACAAGCCAAGCATGTCATGTGATGTCCCCTGGACAAGTCTATGAGGTCATACAAAAACTTGTAGACAGGAATTCCAGGATGAAATTGAATTTTAGGATTTTATAGAACTATCCTTCCTCATTATGTAATCCCCCAATACCAGGGAAACCTCAATGTGATAGTCCAAGTTATGTGAGCTACGATGACTCTGATTCCTTATGTATTAAGGATACGTAGGCCATGTATTCAGGGTTCACGATCCATACTGATAATCTAGAGAGATCCTAGTATCAAAGACCTTATCCAAATTAATAAAATTTATTAATTTATAAACCTAGTTTCTCACCACAATTATAGCTCACGTCAGCTTAGGGAGTCGCATTGATTATGTCATATTTACTATACACAACTTGATTACAAGAGAAACCTCTGTGGGTATGATCAGACTACTGGAATCATATATTGTGTCCCTGATCAATAGAAAATACCTCTTGGTATGATCCACTAACATCCATGAAACCACATGGATATTCGTAATGTCTTCGTGTACGATCATACACCTTATGCAATCAGTGGGATAAGAGTTAAATGAACTATGAGAACTCTGATTCCTTCAATAAAAGGGATATGTAGGATACCCTTATATTGAAAAAGTGTTATGACACACATCCCAAGGACTTTCTCATCCATAAGTCCCACATATATATGACATGAAACTGATCATTTTTTCCACTTGTTACTCACATTGATCATATCTCATATGGTCTTAGGGAGATGCAATGAAAACCTCCTTAGGAATCACGAATCTCCACTCACTAGGAAAATCCTAGTACGTCATCCCCGATGAGTGGCATTGTAAGATTATCCATCATATATGGTCATATACATGGGGCCAGTATCACGGGTCTAGGGGAACTATGAAAACTATATTTTCTTCCACAACCCTTATATGTAGGCCAACTATCCTAGAGGTTAGAGCTCCATATTGGTGAGACTAGTAAATCTTAGCATCTAATTCCCTTATTCAAAGAAATTACATTGATTACTTATTATCCCTTCTTTATTATAACGGGCAAGGCTCATGTAGAATTAGGGATTTCCAAGTATCATAACATCTTCACTATAAACAATAATAATGTTATAGGTAATCACAGTGTGTTGGACCCAAAATAATTGAACTATCATGACTCTTATTCCTTCCATAACCAGTATATGTAGGATGTCTGCATAATTCCCAATCTATAAAAATTGGTGTCCCAGTACCCACACATATGTCCTCCCTACATGATGCTAAACTCCACTGAATAACCACACTATGTTGGTTTTGATTACTGCAATAACCAGGATACGTAGGATGCCTCATAATGGATCAATCCCTTCCCTGAAATATTAGCTTCCTCCTCACATAGCTGCATATTTCAATTATTTTTATCATACGGATTCAACAACTAAAGTGGTTACTCAACTTTAAGGATATGGTTGAAGAATCTAAAATACATACAGATGGATTCACTAATGAGAGTGCACTCTATTTAGTTCATCAATGAAACTCCCATAATTTTTTAATTAGGGAATTAGTTAGTGAATCATTTTGTCAGGTAACTAGTCCCATATTAGGATTAGGAAGAGATATAGAAACATATCATAAATATATTTGAGATTCACCTAGTATTTAAAAGATCCCTATAAAATGGTGTAATGAGCCTGATCACCCATCCTCTCAACCCATGTGATTTTCCAAGAGTCATTGGGCCTGAAAACCCATATGAACGTTGGCCTTTGGAATGCAATTCTACACTGATCTACCAATGGGGGAACCATTGGTAGATTATGGGAAAAGTAAAAATGGCATCCCAATGAGAAAAACCCATTTCACACCTAAAAACCCAATGGAACAAAAGTGGTGAACCAAACATGAATATCTCTAATA
This sequence comes from Viscum album, assembly GCA_963277665.1. Classification (NCBI taxonomy): domain Eukaryota; kingdom Viridiplantae; phylum Streptophyta; class Magnoliopsida; order Santalales; family Viscaceae; genus Viscum; species Viscum album. The sequence goes on along the minus strand of OY728131.1, from coordinate 1,641,517,338 downwards.
AAAAATGACAATTTATTAGTCGCCAGATAATTTTTCCCATCATATGTGATAAAAATGGTAACACTGACATTAATCTCTGTAAAACAGAATGGCTTGATTACAATATGACCAACCACCTTGTTTTTGAAACCTTATAAAAATAAATAAATAAGTCTCACTTGATCAAATAAATGAACCTCTATAACTAGAGTTATAATGAATTAATTATATCATATTTTTCATAATTCCAAACGAGAAGAATGGTCAAATCATGGAATCTCTGAGAATTGTGTGAACCACAAAAATCGGATTGATCACATTATTCCTATGATATTTCACTAGTATTAACCTTGTACATTTTTAATGAATTAGTATATGTATTTATTACCTCAAGATGTAAGACATTGTCTTTATCGTCTAGTAATCTCTATAGATAGTCATCTAAAACTGCAAACTCTGGGGGTCGAAATATAATCTCCGTTGGTTTAAAATTAGAATGATAGGTGGAAATTATGATGCTTCAGGAGTACCACAGACATGGTACAATCACAAACAAGGAGGATACTGATAATTTTTCTTACCTCGATGACTGGAAATTCCACATCGCCCAAGAACTATTGTTGGTAAGATGGTGGATCTCATTACCATGACCAACAGGTACTTGATAATACCCCATGATTGAGAAAACAAAAATCATAAATAACTATTGATGGTGGACCATGAGGCTATATATGGTTACCTTTAGGCTATGGTGCCACCGAGGTTGGAACCTATCAACCGTTCTGAACCACACTAACCCACTAGTACACATTAAAGGCATGAACAGAGTACCATACAATATAGAACCACCTCAGATGACTAGGCATGGGATTCAAGGAAGACTCATTAGATGGAGGTGACATTGGATATCCAAGAGAGGGATCATAACCCCAAACATGTCAATGATGACTGCTATCATATTTTGAAAGGAACCATAAAGTAGGCACATATCCTTGCTCATTCAGAAGAATTCTACAAGGATACCCTAGCTATAGGAATGGGGAAACCCTATACCCCTACCCCCATGTAAGAATACCATCAGAATATTTAAGTGGCATAAAGTGGAAAGAATAGGGAACATATCCCTTCTTCAATTTAGTACTTATACTAGTTTATGATGAATAAAGAAAATGTTAAAGATCATATTCTTTCACACACATTTCTAAAATTCCAAATATTTTAGAAACAAAAGAAGAAATCCGTAGACATAATCCAACACTATTGCAAATACAGGGAAATGTGCATACACTTATCCATATATCCGGGATATCTCAACACTTTGATCATTGTGAACAAGTGGTTGTACTTTATCCAGAACCCATTATTTCTATATCATGGGAGGATTATCTCCATATTATGATAATGGGATATGAATTAGAAGGAGATCATATTCTTGATCAACTTTGGATCACCATGTGAGAGAAAAACATTCCTCGGGACAAGGAAACATTCCTGTCGAAGAATTCTATCATCATATTCAAAAGGCCAAGGATCAGTCTCATATCCCCATTTGGTTAAGGTCTCACCACATGAGAAGGTAACATTACTCGAGATAGGCTGATATTCCTATCGAAGAATTCGGGCAGCATATCAAAATTCCTAGTATTGGGAACATATGATCATTAAGTTTATGGATAACCATGTGAGAATGTGACATGCCTTTGGGGAGACTCACATTCATTTCTGTGAATCTACTCGACATTCTCTAGTGGATCATGAAATCCTGATGAATATTTCTAATTCTTCTAACAAAAAATTCATCGAGTATAATTTCAATGTAGAACAGGGTAGACTCATATTAATTATCCCATTACATAGGTTCATCAGCATATTCCTATGAGGAATGCATATTCAGACCATGATCATATTCTTGATCCAACGAGGGTCCACCATGTAAGGGAGACCGACTCCTCATGGAAGTCTCATATTACTACCATGAAAGAGTAGTAGTATATTATAATATCTCACTATTTTTATCTTATTCCCATCCTAACCAAGGAACACCTAGTTAGAATGAAACATGCCTTATGATAGGTACACGTTCATGTCAATAATGAGACAGCTCATCAGAATATCCTGATAGATTCTCAACTGTTGGATAATACAATCATCGAACCGGAAAATTATATATATGTTCTAGAAACCATAATATAGTAGTATCATACCCATGAACAATCCCAAAAGACAGTATGAAATATCTCAAACAAGACGTAGAACATTCCCATACTCAAAATAATTTTAATGCTAGTGTCCTTGTGGACATTTGAGACACATTCTCAACACCACAATGGTGCTTCAACTCTTCTATCAAGGAGAAAGTAGAATAAATTCATTACCATCATATTATTCTATATGGTAGTGTGGATATGGATTGTAGGGACATTTCTCCAAAAATTCACCATGGTCAACTTTCCAACAATGATATCTCCCATGGGCAAGGCAATCCTCCCTCTTTCCAAAAACATATGTAAATAGAGGAAAACCAAACTATGATACCTTTATATAGAGAGGTTCTCAAATCATCAGGGTCAACATTATATGGTTCCCCATTAACATCCTACAAGACTCTACTCCCGCCAGTATGAGACCATTAGAGAAATAATATTTGTCTTATTGGATGAAGGAATTTAATTCTAATGAGGAGGAGGATAGAATTGACATATAGAGGGAGTTAGTGAGAAAAAACTTCCCTATTATGTTCTAGAACTTCATTATATCCAACTATGATATAATTGATGATCTAAAAAATGAGTGTATTCTTTATATATTACGAAATATGTGGTATACTCATTAGCTACTAAAGGATCGATATCTATAGTATCTGAGGAATGAGTTTCACTTTCATGAAATCAATATATTATTTTGTCAGATAGACTTGGATATTATCTCAATGGTTGGGGATGAAAAACTGTAAAAGAATAGTTTAAATTGCTAACAGACTTTCCACCATTGCATCACAACTCTTTGGAAGTTTATCTCTTAATCCACGTCATGCATCTTTATTAGGTATGTGGATAGTATGAATCATTAATATTTTTCACTCACCTAGAATATTAGAACCCATCATATATGGAATCATGAAATGATATAGCCTCTACAGAAATTAGATGACCATGTAATTCTTGGAATAACATTTCCCTACAATAGCATTCTAATGATTCAATGATGACAATGTACCATGGATTTGGAGAGAGTATATGTATCATAATATCAAACTAGAGCCCTTAATATATACAAGGAAATTGAAAAAATGTATACTCACACTTTGATCACTTGGAAAACATTCATCAAGGAATGGTTCTCACCAGTGGATACCATACCACCCAGTTCCCACACAAACACAACTGCACTACATCACAAAGGATACAATAGTAGGTTCCATAGTATCCATCCAGTAGTAGACTCACCCCACTGTGCTAGAAAAATATCTACCACAACCCCAAACCCTTGGATAGTCAATTATTGAGAGAAGTCAGGATATCCCTCTATTGTAGTCGGATAACCCCAACCCACTAGGTAGGGGAAGTTTATATCTCAATCATCATATTCAGGTTCATTTTCCCCTAAGATGAACCTAGTGATATCAGTGATGATTCCATATCCTCAACCGCACTAGAATAGGGGATTTTTTATTTTCATTTCCATCTTGGGAATCATCATGTCTCTAACTAGAGTCATTGGATCCACAATAATATGACCATTCAATGAAAATGGTGGCCCGATCAAACCCCCACCCCAAATGGTGGATGGAATTTTAATAATCATCACCATAGAGAGAATCAATATTCATTATCTGGGGAGGAATAAATTAATGTTAGGTATATGAAAGGATCCTCGCACTGCAACAGAAATCATTGTTTGTTGGGGGCCATTCAATAATCGCTACTAAAAACTCCTTTAAAGTCACTGTTCATATTCCAAGGAGGTATGAACATACAGAAAAGGAAATCTTAACCCACTCGGGTTGCAAGAAAAAACAGGTCAACATGGACAAGGGTTAGAAGTATAAAAGTTATGAATGATATGAAAAATCGTGTTTTTTAGCAGATAGAAATGATAATACTACCATTTCTGCAATATTCTTACATAAATTTCATCACTATCAACATGGTTGTTATTGATCAAGATGCAAGTGTAGAAGGCCACAATGTAGAAAACATACATTTGGAGGAGGGTGATTTGGATGCACCAAATAACTCTCCATTCACCTTGAACAAAATATGTCTCTAAAACATAGATCCATTGGATATCATGTTTCCACATCCACGATGAAATATATCCTAGGGGAAGGGTACATACACATTCTAATATCCTCTCAGAAGAAATGGGGTTCCTTCTTTAGAGTAAAGAATGTGACAATATTATAGAGACATAAAAAATCTTTCAAAATTTAGTGAGAAATTACGTAGAGGAAATATGCACGACAGGAATCATATTTTCAATGAAAGAAAATGTTCTCTATCCCATGGATTGTCTTCCAGTAAGAGTGGTTGTTGGTTCCAAAATGTGTTCAAAGGGAAAATACAAAAAGGGGAAACCAATGCCAAAGGGGATGCTTTGCGAAGCCCTTTTATTCTGTGGCTAGCGCAATGCTATGGCCCCCTCTTTGATTTCTGTAGAGGAAAGAGGTAGATGGCTCTATGGTTACGATGAAATTAATGGAATGATTCTCACCATAGATAAAATTGGATCACCTCTATGATCCCTTGTAATTTGACAGAAGCCTCTACAAGCACCACAGAGGAAATAAAGGAGGCCTCTACACCGTATAATGGATGATGATCGCATCCACTGTTACGATAAACCTAACGCATGCTGCCTCCAATGGAAAATCATGAGTGGCTTTGCAATGTGCTATTAGATCACCAAGCTGCCTCTCGCCTATAAATATCGTGCTTCCCTTGGACCCAATGGATGGATAAACCAACCATTCACCTTCTCTACTCTCATGACGCAAGTCACCGTCTTCTATATGAGTAATTAATAAAAATGACATCTTCATGGTATTTTAGCATTACGAAATACATTTTCCTAAGCTCAAATACAACCCCTCTTCATGCTGGGATGCGCCTAGTGAAGCCCATAGGCCATCACAAAGGAACGAGCACCCTAAGGGAACTCGGGTATTCACCAAGCACTCATGATTCGCAAAGTTCCTTCCAAGCCCATGTGGACCCCATTCTTGGGCATGATCACTATGCTTTGTGAAGTACATTCATTGCAGTTCCATACATTTCATGACACCCATGATCCATAATGTTCTACTTCGTGAAATCCCTTACACATTTTAAATCACCCTTTATAAGCATGTATACCCCATTCCAAGTCTAGGCCACTCAAATTCAGAAAGCATACCCCTTCGTGGAGTCTCTACTTTGTGGGGCCCCAATGCATCGCAATGTCCTTTCTTGTGAATCCCTTTTCTTCGCAAACCCTTCTCCCAAACGACCCTTTAGGAAAGTACGAAGTGATTTCCAGGTCCCATGGGAAATGATTCATATTGGATTGTGTACCCTTTTTATTCTTCTCATAGGCATGCTAATTGATTTTTCATCTTTTTATAGCCTAACTAATGTGATCCCCTTAATGGATCACTCCATAACCCAATCTTCTCTCGGAATTGTCGGTGTCTTCCCTTCACCAAGTGTTAAAGAACACCAATTATATAATCCTTTGGGGTGAGTGGTGAATCCTCATCGTTTGAGCTTTAGGATTTTAAATTTCCCAGCACCACCATCCATAGCACATGACCTTAAACTGTGGTCTAGCCACGTATAATATAAATTGGGTTCCCCATATTGAATATTTTCCATGCACACTGGTACCCACTAAAGTGAGATCATCTTCAAAAGGACTGAGATCCTTCTCACATGGAATGACATATATCAGCAGGGAAGGGAAACCATCAGGGTTTTATCCCATAGCCTTTATTACAGGAGGTCACATCCTTGATGATCCTCTATTCATCCGTGCGTGAAGACTAAAGGAGATATGGTAACATGGAAATCAATTTATTGTCCTTATACCTTTGGGATTTATCTCAATCGGACCTCTATCCTATATTACTCCCCAATATCCATCTCCTAAGCTGTTATCCATGCATAATCCCTGCTTCATTCCACACATACGCACCATTCGTGATGAGGTCATTAGGTCTTTTCTGCCTCTTGTTTCTCGCACCAAGAATTAATCATGTGGTATTAGAGTAAGCATCGACAATGGAATCCTTAAAGGGACACCTTAACATGTTATCCCCAATCCCCCGTTATGAATTATCTAGACCTTGATAATTTCCCTTTCCCAAAAATATATGTTGGAAGCCTCGCTAAGGTTCAATCCCATCACCCAGCTGTCTTGACCAATTTTAGTTGGTTCTCCCTCATCTTGAATGACATTAAACTATATTCTCCCCTCATCTATCACTATGATAAGAATTATATATTCGAACGAAGTGGGTTTTGATCCTTGTCTTCTAGATAGTATACGTTGGAAGCCTCCCAGATGTTCAATACCAATCAACAGTGCAACTTTGTTTTCCCCTTTGCAAGGATCTGATTCTCTGGTATGCCCCTAGGGGTCAGATCAATCTTAGACTGCTAACCACACACAAGCCCCCGACATCATCTTTGGGTCAATATACATCGAGCACATCCCGATACTATTCCCCATTAAAAAATACAATGTTTTTGATCCCTACCTTCTAGGCGGGGTACGTAGGTATCATCCCTAAGGTTCAACCCCAAACACTAGTAACCCATTCTAAATTATGTGGGTTTTGATCCATGCCGCCTAGGTAGGGTACTGAGGAAGCCTCCTTGAGGTTCAACACCAAATACTATTAAACTTAAGCATCCCATTTGTTGGGACTCACATCCTTGGTCCCCCACCTTGTGGAAAAAGACAAACTCATGGGCCTCTAACGATGTCTATCCCCCAAAATGTTGTCAGGTCAAATTCCTTTATGAACACCCCTATTCCCTACCCCTATCCTGAACTATGTGGACTTTTATTCCCTATGACGAGATATGTGGGAAGCCTCATTGAGGTTCAATCCCAGCTATCATGTCACATATTGGTCTCTCCCTTGAGCCATTGTGTTTTGGGAAGATCATGCCCAACTTGGGGGGTTCTACTCCATCTGGTTCCCATCCATGCATCCATTCTCATGGGCCTCCTCAGCATTTTCCCCATCGCCCCACTAAACTGCATGGAATTTGATTCCCTACCATGGTAATTCGTAGGAATCTTATCTGGGATTCAATATTAACACAAAAATCACATACATGATGGTTACAACTCGTTCCTCATCCACTTCACTCATCCATTCATCATCCATTTGGGTTTTACCCGGGCCTTCATAGCTTGGTGAGATCATGTCATCCACCTCCTCACTACTCCTATCAGTACTCGGGCCACTTACCACACATAATACCCAACATGTTTTTGAGTCACTATTCTTTGTGTACACCCCGATTCCATGTCTCTCTCTTCAAACAATGTGGGTTTTAATCTCTTTCTCTCAGAATATTTTACGTAGGAAACCACCATAAGGTTCAATCCTATCAAATGGGTAAACCCTAGTGTCCCTTTTATAGGGACCTAAGCATCCTCATATCCATATTCATTATATGTTTTGAGTCACTCATCTAGTAAACCCCTTAGGTTCCCCCTATTGGATATGTACCCATCTAATCCACTCCTATTAGTGTTCTGATATGTCGGATTTGTGTCTTCCAGACATTCAACTCTTAGCCTACCTAGTCTCAAATAAGAGTAGGTGAGGAAAAAATCATTGAAATGCCTATGGTATATAATTACCCACACTCAATGTGGGATTCCTTGGGATTTATCACCCTTGAGAATCCATATCATAAGGAAAAGAAACAAAGATGCATCAGAGTTTCAGCACCCAACCATGACAAAGATGTCCAACGTGACTACTCTTACGATCAATGGTTTCTTACCTAACATGACCCATTGGAATGTCCTAATAGAAGTATTCTAACTACCTGGTTTCCATGAAGATATGGTACCAGGGAAGAGTTTTGTGAACAATTTCTTAATCTTTCAGGGGGACCTGGAGTAGGTCACATGTTCTGAGGAGGAATCCATGGAAAGAGGAACCAACATCCCATCATCCTACTTCAATCAAGGTGAAAATGTCCCATAATAAGAGATGGATGTCGCTCACCATTGGAATGTGGGAATGTAGTGAAATAGAGAATCTTTTCCTCGAAAGATAGATGTGCACCATATAAAAAGTGTTGAAAAATGAAATGGTGAACCCATCATGATATTCTTCTCCTCAATGTAATGATTATTAGAATTTGAGACATCAGTGTATAAGCGTGACACCATATCCAGTTACAAGGAGCTAGGTCCAACCTTGAAAATAGTGGTCCTGGCATTAAACACACTAGAGATTGGGGCATTTGAATACTGAACATCTTGGTTTGTGATGTTGTCATCGTGGATCCTTCTTAACAACCATGGGATATATAACAACACTGGGGAACTTGATGTATTTTTTCTCCTTTCAGTGTTAATGGTTGAATCTCCCTACTTTTCAGGAATGAAGGTGTTATGTCAATAAACCAATTGCCACCCACCCACCGATGTGGGGGCCAAGGCAAGACTGATGCAATAATACAGTGCAGCCCCATCTCTTCTACAAAGACCTCCACATTCAATTCTATTTGGAACCCACACCATCTTCCACCTTCCAAACTCGTTCATAGGTGGGTGATAAATGACATCGTATGATGGTACGACGAAGAAGGGATTACCCCAAACCTAGGATAAGGTCTGACAGGACCTAGAGGCTTTTCTTCCTTTCCATCGTCGCTGCCCCAAGGGGTTCACATTGAAAAACTGCTCCCCAGTCCAAACTTCATTTGCATTGGGACCCTATCCATAGAACACTTTGATGAGTCTCTCTCTTATGCCAATGAGGTGAAGGATGTCCGCATTAGCCTAGCAATGATCCCATCATGGGTACCGCCAAGAATGACTCTCTACAGGTTGCGTCTGCACCACCACTCAACCCCAAAGGATGTGGAGAAGGTGAGTTATAAACCATAACCGTCGTTCCCTATCCAGTTAACCCAACCCCAATGTCTGCTGCAAGATGAGAAGGATTCCCTCTAGTGGGCATCATTATAAAAGGATGCAATGACCTGCTCCACCGCCAATGTATACCATCGACACCCTATTTTTATTGAACATGGACACTTATACACCTGACTAGTATTGAGGACCCAATTACCCCATTGGTAGGTTAGGAAAACTCTCTTGGTCGTTTTCATAAGTAGTTCCCATCACTGGCCGACCCGCCACAAAGACATCAACCATAGTGGAATTCCTCATTCAACCACCAATGAGACTACAGGTCCTTACCACGCCCAAATTGGCATGGAGGTCCTCACTCTACCACAATAAGTCAGGGAGAAGGTCCTCCTCGCCATATTAACATCTAGCATGGGCGTTTCTTTCACACCTACGATCACAGTTATGGATTCGTTCCTCCTGTCACGGGTCACTGATTCCAAGTTCCTCCTCACCCAGTCAACCATCAGTGTGGGGGGTCTTCCCTATGTTTTTACTACCTTCGACAAAGGTATTCCTCATCATGGTGATCAATTAAGTGGAGGTCTTCCTCATTCCATTGGAATCCAATACGGAGGTCTTCCACATGTTCTGTTTAACTAGTACGAAGGCCCCCCTCATTCTTTCATTTCTATGGGAAACAAACATGAATGTATTGACCATGCTCCCACCATATCTAGTGGACGTCCTACCCACTCTAGCACTTCCTACAGGGATTCCCTCTGCATGAAAACTAGTGGACATTTAGGCCCTCCCCATATCCCTTTTTAAATTTCTCTTGGTGATCCTCGCACCCCAACTCACCCAGGCAGATGTCCTCTCCACCCCAGCACCAGTTCAACATAATTTTCTCCCCATGATGGAATCCAACCCTATCTTGAAGAACCATATAAGGGTAGGAGGGAGGGTCCCCAACACCATTGAAAGAATACTATGAAGTTTCAGGTCACGAATAAAACCTAATGATTTTCTGATTTCATCGAGGAATGTGATTTGGTAATGGAACCCTAACCCTGATATTCTGTGTTAGGGGATGGGGTAGGGAAAAGGTGAATAAGGCTCTTCCTTATAGAATTTTAGGTCCACTGGATTCCTGCCTCCCTCCAAGTATACATCCAAGAGGAGGAATATTTATCCTCTTTCCAGGACATGGTCCTACAATCCTCTCCATCATCAATATTATTGTTCTCTACCTTAAACAGAGACCATAGAGAGTTATTCTGGGGACCAATCAGGGATTATAAACCACATGAACCACAATTAGTAACTATATCATCTGTTTGAGAATATATGGTATCCAATCCATCTTACATAGATTTGGTCACAAAATAATTGCGTTGTTCGGAAGACTTCCCAATATATGGCGGTTTCTCAGCTCTGTCACCGTATTATCCACTGGTTAGTCTACTATCTCAGTGGTACACATCAGTGTCATCATTAATCCCTTAGCCACCCTTAGTCTATGAATGGGAAAACCAAGGACTAGACCTCGATTTTGATCCAATGATCTTGTGGTACATCCTTGTAGTGGATCATTTATCAGAAATATTCAGGCAGTTGCAACCACTATATTCAATACGCCATAATCGCTTCCCTAGGAGGAGGCCACGTTCATTTTCCAAACCCTCTGGGAGACACACTTCCATATACTTCATCAGTGTGTGTCTTACCCTAATAGTTAAGAACCCTTTAAACTTATTGGGAAGAAATGTCATATTGTCGAATTGGTTATGCTCCCTATGGTCAAGCGCCCAGATTTTCCCGGTCACCATCAGACCCTCCAGCAACGATGCATTCAGAGTATTAAAGTGATTCACAGTATTATCAAGAAGGATTACCAACAAATTTAGATCTATGTTCGGTGGTATTATGTGTCCCTTCATTTCAATTCAATCTAGAACTAGATAATAATAGAAGGAGATATTGAGGATATGCCTTTAGGTATAGTCATAGATAACATGGCCGACCTATCCAAGGGAGAGAAGGAGCTAATTCTCTTTAAAGAGAACATACCCCCTAGGGGAGTGTCACACATACTAGATCTACTGGTATGTGTTACTCCGAAGAAAAAATTAATTGGGTCTTCATGTACCTATTAGGTCATTAGCCCTTGGTCAGAATACCAACAAGGGAAAGGAGAATCTCGAAGTTGTGAAACCCTCTAATCCATCTAGCTCAGTAAAAAATGTGGAAGGTGACCCCAAAAAAGACTTGTTGCATCAACATCTTCCGGAATATTATAATATGGCCGATGAACTCTACAATGAATGTGTAGAGGAATGACAACGAGACTACGACGATCCTCAACTGGGGAAGTAGGGGAAGGTACACCCTCCCCCAGTGAGTTGCCTCCGGGTGACCCTAACCGTCATTTCCACATAGATATGGTATATGTAATTGTTTATGGAAATACAGTGTGATATGCATCCCCAAATACACCTCAATTGCATGATAACACTCCTCGGGGCCCTGCTCAGGTTCTCCTAGCCGCTCCACTGTTCCCATGGAAGTCCCACAAGTTATCCCACATGCCACTTCACAAGACACTAGGCATGAATATTATGTTGAAGAACCTTCCAATGAACTGGTGGTTAGAGATCCTCGCAAAGACATGATTCGCTGCCCATATGATTCAATGGCCATGTTCATTTCTATCCTTGAGGCTTCAAAAACTCAACACGTGGCAATTCCACCTGACCAAAGCCATATTCAATAGGGGTGGATGATATTCCAAAACCCCTAGTTTTATAAATCATAAAATTTCCCCCGTTAATGGGATTAGTGATCCACTAAAGCATATAGGCAACTTCATCTCAAGGTGTGGACACAAGCTGGGAACTACAGCACAGCAGGAGGCCTCCAAACTCTAGTGTTTTATACAATCATTGGGTGAGACATCGTTTGTCTGGTACAACCAGCTACCCATTGGGTCAGTAATCGGATGTGATGATATTTGTATGATGTTTATTTAATTTTTCATTACCACCGCCTAGAAGAAGAGTATTTTAGACCACTTCATGTGTAAGTAGATTCTTGACAAGCACATCACCATATTTTTTCACCAGGTGGAAAGGCCTCACATACTCACATGATATGTTCTTGACTCATGAATTGATGCTGATAATGTCTGTGGGAAATGTAAAATCTAAACTAGTTCCCACTCTCATCAGGTAGAACTACCCTAGGGGTTTTTTTGGGTTTCTCTGACAAATCCCAGTGTCTAGAGGGAGTCTTGAGGCATGCCAAGTAGGAATGTCGGTTTCCTCATGTATTTGTCCCAAGAAGATCCTCTAAGGTAGAGGCCATTGTAGTAGCACATGTAGAGGCCCCCAGGTAGCAGTAGTTATTACCAGTGGATCCACCATGATAGCCTCGAAGAGGCCCACAAACATAGGCATAGCCTCTGGCCTAGCAGATCCCGCTTCACTATCGATAGGCACCCCCCATGTAGTGTGCCACAACCACATAAGTGAGATAATCATGTTCCACCTCCTCAATAGGCTTCTCCAACCCCTCATCAAGGACAAGATCCTAGATATCCCTTTTTAGATAGAAGGATCTTTACCCACTAATTTAATGAGGCTTAGGTTTCCTGTTATATTCAATGTACCTTGGAACAGGGAATTCTAGAGTTGCTAGAATGGAGGAGGCATGAAGAGGCAGATCTCACTGATGGCCGCAATTATTGCTTCAATCACCGGAACCTTGGGAAAACCCTCAAGGTGTGATATGTGTTTACAGAATGGCTTCAAGACTAGGTTGATGACAACAGAGTCAGGTTAGTCCTATCCCCGGAACAAGTGGAATTTGTATTCATACATACTAATAGTGATAGTGATAGCAAAGATGAGTGGTAGTAGGTTCTTAATTGTAGGTCACAAAAATATGATGACGGGATGGCTTGTAAGGTAGTATCCCATGATCATGGTATTATCATTTTATGTCTGAATCGAACCATGCCTTATTAATTCATCATGTCACCCACAACCACTACTTCTAAGTCAACATCTCAGTCTTCCTCACCCTGGAGGGGAAATCATAGAAGACTCGAGTGAAAAAAATGTCCCCCACTGATGCCATCCTCACCCCCATACTCCCATTGATTTTATTCCCCCAAAGGAGGAGAATGACCCTATAATCCTTCCAGTGATGGACGATTCACTAAGTGACGTCCAAGGGTACACATCAATTAATACTATGGAGCTGGTAAACCCCTATATAGTTCCCAAAGATTTAGAGCGTCATACCGATCCTCCCAACATCCCCAGCCAACAACAGCGTCAACAAAGACACATTTATATGAGTCATTGGGAAAAACTAGACATCATTCCCATCATTGATATCATCAAGAACAACCTTCTCATATTGTTTCATTAGATCTACCTTCACCACTGTTCATGCTACATGATTACGTGGAGACACTATGATCATTCTACGATCAACCTGGTTTTGATTTGAATCATCCTTAGTCATCTAAACATCCTCTGGTAGTTTCAACACGCATTTCAAGTAGTGATAAGTGGGACATTCCCTGCACTAGTTGGCCAACGGTTCATCCAGAATGGCCAGTCATACCTCCAACCATAGAACAACCTTCTGTCAATTAATGTTCACACTTGTCATGGATGATTGATATCCCTAATAATCTTACCATAATTATTGAGAAGGTCACTATCCTCGAGTCACATTTCATATCACCGGATAAGCATGAATCCCATGATGTGTATTTAAAAATCCCCCTCTAGTTTGAGAAAAAGGTTGAAGTCGTAGAATCCTCCCATGCTGAGGTAGTTGAGCATGCTGACATTGAGTCCACTACCTCTTTTTTTGTATAAGATGAAAATTATCACATAGAGGGGAATATATTTCCACTTTAAATCACTATACATTTCAATGGTGTGGAGTTTTACCACTGTCTTGTCAACATAAAGACAATTACTAACCTCATCCCATCCCAAACACTCGAAAAGATAGATTTTTTTGAGGATGATCTGAGTCCCTCTGACATAAGAATTCAAGGTTATGACTGGATGAAACAGACACTGTTTGGAATGGTCTACCTGAAAACCTAGTATAGTGGCCTAGTTTCTAGTACCAAGATCATGGTTATCTCACAAGACACCACCTACAACACATCAATGGGTAGGTAATGTATCCTCCTTCACACAGAAGTCCCATCTTCGTATCACCAATGGATTAAGTACTCCCTTAATGGTTGAGTGGGCGCACTCTAAGTTGATGTGTCCCACTTTGCATATTGTGAAGCCCACTACCTGGATTCTAACTATTACAAGGGAAAGGAATAGTAGATTCAGGCTAACGAGTAAGAACATGCTACTACTGCGACCAACCCGTGCACAGACCTCGATGTTGCCTAAATATCCAGGATACATCGATTAAAGGCCACAACCCTATTCTTGGGGAAATGATTTTTTTTTCTGGATTGAGGGGGAAGCATATTCCCAAGTATAAGGGACACCATAATATCACCTCATATTCCTATACAAATAAGGCTTGGGTGATCCCAGAGCCCCATACTCTCATAAGATATTGGGATGTCCACCCCATGCCCATGACAATATGTCATACTTTCTTTTTTAGATTAGCCTATAAAAATTAGCTCAAGAAAATGAACCAATGTTTCCATGATATCATCTAGAATGGACCATTCAGCAGAATGAAATGTGGGATCATGTTGAAATATTTTATCTATATGGTTTCAGATGTACATGGTCACCCTGATGCGATGTCCACCACCACTCAGGATGGCACCAGTATCCCATCGAGATCTGTCCACTCCGAAGAATTACCTCCAACTAAGGATACCTCCTTCATTAATAAAGAAGATGATTTGTAGGATGCTCCTCCTACATTCTAAGTGAGTTTATCCATCACAATCGATGAATTGGTATAGGTGAAACTTGGTAATGAGACAAATCTGAAATCCACATTAATCAGTGTCGTTATTCCTATCAAAGAGAAAACACAATACGTGGACTTCTTGAAATAGAATCACGATCTATTTTCCTAGATATATGACAGGATTCTAGGACTAGACCCTCAGGTTACCATCCAATACCTCGGACTTATTGCTAATCATCATGGGATGAAACAACCTCCTAGAAATTGTCACCCCTCTCACAGTTCCATGGTTGAGGTTGAGGTTGATAATCTCCTCAGATACAACATCATCGAGGAGGTAAACTTCCCTAGATAGTTGGCTAACATTATTCCCTTTAGAAAGAAGAATGAACATATCAGAGTCTTCATAAACTTACAGGATTCCAATTTTCCCTGCCCGAAGGATGAATATCCCCATCCCGTGAAAGAATTGTTGATTGATTCCACCGCTGGTTTCTAGACTCTCTCCTTCATGAAACGGTATTCTGAGTATAAAAAAAATCTAATGACCTCCTAAGATTAAGATTCTACGGATTTCAGGGAACCACATGGTTTATTCTACTACCAGGTAATTCACTTATGTCTAAAGAATGCAGGTTACACCTATCAGCATGACATGAATCTCATATTTAAGCTCCTCCTCCTGGGAATTGGTGAAATTCTACAAAAACGATTTGGTGGTCAAATGTCACCAGAACTAGGACAATCTCAAATATATTCATAATGTTTTTGGTTTTCTTTGATCCCTTCATCTGAAGATGAACGCTTTGAATTGTGCCTTCAGGGTCACCTCAGTAGTGTTTCATAGCTTCGTTGTCTGATATACATTCATCGAGATCGAATTAGAGAAGATGAATGCCTTCAGTCAGATGTTTCCTCAGAGAAACAATCAGGAGCTTTAAGTATTTCAAGGCCACATAGACTATATATGCTGATTCATCAAAAAACTGGTGGGCAAGTGTAATCCCCACAAATCATGAAGAAAGGTGTCTATTTTCAGTGGGATGAGAAGTGTTATACTTCTTTTTTGGAAATCCAGTAGTAAATTTTAAAACATCTTCTCCTAATGCCACCCATTTTCAAAAAGCCACTGGTCTTTTATGTGACCTCTTGGTAATGATCTCTTGGTGCCTTACTCGTCATGGAGAATAATGTGGGAACATCGAAATGTTTATAATATCTAATACACATGCTTCTTGATATAGATACCATATATTCCTCTATCTAGAATAGTTTCCTTGCACTAGTGTTCACTGTGTTGAAATTACGACATTACTTGTAGCACCATGAGATACAGCTAGTGTCCCATGTGGATCTGTTGAAGTATATTCTAAACTTCCCCATGTTGACAGTCAATATAGCTCATTTGGAATTGATCCTCTAGCAATTAGACATCATGTCTGTCTCCCAGAAGGCTATCAAGGGACAATCATTGGTAGATTTTTTTTATGCTGATACATCTCCCACAAAAAAATCTTTGGATCTTGATTTTCCAGATGAGGCAATCCTCTTAGTAAATCAATACATTCTGTGTTAGAGAATTCACATTAATGGTGCTTCCCAAATCCCTTCTAACAGAAGACTAAATGATCCTAGAATCAACAATGTAGGCATGGGTATCACCCTCATGACGCCACCACAAGTTGTTCGTACTTTTTTCATTCATGTAGTCAGAAAGCTGTACCAAAAATAAGGTAGAGTACAATGCTCTCATTACTTGTCTCGAGCTGGCCCAAGAGATTTACGTTCCCCACCTACATATGAAAGGGTACTCCGAACATGTCATCAAGAAGATAAAATGTGACTACATCGTCAGGAAGATAGATATCGTACCATTTTTTGAACGTACCCACCATTTAACGGGACAACACTCATCTTAGTAACAAGTTACCCATGTCCATCAGCCCTAGAATGGTTGTGCCGATTCCTTGTCCAGCATGTTCGCATCTCTTGTAGAGCCTATATATATTGATTTGATTATCCAGGTGGCACATCAATGATTTGTCTCTTCTGTTACTATAGATGATGATGATATCCTAAAAGTTATCCACCTAATTACAGGTGCCTCAACGTCAGCACCCCAAGTTCCCCCTGATGTAGTGTGGGATGTAACTCCTAATTGTGCAAACCCCTTTATCGAGTATCTTGGGAATTGTATTTTCCCATAAGATCGAGCTGAGCATGATAAAATCTGACAGTGCACATTGTAGTTCACCCTCAAAATTGTTCCCGGTCTCGAGAAGATCCCCTACAGATGCACGTTTCATATGGTTCTCCTATTATTAATTCAAGGAGATGATATTTCTCAGGTCATGTAGGAGGTTCATTCCAGATCCTGTAGGGCTCATCAGATAGGGCCGAAACTCACTCACCTGATACCTAGATTGGGATATTATTGGCACACCTTGATCTATGATTGTATATATTTTTTCAAGAGGTTCCAAGAATTCCAAATCCATGATAATTTTTCGAATTGACCACCAGAGCCCTTCCAAACATCCATGTACTCTTGTCCCTTTGTGGTATGGGGACTCGATGTTGTGGGACCATATCCAACAGTGAAAAATTTCAAATATAGGTTCATCCTGACCGCCACATATTTCTTTTCCAAGTGCAAATAGGTAGTTTTTCTCAAGGAGGTAAAGTCTTGTTCTACCATGGATTTTGGGATCTCCAATATCACCTACTGATTCGAAGTTTCTCACGTCGTCCTCACAAATAATGATACCAACTTCTGGGCATCCAAACTGAAGAAGTTGTATGCCAAGTACAATATCAGCTCTAACCATACATCTCGCTATCATGTGCCTAAAAATGTGTAGATTGAGGCATTCAACCTAACCCTCTCTAAAATTTTGAATATGTTGGTTGGTCAGAACAAGAAGTGTTGGACGGATAAACTCTTCAATGCTCTCTGGGATTATCAGATGATGATTCATAATTCCACTCAGGTGACCTCATATTCCTGATGTATGGAACAGAGGTAGTCTTTCCCATAGAGATTTAGTTTCCTTCATTATTCATACTTGTATATGATCAAAATACACTAGATAATGTGAATTAAATACATCTTTCTGAACATAATGCACTTGATGAGTACATGCTTTTTCCTTGAACAATATATTGAGGCATCAGAAGAATATATCCATAGCTTTCAAAAACAATGTTCTCCTCGGCTATTTCTAATAATGTGGCATGGTGTTGGCGCTGAGAATGTCGATGATACCCTATAGGAAGCCACCAATGTTGGAGCCCAAATGGGAAGGACCATACATCATTCACAAGGTTTACCCACACGTTGTTTACTCCATAATTACCCTAGATGTTGAGAATATTTCTACCCCAAAATGCTAAATTCCTCAAGTAGTATTTCACTCAAACAGTCCCACATGACTCTAAACTATATCGTCTTCACAGCATGATGTTAAAATGTGTGATCTGCCTAGGATGAAGGAATTAATACTACCCAACACTCATCCCACATGACAATAAAAAACAAAATGGTCTGAGCTATACTACCTTAAACAATGATCTCTCAACATCCTCTATGCATGACATTAAACTGCACAACATCTCAAGAACTATATAAGGATTGATTCCCATATTAATGGGATGTATAGTAAAGCTCGGACATTTAGTCTAAGAGTCAAGCCCATAAATTCTTCTCTTTGACTATCCCCCTGGGTGCAGTACTCTTTGAGGATCAAACACTATATATTGTAGACATATTTTGCATCCATTTAAGCCAGATTTATGATGACCACACCACACTAACCTCTCATTATTCTATCCTCCCACATCCTCACCACAAGTCATTAAACTACATGGCCCTTTCAGAAATACTTATGGATTGATTCTTACCCCCACATGATATGTAGTAATTCCCAGACATTTTGTTCTTAGGCCCAGCCCAAACTTCATGACCTCCCCTTGGGTCTATCCTCTTAGCTCAGATATTTCTCAAAACACATGGTGTGGTGTGGGCATTTTTTTCCTTCAGTCATGTCAGGTTTATCATGATCACACTATGTATTTGTAACGATCCAAACCTTCATTAATGGAAAATCCCTCTTGATCTTATTAAATGTCTCTTTATATAAAATGTTTTTATAAAATGTAAACTTCATTGGTTTTATGATAAGAATTGTGACTGTTACTTTTATAGCCGTTGAACAGTGATCACAAGATTAGTATAAATATAGCGCTTTAACACATCCAATATTACTTAGACAAAGGAAGCGATGGCCTCATCCAATAGAATTTCCCCATACGAAGCCCATTTATCGGAGCTCAGAAAAGAGGTGGCATCCTTGGGCTTCTCCCTTGACCAAGCCCAATCTGAGCTTCACCATGTCAAGCTGGAATGGGTCCATCTACGAGAGAAGTGTAAGTTGATAGAAATTACCACTCGAGCGATGTTATCCGAGCCACCCTAAGAGTCTGTCCCCATCGCACACCTTACCCTTAGGTCTTATGTGGCTGTTTAAAGGGGTTATGTAACTAATCAACATTACTATGTTCATGTACATTATATTTTTATATAATAATGAATATAATTTCTTGTCCTTATTGATACATTGTAAATAGTTTTTAATGTACAAATGGTGTTTGTAGTTATTTTTTAATTAAGAAATCTATTTTATTAAATTAAGGGATTTTTGAATTAAATAATATTTAAATAAAATATTATTATTATTATTGTTATTAGATTAATTTAATTATATATAAATTAACATGTAATTGTATGAATGCAATTATAATTTTTATTAAGGATTGAAAGGCATTTGTGTCAAAACCCATGAATTTTTGATAAATGTCGGTTTTTATTTTAAAAGTGAAAATTAAAATATTTATAAAATTATTTAGATAAAATAAATGTTATTTTTGGAATCAGGACATCGAAATTATCCAACTCTGAATTTTTCATAATTTTCTGAGACAGTCAAATTTTTGAGTAAAAATTAAATTCTGTTTAAATATATAATGTGTTTTATGACATCATAATGACCCAATAGTGATGTAATAAAATAATATAATCTTTATTTTCGGCCAATATATTTTTTACCATTAAAATAAGGTGATTTTTGGTTTTTTTGGCTTACTTTTTAAAGCATTAATGGACCCCTCAAGACTTATTAAACACCTTGTCTTTTTAAATTAATTTCCATGGGAGTGTGACTCACCTCCACATAAGCAACCCTAATATTTTAAGAGGTTTGGACCTTGGCCTTATAAAATATTCTTTTACTCTTCCCTTTTCCAAAAACCTTGGGCAAAAACCTTGGGATGGTTTGTGGTTTGTATTATTTTAATATAAGGGGTCCCAAACCTAAATAATAATGAATTCCCTCACCTTTCCTATATAAACCCATCCAATCTCCCATTTCCTCCTCACTCAAATCCATTGGAGTTCATAAAACCTCTGACCTACTCCCTCTAGAATCTTCCCAAGGTGCCCCAAGCTCCCAAGAAGCCTCTCAGAAGCCTCTCTCTAGCCTTTGGAAGCACACTTACAAGTAAGGGTTTTTTCTTCCTTTCTCATTTTTGTCCAATTTTCATTAAGTTGTTTTCCCTTTTAATTTCAATAATGAATGTTGGGGTAGGGTTTATCACCTCCCTCATACTTCCCTATTTATGTTTGAATAATTGGAGACCCCTTTATCTCTCATTAAATGCCTCCCATTTACACCCGTTACTATGCCGAAATTCTGTAAGGATCTTCTCTCTCCTCTTTTACATTCAAGCAATACTTTTGTATCATGGATCTAAATTACACTAAAAATTTTGGGACATGTATCTATACGACCCCCTTACTGTACATTACATGTAAATATGACGAGGACCCTTTCTATCTCATCAACCATTTTTCTGAATTCTTATGTCACGTCGTTACGCTACCAAAATCGCACCAATTTTCTAAGCAAAAGTCATTGTGTAGTGAATACAATTCCCATTTCTCCATCAAGGGTATTCACCATTATTCACATTTACTTATTGATTATAAAGGTTCATTTTTTAATTACACATTCCTTTATCATGGAATAAATTATTATGTTTTATAAATCCATGTTTTATGATCCATGTGGCACACTTATGCATGAAATGAAATGTTTAAGAAGGGTGTGCCCTTGTAGCACTCCAATGCATTGGGTAAAGTATAGTATCATGATACGTCATGTGCAATGAGTTTTGACTAATTATAATTCAAGTGCAACGAGGTTTTACTTGAGCTTTATGTGCAATGAGGACTTACTCATGCTAATTCCATGTTAAGTGTTGTTGCCACATTTCCATGTTATGATTATCATTCTTTATCATGACATTATGTTCATGTTTTTCTTATGCTCTATTGATATGCCTATTTTCTGACATGTATTTTACTCCTCATTTTATTCCATGTGTACTCCCTTTTCTGGGCTTTGTAGCTCACCCTTTTCTTATGCATGTCCTCAGGTTATCCCATGAAATGCTAAGTACGAAGGAATGTAGTGGTAATGTAAAGGATGTTTTCAATAAAGATGTTTTATTTCATGTTTTATGTTTTTATGTAATGATCCTAAGCCCCAAAGACACTAAACATCTCTATCTTCATTATTGTATCAAGTGATGTTTTATGTAATAAATCATGTTTAAGTTGTAATAAAAAGTAGGGTTGTCATAGTTGGTATCAGAGGATATGTTTGGTTATTTTTGGGATTAGGATTAGAAAACCCTAGTAAAGCCTTAGATACAAGACTAAGTACAATAAAAACGTCCCTATGTTTTTCTGAGTATTGAGTAAGTGGTTTATCAAGCAAATACATCCATGTCTGGATAGGAGCAGGTAGAGGCGTCTCTCACACCGATGTATCCTAGGGGTAAAACCCGAAAACAACGCTTTGAGATAGACTCGAACGAGAACAGGTGCACGAAAACGGGCCTTGCTTTACTCTTGGTTACGACACTCCCGGGGGATATTATTTGGTAAATTCACAAGCTTAGTATGAACCCTGATTAAGGGAATTAAAAAACTACCCCTAAGAATATATGTTAGAAAGTAGATCATGAAAATCCTAGATTGATGCCAATAGACTCATGAGTCAAGGAAATGAAAGTTTAATTATAAGTCATAAAATTTTGTTATTGGATTACCCTTTATGTGTTACCCCTAACATTCCTTTTATTCTAGCCGATGGCTGGTAATAGGAGGACTCGGGCTAATAACTGATGTGGAGATCAGTGTGATGATTGTACTAATGATATGCCCAATCCAATGGGAGAGGGAATCACGAACATTGTCACGCTTCTCTCTCAGCTAACTCAAGTATTGAATAGAAACACGGGTCAAGAAGAACGTCCAAACCCCCCAAAGAAAGAACAAGTTGCTATTGAGAGATTCATGAGACAGAGGCCTCCTACTTTTAGTTGATCATTCGATCCCACGATCTCTAAACATTGGATCAACTCCATTGAAATGATCTTCTATATACTTCAATGTTCTCAACAGAAGAAGGTTCTCCTGGAAACTTATCTTATGGAGGGTGAAGCTGATCAATGGTGGACGTTTATCAAAAATACGAAGCCTGAGGAGGAGATCAAGGCATTGAAATGGAAGGATTTATGGAAGATTATTTTTGATAAATATTTTTCGTGCACCCTCTGGCTTAGGATGGAAAGGGACTTCCTTTACCTCAAGAAAAAAGACGAAGAATCTGTTGGAGCGTATGAGGAAAACTTCACCAGGATTGCACAATACGCTTCCGGCTTTGTCGTTACCCCCGAATGCAAGGTTGACCGCTTCTTTGGTGGGCTGAATCCTAGCCTGCAGAAAGCATTAGCGATCCGTGACTTTGACAGCTATGAGAAAATTGTATGATGTTCCCTCAAGGTTGAATTGGAGATCGGAGAATCACCTAGGTATCATGGGGATAAGAAGAGTAAGGTGGAATTCAATGCTGGTGGGCTGATGGATAAATCCAATGGTGCTATGAAGATCCAACACCCCACTTTCCAAAAGTGCGGAAAGAAGCACCCTGGAAATTGCCTTAAGGGGACGAGGAAAGCCTTCCTGTGTGGAAGAGAAGGGCACCTAGCTGTTAATAGTCGGCAAGAAAGACCCGCGGCTGTGACATAGGAGAGTAACACTCCGTTAGAACCTCAACAAGTTGTTCAATGCTACAAATACAAAGAATCGGGTCATTTTTCAAATCAGTTCCCTAATCCAAGGGTTTTTGGAGACAACTAACAACCTCCAAGGCAGCAAGGAAGAGCTTTTTCCATCACTTCTGCTGAAGTGAACCCTGACAATGAAGTGGTGACAGGTACGCTAGTTATTCATTCAAGAATAGAGAACATACTTTTTGATTCAGGTTCTACGTATTCTTTTATATCTCAAAAGTTTAGTAGAACAATCCCAGCACCACCAGAAATCATGGAAGTGAAGATATCAGTGAGTATGGAAAATGGGAAAATCATTTCATCCCATGAATATAAGTCCTCCCATGTTATAATCTGTGGATTGATTTTCCCGGTTAACCTCGTCATACTCCCTCTGGTGGAATTTGATGCAATTCTGTTCATGGATTGGCTTTCCTTATATAGAGCCATCATAAATAGTTGGGAGAGGAAAATGACACTCGATATGGAGAATCGACCCCCGATTATTCACAAGTGTAAGGAGGAAGATGAATCTCCATTTGCTCCATCATATCAAGTGTGGGTATTACTGCCTTATGAGCACGTGTATCTGGCTCAGATGATTGAGTCCAGGGATGAAACCATCCTTGATGAAATGCCAATTTTGAGGGAATTCACTAAAGTGTTTCCCGAGGAACTGTCTGGTCTTCCTCCTAGAAGGGATCTTGAATTTTCAATTGAACATATACCTGGGGATTTACCAATATCGAAGACTCCATATATAATGGTTGTTGTAGAGTTTGAAGAGCTTAAGAAACAACTACAAGAGAATCTGGAAAAAGGGTTTATACACCCAAGTGCTTCACCATGGGGTGCACCAGTCCTCTTCATCAAGAAGAAGGATGGGTCAATGCGGCTTTGCATCGATTATCGTGAACTTAACAAAATCACAATAAAGAAAAAGTATCCTCTACCAATAATTGATGACTTGTTCGATCAGCTGCATGGATCATAATTCTTCTCTAAGGTAGATTTGCGGTCATGATATTATCAAGTAAGGCTGAAGAAGGAAGATGTCCCCAAGACTGCTTTTCGTACAAGATACGGGCACAATGAATTCATAGTAATGCCTTCCAGACTCACCAATGCCCAGAAATATTCATGGACTTGATTAATAGAGTATTTATAGATTACCTAGCCAAATTTGTGGTATTCTTTATACATGATATTCTAATATACTCAAAAACCAAGGAGGATCATGAGGACCAATTAAGAACTGTACTAGAGACTTTTCGCAAGTAGAAGCTCTATGAAAAGTATAACAAGTGTGAGTTCTGGTTAAAGGAGGTATCATTCTTGGTCCATATCATCACAAGCAATGGTATATCTGTGGATCTCTCCAAAACAGTTGCAATTGAGGAATGGCCGAGGCCAATATCGGTAACATATATCCGTAACTTCTTGAGGTTAGCTGGATATTATCGACGATTTGTGAGAAATTTATCATGATTTTCCAACCCTCTTACCACGCTAACTCGAAAGGGATTAATGTTTTCATGGAGTGATGAATGCGAAGAAAGCTTAAAGGAGTTGAAAAAGAGGCTTATCACTATGCCCGTGCTCACTTTACCCACAAGTGGAAAATTTTTTGGGGTATTCAGTGATGCTTCGAAGAAGGGATTCGGATGTGTGCTGATGCAAAATGATAAAGTGATATCCTATGACTCAAGGTAGTTGAAATTCCATGAGTGAAACTATCAAAGGCATGATCTGGAGTTGGCGGTGGTGATCTTTGCCTTGAAAATATGGTGGCATTATCTCTATGGAGAGAAATGTGAGATATATGCTGACCACAAGAGTCTAAAATATATATTCACACAGAAAGAGAATAATATGCGTCAGAGAAGATGGATATAGCTCATCAAGGATTATGACTATTCAATCCATTACCACCATGGGAAAGTGAACAAGGTTGAAAATTCCCTAAGTAGAAATGATCCAACAATTCTATCAATTATGAGAATTGAGAAGGATCCAATCTTCTTAGACTTGATGAAGATGGACATGGGAATCATAGATAAGGGAACATCATCAATCCTTTCACAAATTATTGCTCAACTATCTCTTTTGGAAAGGTTAATGGATGATGAAAATGATGAAGTGGGAATTCAAGAAAAAGTGGGAGCTAACGAAAAAGGGAAATCCTCGGAGTTTAATGTTAATGAAGAAGGAATTGTGCGGTTTGGGAAAAGACTATGTGTTCCATCAAGTCCGGAGATGAAGAATGAACATTTCGATGATTCACATAGTTCAAATTTATCTATTCACCCAGGGAGCACAAAGATGTATCGAGATCTCTGAGAAAACTTTTGGTGGGATAATATGAAGAAGGAGATTGCTGAATATACATCGAAGTGCCTGGTGTGTCAGAAAGTGAAGGTAGAGAGGCAGAAGTCTAAGGGGATGATGCAACCATTTCCCATACCAGAATGGAAATGGGAAAACATCACCATAGGATTTTTCACCAGGCATCTGAGGACATCTAACGGAAACAATGGAATATGGGTTGTTGTGGATCATCTTACAAAGACTGCACACTTCATTGCTATTCGGGAGGATTTCTCATTGGATCAACTGGCACAGATATATATCAGAGAAGTGGTAAGGGTTCATGGAGTACCACTATCTATTGTGTCTGACCGAGATCCAAGATTCACCTCTATGTTTTGGAAGATTCTTCAACATGCTATGAATACTGAACTGAACTTTAGTATGGCCTATCATCCTCAAACTGATGGAAAATCCGAGCGGACTATCCAAACACTTGAGGATATATTGAGAGCGTGCTCAGTGGACTTTAAATGAGTATGAGATCAACATCTTCATCTGGTTGAGTTCTCTTATAATAATAGTTTCCACTTGAGCATCCAAATGGCACCATATGAAGCCCTATAAGGGAAAAGGTGTAGAACACCAGCATGTTGGGATAAGATCGGTGAATGTAAGCTGCTTAGACCAGAAATGGTCGAGGAAATTGTGGAGAAGGTGAAAACCATTCAGCATCATATCAAGGAATCCCAGAGTCGACAGAAGAGTTATGTAGATAATCGTCGACAAGACCTTGAGTTTAGTGTTGGAGACATGGTTTTTCTACGCATATCTCCATGGATGAAGGTCATGCGGTTTGGAATGAAAGGGAAGTTATGTCCAAGGTACATCGGCCCCTTCGAGATTCTTGATCTTGTTGGGGCTGTGGCCTATCAACTAGCACTTCCTCCTACTATCGCCAAAGTACATGATGTCTTTCATGTATCCTTCTTAAGGAAGTATGTACCGGAACATTCACATGTACTCTCTTAGGAGGTGGTACAATTGGAAGACAAACTTTCTTATGAGGAGAAACCAGTGAAGATCTTAGATCGTAGAGATAAAGTTATATGAAATAAGACAATGCCCCTCGTCCACGGTGTTGTGGAGAAACCACAAGTTTGAAAAAGAAACATGGGAATCGGAGGAAGTGATGAATCTGAGTTACCGACATCAGTTTTAGTGTGGGAAAAGGAATATTTCGAGGGAGAAATTTCTTAAAGGAGAAATATTGTAATGACCCAAAGTTTCATTAATGGAAAATCCCTCTTGATCTTATTAAATTTCTCTTTATATAATTTTTTTTATAAAATGTAAACTTCATTGGTTTTATGATAAAAATTGTGACCGTTACTTTTATAGTCGTTGAACAGTGATCACATGATTTGTAAAAATATAGGGCTTTAACACATCCAATTTTACATCGACAAAGGAAGCGATAGCCTCATCCAGTAGAATTTACCCATACAAATCCCATTTATCGGAGCTCAGAAAAGAGGTGGCATCCTTGGGCTTCGCTCTTGACCAAGACCAAGCTGAGCTTCACCACGTCAAGCTCGAACGAGGCCGTCTACTAGATAAGTGGAAGTGGAATGAAATTACCACTCGAGAGATGTTATCCGAGCCACCCCAAGAGTCTGTCACCATCGCACACCTTACCCTTAGGTCTTATGCGGCTAATTTAAGGGGTTATGTTACTAATCGATAGTACTATGTTCATGTACATTATTTTTTTCTATAATAATGAATATAATATCTTGTCATTATTGATACATTGTAATTTTTTTTTAATGTACAAATGGTGTTTTTAGTTATTATTTAATTAAGAAATCTATTTTATTAAATTAAGGGATTTTTGAATTAAATAATATTTTAATAAAATATTATTATTGTTATTATTATTAGATTAATTTTATTATATATAAATGATCTTGTAATTGTATGAATTCAATTATAATTTTTATTAGGGTTTGAAAGCCATTTTTGTCAAAACCCGAGAATTTTGGATAAATGTCGGTTTTTATTTTAAAAGTGAAAATTAACATATTTATAAAATTATTTAGATAAAATAAATGTTATTTTTGGAATCATGACATCGAAATTATCCAAAGTGAATTTTTCATAATTTTCTGAGACGGTCAAATTTTTGAATAAAATTAAATACCGTTTAAATATATAATGTTTTTTATGACATCATAATGACTCAATAGTGATATAATAAAAAACTATAATCTTTTTTTTTGGAGAATATATTTTTTACCATTAAAATAATTTTATTTTGGGTTTGTTTGGCTTACTATTCAAAGCATTAATGGACCCCTAAAGACTTATTAAACACCTTGTCTTTTTAAATTAATTTCCATGGGAGTGTGACTCACCTCCACATAAGAAACCATAATATTTTAAGATGTTCGTACCTGAGCCTGATAAAATATTATATTCCTTTTCCATTTTCCAAAAAACCATGGTCAGAAACCGTCAGATGGTTTGTGGTTTGGATTAATTTAATATAAGGGGTCCCAAACCTAAATAATAAAAAATTCCCTCACCTTTCCTATATAAACCCACCCAATCTCCCACTTCCTCCTCACTCAATGCATTTTGATTTCGTCCAAACTCTGCTCTACGCTCTCTAGAATCTTCCCAAGGTGCCCCAAGCTCTCAAGAATCCTCTCACAAGCCTCTCTCTAGCCTATGGAAGCACACATCCAAGTAAGGGTTATTCTTCCTTTCTCATTTATTTCCAATTTTCTTTAAGTTGTTTTTCCATTTTAATATCAATTATGAATGTTGGTGTATGGTTTAGAACCTCCCTAATACTTCCATATTTATGTTTGAATAATGGGAGACCCCTTTATCTCTCATTAAATGCCTCCCATGTACACCCATTACTATGCCGAAATTCCAAAGGGAATTTCTCTCTCCTCTTTTACATTCAAGCAGTACTTTTTTATCATTAATCTAAATTCCACTACAATTGTTGGGACACGTATCTATATCACCCCCTTACTGTCCATTACATGTAAATATGATGAGGAACCCCTTTCTCTCTCATCCACAATTTTTATGAATTCTTATGTCACACCGTTACGCTGCCGAAATCGCACCGATTTTCTAAGACAATGTAATTGTGTAGTGAATACCATGCCAATTTCTCCATCAAGGGTATTCATCTTTATTCACGTTTACATATTTATTATAAAGTTTCATTTATGAATTCCACATTCCTTTATTGTGGAATAAATTATTATGTTTTATGAATCCATGTGTTATGATCCATGTGGCACACTTATGCATGAAATGAAATGTTTAAGAAGGGTGCGCCCTTATAGCGCTCCAATGCATTGGGTAAAGTATAGTATCCTGATATGTCATGTGCAATGAGTGTTGACTCATGGTAATTAAATTGTAATGAGGTTTTACTCGTGCTTTATGTTCATTGAGGATTTACTCATGCTCCATGTTCAATGAGCATTGGCTCATTCTAATTTCATGTTAAGTGTTGTTGCCACATTTCCATGTTATGATTATCATGCTTTATCATGCCTTTATGTTCATGTATTTATTATTATTTATTGAAATTCCTATTTTCTAACATGTATTTTACTCCTCATGTTATTCCATGTGTACTCCCTTACTGGGCTTTATAGCTCACCCTTTTCTTATGCATGTCCTCAGGTTATCCCATACAGTGCTAAGTACGAAGGAATGTAGTGGTCATGTAAAGTATGTTTTCAATAAAGATGTTGTATTTCATGTTTTATGTTTTTATGTAATGATCATAATCCCCAAAGACACTAAACATCTTTATCTTTTTTGTTGTATCAAGTGATGTTTTATGTAATAAATCAGGTTTAAGTTGTAAAAAAAAGTAGGGTTGTCATAGTATTCCACTCCTTGGATATCTCCACCTCCTTTGTCCATCCATCATGATGTTAAACAACATGGTCATATTCACACTTCACACATCCTCTTTATTTGGGACTCCATCAACATTCACATCCAAAAGGACACCTGAATGGTACATATGCTTGGCCTTATGACTCACTTACCATTTTTGGAAAATGTCCTAGAGGGTCTTGAACAACAATTTGATACAATTCCCACATTTCAACTATTGTCAGAGGTCGACAAACATTTTTTTCCGCATTTCAGGTCACACGATATGGATGTTTTTATTCGAACATGGTCAATATCTATAATTCATTATCATTACCCATATATGTTCCAAATATTGCGTGAAGTGATTCATTTTGTCATGAATAACCTTCCAACATTAGTGTTCCTAGAGCATGAATGTTGGTCTAGTAGGGATCGACCCCGCCCAATATATTTCATTTATTTTCATACCCTTATATGCTTGGGAGAACCTAATTTCATTCCTTGTTTCCCACAACAAGAATTAATAACATGGGTATAAGAGTTTTGGTAAGGAGATAACCGCATAAAGGGTCACATAATTATGGTCCGAGCCTTATGACCATAAGAAAAGATAACCATCGTTCTCAACACATGAAATTAAATTGTGTGATCTTTTCGCGCTGAAGGACGTGAAACTACTCAACACTCATCCTGCATGATGGTAAACTGCAAACTGGCTAGGACCTTTCATCTGTGGCCCACCATTAGGTCCATCGACCCTTCTGGACCCAGTAAAAGGTTCCCACTTAAGATTATGCGGTGTGGTATGGACTCTATGTCCTCATTCATGTAGGGATTTGTTTTTCATGCCACCCCCCAAGACACCCCTCCTTCGCCATTTTTTCCCTGTAAGATATTAAACTGCACAGGAACCATCACTCTTTACGCATCCCATCATTTGGGTTTCCACCATATTTCACATCCAAATGGACCCCTATATGACATGGATGATAGGCCTCATTGATCTCTTACCACCTTGGGACAATGTCCTTGAGGATTTTGAATGACAATTAGACACGAGTCTCACATTACGAATATGGTCAGTAGTTGGCGTTCAATAGTTTCTTCCTTTTCAATGACACGTGATATAGATACAATTTTTCAAACAAGGTTAATTGTTATCCTTAATCCTTATTTCCATTCTTTGTTCTACCAAATGACAGGAATGGTGATTCACCCAATCCGCCAATATGTCCCATGAACATGACATCAAATAGGGAATATTTCAGTCTGATCTCTATGAACATAAACTATGATCTACCATGTCCTTGTTGCATGATGTTAAACTACACAACATCCTCCGAAACTATGTTTGTATTGATTAAAAACCGCATGGGATACATAGGAAAATCTAGAAATTTTTTCATTCGGTTTATCCCAGGTTCATCTATTCTTTCTCTTGGCCACTTGACCCGTGTTCTCTTTGGGAATTATGAATGGTGTGGAGTATGTGGGGTTATGTCCTCATTCAGGTCAGGTTATTCGACGTTACATATGCATTCCTTTTTTATATTCCCATTCAATATTCATCTGTATCACGTGAAGTTAAACATCATGATACTCTATAACTACACATGGATTGATTCCCAATTTCATGGGACATGTAAGGATTCCCCGACATTTTGACTATTGGTCGATCCATGTTTCTTAGAATCCATCTCTTCCTTCTAGCCACTTTACCTATGTCCTACCGGGGGTTTGTAGTATTGTATGGGCATATGTCATCATTCACATTGGGTTTGCAATAGCCACACCATGTACCTCTCTCCTCCACTCATCTTCCTGTGTCATCTACCCTCAAATCAGGCACCTTGACCCTCTTTGGAAATTCTCTAATGTGAACAGGAGCACTCTGGTTTAGGACCTAGAGTTTGGGATTCTTCATAGACATGTTTTCATACATTCCCATGCTTCATGTTTCCATTTATTTGGGATTTCATCATCTTTAACAATTTGAGGGACCACTGAACTACACGGATGATAGGACTCATGATCTACTACTGTCTTGGGCCGACATCCTAATGGATTTCGAAATGAAATTGACACAAGTCCTATATTGCGAATATGTTCAGCAGTTTACACTCATTTTTTTACCATTTTAGGTGACACAATATAGATGCTATGTTTTGAATATGTTCAATAGTTATCCTCCATCGTTACACCACCCCCATTAAGCCTTAAATATTTTTCACATGATTCACATAATTTTCCACTCCATCATGTCCATGATAAAGTTCAACACTCTTAGTGATATCCCTTAGTGCACATTTGTGTGTTAAGAGGATGAATCCACAATGTTGATTCATTCAAGTATCCACACCATTTCGCTTTTGCAGACCTTCTCCGCCCTTGTCTCCCACATCGAGCATGGCTTATGTGGGCTTAGGGATTTGGCCATGGTTTATGCCCACTTTGAAGAGTCTCATTTTGATCCGTCCGATATGTATGACCATAAACTATGCTGTAATTCATCCCTAACGTAGGATGCTAAACTGAACGAGTCCTCACTAAACCATGTATGGATTGATTCCCATCTCTATGGGGTATATAAGAATTCCTAAACATTTCGTCTTCAGGTCTAGCTTAGCCTCCACTAATTATCTCTTTTGTTCAGCCATTTGACCCTGCTGACATTTATAAAATGGTGTGGTTTGGAATATTGTCTTATGTACTCATTCACATCAGTCTTCCAATAGTTACACTTCATACCCCATTTTGAAGCTAGTCTATCATGCCCATGTCCATTACGCATGACGTTAAACTGCATAACATCCTCTAGAACTACGTATGAATTGGTTCTCATCCTCAAGGGATACATAAGAATGCCTTGAAATTTCATCTTCCGATCCATCCACACATCCTATAATATTTCATGGCCTCTTGGTCCAAGGTCCCCCCCTTGGGTTGTATACGATGTGATGATTACTAATGTCCTCATTTTCATCAGATATGATTTATCACTCCTGTGAAATCCCTTTAGAACCTTGTTCTACTATGGGAATCCAATACATGGGACATAAAATATACAACTTGGTCCCACCTGACATTAAACTATCATGTATTTACCAAAAGACATTAAAATGTGCATTTTGTCCATATTATACGTCCCTAAACTGTGAAACTGTCGTCCTGGACACACAATGAAAAACGAAACCACATTGTGATACCCTCGCTTGAGGGGAAATCATGTTTGGTATCAGCCATCAACCATGCCATTTTTCAAGGCCTATATATGGATTGATTCCTATAGTGAAGACCATACTCTCTGTACTAGGTTTTTTTCTTCACAAAAAAATATATCCACCCTAAAAAATCAAGATCCTTCAAATGCATCTTTTTTTGTTTCCTAGGATAGACCTACATTACAGTATTTCTCCTGGAATTGGTACCCTTCCATGACATATCTAAGAACTATGTTTGTCTTGATTCCCATCCACATGGGATAAGTTGGAATGCCTAGACATTTCATCTATGGGTCCAACCCTAGGTATCTAAACTCCTACCCTCTTTCGGACCCCCTTGGATCGAACTCTGCCAGAGCTGTGTGATGTGGTATTGACTCTATGAACTCGTTCATGATGAGTTTTTAAACAATTTCACCATGTGTCTTCTTTTTCTCTTCCAAACCTGGTCTGATTTCTACGAATATAAACTATGAACTTCCTATGAGAACTATGATTGACTTGATTCCCATTCTTATGAGATATGTATGAACACTATGATGTTTAGTCTATGAGTTCATCCCTAGGAAAGTGTCACATGATGGAAGGCCTCTTTGGACCTCATTCACATTAGGATTTTCTACTTTTCCACTTTGCACAGATTCTATAAAACCACAAACCCTCTCAATTGGACACTCTATGGTTGTATACTAGATGTTTGAATCCCTAGGACGCTTGTCCGTTGAAAGGGATTTGACTACCTCTATCTGACACATCTCATTGGCCTACTCAAATTCACCATGGCGCAAAGCCCATAGTGATGGATTCCACATGGACATTACCTCATTTCCTGTCCACGCTTTTCAAGCCCTATATTTGGATAACAATCCTATTCCATGACTGAAGGTGCCCCTTTAAAGCCTAGTCTTAGGACATTTTGGTTTACCTACCGTCTTAGTCCAATGCCCTATAAGACCTCAGAAGACATTTTGAGATAGGTCCTGTGTTTCAAACATGGTTAGTAGTCGACCCTCATTTGACTGTATTTAGGAATGGAAAATGTGAAATAGATTCTCTGTTTCGATCATGGTCAACAGTTATCCTCCATCATCATGCCATCATTATTGAAATATAAATCTTGGGTTCCATGATTCACATCTTTCTACTTCCTTGTGTTCAAATAGAATTCAACACACTCAGTTTTACCCCTATGTGCATCTATGTTTGTTAAAAAGGAAGGTCATTAATATTGTGACATCATTCAACTAGCATTCCATTGATCTGAATGTGTGCCTCCTTGTACCAGGAAAATCCCATCACTACTCCTTCTTTCCCACATCGAGCTTGACTCACATGGGCTTAGTGGTTTTGGTAGGATGTGTACTGGTGTAGCCGAACTACACAAGCATTTCATCCTCAAAATCTTTAAACTACAATCATCTAGAAATATTTATGTCTTGATTCTCATCATCATAGGATATGTAGGAATTGCAGAGCACTTTCCCTTGGGTCCAACCACACGTTAGGCCACCTCAGTTCTATGGTCAAAAGAATCCCACTTGGAACACATGGTGTGGTGTGGAAATCTTTTTCGTCATTCACATCGGGATATGTTCTACACTGCACGTTTATTTTATGGGTCATCACATCCTCAATGTATGAATTTAAACTACTATTCTGCACTGGGTATGTTCAGGTTTCCCCATAATAATTATGGGATGCATTAACATCTCACCATAGTGGGTTTTCCTCACCAGTGTTGGTCCCTCAGCAAAATGCACTTTGAAAACTACGTCCAACTGGATTCCCATCCTCATGGGATATGTAGGAAAACTAGGGAATTTCTCCTCAGGTGAGGCCTGCAAATTATCCTTTTTGGATCCTTGGATTGATATCTCTATTGGGGGAAAGTGATGTGGTGTGGGATTATTTATTCCTGTATTCACATCGGGTTTAAATTTACTACATAATATACCCTTCCAAAGATCTTTTTCCCCTTGCGTCCTTACTAAATGAAATTAAAATACACTAGTTTTGCAGAACTATGTATGGATTCACTCCTTCTATAAAAGGATACATAGTGACATCTATATGTCTAGTTCCCAGGTCCATCCAAGTGCTTGTAAACCCTCTAATATGGACGTCCTATCATCATACACCCTTCTTCGGGACTGTTCATATCATCTGTCCTCAGTGTACGACATTAAAATACATGTCTATTATCCTCACTATCCTGACATAAAAATACAGGCCACTCTAGGTTATCTCTAGAGAGATCCTTTCAGGGAGTATGTACGAACCCTAATTAGTCAGATTCGCTCTCCAAATGTGTTTTGATCATGGTGTTGTAATTTCAAGAGTGTTAGACTCCACTCTAACAACTCATCATTCCACTCTCCATGATTTTATTTCCCTTTATTTGGATTGTCATCATCTTTCATGCCTGAAGGACCCCCTAACATTATAGATGATCAACCCATGGATTTCTTACTATCCTGAGAAAACTTTCTAGAAGAATATGGATGATACATTGATCCAGGCCCCGTGTTTCGAACATGGTCAGCTGTCGACACTTATTTATTGTCCCTGTTTTAGGCCAACATAATAGTGATACTATGTTTCGAACATAGTCAGTCGTTATCCTCTATTTTCATGCCATACCTACAGTGCTCTAAATTTTGCGTATCATGATTCACACTTTCCACTTCCCTATGTTCGGATTGATTCCCATTCCCATGACATTATCTCGCTCGTGCACTAGAGAACGTTGGGAAAATGGAAATTTGACTACACTGGGAATATCATTCTTTGGTTAAGACTCCCTATTTATTCATAGAAATACGAATTAGTAGTTCAGACTCGGGATGCTCGGAGCCTGGCTGGTACTCTAATTTTCAAACGGAATAAATATGTGCTCATCCTTTGTTTCTCACATTGAATACGACCCCTATGAGCTTATGGATTGATTTTTGGAAATTTTAAAAATATGATAGAAATAAAGAAAACCAAAAAAATAATGAAACTCACACACACAAAAATAAAAAGAATGAAAATAAGGAATGTATTTGTATGGGTTCACACAAATTACAGCGCCCACGGATTGTACCCTCCAATAGATGGTTTGAACACTTCAACGGGGAGTCTCTACTCTACCACTCTCTAGCTTGTAGCTTCCCAAATCCAATTCCACATTTTATGCTCCTTCTCCTCCTCAGTGGAAATGGGGTGTAGTTTATCAACCTCGATTCAGGCCTGATCCACGTTGGCTCGGATAATAGCGATATCTTCAGTGGATTGCCTCATATGTTCATCAGGTTTTGCAAGTTGGACCTCTATTCACGATATAAGCCCGGATTTTTCATAGAAAAAATAAGAATACTCATTATCTTATTCCCTCAATCATTGGATATTAATGTTGGCCTCCTGGAGTCTTAGGATGTTCACGGAATTCCTTGGCTACCATCCGACACTGAGGTCACAATCATATTCTAGTATTTTATCTACCATGATGTCTCAAGTAAGAATATGAGGTCATTGGGAATCCACTCCTCCAGCACATAGTTCAAGAAGATGGGAATGAATCCTCACCATCTGGTCTAATCATTGTTCTTTTTGGGTCTCCCCAATGTAGTGCTTGATCATCTTCCATTACCAGTGACAGACGACTTTGCTATCCTCTTCATCAGAATCCATCTTGTCCCAGTCCTTAGGGTAAGAGAGTTTATATTTGATAAATCTTCTAGGATCTCATCAGCTGGGTCTTTATCTAGTGTCAGGTCATATAGGTTATATATTATGTCATCTGATTGATCCCTGTATTCAGATTTCACCTCAATTATTTTAGGCATCATCCTGCTAATGGTCCTACCTATAGTAAAGAGTGTAGTGGCTTGGCCTCTGTGGGTGTATGATTCTATGACCTTAGGTTCTCCCCTTGGAGAGGAATTGCTAGATTCCCTATTCATCCTTTCCCATGTGGCCCACACCATTTGAAAATCTATTCATTTGAGAATATACAGACGCTAGTTGGCCTGATTCAATGGATGACAGTTACAAATTTTGTGAGGAAAAGACGCATAGATAAAATAGTTGGTCTCACCCCTAATCTATATCCATAAAAACCCTGAGTCTTGGCCCTCTATATATGGTTGGAAAATATGAAGACTCATGTAGAACAACCTTGGGTGTTGTTGCCCTACTAGGCATGGTAATCGGCGTTGTCACAGCTACAGATCCTAAAGCCCTATATAGTATTTCAGTGGAGCAGGATTTTTACATGAGGCCCTCCGATACATGTCTAATGTTATATGATAAGGCCAATTCTTTTTAAATGGGGATCAAAAGAAAATGGTATACATTTTACCTCAAGAGCCTCCTCAAACTCTTCCATCTCTGAGTCCGAGTTGGCAACCTCAACATCCTCTAGAGGGCTCCCACTACTAGAAACTTCCCCCGAGTAGGAATATTAGGATTCTTTCGATAGGGGGAAGCACCCCCTTAATTCAGAAGAAAATAACTATGGAGGGACTGTTCAGTTGAGAGTCACTTTCACCCAATCCGACATTGGAAATGGATCACCCCAACAGTGCACGATGTCCTCTATCATGAGGAGTTGTCATTACCCTTCTGCCTTAGATACTTCAATGTCGTCCATGGTGCAACCGATCCCCAATAAATCCATCCTGATATTTTTCAGATGATTCCAAATTTAGGAAGGTATAAGATATTGTCTGTTAACATCTTAGATTGTCACAAGCCTCTGGGAAAATATCATAGTATGGTATATCTATATGGAATAGCCACTTCCTTGTAGCCTGAGTGTGTATCCAATAGAAAACCCTAGGTTTGAACACTTCATTTTGACTTTGCTCCGTTGGTATTGTCAGTTATTCCACCACCTCTTGCCTCTCAAATGATGAAGTACACACAAATTTTGCAGCCCAGCCACTAGGTGATGTTATTGACACACTCCATCCACAACCTTGAGGTTGGGAAGGTACCCCCATCACTAGCATGGAAAGTCCTCCACTTCAACAACTCTCTTGGGTAGGCCACCTCCAAACTCATGGAATATTCATTCACTTGATCATATAAAACTTTGTGAAGAGGTATCTCCTTATGAATATTCTCATAATCTCATGTGAACATGAGCCACATCTTCTTCATCACGCGTGGATGGTCCTCGTGGCGTACTCCCATGTAGACCCGTAGGGTCAACCTCTGCTTGCAATGGAACTACATTGAGAAAAGGTGTGGGGTGTATGGTTCACAAAGAGGCTCACGGTCAAACTACACCACCCATAATCAATTCTGAATGTCTAGAAAGTAGGAATGATGTTCCTCCATTCCCTAGCCATCATTAGTGAAAACTCTTGTTGGTAATGGGAATGGATGGAAGTTGAACTCATTTTCCTTCGAGAATCATTTTAGCACCTATAGGAGGGTCATCATGGTCGGGAATCTCCCCATTTCATTTAGAATGGTTGGTCAGAAGTCCATCCTAGAAGAAGAAATAAGGTTTAGGTATTCATAGGTGCATGTATGCACCGCTATCAACTCATACAGATGATGGAGCATCCTGAACACCCTATGTGGCTTCATCCCTTCACTAATATGACCAAATACTTTGTATAGCTTTGCCAGCACAAGGATCCCCAGATTGATCTTCTCCCTCATCATCAACATGTACTCCATGATAAACATTCTTGGTCATATGCGCATGTTTTTTCCCTATCTGGTAGCATCCTACTGCATGTAAGCACCCTAATGAACATATCCATGCTAACCACAAGTTGTTACTCAATGCTAACACTGAACCCCCATGTATTCTACTATATTTTATCAATGAGTTACTGGTATGAGAGCACTTTGCTACACTGAAACTAATTTGGGAAAGTGGGAGGTCTCAAAGGAAACCTCCTTGCTAAAAAGGAATTCAAGAACCTGTTGAACAACAACATGATGTGGACATACCACACTGACTACTTTTCCCCTCCAGGTACCAGGTCCATAAATACCTTATATTGCAGTGGCATACGATATAGTTCTACCCTTGTATTCATAACCTAGAAGAACTATTCATACATCACCCCCATTATTGGAATCCCCGAGATCTTTTGAAGTTACCAGAGGCGGATATTGGCCTTCCCATGGTTAATAAGGAATGTGTTTGTCCTGGATGACCACCTGCTCAACAACTCTGGAATAGGTTTCTTCGATTGGTAAATATAGAATTGGGAGTTCCATGTCACCACCTAGAGACCCAGTCACCTCATATCTATCCCAAAATACTCATAGGCAGCACATACCCAGTTAACCCATGCCCAGTCATCTATAAAATCGTTTCCCTAGCGTAAATCTAATTAATCCGTCCACCACTTCTCTTATTTCCCCAAATCCACATTCAAAAGGGTGTGGGGATATAGGGGAGATACCTATATATGAACCATTTTCCCATAAACAATGTTAATAGGGTTATAAAAAATATTAGGCATTAATGAGTGTATGATCCTCCCAATTATGTCCATCAGTAGCCCTAAACCACAAGCGCTGGAATGACATACTCCCGAACCAATAGGCTATCTCCTTACTACTTTCTTTAAGATAGAGAACATCATCTCTCATACCAATTCCATATAGAGGTAGTCTTTTGAACCGAGGGGAGTTCTTTGGGTTTTCTGACAACAGATCCACTAGGTATTCATGCTCTAAATGGCTTCACACACATTCCCTGATTCCGATGTTATTTCCCATTTCTGTCATCCACACAGCATCTGTGAGGACCCCCTAGTAGCTTCTTGGTGTTCCATTCTTTCTCAAAACATTAGATATTTTTTTACTTTATCATAGAGCTCAATAATGATTCTCAATCGCATAGTCAGGTCATTGAGATAGGTCGTAGAGTCCTACCACAGACCTCATAGGGACAAGTCGCAGAGCACACAATGGCGGAGTCAGAAGACTCGCTATGATCTGCAGAGCAAAAGAGGACTTGATTCACAAGGATAAGTCATAGATCATGTGAATCATCATGGATCAGGATCCCAAGCATGAAAAGGTGGATATATATAAGAAAAAAGAGGGTCCATACTCCCCTATTTATAGGAAATGTCCTCTAAGCATTGTAGCAGGCCTAGCCAAAGCGAGCTTCATGGCTTTCTCAAACTACGCATCAAAAATCCACATCGCGACCCTAATTGATGATATTAATTTTCAATTTTCCTAAAATTTGGCGATCTACTATCAGATCATGAAACTCATTTTTTCAGCTCCAAATATTAGGGGGGAATTTGTTAACTCCCAAATGTGTGCAAAGGGAAAATACATGAAGGGGAAACCAATTCCAAAGGGGTTGCTTCGTGAAGCACCTTCGTGATTTCATTTAGCTATGTGACCTTCACAAAGAACTTTAGCACAATGTATGGAAGAAAATCATGGCCCCTCTATGATCACCATACAGGAGAGAGGTTAAATGCTTTGTGTGTACAATGAAATTGAATTAAACCATCGTGCCATATAGGGAATAGGATTACCTCTGTGATCCCTTGGAAATTGGTGGAAGCCTCTGCTAGCACCACAGAGGGAATGAAGGAGGCCTATTTTCCATGGAGGGGATGATGGTTGACTCCACGATTATGAAAAACAAGTCACAGACCACCTTTAGGGAAAACATGGGAAACATTGCAATCCGCTATCCAAGATTCAAGATACTATTCACCTATATAAATTATGCTTCCCTCAGATCCAATAAACGAATACCCCAACTTTTCCCCATTTTCCACTCTCAAATCGTGAAGAACCTTCTTCTCTGTGAAGCATTGAGAATATTGAGATCTTCAAGTTATTTTAGCATTGTGAAATACCTTTTCTATAGCTCGGATACAACCCCTCTTCATGTATGGATTCTCTTCACGAAGCCCATGGGCCATCTCAAAGGAAGGATCTCCCTAAGGGAACTCAAGCCTTCTTTATGAACTCATGCTTCACAAATTACCTTCCATGGACATGTAAAACCAATTCTAAAGAAGGATAATTGTTCTTCGCAAAGTACTTTGCTTCGTAGGGCCACACTTTCAAATGAACCCATTCTCTGTGATGTCCTACTCCACGAAATCACATTCACTTTGTGAAAAACCATTTATACACATATATACCCTAGACATAGGCTACACTACTAGACATCTCATAGCATACCCCTTCGCGGAGTCTCTTGAATTTTTCAGGCACTAGAGCTTCCCAAGGTCCCTTCCTATGAACCCTTTTGCATCGGAAACCCATATCCTATACGGACATCTTGTTTTGTATGAAGTTATTTCATGGTCCCTTAGTAATTTCTTCATATTGATTTGCTTAGAACCATGCTTCTTCACATAGGAACGCTAATGAATAATGATTATTTTCATTTCTACGCTAACATAATACCCTCAATAGACCACTCCATAACCTCATCATCACATGGAAATGTTTGTGCCTTCCCTTCAACTAGGGTTAGAAACACATGATAAGTAATTCCTTGGGGGTGAGGAGTGAATCCTCATCATCCGAGATATAGGACGTTAAATTTCCAAGAACCCTCTTCCTCAGCAGATGATGTTAAATTTTGGTCTCTCACCATACAATATACATGGGTTTCCCCATCTTAGAGTTTTTCCCATGTCCACTAGTCTCCATAGGAGTGAGATTATCCTCACATGGAATGAGATCCTCCGTGCATGTAATGACATATATCCACATTAAAGGGAAACCATCTTTTTGTAATCCCCTAGCCATTCCTGCGAGAGGTTGCATCATTGCTCTTCCTCTCTTCTTCTGTGCACGAAGACCAGAGGAGATATGGGAATAGGGGACTCGATAAATCATCCCTCATTATTTGGGATTTATTTCCATCATGCCTCTATCCAGGAGTAAGTCCCAATCACCATCTCCCTAGGCCACTAACCATGTGTAAGCCCCACTTCATTCTTCACCTATGCACCTTTTGCGATGTTGTCACCGGGTCTTTTCTACCTATTGTTTCTTACACAGAGCATGACTCATGTGGGACTAGAGTAAGCATCAACCATGGAATCCTTACTAGGCCACCTTAACATGTAGCCCCAAGAACACCTTTTGAACTATGTGGAAATTTATTCATCCCCTTTCTAAGAAATGTACATAATAATACTTCATGAGGTTCAAGACCATTACCGATCGATTACAACCACTTCACATAGATTCAACCTCATCCTACATGAAGTTAAAATGTATGCCCATGTCTTCCCATGGGATGATAAACTGTATGTATTAAAAATACATGGGTTCTGTTCCATATCTCCTAGCTAGGGTACATAGGAAACATCCATGAGGTTAAATCCCAATCTATAGTAATATGTTGTATTCCCCTTTGTGGGGATTCAATTCTCTGGTCTACCCATCGGGGGATTGATCAATCTCGGGAGGCTAACAACACACAAGCCCCCAATATCATCTTCGGGTCACTGTTCTCTGAGGACACCATGATTCTATGCCCCATTCTAAACTACGTTGGTTTGGATCCATTTCTCCTAGGAGGGGTATGTAGGAATCCTCCCTGAGGTTCAAACGCCAACACTAGTAAACCCATTATAAACTACGTGGGTTATGATCACTACCTCCTAGGGGGGGTAAATGTGAAGACACCTTAATGTTTAACCTAAAACACTATTAAACATCAGCATCCACTTTTGAAGACCCACATCCTTGGTCCACCCCTTCGAGGTTTCAGACCAACTCTCAGGTTTCTAACCATGCATAACCCTCGGCATGTTGTCAGGTTTCTATCCATTATGAAAATCCTGATTGCAATCCCCCATCTTGAGCTACATGGGAATTGATTCCCTACCATGGGTATATGTAGGAAGCCTCCATTTTATTAAAGACTATAAATTATATACCATCATGGTCTTTCTCTTGTTAAATTGTGTTTTGGGAATATTAGGGCCCAACCCGGGGGTTTCACTCCCTCTATTTCCCATCCATGTGTCCATTCTCACAGGCCTCCTCTTCAGGTGTCCTATCTCCCCCACCGAACTACATGAACTATGATTCCCCACCAAAGGGATATGTAGGAAGCCTATATGGGGTTCCAAGTGAACACTATAGTCACAGTCATGATAGTTCCATCTCCTTCCCCATCCACTTCATTCAACTATTCATCATCCATCCTAATATTACCTCGGATGCCACAACCCAGTGAGATCATTTCATCAACCGCCTCACTACTCCTAGTAGTACTCAGGCCGCTAACCACCTGTATTCCCCAACATGTAATAGGGTATCTTTGATTTTTGTAAATCCCAATTCCATGTCTCTCCCCTTGAACTATGTTGGTTTTGATCCCTGTCACTCAAGACTTAGTACGTAGGAAACCTCCCTAAAGTCCAATCCTATCCAATAGGTAAATGATGGAATCCAATTTTTAGGGACCCATGCATCCTCATATCTATATTCAATGAATTTTTTGATCCACTCATACAATAACCCCCTTCGCGCCCCCTCTTAGGGGTGTACCCATATGATCCAATCTTATCTTTGTTCTAATCGGTCTGATTCATATCATCCAGACTTTAAACTCGTGGGATACCCTGTTTTAAAAATGGGAAGCTGAGGAAAACCTCAGGGACATGCCTATGGAATATAATTCCCAACACTTGATGTTGGATGCATAAAGATTCTACGTCCTCATGAAACCCTATTATAAGGGGAAGAAACCAAGATGCATCAGTGTTTCAGCACCCTAACATGCTAGTGATGTCTAACATGACTACCCCACCGATCAAAATTTTCTTCCCTGACTTGAGAAATTGGAATGTATTGACATAAGAAGTTTTATTAACCGAATTCAATAAATATATAGAACTAGTAAAATGTTATACGAACAATATCTTAATCATTTTG
This sequence comes from Viscum album, assembly GCA_963277665.1. Lineage (NCBI taxonomy): Eukaryota > Viridiplantae > Streptophyta > Magnoliopsida > Santalales > Viscaceae > Viscum > Viscum album. Next base: position 1,641,473,836 of record OY728131.1, on the reverse strand, counting down.
GGAGACACGAAATTAGTGACTAGTTCTGAGGAAGAATCCATGGAAGGAGGAACCAACATCACATAATCCCATTTCGATCAAGGATAAAATGTTCCTGTATAATTGATGGATGTCGCTCACCTTTAGAAATCTGGAATATAGGGAAACAAAACATCACATCCTTGATAGAGGTATTAATACCCCAGTGAAAGTGTCGGAAACAGTGGTATCTGAGAATCATGGTGAATACTTGTCTAGACAAACGGTGCCCATAAATTAGGAAGTCAAAAATGGTCATGACTTCACTCTATTACGGAAACAACCTCTCCCTCACCAGGACAATCATTCAATCATTGGACGAATTTATAATTGGTAAAAGATAATTTTGGGGACACCTCATCAACACGAATTGGATCACTATAGATGGGAGAAGTCTAATAAAATGATTCCCCTAGATCTCTATAGATTCATTGACTCCCTAACTACTCAAATTGAATCCATTGAAGGCAAATGCACACCTTTTCATCATAAAATGATTTCATATACTGATTGGGTGGACATCACATTTCCTCTATTAAAATTTGAAAATCATACATTCTAAACATTTTATAGAGCAGGTGACCTCGAGATACATATCACACATTTTGTATCCCAATGTGGGATAATGATGGGCCCTGAAGATCAACAGGAGGAAAAAAAAGGTAAGGTGTTTTTTACAGGCTCTGACAGGGGCTTAAGTTTTTGGTACAATAGTCTTCTAGAATGATCCATATAAGGATTGGAAGACCTATTTATTCAGTTTCTTTATCAAGTAAATTCTGAATTGAGTAAGATTATGATCATTGACCTAATAAATTGGAAACAATGCAATAATGAGAGGGTGAATTCCTTCATATCAAGGTGGATGATTTTGACCTTCTCACTCAAAATCCTTTTCATGCATGGAAAAAGGTTTACAAAATGTGGTTAAAATACAAGGGATGAGTTACAGATGACTCTTATTCTAATAAAATATCTTGGTGGATTCTATGAGTTTTCTGAAACATCCCAATGTTTTGATGAAGTCATCCAATAGACCTGATCCCAAACTCGACTCATGAATGCAACTTAGGGAAGAAGGAATGCCGGAGCAGAAGAAATAATTGTCACTCTCAAGCTAGAAAGAGTGTCTATCAAAATTACTATGTAGGATATAGAATTCCCATCTCCTCCTTTCGAGTGGAAATAACAACAGAATTAATTGAAAATAGAAGAACATAGAAATCAAGGATTCCTAAGATTTTAGGAATGGATGAACAAAGTATACAAATTCCGAAATGAATAAGTCCCCATTTATTTCATGGAACCCATGGACAAGGACCTTCTCACACTAATACCACATAAAGTCAAAAAGATGTCAAACTCACTGACTCCTGTGATTATTTCCCTTTCCTTATAAGGATGGGTCATAATATCAAGAATGATTCTTCTTCAAATACATCCTTCAAGGCATGATCGATTCTAGACATATGTTTCTATATAACTCCCCAGAGTAGGTGGCTTGAATAACCATGATCCAACCAAAAGAGGAGGGTGATTGGAAGAATTTCCCAGCCACGAATGCATGGAAAATCGACAATTGGAATAATCGAAAGGGAGTTTATCAAACCCACAGAACTGTAAAAGAAGATTTGCATAGACTTGTGATAGCTCCACCACCCAAGAAGGGAACATCAAATATTCCTCCCAAAAAGTGGGCGTGAAAACTTGATGTAGGATAAAAAATTAAGAGAAGAGTCATACTATCCTCCAATGTGAACATTAACTCTTACTTATTTCTCTATAAAACATTATAAACATGGGCACTACCCCCACCAAATGGGATCCCCATCAAATGAAGAGATCATATTTAGTATTGTCAACAAGATACACTTGTTATACCCCTTCATTGATAATGGTTCAAAGACAAATATTATCCAGGTTTTGTTTCTTCAAGGGGTTTGACATGTATCATGTTGACAGAACAAAATATGATCTCATTGTATGATGTTGATTTCATTTTTTGGGGGCATTGCCCATATTTTGAATGTTGTATGGAGGAGTCGGTGAGAGTTAATGTTCACTTTGGAGGAAAATATGACTCTTCTTAATCTTTCACATGACGACTGATGATTGTCAATGATTAAAGGGTTATAATTGGTAAAGGTTATAGGATCAATAGCATCAATGTTTGAGCCCTACACCATTAGTGATACGGGGAAGGGGATTTGTATCCCACAAATATTTCCATCCAATGGTACAAGAATAGTGACAAAAGACATATTGGGAAGATGATGCTAAAATCCCTATTTGGGAATATCCTATCAGACACTGAGTTTATGGTAATCCATCAAGACATCACATATAATGCCATTATCGAAAGGCCTACGCTCCACAACTACCTTATGATTCTTTAATTATTTTAAAAATGATTGAAGCCTCATATTAATGGAAAATTGAGCATACTACACGGTGATAGATCTCCCTCAGAGTCTTTCTTGAACACATAGTGTGAATCATATTTCTTTAAAAAGGGACGTAAAATAATGTTTTATGATGATAGATAGGATTCTAATCCTAATTTTTTGGTGTCTCCCCTGTGAATTCTTGAAGTATGATTGATGATGACTATGTGAACCCCATAAATCTAGTCGCGATCATAGATATAATCCCAAAGGACCAAGACCCTCCTACTCCAAACAAAATCATTGAAGACTATTTGCTTTGACATCTCTATACAACGAATCTGTCAAACATGGATTATAATGCTTCTTATCAGGGACTCTCTCTCCCTGATAATGATAGGGACGGCCCCATATTTATATATCCATCTGAAAATTTCTCCACATACTAATAGATGGAATAAGATGAGTGTAACATCCAAAAAGATTACTAATGGAAATGCTTCTTGATCTAGTTAAATGTATAATTATGTAAAATGGTAATATAAAACATATGAACATATATGGTTATATGATTTTGGATTTTAAAACACCATTATGAATTGTTACAATTGCCAATATAGACGTTGAACAATGATCACATGATTAGTATATATATAGGTCTTTAACAAATCCAAATTACCTAAATAAAGGATATGATAGCCTCATCCAGTAGAATTGCTTCATACAAAGCCCATTTGTCGGAGCTAGAAAAGGAGGTGGCGTCACAAGGTTTCCTTATTGACCAAGCCCAAGATGAGATACAACACGTTAAGCTTGAACATAACCACCTACGAGAGAAGTGGAAGTTAATAGAGATTACCACCCGAGCGATGTTATCCGAGCCACCCCAAGAGTGTGTCACCATCACACACCTTACAATTAAGTCTTATGTGACACCCCATTTTTTCATAGTACATTATCTATTTAATGTAATTTAATATCTTATATTGCACACAACACCGACTTGGCCTGTATTATACACAAGAATGAGTTTCTGCGAAACAACTCATTAGTATTATTATTATTTAATGATATATTTATTTATCAATTAAATATGGTCACATGAAAAGTAAAAAATAAATTTTAAATGTTATTTATAAAATTTTCACATAAAAAAAATTTTTATAATGAAATGTATATGTTTTGTTAAAATATTTATATATTTAGAAAAACTGTTTTCATAAAATAAATACTTTTTCTGTCCTTTTGTGAAAAATAAAAAAAGTCATTTTAGAATCTCCAGAAAATTAAATTTGTTAAAATAGAATTTATTGTTGAATTCAGAATATCAATATCATATTAGGGTGAAATTTTGAAATTTTTCTAAAAACATTCCATTTTTGATGAATAGTGAAAAATACCACATAGTACATAAAACCGAATTTTAAATTTATAAAAAAAAATTTAATTAAATTTTACTTTAAAGTAAAAATAGATAAAAAATACATATATTATTCCAATATTAATCATTTGATTCATGTTATAATAAGATAATATATATATATATATAATTTTATTGAACCTTTTAATGTCTTTTACCAACCTTCTATGCACATTTAAAATTTTTCCAAAAATGTAATTTTACTACTTTAATGAATTGAAATTCAAAAATATGATAGAAACAGTTCTCATTAGTAAGTAAAATGTGGTTTAATAGGATGAAAAAAATTATTGTTGAACTGTATCATTTAAATTTTATTTACCACGGTTAAAAGTAAATAGGGTAATTAAAGGTAAAAATAATATTATAATAATATAAAATTTCCCCAACACATGTCCGAATTATGTTAAATATATTTTTTGACCAAAATATTCCTTTTAATGGAAATATTATCCTTTTTATCCACTTGGTTTATATTTGGACATTTACTATATTTTATTTAAAGAAGTGTTAAAAGAGTTAAATTCAAATTTAAATAAACAACTCATTTTTAATATAAGGTTATTCATGAGATAAATAAGACTATAAATATTCATTAGAAATATAAAAATATTTACTACATCATGGTATTTTATTTATAATTTTTAGACATTAAATAACTAAATTTAGTCATGACACAATAATTATGTAGTAATTATCTTTTTAATGAATGATTAAATTGTATGATGTTATAAATATTAAAATAAATTTGATTAGAAACATTTGATGTCATCCAATAATTTTCTAGGTGACTATGGAATGTTAGAATTGTGTCCGTAAATTTTTTGGAAGGAATAACATTGTTATGTCTTTTACAAATATCAAGAATTAAATAGTAACAAATTGACAAAAATGATATTTTAAAATAAATAATATTTTATTAAATAATATAAATGTGGTAAAAATAAAATGGTATGACAAATAAATTGGATGGTATTGAAATTTCATAAATTATCTACATTATGTTTGTTTGGTAACATATAATAACTATGTTAACCTTGTATTATAAAAATACAATAAGACGTGGTGAGAGTTAACTTATTTTACAAAGTGATAAATCTAATAGATAAAGTTAATTTTTTGACCAAAACATGTCTAAAACATATTGGATGAGGTAATTTCTACCAAAAATCATCTTCAAATCTAAATAAATTGATTTGAGGTTTTAGAAACTGAAAAGTATTTTATAATAATATATTATTTCAACATTTTTCCTAAATTTCCCCTCACCTCTCATTGAAAAGGGATCCTCCCTTTCTTTTTAATTCACACCTAAAATGTCATTTGGAACAGAAAAACCCTACCAAAATCTCCTCATAAATTTCCTTATTTCAACCGAAAGGCATTTACTTGAGTATAAAGCCAACCTAGGTACCCTTTTTTGACTTAAAATAAAACACCCGAAGAAGAGGCAATTATTTTATCACCTCTTTCAATGTACTTTTCTTCTTCTACTTCCGCTTTATTTTTTGTTACCATAGTAAAATAATAACTCCAGTACTTTCAACATACTATGATGTTATTATAAATACAGTACGACCATATTCATTACTCTATCCATCCTATGAATGAAAAAGTAACATGTTGTGTGTACGTAAAGCTTACCGTCTCTACGTGATGTTGTAGTTTTTTATTCAAGATTACATTTTTTAGATAGGTATAATTAAGAGTACAACTAATTTAAATAATGAATATAACCTGTTAATTATTCTTTATATATAATATAACATCCAATTAAATACCATTCAACAATTAATATAATGATATTTTCACTTGTGCGTATGTACAACTTACCATCTTCACAACACGATTAGATTCATCTTCAACGATCTCCATTGTGGAATATTTATAATTATATATTGATTAAGTATGAGATATAAGAAATAATATTTCTAATGTAATAATATATATATATATATATAAATATTTGTCATTTACTTACATCAATACTATATTATAAAAAAAGGGAAACACCGTTAATTCGTTTGTACGGACTACCATCTCCATCAACGGTGTTTCCAGTTCATATATAAATCTATTATAAATATTTGTATTCTAAATATATATTATATATAAATCATGTTTTATATTTTCGACATATATAAATAATCATCTAAGTGATACAATCAATAATAACCAGTTAAAACACGTATGATAAAGAAAGAGATTATTACCTTAAATGTTACTTTAACATGAAAATTATTATTAAATGGGAAATAAAAAGTCATAAATGAATCATATTTGATATCATAAATATTAATATGGTTTTGGTGTTGGTATAATTTACTAATATACTATGTTTAGTATACAAGAGGTTAAATATACCCTCAACTAAAAGAATGTAAAAGATAAGGGTTAATTCCTCAATCTCATTATTATATGAGATTGTTTATGCGTAAGTATTTATAGGAACATATTTATAATCCATATCCATGTTTCATTAAAATGTTATCAAAATTATTATTTTTACAGTTTTATGAAAGTGAATTTTTAACATGATCGCCATTTTAAATTTTTTAAAGATTAATTTTTCTAAATCTATTTAATTAATGTCAATGTTTTCAAAATTATTTTAATGATTTATTTATATAGACATTAATTTTTTATGATTTTAATTCTTTTAAAAAAATTTAAAATGGTACCTGACACTTTGATTCAAAAATCACTATTAAATGACTTCATTTATAATTTTTGGAATTTAAATTATTTTTTTAAAAGGGGTATTCCTCTCAAATAGTTTTACTGATAATCTTAAACTATGTCAACATATTTTATTGGAAATTATTCTTGATTGTGGTGGATTTTTTACTATTAAAATCATCCATATTTTATTGAATGAGTTATGATATTTTGACAGTGGATGTGTTATTTTAATACCATTAATGGTTTATGATTTTTGTATTGTAATTGTATATGCTAGTTTTAAAATGAATGCTTATGTTATGTTTCACCCTTTTCATATAAGGAATACATTGTACATAGTTAGTGACGAGCGTGGCCTGCTATAGCACCTTGATGCATCGATATGTATCATGAGAGAAACCAGTGTTTTGGAACAATTCCTTGATAGAATATTTGAGAATGGTATTTTCACAAGGACTTGATGTAGTAGGTATAATGTTTGGAATTATGCATTCCCTCATTATGGTATATGTATTGCAATTTTTCTTCCTAGTTTTAAAATGAATGTTTATGTTATGTTTCACCCTTTATATATAAGGAATGCATTGTACATATTTAGTGACGAGCACAGTCGTCTATAGCACCTCGATGCATCGATAGGTCTCATGAGAGAAACCAGTGATTTGGAACAAGTCTTTGATAGAATATTTGAGAATAGTATTTTCACCAGGCCTTGATGAAGTAGTTATAATGTCTGGCATTATGCATTCCCTAATTATGAAAATAGTTATTAATTGGGATTATTCGACTACTAGAATATTCCTGAGCATGTTTATATGGTAATGTTTGACTTTTTCTGGCATATTCTGTTCAGGTTTTATGTTTAAAAGGTTGTTGTTTTTATTATTTTTCATATTACCTTTAAAGTTTATAGCTCCTGTTAAATTATTTACCCTTACTAGAAATCTGATCTCATACCTTCTTATGTTTTATTTTGCATGGATTTCATGAAGTGTATTATGATTAATATGCAAGGATAAACTAGGGGAATAATGGCGTTCTTAAAGGATTATTTAGGTAATGTTTTATGTTATAAAGTGTAATGTAATGTTCATGTATGTAATCTATTTTCTAAGACTACTAAACTGATCGGTCCTTAGGGATATGATTCCTTATAATAACACCATTGTATTAAAATAACTCACTAGCTCTCAGTAACTAGGTTTAGGGTGTCATAGTTGGTATCAAATGAAGTTTAACAATAACCTTAGAAAAAGATTTATAAAAATAATATTAGGTATCATAACCCTAATATAGAATTTAATGATAACTATTGTATAGAATCATAGAATTTTAAAATATATATTATGTTGGTATTCTTATAAAATACAGCCATGTCTAGAAACTACAAGTGGATTTGGTTCTGAAACAAATTTACTTAGGAGAGAAAAATCTGACAGAATTTTTGTCTTGACCTAGGTTATCCTAGTACAGGACAACGTGCCTTACTGCACACCTGGTTTAACACTCCTAGTGGATTTTCTTAGGATAATTCATATATTCTTTAAAAACCATTATAATTGATTTATGAGTAAATATTCCCCCAACAGAACCACATTTATGGTTATGAGATTAGATATGATTATTATTTTCAATTAATGTAATATATTTCTCCATTTAAGAATCATGCATTATTATTAATAACCTAATATAGTGTATGAATTTTTTTATAAATGGTTCCTATTATAATGAATGACTACCCCAATACATGTGTTCCAAAGAGTAAGGAGGATGCTATATTTCATGGTCATAAGCCATCATTTTTAAGGGAAATATCCTCCCATGTATTCTAATCATATGAGGAAATAATAACCCGTGTTAATAAGATAATTTAAGAATTTTCAGAGTCATGTGACTTTGAAGGGAAGATAGAGAAGAAGAGGATGCAAAAGAGAAATTTGGATAAAGGGATGATGAAAAATATGGATTTTCCCAAATGTGAAAACTATGGAAAGAATCACCGTATGAAGTTATTGAGAGGACGAGGATTGTTTTATAAGTGTGGAGAAAAGGGTCATCAGGAAAAAAAATAAAAATTAAAAAATTAAAAGAAAAATATTTATTGTTTCAATGGTAGTGAAATGAGGAATTATTAAAACAAATGACATAAGCATCAATTAAATATATCTCAGAAGAATCAAAGGGATAAAGGTCAAACATAAGCTGTAACTATAGTCGACATTGGATAATTAATGTGTTTGTGTTTCCAGATTGAAGATTTATTTTATTTGACTGTTCTACCAATGATGTACTGAATTATGGAAATAAATAAGGATTCTACTGTAGTTCTATTTGATTGAGGTTTTAAGATTGTATGGTACTAAGAAAACTGACTCATTAGAAAGTTATTCTCTATGGAAATTAAATGGTTGAGGGAAAGATAAACCTTAATATGGTCCCAATACTATGTTAGTGATTTTGGTATAAGAGGTGATTGGTTTAGATAAATTATTTTGGGTATTCCTGACTACCTTGGAACTAATTAATTGTTTGTTTATTATTTAATTGTAGTATTTTACTACATTTTTGGATTTAAAGAGTATATCTAGTATTATATAAGAAATAAGGGAGCATAACTATATTAAATAAAGGTTTTTGGTAATTCAGGGTGTTAAAATGTTTTAAGAGAATACATGATGAAGGTATTGACATGTTATTATGTGGACAAAATGAATCTTCGTTATGTTTACCCCATATATAAATTTTTGGACTGTGAGTTGGGATATATGTTTTTTGGATAAGTCATAAGGTTGGAATGGAGTATGTTGAGAATATGATATTTTGATTGAGGTTAAAGTATAATTTATTGGATACTTTGATCTAAGATTTTGGATTTCATTAAACATATAAAGGCTTAAGGATGTACTTGTGGACCTTATGATTTATCAAATTCACTTTAAGCATAAAAAATCATTTTTGAACATTCATTTCCTAGTGTAATAGATAAATTGAAAATATATTGAAGGAAAACAAATTGATGTGATTATGATTATGACATATAATGAAATTAAGTGTGTTTTGTTGAGTTCTTATCTTGATAGTAAATTAATCCCTCCTCTTAACAAAAGTATCTTAATTTATTTTATCCTAATAACATATGTTTTTTTGATCCTATGATACTTTAAATCATTATAGCTTTATGGCTTTAAGGCCCTCAATTTTCCATTTACTGTTCAATTATTTTTTATTGATGACCTCAGTCACTCATTATGAATATTTATGAATTTCTCCCTTTATGTGTGCCTAATTTCCACCAATGTTCTTCTATTATAAATCTAAAATTGGTGGTGAATTTTTTATTTACATTTCCCTCTTATTAAGACTAAAATTATTAACCCTATTTCCAATGTGGGTTTTCCATAATGAAATGTTCTATTTTCAACCTTTTATTTTTGACGAACAATTTCAAACTCTGCGGACGTAATTTATTAAAGGAGGGGAGAATGTAACCCCCCCAAGATTTCATAGTACGTTATATCTTTAAATAAATTTAATATCTTACATTGCACGCAACACCTTGCTGTATTTTGTAATACGAAAGATCGAGTTTCGGCGAGACAACACATTAGTATTATAATTATTTAAATGATATATTTTTCTATCAATATAATATTGCAACATGAACAGTAAAAAATAAATTTTAATTGATATTTATAATTTATTCACTTAAATAAAACATATTTATAATTAAATGTTTATGATTTGATAAAATAGCTATATATTAAGAAAAACTTTCTTTTAAAAGAACTACTTTTTATATCATTTTATGAACAATAATTAAATAAAATTTTGAAAATCCTAATAATATAATTAAATAAGATAGACTTCATTTTTGAATTCAAAATATCAAATTTATCTTATGTTCATCTTTTATAATTTTTCTGAAAACAATAAATTTTTGACAAATAGTGAAAAATAGTTCATAGTACATAAAACTAATTTTTTCAATTAAATAAATAGTTTTAATTATTATTTATCTTAAAGTAAAAATAGATAAATAATACATATGTTAGTTCAATGTAATTAATTTGACTCATTTTATAATAAGATTTGATATATAACATTCTATTGAACTTTTTAATGTCATTCACACACCTTCTATGCACATTTTCAAATTTTCATAAAACACAATTTTACTATTTCTGTGAATTTAATTTCAAAAATTTGATAGACACTATTTTAATCAGTAATTAACTTGTGGTTAAATAGGTTGGAAAGAATATTTGGTCAATTATATCTTTTTATTTTTATTTACCACTGTTAAAAGTAAATAGTGTAATCAAAGGTAAAAATAATATAATAATAATACAAAATTACCCCAACAGATGACCTAATTCTATTGGATAAGTTTTATCATCCAAAATAAACTTTGGGGAAAAAATAAGATCTTTTTTTATCAAATTAAGATAAATTAGAAAAGTGATTATATTTTATTTGAAAAATAGTCAAAAGTTATAAATTCAAATTTTAATAACCAAACCATTTTTAATATTGGGTTATACATAAGATAAATTATACTATAAATATTCAATAGAAATATAAAAATATTTCTAACTTCCTGGTGTTTTTTTATAATTTTTGGACATTATATGAATAAATTTATTTATGAAACAATGATGATTAATAATGACCATATTAATGAAAGATTAAGATGAATGATATTATGAATATTAAAATAAATGTGATTTCAAAATTTTGATTCCATACAGTAATTTTCTCGGTGAATATGACATGTTAGTATTGATTCAATGTATTTGTTTCTATGGAATCAGGTTTTTTATGACTTTTACAAATATCATGTATTAAATAGTAACAAAATTGATATAAATGATATTCTAAAATAAATACTATTTTATTAAGTAATATAAAAGTAATAAAAATATAAGGTGCTACCAACTAACATTTATTGTGTTAAAATGTCATTAATTATCAACTTTAGGTTCGTTTGGAATCTTATAGTAACTATATTAACCTTGTAGTATAAAAATTCAAGAGGACATGGTAAGAGTTTACTAATTTTATAAAGTGTTAAATGTAATGGATAAGGTTAATTTTATGACATAAACATGTCTAAAACCTACTGGTTGAGTGTAAATTAACCCATAATCATATTAGCCTTTAAATAAAAACATTTTTAGCTATTAGAAACCTAAAAATATTTTAAAATAAATTAATATTTCAACATTATTCCTAAAGTGCCCATCACCTCTCTTATAAAAGGGTACCTCCCATTCTTTTTAATTCACACCACCAGAGCCACTTCTATAAGACAAACCCTTCCCCCATATCCTCCCATATTCCCTTAAATAAATATTTATGACTTTTCATGAGCATAAATCCAACCTAAGGATCCCTTTTGTTTGAATCAAAATGAAAACTCCGAAGAACAGATAATTATTTTATCCCCACTTTCAAAGTTATTTTCTACTTCTACATCCTCTTTATTTGTTGTTTGCATAATAAAATACTAACTACAGTACATTATACATACTAAGATGTTATTATAAATATGGTACAACCTTATTAATTACTCTATCTGTCCTATGAATGACAAATTCACTGTGGGTCTGTACATACGGCTTGCCGTCTCCATGTCATGGTGTAGTTTGTTATTCAACACTACATTATTTATATGGGTATAATAATAATTATAATTATTTTAAATAATTAATATAACAAGATAATTAATATTTATATATAATATACCATCCAATTAAACACCTTTCCACCATAAATATAATGATATTGTCACTCGGGCGTACGTACGATTTACCGTCTCCACGACGCTATGAGATTCATCTTCAACGATCAGCATTGAATAATTATTATAAATATATATATATAGATTAATTACGATATATATGAAATAATAATTATACTAGAATAATATATTTTTATATAGATAAATATACATTGTTTACTTACATTCACACTATACGAAAAGAAAATGTAAACAACATTAATGCTTACGTATATACTACCATCTCCATGAACGGTGTTTTTATTTCATATATAAATCTATTATAAATATTTATATTCTGAATATATTTGAAATATAAATAAATTTTTAGATTCTAGAAGTATCAAAATCATGATCTAACTGATACGATCTAGAATAACAAGTTAAAACACGTACGATAAAGGAAGTGGTTAATACCAAAAATGTTACTTTAACAAGGAAATTATTATTAAATGGTCAATATAAATTATAAATGATTCATATATGATATCATCAATATGAATATGGTTCTGTTATAATTTAATAAAATTATATGGTCTTTATACATGATGTTAAACATACACTCGACTAAAGGAAATTACAAGATTAGGGTTAATTACTTAATCTCATTATTATCCGAGATCGTTTATGTGTAATTATTTAAGGGGACATATTTATCATCCATATCCATGTTTCATAAAAATGTTTTTAATTTAAATATTTTAAGGTTTTATGGATGGGAATATTTAACTATATCATCATTTTAAATGTTTTAAATATTTATTTTTGTAAATCAGTATGATTACTGTGAAAGATTTCAAAATGATTTTAAAGATTTTTTTATATGGAAATGATTTTCATAAAATGTTAAATCCTTTCAAAAGATTCAATGTGGTATGGGACACTTTGATTAAAAATAACTTTTAAATGACTTCCTTTATAATTGTGATAATTTAAATGTTTTATTGAAAAAGGTATATTCCTCTCAAAGAGATTTACTAATTCTTTTCAACTATGTCATCCTATTTTATTAGATGTTATTCTTGATTGAGGTTAATTTATTATAAATAATATTTCCCATATTATTTTGAATGAGTAATGATATGTTTGACTATAGATGTTCTATTTTTATACCATTCATGGTTTATGGTTATAGTGTTGCAATTTTGTATGCTAGTTTTAAAATTAATGTTTATGGTATTTTTCGCACTTTTCATATAAGGAATACATTGGAAGAATTTAGTGAAGGGAGGGGCCTACTATAGCCCCTTAACTCATCAATAGGTCCCATGGGGGAAACCAGTGTTTTAGAACATGTCCTTCATACAATATTTATGAATGGTCTTGGAACAAAGCCTCGATGTAGTACTTAAAATGTCCGGAATTATGCATTGCTTCGTTATGAAAGTAGTTAGTACATGTGATTATTCTATTATTTGAATATTCATGTGCGTGTTTATATGGTAATTTATGACTTATGTTTTCCATATTCTGTTCAATTTTTAGGTTTAAAAGGATGTTATTTTAATTAATATTCTTCCTTCCATAAATGTTTATATCTTATGATGAATTATTTAACCTTACTGAGCGTATGAGTTCACCCTTTTCGTTTGTTTTATTTTTATATGATTCCAATTAGTTTATTCTGATTGATATGAAGGGTTATTCTAGGGTAATAATGTAATTTTAAAAGGATTTTTTATGTTTTTTATGTTAAAATGTGTAATGTGATGTTCCGTTATGTAATCTATTTCCAAGATTGCTAAACTGATTGGTCCTTCAGAACATGATTTCATGTAATCATACCAATGTATGAAAATAATGCACCAGATCTGGGTAACTTGGGTCTGTCCATCACATATTACGCTGGTGTTATAAGGTCTTTTATAACAAGACCCTTTCACTATAATTATGTGCATTATTTTTTTGGTATATAATTAATAAGATATATTCATTTTATTATTATTACATTGAGAACAGATTGTATTTGAAGATAATATTTTAATTCAGCTAAGAAATTTATATATCTGAAATATTGGATTTTTTAATAAAATAATATTTTAATAAAATATTATTACTAAATTAATTTTTATGAAATATAAATTATCTTATAATTTTAATGAATACAATTGTAATTTTTTATTGGATGAAATCTGTTTTTGTCAAAACCGTTGAATTTTTGATAAATTCTGGTTTTTATTTTAAAAGTAAAAAATTTATATATTTTGAAAATTATTTTGATAAAATTAATATAATTTTTTTATTTAGGATTTGTAAATTATCTAATGGTGATTTTTTCATAATTTTCTAAGAAAGTCGAATATTTGGAAAAAAATATAAATATTGTTTAAATATATAATATGTTCTATGACATCATAATGACACAATGGTAATGTAATAAAATACTATAAAATGGACATTCTAACAATATATGTTTACCTTTAAAATAATGTGATTATATATTTGTTTTATTAATTTTATAGTGCCTTAGTGGACCATCCAAGACTTATAAAACATTTTAACTTTTAAAATGACTTCTTTGACTGTGTGACTCACCTCCACATAAGCCAGCTTAATATTTTAATAAGTTCGGCCATTATACTTATAAAATGATCTTTTCCCCTTCCTTTTAGAAAAAACCATGGGAAAACCCCTGTGGTTTGGTTTCTAGTTTTGATTAGTTTAGTGTGTGGAGTCTAAAACCTAAATAATAAATAATTATTTCTCTTTTCCTATATAAACCCTCTCAATCTCACTTTCCTCTTCACTAAATCCATTTGGAGCTCGACTTACCTCTTCCCTCCTCTCTTTAGAATCCTCCCATGGTGCCTCAAGCTCCCAAGAATCCTCTCTCAATCATCTCCCAAGCCATTGGGATCACACTTCCATGTATTATATCATCCCTTCCCCTCCTTCCATATTTATCCCCATGTTTCCTTATATTTTTATGCCCATTTATTTTTAATTAAAAATTTTGGGGTATTATTTTTGTAACTCCCCAATAAATCCCTCCTTATTTTTGAATGGTGAAATTCTTCTTTATCTTACATTAGTGCCTCCCATGTACACATTTACCATGCTGAAATTCTGTATGGGATTTCATCCATTTTCAATTTGTCAAAATTTATTTATGTTTATATATGTTTTTTTCAATTAAATATTTTTTTGTATGGTTTGGATCCTCCCACATGCTTCCATCAAAACTTTCTAATGATGGCAGGTGTTTTTATATCTCATTAATGCCTCCCATGTACACCTATTACAGTGCGGAAATTCTGAAAGGAATTCATCTCTTCTCATTTACATTGAAGAAATTTTTTTATATTATGAATCTAAATAAAGTTGGGATATTATGTTTCATGACCCTCTTACTTTACATTTTTTGTAAAAATGATTAGATACCCCTTTTTCTCTCATCAACCCATGTTATAATTTCCATTTGACGTCGTTATGCTACCGATGTTGCACCAAAAATTCCCATGACAAAATCATTGTGCAAGTGAATATCATACCCAATTCTCTATCAAGGATATTAAAAATTATGCACATGTACCAGTTGATTGAGGGCTTACATTTATGTATTCCAAAACAATTATTTTTGGAATAAATTATGATGTTTAATGAATCTGTCTAGTATGATCCGTGTGGCACACTTCTGCATGTGATGAAATATTTATAAATAGTTCCCCCTGAAAGATATCCATTTCATTGGGTAAATAATAATGTCAGGATAAGTCAAGTTCAACGAGGGTTACTCATGATAATTAAACTTTAATGGGAATTTAATCTTTCTAATTCATGTGAAATGATGGCCTACTCATGGTCCATGTGCAATGAGCCTTGGCTCATTCAAATATCACGTTAAATGTTGTTTCCACATTCCCATGTTATGATAATCCTGATATATCATGACTTTAGGTTCATGTGTATATTTTCCTCCATTGATATGACTATTAACTATAATGTACGATATTCTTCATTTTATTCCTTGTTTACTCCCTTACTGGGGTTTATAGCTCACACTTTTCTTAGGCATGTCCTCTAGTTATCCCACACAGTGCTATGTACGAATGAATGTTGTGGTCATCTATAAGAAGTTTTAAATTACGATGTTGTGATTTATGATCTATGTTTTCATGTAATGTTTTTAATTTACCCATGACAATAAACCTATTGATCCATAGAGTTGTCTTATGTTCCATTCTATGCAATAAATCATGTTTATGTGTATAATAAAGAGCGGGGTATTATAGTTGGTATTAGATGATATGTATAGTTATTTTTGTGATTATGAATAGAAAAACCCAATTAAATCCTTAAGGATAATACTATGTATAATAGATACATCACTAAATTTTGGTGATTATAGAGTAAGTGGTTTATCAGGAAAATATATCCCTGACTAGATACAAACAAGTAGAGGTGGCACTTGCACAGATGTATCTAGGGGTAAAAACCAAAAATCATGCTTTGAGATAGACTTGAATGGGAACTGGTCCACAAAAAAGGGCCTTGATGCACTCTTTTTTATGACACTCTCGGGGGATATTATTTGGAAAAATTCATAAGCTATGTATGAACCATTATTATGTTAATAAAAACATACCCCTAAAGAATATATGTTTGGAAGTAGATCATGGATAACATAGATTGAAGCATATAAATTCATAAGGTAATGAAATAATTGTAATTTATAAGTTATCCCTTTTTTCTTTAGATTATCCCTAATTTTTTACCCCTAACAGTTCTTTTAGTATAGAAAATTGCTGATAATAGGAGGACTCGAGCTAACAACCAATGAAAAGATCAATGTGATGAGTGTTCTAATGAGATGCCCAATGTGACGGGAGTGGGAATAACAAATATTTTCATGATACTCTCTCAGTTAACTAATGTATTTAATAGATAAATGGATCAAGAGGAATTTACAACCCCCTAGGAAGTAGAATGCTGTAATTAAGAGCTTAATGAGGAAAGGCCTACAATAATATGATATAATCTCTCAATCGTCTAACTTTGGATCACCTCCGTTGAAATGATCTTCTCCATCCTTTAATGTTCTGCAAATGAGTAGGTTCTTCTGGATGATTATCATATAGATGATAAAACTGATCAATGGTAGACATTGATCATAAATAAAAATCCCGAGGAAGATATCGAGGAATTGGAATTGAAGTATTTTCTATTTTTTTCAATGAATATTTTCCTCGCACCCTCCGACCTAATATGGAAAGGGACTTCCTTTCCCTCAAGAAAAAACACGATGAATCCATCATTTCATTCTAGGAAAACATCACAAGGCTTGAAATATATGCCTCCAACTTTCTCATTACCATTGAATGAATGGTTGAACACTTCTTTGGTGCGTTACAACCAAGCCTATGGAATTCTGTAGAGATTCGTGACTTCGAGAGCTATGATGAAATTGTCTGCTTTTCCATCAAAGTAGAAATGGAGATCGACAAATCTCAGAGGTATCCTAGGGATAAGTAGCATAAGATAGATATTAATTCTAGCAATCTGATAGATAATTCCACCAATGCTAAGAAATTCTAGCACCCCACTTTCCAAAGGTGTAGAAAGAAGCACCCTGGAAATTCCCTAAAGGGGACAAGGAAAATATTTTGGTGTGGAAGAGAAGGGCACCAAGATATTTACTGTTGAAAAACTGTCTGTTGCGATAGAGTATAGTAATTATCCATTTGATCCTCAACGCGATTTTCATTTCTTTAACTGTAAAGAACCAGTGTACTTTAAAAACCAGATCCCTATGCCACGGGTTTTCAGTGGCATCCAACAACCTCTGAGGTAGTAAGGGAATGATTTTTCCATCACTACCACATAAGTGAACCCCGAAAACGAAGTGTTGATAAGTACTATAGTTTTTAATTCAATAATCTCCACCATAATTTTTTGTTCTACTTCTACGCATTATTTTATATCTCAAAATTTTAGTATAACAATGCCAAAATCACCTCTAATAATTGAAATAGAGATGTCGGTAATAACGACAAATGGGGTAATCATTGAATCCCAGTAATATAACTCCAAACCTATTAAAATTTGTGGTTTGAAAATACAATATAACTTTATCATACCACTTATGGGGGAATTTAATGCAATTCATGTTATTTATTGGATTTCCCTATATAGATCCAACATAAACTGTCGTGGTAGAGAAATCACTCTCCATATAGAAAATAGACCCCCCTATTCTACCCATGTGATTGGAGGAGGATGAATCTTCTTTAGAACCGTCATCGTAAGTTTTTATATTACTTCCATATTAGCATGAATTAATTTCTTAGATGAATGACTCTAAGGAAGCAACCATTCTTGAAGACATGTCGATTGTGAGGGAATTCGCTGAAGTGTTTCCCAAGAAATTTCCTATTCTTCCTCCTAGAAGAGATGTTGATTTCTTGATTGATCCTATACCAAGGGATTTTCCAATATCAAGGACTCTATATAGAATGGCTTCTTTATAGATTTAACAGATAAGGATACAACTACCAGATAATCAAGATAAATGGGTTATATGCCCAAATGCTTCATCATAGTGTGCACCATCCCTCTTCATTAAGAAGAACGGTGGGTCAATGCACCTTTGAATTGATTATATTGTTGTAAAAAAATTAATGATAAATAATAGGAATCATCTTCTCTAAATTGATGACTTATTATATCAGCTACGTGGGGAACAATGATTCTCCAAGGTGTATTTTAAGATGGGATATTACCATGTAAGGGTGAAGAAGGAGGATATCCGCAAGACTGTTTTACAAACAAGGTATGGGCATTACGAATTTATAGTAACACCTTTGGGACTCACTAATGCTACAAAAATAATCATGGAAATGATGAATATTGTCTTTAGATGTTACCTTGACACATTTGATGTAGAATTTATAGAAAATATTCTAATACACTGAAACATAAAGGAGGAGAAAGAGGAGAATAAAAGAACATACTAAAGACCATGAGAAAGGAGAAGCTCTATGAAAACTACAGAAAGTGTGAGTTCTAGTTGAAGGAACTCTCATTCTTTAGACATATCATCACATGAAATGGGATATATGTGGTTCTCTCCAAGATAGCTACAATTGAGGGATCTTCGAGGCCAATATTGGTGACAGATATCTGTAGCTTCCTAGGGTTAGCGTGATATTATCGCTGATTTGTGAGAAATTTCTCATGATTATAAAACCCTATTACAAAGATAACTCGAAAGGGAGTCTTATTTTCATTGAGTGCTGAATGTGAATATAGTTTCACAGTGTTGAAAAAGAGGCTTATCACTGTGCCCATGATCACAGTACAAACAAGTGGAGAAATTTTTATGGTATTATGTGATTCTTCAAAAAGGTGATGGGCTAGGTGTTGATTAAAAATGGAAAATTCATTGACTATGAATCATTGAAATTGAATGTTCATGAGAAAAACTATCCACCACATGATTTGGTGTTGGATGCAGTAATCGTTGCTTTTAAAATTTGGTGACATTTCCTCACTAGGGAGAGGTGTTAAATTTACATAGATCACAAAATCCTCAAGTATATATTCACACAAAAAGAGTTGAACATGAACCAATGAAGATGGTTAGAGCCAAAAAAAGACTATGACTGATCGATTCATTACCACCCTTGGTAAGTGAACAAGCTGGAAGATTCTCTAAATAGAATGTATGCAACAGCTCTTTCATTGATGATAATTGAAAAGGATCCAATATTCAATTAATTGATGAAGATATACCTGGGACCATAAATAAGAGAACATTATCAATATTTTCACAAATGATTTCTCAAACATCTCTTTATGAACTGTTAAATGATACTCAAAAGAATGAAGTGAGAATATAGAAGAATGTGGAAACTATCAGAAAAGGTAAATTCTCAGAGTTAAATGTTAATGAATAATGAATTGAGAGATATGGGTCAAGACTATGTGTTCGATCAAATTCAGAGTTAAATAATAAACTTTTAGATGATCACATATTTCTAATTTCACTATTATCCTTCAAAACAAAAATATGTTTTGAGATATCTGAGAGCATGAATTTTGGGATAACATGAAGAAGGAGATCGCTATGTAAACATCAAAGTTCCTAGTGTGTCATCAAGTGAAGTCTAAGAGGTTTAATTCTAAGGGGATGATGCAACCATTACGCATACAAAACATGGAAATTGGAGAACATCACCATGGAACTTGTCACCAGACTTCTGAATACATCCAAAAGAAATAATTCTATCGTTGTTGTTGTGGATCATGGTACAACGACTGCACACTTCAACATTTCGATAGGATTTACCATTGGTTCATCTGGAACAGATATATATCAGATAATTGGAAATGCTTCATGATGTACCAATATCTATTATATCTGATTGAGATGCATGATTCCCTTATATGTTCTGTAAGATTCTCATACATGTTCTTAATACTGAGATGAACATTAGTACAACTTATCATCCTCAAACCGACGACCAATCTGAGCATATTATCCAAAAACTTGAGGACATATTGAGATCATTATCAATGGTCTTCAAATAAGGATGGAATCAACATCTTCCCCACATTGAGTTATCATACAAAAACAATTTCCACTCAAGCATACAAATGGATCCTTATAATGAGATTTATGGGAAGAGGTGACGAATATCAGTATGTTGGAATGAATTTTGGGAGGGAAAACTCTTGGGAGCATAAATGGTCAAATATATGGTTTAGAAGGTTAATACCATCCAATAGAACATTAAAGCTACTTAGTGTAAATAAAAGAGATATGTAGATAATCATCGATGACCCCTAACATTTGAAGTTGGATATATGGTATTCCTCTACATATCACCATGGAGGAAGGTTATGTGACTTTGGAAAAAGGGAAAGCTTAGACCAAGGTACATCAACCCTTTTGAGATCCTTGATTGCATTGTTGCAGTGGCCTATCGACAAGAACTACCACCGAACCAGTCTCAATTACATGATGTATTCCATGTATCACTCTTGAAAAAGTATATACTTGACCCATCGCATATACTCAATCTAGAGCTGGTACCATTGGATAATGACCTCTTCTATGAAGAGAAGCCAGTGAATATCTTATATAATAAGGAAAATGTTCTATGAAACAATTCAATTCCCCTTTTGAAGGAGTTTTGGAAAAACCAAATGATTGATGAAGCAATGTGGGAATTAGAGGAAGTGATGAAGAATAGTTACCCTCATCTGTTTTATTGTGGGAAAAAGAAAATATCGAGGGTTGAATTTTTTAGGGGGAATATTGTAATGACCCAAATATTTATTAATGAAACATCCAATTGATCTAATTAAATTTAATATTGTTTAAAATGGTTATATAAAACATATGAACATCTTTGGTTTTATGTTTTTGGATTTTAGAATACCATTATGAATTGT
This sequence comes from Viscum album, assembly GCA_963277665.1. NCBI lineage: Eukaryota > Viridiplantae > Streptophyta > Magnoliopsida > Santalales > Viscaceae > Viscum > Viscum album. The sequence continues at coordinate 1,641,452,157 of OY728131.1, read as the reverse complement.
TACAATTTATGATATAGCTATATAAAAGTGATAACATGATTAGTATAAAAATAGGGTTTTAAAAATCTAATTTACTCAGAAAAACGAAGTGATGGCCTTATCTATTAGAATTTCTCCATACAGATCCCTTTTTTCGTAGCTTAGAAATGTGGTGGCATCACTAGGATTCGCTCTTGTGCAAGCCCAAGCAATTCTTCAACATGTTATGATTGAATGTAACCACTTACAAAAGAAGTGTAAGTTAATAGATATTACCACTTGAGGGATGTTATCCGAGCCACTCCAAGTGTTTTTCATAGTTTCACACCTTACCCATAGCTCTTATGTAGGTGTTATAAATGGTTATGTAACAATACAATATCACTATGATTATGTACATTATTTTTTTTGTATAAAATAAAGAATATACTTTAATTTTATTATTATTACCCTGAGAACAAATTGTGTTTTTAATTAATATTTAAATTCAGTAAAGAAATCAATTTTGATGACTAAATAGATTTTTGAATAAAATAATATTTTAATAAAATATTATTACTAAATTATTTTTTAATATATATAAATGATCATATAATTTTTATGAATACAATTGTAATTTTTATTAAGGTTTGAATGATGATTTTTTCAAAACCGATGAATTTTTGATAAATGTCATATTTTATTGTAAAAGAAAAAAATCACATATATAGATAATTATTTATATAAAATTAATATTATTTTGGGATATAGGATGTTGAAATTTTCTAATGGTTTTTTTTCATAATTTTTTAAGCCAGTCGAATTTTTGGGTGAAAATTAAAAACTGTTTGAATAGATAATGTGTTTTATGACATCATAAGGACCCATTAGTGAGGTAATAAAGTACATTAAAAGGTTTGTTCCGCAAATATATGTTTTTCCTTTAAAATAAAGTTATTTTCTATTTTATTTATTTAATTTATGGTACCTTAGTGGACCCTCCATGACCTATAAAATATTTTAACTTTTAAATTGATTTTCTGGAGAGTGTGACTCACCTCCACAAAATCTAGCCAAATATTTTACTATGTTCGGCCATTGGACTTATAATATAAATTTTTCCACTCCCCTTTGGAAATACCCATGGGAGAAAAACATGGCTTGGTTTGGGGTTTTGATTAGTTTAATGTCTGGTGTCCAAAACCTAAATAATAAATAATTGTTTCTCCTTTCCAATATAACCCACTCAGTATCCCATTCCTCTTAACTCATACCATTTGGAGCTCCACCAAACTATTACCTTCTCTCTCTAGAATCCTTCGACAGCACCCCGATATTCCATGAAAACTCTCTCAATTTTTTCCCATGTCGTTGGGATCACACTTTAAAATAAGGGATCCTCCCTTTCATTCCTTCCTTACTTATGTCAAAGTTTCCTTATATTGGTATTCCCTTTTATTTTTAATTAAAAATTTTGGGGTGTGATTTTGATCTTCCCCTATACTTCATTTCTTATTTTATAATGATGAGATATCCATTTTTTCTCATTAATTCCTCCCATTTAATTCTGTTACCATGCCGAAATTTTGCATGAGATATCTTCCTTTCTAATTTTTTCCCAATTTATTTATATTTTTATACCCTTTTTTAGTTACAAATGTTGGGGTATGGTTCTGAACCTCCCCATAATTCCCTCCTTATTTTTGAATAGTGAGATACCTCTTTATATTTAATTTATTCCTCCCATCTACACATGTTACCATGCCAAAATTCTGTAAGGAATTTCCCTCTTCACATTTACATTCAAAAAACTCTTTTATACTATGCATCTATATTCTATTACATATGTTGGTATATTATGTTAAATGACCCCCTTACCATCCATTTAGTGTACAAATGACTAGACCCCCCTTCCTCTCTCATTAGCCCATTTTACAATATCTATTTGATGTCCTTATGCTGTCGAAGTTACACTTAAATTTCCCACGCCAAAATCATCGTGTAAAATAATACCATACCCATTTCTATATCAAGGGTATTCAAATTTATGCACTTGTACTTGTTGATTGAGGAATTACATTTATGTATTGCACATCTCTTATTAGTGGAATATGTTATGGTGTTTAATGAATCTATATTGTATGTTCCATGTGGCACACATATGCATTAAATGAAATGTTTGTAATGTGTGTGCCTTAATAGCACTCAAATTCATTTGGTAAAGATTAATATTATTATACGTCAAGTGAAATGTGGGTTTAATCAATCTACTTAAAGTGAATTGAGAGTTTAATCATGATAATTCAAGATAAATGATGGTTTACTCATGCTCCATGTGCAATGAGCCTTGGCTCATGCTAATATTATGTTAAATGTTGTTTCCACATTTCAATGTTATGATAATCATTTTATACCATGCCTTTATGTTCATGTTTCTCTTGTTATCCAATGATATGTCAATTTCTGATCTTGTATGATATTCATTATGTTATTTCTTATTTACTCACTTATTGGACTTTATAGATCACCCTTTTCTTTTTCATGTCATCTGGTTATCCCATTCAATGCTAAGTATTAAAGAATGTTGTGTTAATGTAAAATAAGTATTCAATAATGATGTTGTATTTTATGTTCTAAGATTTCATGTAATGATCTTATTTTCCTAAGAAGCTAGACCTCTAAATCCACAGAGTTTTATTAAGTGAATGTCTATGTAATAAATCATGTTTATGTGTTTAAAAAAGAGAAATGTTGTTATATTGAGGATGACCTCAATAACACCCATGCAACATTCGAGGAAGGTCTATCCACCATCATTGATGAACTCAATCTGAAAAATCTAGGAATAGAGGAATACCTACGACCTACATTGATTAGATCCTCCATTCCCCTCGATAAGAATATATGTACATTGCATTTTTGAAGCATCACCGATATGTTTTTTCATGGAACTACACAAAAATGCACAGAATGAATCTAAATGTGGTTACATAGTATTTATGGCTACCATATGAGTATTGAGGCTTCAATAAGATATCTAGGAGGACACACCCCTATCATGCCTCCAATTTATAAGATTGTGTCTAAATTTTGATCTAATCGATAATTTTTTTAGATGTACATTACCTGAGATGGATTTTTAAATTTTTTTCATATCCAGAAAAAGAATGGAAAAAATTAGGCTCTGTATTTATTTGATAGGTTTTAGCAATCATTTCCCAAATAATGATTTCCCATTACTGATCATATAAATTATGATACAAAAAACTGATGTTTTCAATGAGCTTTCTATCATGGATGTGTTCTTCAGGGTACAATCAGATGATGATGGCCCATAGGGATGAAGAAGCCACTACCTTTAGAGCACCTTAGGGGGTGTTTTTATATCAGGTCATTACATTTGTCTTGATGAATCATTGACACACATATCAAGCTACCACACACCATATATTTAATCCCCTAGTGGGAATGATATCCAAATGTTATGTTGATGACCTATTGGTAAAATACCGATATAGGTGTGGTCACCTCACATACCTTCAACCAATTTTAGAGAAGCAACAACAACATCATCTGAAGATGAATTTGTTGAAATGCACTTTTTGTGTAACATCATTGAAATTACATGGTTTTTGGGTTTCCATTAGGGCATGGAGTTCAATCCAGAAAATACTATTCCTGTATTTTTAATGTCTCCCCCAAAAAATATGTGATAATTGAGAGGACTCCAAGGAATCCTTATTTACATTCGGTTGTTTATTTCCAACCTAGCTAGAAAATATATCCCCTTAACCAGGATAATGAAGAATGAAACTTCCTACAAATATAAATATTATTCCCAAAAATCATTCAAAAGTCTCATGTATTATCTATTTCAGCCATTGGTCTCGATGCCTCTGGTGTAAGGGAGGCCACTCATCATATATATGGCCTCCATGTATCACTCACTAGGTTCCCTACTCATACAAATGACTGATGTAGGAAAATAAATAGTCTCTATTACCTCATCCAAACAATGATAGGTACTAAGACCCCTTACTCTGATGTCGAGAGGTTCTTCCTCGTGCTCATATTTTTAGTGAAAACAATGAGACAATACATGCATCACAATGAAGAATAATTCTCCTCTCATATCGATCCACTTGGTCTCTCATATTGATCTTATCAAGTCTATCCTTGGCCATATGATGCTGACTATGAGATTGGATTAATGGGCGGTCATTACTCAGAAATATGATATCATGTTTGTGTCACACAAGTCAGTGAAAAGAAAATCCCAACCTAAATTCCTCACATAACATCATGCCCTGGAAAATATAATAGAAGACACCAACCTTACAAATGAGACGGTCTTTTATTCCCATGACTTTTACTAGACATGGGAGATGTATTTTGATGGTTCCTCACGAAGTATAATAATAAAAATGATGGAAAACTAAAAGCTCAACCAGGTTGGCATGGGAATTGTGTTTGTATCTCCTGATAAAGCAGAGTTCCCCAATAAATTTTCACTATTTAAAGGATGAATAAATATCGAGGAAGAATACTAAGACCTCATCACTGGATTGGAATTATACATATAGCTTTAATTAGAATAATTAAACATAAATGTAGATTTAGATTTAGTGATAATTCAATTTAATAGCAAATATTCAATCAAGAATGAAGAAATGATCCCTCTCATTGGATTTCTCATTAGACTAATTGAATAGTTACCTTTCGAACACATGTTGCATCATGTTCTCTGATAATATAGTTCTCATGTCGACAGATTTTCCAATTCAAACACCATCTTGGCCAATCCTGATTAGGGGGAAATAATATTACACATTAATCATTAGAGAATTGACTCAGAAATCACCATCTATTATATGTTAGAGATAAATCAGGTCAACACTAGCCCAATTTATAATTCACCAATAGTCACCCATGGATGGGTGGAGCCCATAATTGGTTATATATAAGATGAGAATTCTTAGATGGATAGTTCCATAAGGAAACAAACTTATCACTATGCAGATAACATTACAATACAATATATCTCGATTGGGAAGAAATCCTTCTTCAAGAATGTTATTAAAGGGATACTCCTTAGATGCATAGTAGAAGGATAGATTTCATCAATCATGGAAGAATTCCATATGGGTTGTTAAAACACCAATAAATCTGGGTACATGCTCTCCTACCATATATTGAGTCTTGGATATTACTAAAAAATCATGACACCGAACTATGTAGAATTCGGTAAGAAATTTCATTCATTCCAAATCTATGTGAAATTATTCCACAAACCTCAAAAATTTCTACACGCATCTAAATATTCTTGGATTCTTGCTGTTTAGGGGAAGGATGTCATAGGGCCATATCCTGTAGCCACAACTAATCTGTTCTATTACATCCAGAATGTACCAACTTATTTTGCAAATAGGATAAGATCATTCCCCTCAAATTGTTTTTGATGGATAATATCATCAACTTCATGAAGCCTGATACCATATCTAGGTTTGGAGTGCCTCAAACAATATTTACTAACAACGCCACAAACTTCTATTCTACAGAGTTTAAAAATTTATACCCAGAGTGCAACACTATGGCCAATCACTTGTATCACTATCATGATTTATAAAATGTATAGATAGAGGCCTTTAATAAGACTCTATCTAATATACCCTAGAATATGGTGAACAAGGATAATATGTCTTGGTTAGACAACCTCTTCCATTCTTTTTGGGTCTACCGTACAACCACGCATACTCCATTAGAAGTTAATCTTACATCACTCCAAATTTTTATTTCTCAAAAACTCTCAGATGATGAAGAAGCTAGATGAGTTGGAATTACTATATGGGGTGATTCTGCAAACACTGCACTATATGGAACTCTATCTGAGTAGATAGCTCAAGCCTTTAATAAAATTTTTCACCTATTTTTATTTCTTCAAGGTTAAATATTGTTTCCCTTGAGAACACCAATGATACTTGGAAGGAATCCCCCATAATTAGAGCCTGAATGGGTTGATCCTTATGCAATACACGAGTTTTATCATAATGTACCCTATTCATTGTCCACAAAAGGTGTGATGTTTCTAAAGAAATATTTTTCATAAGCTTCCATCCTGGGAATCTAGGTCAGAGTAATTCCCTTCATTTATCATAACCAAACAAAATGAAACTATAATGAATTCATCCTAACCACATGAAATTAAATTGTATAGAATTATTACCAACTACATGATGTTAAACTATATATAATTCATCCTAAACATGATGTTAAACTGTATGGAGTTTGTTACTTTCAATAAAATGTTAAACTACACGGTTTCTGAATAACTATTCATGGACTTATTCCTATCATCACATAATACATAGTGATTCTCAAACCTCTATTCATGGGTCTTACCATAGTATTATTTTCCATTCACAAAGGGTTATCCAATGTCTCTACCACATGAACTAAAACCGCCTGGACCCAGAACAATCCCTTTATAATGGGTGACCCAATGTCCTTACCGCATCATATAAAACTGCAATGATCCATGATATCTAAATCCATTCATGTAGAGTCACATACATCCTTTTCATATGATGATAAATTTTGTGGTTCTTCTAGAACAACATATGGGTTGATTCCCATTTCCAATATATAAATAGGGATGCCTCGATCTTATATCTTTTTTAACAAACAACATGATATGAAATGCACTTATCATACCCCCTTTTATCTCTGAATTATTTGGAAACTCATGTTATTCCTTGTTATTTACATTGGTCATATCTCACATGAGGTTAGGAATTGTTGCAGTGACGTACCCTTACAAGAAAGGCATAATGTTAAACAATAGGACTATTATGAGTCCTCACAGCATGGTGTTAAAATGCATGGTCGATGTCCTTTCAACATGATGTTAAAATTTATTTATTAACATGAAATATGTGTTGTATGATTATCATTCTCAAGAGATATTTAGTGATGTCCAAACATCCACTCAAGTGACCAACTGCAATGTTCCAATCAAATCACATTGGTACAACTCCATCTTCAACAAATGACATTAAAATTATCTGAATTTACATAACTATATATGTCTTGATTCCCACATTTTATTGGATATGTATTGATTCCTGAACATCCTTTGTCATGCACAGACAAAACATTTCCATTTATTCCTTTCATTCCACCTTCATCCTCACTGCATGAAAATAAACTGTGTAGAATATCAAGAACCATGTGTTGCTTTATTCTTGTCATCACATGGTGCATAGTGATTCCTAGATCTCTAATGATGGGCCCAGCTACAACAATCAATGGGAATAATTACCACACCTAAACATGGGTCTGACCCATGCAGAGCATTTCCCATTTTATAACTAAATGTGAGATGATTCTTACCCTCATAGGATGTGAAACGACACCTGAATTTACATATCTCAACCCAACAAAATAAATAATTTTAAAAATGACATAATTATATTGTATGGTTCTGACCTTTAAAGGATAAATCATTCAAAACTATGTGTGGCTTGATTCTGATCCTCATGAGATATATATTCATGCCCAAGTCTCTATATTTTTTCCCAACTATGACGTTTCCAAACTTTCATGTTGGTTCCCACATCCTTACTCCATAGCGTTAAATTATATAGAAGTACTTATATACTACATGGACCTGCATTTCATGGAAGTATTTCCTTTCCATGTGATTCTATACCGCATGGACTTTTGTCTTTACTGCATGGCGTTAATCTACACAGATGCATGTATGTCCCCACTACATGACGTTAAACTAGGAAAACTATTACCCATTAATCCTTCATTATCAAGGGACCACCAAAGACATACCTAGATCAACCAAAGTATAGTGTGCTTCCACCATATTTTAAAGCACCTCAATCCATAATCCACACTTCATTCCGTGGTTGTATCTGATAACTGAAACCTTCCATGGACCTAGGAAAATATTTCTAGCTTCAAAGACCATTTTTCTTGACTATGCATGTATTCATATGGCTCCATCATATGCGCCTATGGTCATTATCAAAATTTGTCACCCTTAAAAAGAAAATTCTGATCGGTGTGATACATAACAGCATTGTGGAAGAGCTCAACATTGAATCATGTTCGAAATACTCCAAGTAGGAATATCCCATGTCATTACTCATTACCCGAGAACTTCGATCCATGATTTACATCATCTCTATATCCAACATAGAAGGATGTCGGGGTGATCTTGACCATGGTTATCCTAAATAAGATCATGTGTAATATAAACTGTATGATTTTATGTGATTCATTTCCCTAAACTACATTAGTTTTAGCCAATGATGTATGACCTTATTCTCTATTCCATAATGGTCCCAATTACAATACCTTAAAATTCTAAAAAAGAGGCACAGAATTTGTTAGGTAAAAAACCATCTAAGTGATACATGATAAAAGGTCAAGTCTTTACCCACTAAACTCCTCATTCTCAATGTTTAGGAAAACATTTGGGTGAAAACATATATGTCATAAATCTAATAGGGTTTTCTTAGTAACCCTATTAAAAGACAAGCTAAGCTCATTGGACACCGTGATCTAGGAAAAAGTTAGATTAATGATTTGTCACTTCTCCTCATCACAAGAATATATTCATTAGGTAGTGTCTAAACTTTTAGAGAACTCACACACTACTTTGATTTTACACTTTCCACATATCACACTTCTTGAGTTGGGGTGCCTCGGATAATCATACACTTCCATGATCGTTGGAAAAGTCATCTTTCTTCAGGGGCCCATTTCTTTACTATGAATACAAGCCCATAGATCCTTCATCTATTCCTACAAATTTCAACCAAACATGTTACTCTAAAAACGGATATTCAAATCCTCATGATCCCTGACCTCATTGAGGTATCACTCAAAACCTTAGTGTATTTAAACTACTCCCTCTATGACGGTCCCATGTCATAGTCTTTATTCAAGATCTATAGTCGTGCTTTACAATCCCTACACCAAACTATATAAGTAGACACCATATCAAAGATGTTACATCATCATGTTTTGTACCCTACTCAAGGAAAAACTATGACACTTTATTCCCTAAGATTCGATAACCCACACCTCATGATTTAAAACCATATGTCATAGGGATCAAGTTTCTTGATATAAGAGATAATTTACCTATGGTAACAAAACACATATTGGATAGATTAATATCCATACCCTAATTATACATCAAGATTCTTTTTCCTTCATAAACCATTCATAACCCTTAGAGAGATGTGGATATCATATTTTACTAGGTATGCTACTGACGCATAAGGTCCTTTACTCTCCAACTAATTGCATCTTATTCTTTCTAAAAAGGAGCCTCAATCCTTGTGAGCCATAGAAACACCCTGGAAAAACCTGTCATCTCAGAATATCATGGGAAATACCTAGAATATTTTCACCATAACATATTAATGTACTCAAAATTTTGGGTTATGATTAACATAACCCAAACTCCAACAATCCAGATGGACCTATATTCCCTAATATTTTGACCCTAACCAAATGAACTTCATAAATATTCTTTATCCCATATAAAGTATACCCAGATTTAAGAAACCTTTTCATGATAATGAATTCATGCCTATGGCTCCTTTATATACACCTACGTTCCTAAACCAAATGTGTCACTCTGAAAAAAGGGATTTCAGATCGTTCAATACCTCAGAAACACCATAGAGAAAACCAAACATATTAGTTTGTTTTAAGTCAGTGCATCCATGTCTGAACCATATCTAATTATCATAAAGAAATTCTGAGATAAAATTCCTTAAACTAAAACAATAAGATGTCTGAGCTAAAATAACATAAATTAAAAAAATATAAGGTCCATTCTAAAAGATATTAAACTAAAGAAATAGAAGGTGTGAGATAAAATAATATAAATTATATCATTTGATTGTTAGAGATAAAAGAACATAAACTAACACAACATTTGGTCTAAAGGGAATTAACTTATACTAATTCCATATACGATCCAAGCTAAAATACATTAATATAATTCATGATTTCAATACATCCTGAAATAGATTTTAAGGATCACAATATAGACTAAATAATTCAAGCTATGCTCACCAAGCTTATCAGATTTTGAAAATAAAGGAGAACTCTCCATATCGTATATATATTATACCCATTTATCCTTCAATAAATCCAGTGATATCAAAATAACTGCAATAGATGGTAAGTATATAATCTATTATTGGTGTCCATTCTTGATCACTCCTTGAAAAAGAGTCTATTTTGATCTGAATCTCCCTGTCTAGACATTTATTTTTTCTTGATTTTATTCATTAGATGGGTATCATTAGAGAATATCATAATATAAATGAACGTATAAGTCATACACATAATTAATGGAATATAGTTTAATAGAATTAGAGGGAATTCAGAAAACTCATCCATTCAATGTATGAAAAAAGATATTGTAATCTATACATTTTAGTGACTCTCTGAGAGACCATAAATAAGGGAGATGAAGTGAATTACAAATTGTTAGTTAGATTAAAATATGGTTGGATTCCTCAGAATGAACCACAAGATTCTGGTAAAAGGAATCAATTGAGTGTTGAGGTGACGCTCTCCTCGCTTCCTCAATTTCTTCCCTAGGAAAAAGAGCTTTGACTAGACCAGTAAAGGCATCAACCACCATCTAAGAATTAGTCAATGAGGATGGTGATGTTGAATTATTAGACCTCAAGTGATCTATAATCTTCTCATACATATATATCTACATGGTGAAATAATCCATCTAAGATTTATGTTCAAATAATAATTGGTGACACTACTCCAATTCCTCCACTCTCTCCCTCATTTTCATAGCACGGAAATCATGATTCACAAGACAATAAAAATACCTTTAATTCCTGTACATGTTTATTTGGGTCAAGGTGATTTGAAACAAAATTTAAAATAATGGATTTTGGTTAAATCCATGTCCCCCTATGTCCGGAAAAAACTACTGAAGGGTTTCCACTTAGTTGGATAATATTTCCAAGGGGTTGTCAGAAATCAAGGTGTGAATCTGTTCCTAGACCAGTCTACGATGTGATTGATCCTCTGTAGCCAATGAGGTAGACAAGATAGGGGGATGATCTTCCTATCATATCAGTGACAAAACACGAGAAAAAACCTCAAGTGCTCGTGTCTCAAAGACTCATCATCCATGGTATATGATGGAGCATTAACCGCATCAATATAATCAGTTTCACCATCTGAGTGGTCATCAACCAAATGAGTTTTCTTTCTCTATGTCTCATCCAGATCCTTAATCATCCCCATAATTTTATCTAATTATGTAATTTATGATGCATATAGAATGTAAAAATGATAGACTATCTGGACCTACACACCACTGTGATAATTTAGAACCCCTGCCTGGGTATAATACTGGGTAAGGAAACAAGATGAAGCATCATCAAGTCAAAGCATAATGTCATCCTTGGTGTCTTCATGTCTTATCATTGTCCAAATTTTTTGAATAATCCTGTGTTGTCGTTCCCCTCAAAGACTAAAAAATTATACATGGGAGACCCTATGAAAATAGCCAAACTATCAATAAAATTTATATGGTGTGTACAGCCCACAGATGATCAACTCATCCACCCTCGATGTGATAACCCCATCTCGAATGGAGGTCATATAATATAATTTTCCAGGGAAAATCTTCTATTATAAAGTATTGGCCCAACTAATTCACAAAAGGGGATAAATTCGAATTTTTTAGGATGGGAAAACATTACCTTAACCTCATCAGGGATTTATCACATAGCCTTGACCATATATTTATAGTAATCTTGGATGGGATATGGAGTCCAGGATCCTAGAGGTGGTATAATATTGATAATAATGAAAACGCTACCCTATCTAACCAAATAGAAATTGTAGAAGACCACATACCTATAAGTGGTTCTAACTGGCTGGATATGACCCAACATTTGATAAAGGCATGGAAATACATGTAATTCCATGTTAAGGTTTCTCTCATCTGCAAGTCATAATTGCATCACCAGCGTACTAACACAGATTCATGAATGCGTGTCCCCAGTCAGAAAGAGCTACCCATTCAATAAAATGGTTATGAAACCATCCAGTCTTAGTATTGGAGAGATATTATATTTAAAACAATATCCCCATGAGTATAATCACCAACCTCTTAGATGGACCAATATGAGCCATCAATATCATGTACATTGTAGTTGTGGAACTTACAGGGTGAGGTAGTGGCTGGTCTAACTCTGATAATGTTGAAGAAAGTATTGACCGAATCCATAAATCAAATAAGAATGATTATTTTTTGTTAATTGTTCAATTTCTACCTTAAAATAATGAGCATTTACCTCCCCAAAACTGGGGTCATCTGAGGATCATCCACAAACATCCATAATAGGGCAACATTTATCATAAATTTCCCCAAGGGGAATAATCCCAGCAAAATGATATATGTCCCATAGGTCGATGACAAAATAACCATGGGAAAATTGAAATCTTTTATTACTAGGGCACCAATGGATTATCATCTCTCAAAGGAGGGAGGGATTATGATATATGATGAAATGATATATCCATACGGGCTTCAAAAGGTAAACTATGTACCAATCACCAGTGGATTCCAAGAATATCTTTCTTACTTGGGAAGCCCAAGTACACTCATTTGAGAGATTACCACTGAGATAGAGATACCATTTTGAGTACCAAATGTTTCCTATATTATTTAACGAATAAGAAACTATACTCGAATATCTCAGAGTGATAGTCATTTGGGTGAAATCACAGTCATCCGATCCCAGAGAAGAGTTATCCAATGGATAATACAAACACTATGATTGATATTTATCCAATTGACTTCCCTCATCAATTTTTTCTGAATGTATTCAATAGAACCAGACACACCCTGAGATGGAAGATAAAAATATAGAGTAAGAATGGTAGAATCATATAGTAATCCAAACCTATACAGATGAAGTTAGTGAGATGAAAAATACTTTTAGATTTAGGGGGAAAGGAACCACCTTAGGGTCTAATTATTAGTATACATAATGTATATGGGATAAGAATTATGATTTTTGGTGATCATTACCTTTGATTTGATACAAGTTCGGAGAATTAATGAGAACCTGAATCCATTTGAAAATATATAAGTGGTAAAAGTTAGACAAAGAGATCATATATAATCCTGTAAAAAAATAGAGGGATTGAGGTTCTAGTGGAATCATATGCATCGCATGACTCATTGAGATATTAGAGAACCTGATAAAGAGTTTCCAGATCACCTGAACTCTTATGGACTCATTGGTCATATAACCCCCACAGTGCATCACACAAACTGTATGACCCCCATGGAGACAGGTGACTGCGGGACGATAACATGGTCATGTGTGTCATAAGAGATTGAATTACTAGGCCCAAAACTCTCATGGGGTCTTCAAGATAACTAAAATACTCATAACTGATATCCAAGAAATTAATGATGTATAATTTTTTGGATTATTTGAAAAATATCTTGAATAATATAAAATCATTCATGAGAGTTTTGATGAAATGGAACTCATAAAAAGGCTCATGAATGAAGCTCGTGATTAGGGATCAGGACACAATATCGTGATGTGTGAACTCAAAAAAGGAAAAAACAAGAGTGCTCTAGAAAAAGAGTGACAAGGGAGTGAATTTTCATCAAACCCCCTATATATAGTACATTTTACAGAATACCAAAAGTCTCCTGGTAGACACTACATCACATAGGAACGTAGTTTATGACATCCTTAAAGACTAAGTTGGGCATTAGTTTTCCTTAGAATCTATTCCTCTTCCCCACGGACGTTGCTCCTATAGGGGGGAATTTATTGATACCCACCAAAAAAGCATAAAAAAATTCATAAAGGAAAATATTCCTAAATATGGGTAATACCTTCCCCAATAGAGAAATGGAACTAAATCTTTCGGGTCACATGAACCCCCATGGGACTCACGATTGTGTGACCATTTCAATATCACCTGAAGACTCCACACACAATGCATAACCTATAGTGAATGCCTATGATTCCCTAACAATGAACCTTCTTTATATTACAATATCTATCCAAATAACAGATGGTTTCATGATGAAATCTAAATGAGCACCCACATGACAATTTTTTTCATTGGAAAGTTCCTTACAAATCATCCCAAATTCATCCAGAAATAAGGATGAATAATTTTCAAAGGGTAAAACCCCCACTGGCCATAAATTTTATTCTCCCTATTATCATTTGAAATTATATGTTTTCTTAATGATATCCAAGAAAACTCATGATACCCAAGGACAATATTAGACTACAACAATGGAGATAAATGGGAAGACAGGAGATGTAATCATGATCATTGATGGGCATGTGACGTTCCCTCAATGATCGACAAGGAACCATAATCCCCTATCAAAATTTTTGCATCATCTCATGAAGTACATTTGACTTTTCATCCTCACCACATAGAAGACCTTGAGTTTGTGTAAGAAAATACAAGATTCCACCTCAGTGATCTAAGGAAAAATGATATATTTGTCCCCAATCATGCTTCTGCACCCCCATATGATCGATATTATTCACAAGAGGAATAATCAAAAAAGAATTAAAATATCTAATACATTACTCATTAAAACACATCTGATGATCCTTTTTAGAATAAAACAAAGTAGATAAAACGGAAGAGGTAAGAGGTAATAGTTGTCACTAAAGGACATGCAACACACCCAAGGGGATTTACAGGGCACTGTGAGTCCCTCTAGATATGTATACCTTATCTCATGATGTCCCTTTCACTTTTCATCCTCATCGCCTGGAAATCCTTGGGAATTTCTTGGAAACATTGCACTTACCTTTCTATCTTCAAGGGAAAAACATTCCATGAAAGGCTCACACACCCCCACATGACCCAATTCAGTCATGCGACACATCAAAAAAATTCAGTAATTGTCATTGACCTTACATAGGAAATCTCACATGGATCCCACCCATTGTCAAATAAAAGAAAAGAAAAAAAGTGGGAAAAGGAGGAACGTATTCACTATCACTGAAAGATATGTGATGTGCCTAGGAAGTCCAAGCTATGATCCTATGAGATCCCTAAGAAAATCATCCTTGTCTTGCTGAAGGCCTCAGACAATTCATCAGACATGTCCCAAATGACTTTCAATAGGAACCTTGGACCTCAAGAATTACCATGGGAATTTCCATAGAATAATACAAAAAGTACATTGACATGACCTCATGGTCAAAAAATTATTCATTAATTGGTAATAATATGATAAATTAAATGTGGAAAAAGGAGAATCGTTTCTACTGAAAACCCAGAGCCACAAACAGAACGACCCATAGAAGAGAATAAAAAAGTTGGGTGGTGCCAGACCACTTCCCCGACTCTAGACTAGATTCATATCGGATACACTATACATAGATTAAAACATGTAGAGTGTTGATTCATATAAATTCCCCACCAGACACAAAAAATACACTGATTATTACATGACATAATGACTTGAGAAAAAAAGTCCCAAAAATTGATGTGGAATTCTAGGAGAAACCAATCACACAACCAACCAGCCTTACATTAGTTATATACAAAAGAACATCCATATATACCATGAGACATAAATACGGTACATCTCATGATCATTCAAAAATATTTGGAAGATCCACTGGCAAGGCCTACGAAGAACATACCACATGTCTCCAAGATCACACGAGAATAAAAATTTATTGATAATAAAAAAACATAAATGATTTTTTCAATATAAGGGATAATACAAAGATCAAATTTGGAAGATATACCTTAAATACATACTTTCATGCCCTCATTCACTTTGCGTGAGTGATAAAAGGACTTGCGACAGATCAAGGATACATCACCTAGATCATGTGACATTCCTTAAACATGCTATTTGGGACATGTGAAATACTAATGAAATGACAATGAAAGTCACACATTACCTCAAGTAACACCCCCTATGTCTCATGAACCCCTACGGGTCTGTCAATCAAGCCCTGAGATGTCCTTCAAATAATTATTCTAACTCATATAATGACATTGTCTCATATTAATCAAGGCTTTTCCTTGTATCTGGGCATGAAAAACCTGCTCTCGGAAACACCCTACAGGAATTCTAGTTGAGACTTATGATTCCCTCCAGATATGAAGGTCAGGTCTTGCAATGAAATCCATGGATGTTACCCAATACATGAGAAACCCTTCAAACCATGTCACACTGACTCTTGTGATACCCCCATATATTTAATATCATGACATGTGATGGATTCCAGGACATATCAACCAGGTCATTTGATATACCCCCGAAAATTCAAGGGGGTCATGCGATGCCTTCTACGGAATTAGGATAGGCCACCAGGGTATCCTAAGATATGAGAGCCCAATACATCCTCAGTTTGTAATCCCTTAATACAAGGGAATCCTCAATGTGAAATCCCCAATTAAGGGAACTGTTACGACTCTTATTCCTTCCATATTTAGGATATGTAGGCCACCTTTCCCTAGTTCAAGCTCCATATTGATCGTCTAGGGAGATCCCAATATCCAAGCCCTTATCCAGAGAAATGAAATTCATTTGTTTATAACCGTTGTTTCTCATAACGAAAATATATCACATGAGATCTATGAGTCACATGGATCATTTCATTTGAACTATACACCCCATAGTTACAAGGGAAACCTCCGTGTGTATGCCCCAACTAATATCATCAAATAGTACGTCCCAAACAATAGGGAATCAATCTTTGTATGATCCCCTGGAATTCATGATTCTTTTGAGATAGTTATAATGTCTCCGAGAGTGATATTTCACCATTACCTAAAAGTGGGTTAAGTGATAAATTAACTAAAGGAACTCTGATTCTTATCATATCTAGGATACATATGATATCTTTTCAAGGCCTCATATCTATACCAAAAATCCTTATGACTGTCCCAGTACATAAGTCCCTTAAATATAAACCATGAGACTGATCAGTTTCCCCCATGTTTCTCACATCGGGCATCACTCACTCGGGCGGAGGGATATGCAATGAACACCTTATTGGGAATCATGAATCTCTAATCACAAAGGATACGTCAGTATCGAATCCCTGATGAGTGACATAATATGAACACCCCTTATATATGGTCATATACCTTAAGATCAGTCCCATGTGTGTATGGGAACTATGATGAATCTGATTCCTACCACATACAAGACACATATACCACATATCCTTGATATTTTAGCTTTATAATAATCATCTAGGACAATCCAAGTATCTATGTACCGTATTCAGTGAAATGAAATTAATTACATGAAATATCTTGTTTATCACAATGAGCATGGTACACATGGGATTAGGGAGTGGTAATGATCAGAGCATCGTCTTTATAAAACTCTATAATTGTATGGGAATCACCATTTTGTATTTCCCAATTAATTTAACTATGATAACACTGATTCCTTCCATAGTAGGGATACACATGAAGTATCCCTAAGATAATTTTTTTCTATCTTAGTAACTACACATATGTCCTCTACTCATGTCACTAAAGTGCACGAGATCAATGATCTTTATGGGTTTTGATTCTGGTATAAACCAGGAAACATATGACACCTCATAATGACTTAATCCCCTCGTCATAATATTAACCATTTCCTCACATAATAGAAAATTACAAATAAATTTAGTCATATGTCTTAAACCCATAAAGTGGTTATTAACCATTAAGGATATGGCTTAAGAACCTTGAATAAATACAGATGGATTCACTAACTAGACTAAACACCTCTCAGGTCATCCATTAGACTCTGTTTCATTGTTTAATGAGAGAATTAGCCAATAAATCATTTTTAGGATAATTGGTCCCAGATCGTGATAAAGTATAGAGACATGATCAGATATTAAATCTATAAGACTGCCCTGGAGTAGGAAATACTTCCCCTGAAATGGGTGTGATAAGACAGAATTCCCATTCTGTAGACAAATGCAATTCCCCAAGATTCACAGGGATTAGAAACCCAGATGACTACCAGCCTTTGGAAAGATGTTTTGTACCCAGCGACAAATGTGGTAACTGTTGGAAGTTTTAGGGAAAAGTGAAAATTGAATCCCACTGATCTGAATCCATTTCACGCAAAAAGAAACTGAAAAAATAGTGATCCATTAAAAAATGTTATCCTATGCACATTCCTCGAAAGAGAATTGGTATTGGTCCTCAGACCACTAATGATACCAGGGAAGAAACCCCCAAATATGTAACCTCTATGGTAATGAATACAAATAATAATTAAGGTATATTCCAATGGGAATTACTCATTATCCATGATTGATGGGGATCACATTACTCCCCTACCAATGAGAGGTTCCTCAATTATTTCTTTTCATAATTCATATCATCCTACTGAAGCATTCGTGGAATGAATTTAAACAACTCCAAATTCAATGTCTTTTCTGCATGACGTTAAACTACATAGAATGTTTACATTCTAAATGACATTATACTACATGGTATACATTATTTCCTCATGATTTTAAAAAACACATAATGTAGTATTGGAAACAAGACCTTAAAAAACACAACATACTAGGTCCTATTCAAATTACCTTAAAATTTAAAACTACTTTTTTCATCATTAGACATAACCTCCAACATCACATGAGCTAGATCTATGTAAAATAGTGTTTATTGTGTAGAGGATTACCATATCAGGATATGTTCTCTCCAAAAACATCACATGAAAAATATTTTATTTCTTTTGGGTCTATAATGAGAACCTCATTCATTATTGGTTTCCATCTTAACCAATCTGTAACATCATATAATTGATAATTCAATATATACAGTCCTGATTTTTGTTGATGGAAAAATGAAGTACCCAAATCCTTGTATAAGAGTAAGATCCACATAAGGCATCATATGCAAGAACAACATGGGGAATGATTTCTATTACTACATGATACATGGTGATTCATGAATCTAAAATTATGGGCCCAACTAAAAAATATAAAAATCCTCACCTCTATAAATATTAAACAAATACCTTTAAGTATATTTCTTAAGAACATTGTGTGGATTGATTCATATTCCCACAAGATACATAGTTATGGTCAAGACTCTAATATGAGGTCCACCAATAATTTAAAAAGAATAAAAACCTCTACCTATATGTGGGTTTGAACTATGTTGGGAATTTTCCATATAAGAACTATGTGTAGATTGATTCTTATTACCATAGGATACATAGTGACACAATAATATCAAATCCGGTCTCCAATCACAATGCAAGAAAAATTTGCTATTACCCTATGTATGGGTCAGACCCGCACCAGGGATTCTCTAATAAGAACATGTCTAGAATGATTACTATTACCAAAAGATACATATTGATTCCCAATCCTAAAATATTGGTCCTAGTCATTATATAAAAAAGTTAGGTAAATGACAAAAATTCATCTCTCTACATATGGTCCATACCTGTATAGGGATATTTCATTTTAATAATTACATGTGGATTGATTCTTCTTATCATAAGATAGGTAGTGATACCTACATCCAATATTCTAGAACCAGTATTGTGTTATCATTTCTCCCAACCATTTCCCCCTATGAGAGTCAGATCTATGTAGAGGAACTAGTTCACATTAAATTGCAAACATCACAACATTTTTTTGTCATTAACGCTCACATCTGTCAGTCAACATCCCAACTTTGTCTTATTTCTCACACCTATGATGACTACTATGTCCTTCGGGAACCTATAAATCCACTCTAACTAGCACGATCGAGGTGAATTCTATTCAGAAATACGGAACTATTTTCTAGTTCATGATGTTAAACTACAGAAAAATTTAGTATCAGATAATGTTAAACAACATGGAAATGTCGTAGTCGCATGATGCTAAATTGCACAATATAAGTCCTTCTTGATGGGCAAGTCATCCACTTAATGATTGCGTACTCAAGAATTTCATGTGTCATACCTTCACCACAATTTTTTTTATTACATATTAGTGTTTCCTTTAGGGTTATGAATCCCTTCATGGATATAATGTTATCCATGAACCAGCTTCATATATTTGATATTTGAGTTGATACCATCAAATTCCACCAGTTTATTTCCTTCTCTTATAGCCCCATGAACTACGGTCTTATATAATATTGGTTCCCTCCTAAATAATACTGGTAACGTGGACTGTTTATTCCAAATAAACCCCACATGGATTCATTAGTGAGTAACACATAACCACATTGATTTATCATTGTTTATGTTTTGGTCAAAGAGAAAATTCACCCTTAAATCTAGGAGGTATTTTGTCAACTATATGGGATTCATGATTTTTCCATTACTAAGGGATGTCCCATGACCATGAGTCTTCATCTCCAAATGGCTCATATATTCATGGGTTATTATTTACACATCCCACAACCCAACTATTATAGTGGATTTGGAAACACTTTATGTCCTAATAATTACATCATACCAATTATTAAATAAATATTCTGACATCGCATTCTTATACCCTCTCATTTCATTATGTGTATCCCCTATTCTGGCATGACTTCCTTGATCATTAAAATCACTCTGCACTCCTCCTTTACCCACCATAAAAACTTCATACCTCCTTTTTCATGTCAAAATTCCAAATAGGTTGAACTTATGTTCTATTATAATTTCATGAACATTGATCCCATGTATTTATAGTTCTCTGTTATATCATATTGGTGATTTTGATTAACCGACACTGAAGTAACAGCTCTAGGAGTCACTAGTGAATATAAAAAATTCTTAAGAGATTATGCTTATGGGGTATTTTATTTTAAGAGGAAAGGGCCCCCATAACTCCATGAGCATTTTCCCTAATGGCGTGATGATAATTCAACCAATCATTAAACAATAATCCTTGATATGTTAATTTAAATACATTATTTGTCACCCCTATTTTAATATGTTCGTGATGGATCATGAATGAATCATTGGTTTATGCATTCATACCTAAGTCCCAATGGGTGTCTTTAAAATTCACAACATCTCTATGTACTTATCACATGATATTAAACAACATGGAACATTTATTTTTTATCAAGATTTGATAAATATTAAATTTAAACATACTTATAATTAGATAGATCTATATATATAATATTAATCTCTATATCTATATGATAATCAATCCCACATAATTGATCATATATAAGAAATATGTGTGGCCTGATTCCAATTACCTCAATATATGTAGTGTCACTCAAATATTAAATTGTAGGTCCATATACAATACGTAAAAGGAAAATCTCCCCTACATATGGGTCAAACCAAAACATGTATCTTTCCATTTGAGAACTACATGTAGCTTGATTTTAATTGTCATAGGATATACAGTAATGCCCAGATCTCTTATATTGGGCCTAGTTGCATTAAAAATGATTTAAATTCATCTCCCGACATATTTTTTAGAGATGTGTAGAGAGTATTCATCATGATAACTATATGTTGGCTGATTCCTATCATCACATGATATTTATGGATTCTTAGATCTTCTATTTCAGACCCAACTATGACTTCTCATCACTCATAACTATGTTCATCAATGTGAAAAAAAATTATATTGTAATTTCTACTAATATAAAAATATGAATACCCCCACACATTTTCTATCATGAAATATAGCATAATCTGACTAACAACCCAATTGTATCTTTTTTCTTTCTGAGCATGACTCATGTGAACTTAGGGTACCTAGAAAGGTGCCCTGACTGACATGTTTGAGGTGCATTCTATTAAATAAAGGGAGAGGCATCCTATTCCATTGTAATTAAACTACATGAAAAGGTCTTAATCACCTGACTTTAAACCACTTGACCACTTATGGACACTTCCATGTCATGAAGATGACTAAAATTAAATTTATAACAAAAATACTTAATAATGTCCAAATCAAGTGTCTATCTCAAGGATGAAGTTCTGAATCCTCTTGTGGTCTTCCAATAGAATTTTATATATTTTTAATGAAGAATAAAAATGTTCAAAACTTATAATATAACATAAGTATGGGGTAATAGATTTATGAACTAATGGAACAAAATACACAAAAAAAATACAAGAAATAGTGAAGCCGAAGAGGACTCAACAAAAAGAATCCCAAGATTTTGGTTGATCCACTCATCTGCTACATATCATTGACCTCAAATGTTCTAAAATTATTCAAAACCTCAGTCATTTGATTCATGATCTCTTGATTTATACAACTATATTAAAAATAGTGAACAAGTTATAAAATCATCCCTTAGGTGATTAAGATCTCCCATCACAACATACATAGTTAATGTATGACAACTGTTATGAAAATATATGGTGTTCAACATTATGTGTCGAGCTCCAATAAACATAAGGGAATCACTTCATGGATCTCGGATTCAATATTATCCCTCATCATGGAAGTATTAATTTCATAAAACATTGAGTCCTATGAACTGGAACAATTATTTTTAAATGAGAAAAAAGAGTACAATGCATAGAACTGTGGAGAAGAAGAAATAAAGATTCCATCACTTCCCCAAGAACCCAAAAAAATATACAGGAGTCTCATCTATGATTACAATTAAAAACTAACCTCAACTATCACCTTCTTATTCTCTCAGCTTCCAGGTATTTGGAGGTATACCGACTCAATTTCTTGGGCCATTGACTCTCACCACAGAACTCTATCCATTTTTATGAAAAGTATAGCGTAGTCATACTTACATCTTAAAAAAACATCTTTATAATAGAAAAATACCAAATATCACATGCCTATTCGAACTTCATACTAGACACCATATGTATGTCCAAATGGAAGTCGTTCCCTTCAACTAGCATATAAAACCTATGTCTCCATGAAGGATGTAAAATAGTCTTCCCACATATCCATTTGAATTAACCTGCAGGTTTATCGATGTATCTATTTCCTCAAGGTTAATGATTTACCACATATTAGATTCTATTCACATAAGAGATTATGATACATAATCGATTATCAATGTGTCTAAATACGTCCCACAAAGGTTAATTTCCTACATGTCTTATTCTTAACATGTAGCCTTTTGGTCTTTTTGTATCAAACTCGCTGGGTAGTCGAATATATATATAGTTAGTTATCCATATAGACAAATAATTTTATGTATAATAACCACCTCACATAACCACTTGGTATCATCTATCTATTTTGGATGATGTAGTAATTCGATCCACAGGGCTAATTCTCCCATGTATCTATTTCACCTGACACCGTCATTATCACCACAACATCTCTGAAAAACACAAATGTCCAAAAAAGGTGAATAACATAAACCAAATAAGTTTTCAATGAAAATAATAAAAACAATTGTTTGAAACTCATATTTGAATTAATGAATTGAATAATTAAACTTTAAAAATAGTAAAATCTAACTTTAATGAAAATTTTGAATGACTATAAGATTCAACCCAGTTTTTTATAAAATCATAGAATCTGTATTGAAATATAAACATACCATAAAAACTTCTTTAATTCCCCCAAAATTTATGTGGAAATTTTTTATTATATAGTCCCACATTAGACTCCCATACACTTAAACATTTCACTCTAGGAAATTTAGTCATTTAAATGGATTGTTAACAGACCCTTTATGGTTAATGAATTTTTACCAACCTAGGATAAGGCCAAATATTCCATTGAACATGATTTTCATACCTCCTATGAGAGTTCATCACACTACCCCACTTCATTAAAAAATAAAATTCTAGTTCCAGTAGTAATGACCAGCGAGACCACATGGGAATTAGATCCATAACAAAATGAACAAAAATATTCAATGTCCCCTAGGTTCCTCAAATGACGACTTCAATTCCAAAAATATTGGTACAACATCGAATATATTCCTACAAATAAAATTTACCCTCTTTCATTTGGGTTCAATATTCCCCTCACTATCATGAACTCATTTTTGACAAAGGCACACTATTTTAATTTCTCCCAGCCCTGAATTTTTTCAATGCACTGTCTGGAGCACTTATTTTTTTGGACTTATGTATAGAAATAAACTCTATAAACTTATCTCAGATACTAACTATGGGATCACAAGTTCCCATTTTACTCCTAATTAAAGGGAACTATAATACTTCTCTTTTAGGTTGGCTCTATAAGGAATTCAATTTTTACTAGGCTTAGTATCTAAGTTCAAGTTCAAGTACAATATTCCTCATGTTATTTTCCAAATTCCAAAATAGTATAACCTATCATATTTCCACTCACTAGTTTTGAATAAATATTTCAATTAATAAAGTGTTCAATAACCCTCAACGTTCAATAAATCTTTACATCATAACACTCAGTGAAACCCCTCAAGAAATTAATGACATTTATTCTAGTCTGAACACTCTAACTTTTAATATTCCTAAACAATATACATGAAAAATTTAAATTTATAGACACCAAAATCTGTTTGAATTTAAAAAAGGAATTATAATTTTATAAAAAAAATTGGTGGTGTTTTTATATGGTCGAAATACAACAAACCTAAAAAACATAAACATCCCCTCTCCCCGAAACATAAACACCTAAAATTTTATCCAATATGGAATTATAAGGTGGATATAAATTACATTTAAAATGGAATATTATGTAGAATAGTTTATTGATATTTGGTGGGGATAAATGAGTGTAAAAAATACACAATTTCATCATAAAATTTTAAATATGAATAATTTTAGTTTCATATTTTTTAAAATTCATGTTTTACTTTGTTAAATGAAAAAAATGTAGTTTTGAACATTATTTCAAATACAATCCTAATAAAAAATAATTAAAATAATTGGAATGAAGATAAATATAGGGGGTACTATCTAGAATAGAAAATTAGCTTAAATTGATTTTTCTACACTATAGATATTATTAAACTAGGATCCAATAAATTAAAAACTAGATTCAAGTTTTTTACTTCAAAATAAAGGGATATCCCCCAAAATTTATTTAATACATATTAAAAAAGGAAAAGTTAGAAGCATATAAACATAAACTTCACTAGTATATAATCCTTCGATTAGTTTTTTTGATGTCTAGATGGATGCTATTCTTTTGACTCTTTTGTCTGGGTGTACATCATCCATCAAGGATGCACTGTATAATTCCCCACATTCCTTCTTTCCAAATGTGGGCGACATCTGTTGCTTATTCCGGGATGTTTTCTCCTTGATTGAAAGGGGATGATGGGATGTCAGTCTCTCCTTCCATGCATTCCTCATAAACATTCTCCTAGTCCGGGTCTCCCTTAATTATTAAGAATATGTTTGAGAAAATCTTCTTAATGAAATATCTTTTGTGGGAACTGGTTAAATACATTATTCTATCAAGACATTCCATGGGGTCTAGTCAGGGTAAAAACCATCAGACATGGGAGCTGTCACGTTGGGCATCACTGGAATATCTAGGAATTTAATCAACGGTACACATAGATATCTTCCCCTTATGATTTTTATTATGAAGGTAATGGAATACCAATTCATCCCACATCTAGTGCGGAGAATTATATTCCATAGGCATGTCACTATTGTTTTCTTCAGCATTCCATGTTTTTCACGGGGTATGTCACGAGTTTAACATCTTGTTGAGATGGATTGAACTCATCATAACACTAATTAGAGTGGATAAAATGGGAACATCCCCAAGAGGGATAACCTGAGAGGTTTACTAGATGGGTGGATCAATATGCCCTGTGTGGACAGATCCAAGGATGATTGGGTCCTAAAAAATGGGACACAAAGGTTTATCATTCGCTAGGATTGATCCTCATGGAGGAATCCTATGTACCCTGTATAGAATAAAAGGATCATACCCAATGTAGTTCAAGAGCGTGATAAATTGTGGTCTACAAAATAGAGAACAACACGAAGAAATGATAGGGCCTACACGTGGTTATCGGCCTGAGGATGACATGAGTTTTTTTAGGATGTGGTGGCCTAGGTGGAATCATGATGGATATGGGTGGAGTGTCGAAGGATGAAGTGAGTACGGATGGAACCGATGTAATGATGATGGTGATGTGGATATTAAACCTCATAGAGGCTTACTATATAACCCTGTGATAGGGAATTGAAGTCCACATAGTTTGATAGAGCGTGGGACACCTAAAAAGGTGGAAAGTGGTAATGGACACATGGATGAGACCCAAATGAAGTTGAACCTCCAGTTTGGGGCATGACCTTCTCGAAGAATAAAGGCTCAAGGGAGAGACCATGATGGGAAATGAGTGATGGGCTTGAACCATATGTTTGCTTCCTATGTATCCCCATGGCAAGGAATCTATGTATATGTAGTTCAGAATGGGGCATAGAATTATGGTGTACATAAAAGATAGTTCCTAGAGACATGGTGGGGCATACTCTTAGTTAGAATCCCATCACAAGAAGGATACTCTAGTTTGGAGGAATATGGATCCATTGTGGTTCTTACACATGGTTAGCTTCCCGAGACATAGTCTAACACCACTAAGTGGTGGACCATGGGTATGGGTCCCCACAATGGGGACACCAATGTTTGTCTTTGTTTTGGGTAGAACCTCAAGGAGGCTTCCTATGTACCATATCTAGGAGACATGGGCCAAACCCCACTTAGTTCAGAATCATATATTTTTATTTCATGAGGGATGAATGTTTCATATAGTTTAATGTCATGTGTGACAATGGTGAACCATCTCCAAGTGGTCGGGACCGATGGATGATGGGCTTGAACCACATAGAGGTTTCCTACATACCTTGACTGGATAGTGAAAGGATTAATGTTTTCATAGATTGGATGGATGGGGGATGCTTATTACACTATAAGGTGGCCCATTGAGGATTTCATGGTCTATGCATACTCTAAGACTACAAGAGTCTTACTCGGTGTGAGAAACAAGAGATAACAAAGACCTGTTGATGGTGATGTGAATGGTACATTCGCGATAAATGGAATGGGGCTTACGTATCGTTAGCAGTCGATGGAGATGGAGATCAGGAATCACTATAGGAAAGATGCATGATGAGAAATGAGAGTTTCTATATATACATGGATGATATGAACATCATACATGAAATATTCCATCAGAGGATATAGGGGCTTACATGGGTGATGCCTAATGTTTTCATGGAGATGAAGATCATAGGGAGAGGGGAGTGGGAAGGCACTAGTGCCCATCCCATTAATGGTACTCTCTAGACTTTTCACTTGTCTGGTAATCACAGTTTAACATCATGTATCGAGCACATAGGTTCTTGGTAGATAAACTTCTTTTAGCTTAGACGGTGAGTATTTCCTCCTCACCCCTAGGTCATACGTAATTGGCTCCCATTAACCCTCGATGAAGGGAAGGCACTAGTAATTCATTATAGAGTTGGGGTTGCAGATTATTTCATTGAGTGGATCAGGTTAGTGGGTCTATGCAATGAATAAATATACATTAGTATGCCTATGTGAAGAAGAATGAGGCCAAGAAATGCAACATGAGGCACCATTCGAGGGACCATGAAATCACTTCGTATGAGCCAAGAGGGGTGAATGGAAGAAGGGTGTGAAAAGAAAGATATCTAGGATAGAGGTGCTCCATGATGGAAATGATATTTTTGAAAATTGCATTCTTTGTGAGGAGGATAGACTTAATGAAGGGAATTTACTTTGTGATGCATGGTCTTTAGAAATGTAACTCTCTTCGTGAATGGGTTCCATTAATGGAGTAGAGCCTCACCTCAACAAACAAATCTTTCTTTTGAGAGTTCTTCATAAAAGCACAGTGTTTTGCGAATACTAGAGCACCCTAGAAGGGAACCCTCCATTGAGAAGGTAGTATTCCTTCACAAAGGGAATCCCAACTATAGATAGAGTCTGTGAAGAACACAAATATGTATGGATCACAGAGGCCAAGTACATTTTTGAATCCATCAGTTTTTTTCAGAATGTTCTATGTGAAATGGATTCTTGGATGTTGAAAGGGTTGAGTAATGATGGTTTGATGGAGGGGGGGGGACCTCGATTTATAGGATTTGAAGTTCAAAAAGGGTTGAAAAAGTAACCATAGAGCATAGTGGTTCCACAGAGAGGAGTGATTCAGTTAGAATGCATCAGCCTCACACAGGGTGAAGGACACATCATGGATGATCACATAAGAAGACCTCGTAATAACCGACGATGTTGTGGAGAGGATACACTTTGTAAAAATGTGTTGGACTAACTGAGGGTCTGTGATGCCATGGATTGGATCATTGAGGAGGTCTTTGTGAAGGAGGTCCAGCCTTTTAGAGGGTTTTATATAGGTGACATTTTTATTGTTTAGTGGGATTTAAGGCCTTTTTGAGAAATAATTTACTCTACAATGTCATGGAGTTCACTCCCTAATAGAGAAGAATTTTGGTGCTAGCAAATTCCTCCACTTAGAAGTGGTGATGAAGGAAAATAGGGGCATATTCTGAGGGTAAGATTCTAAAGATACTATAAGGTTTGAACATATGGTGGATAGAAAAGTTGGGTCACATAGGCAAGTGTGATGTTTCGTCACATAGGTATTTCTGAAGCGTAATTGTGAGGTGGACCTCATAGAGAGGCACCACTCATTGCGGGTGATAAATTCCATGAAGTGACTATCAGGGTCACTATGCAGACCATCCATAGATTTCTATGGAGCGAGCACTGATTGTGCCTACAAATTAGGTACTATAGTTATTTTTATGTATCTTGATCTTTGCGATTGAGAATTTTGGTGCACTCTTTTCATGAAATGATCATATCTGCAAACACATCATTTCAAACTAGATATCATTGATCCGGTGTTTCGCAAACACTTTTATCAATCTGGGAATCATGATCTGTAGCTTCTATTACGATGCATGACGATGTCGAGGATGCGTTGTGGAGGGCATGTATTTTTCGATAATCTTCATGATAAGTCTTTGTGAAAAGTCACCATGAAATATTTTGAAAAAAATTTCTTCACAGATTATTTTTCATTCATCCTTTGTTTCCCAAACAGAAAATTTTTCCATGTGTATTGGATAATGATCCCTCAAGAGGATGCCTGAGAATCTCATGCTGACGCTACTTGGAAGGAGGTCATGTAAAAGAATATAAAAATAGAATAGTATATCTGATGTACTTGTGATCACCAATCATTGATGGAGTGACAGACATAGGTCAAGAAGGAATAACCTCTTTTCAAGAGCCTTCTATTGTAACACATTGGTTTGTGGGATAAATTATCTATCCCAGAAACCAGCATGGATGAGCCAACCTACTGGTTTAGGATCACCCCCGATGAATACTAATAGTATAGGGATGTAGATATCCACATTGGAAAAGATCCCACCCTAGTCACAACACATTTACTTTATAATCTTTTCATCAACATAAAGGACAATGCATCAGTGAAGGAGATGTATCCACCTTGATACTATATGATCATCAAGGTATGGCTTGGGAATCTAAATAAGGAGTAGATCACAAGATGAGATTTATGCCACGGTGGAATCTTCACTGATGTCTAGGCCTAGGCCTACATAGAGTGTGCATCCTATGAAGATTTTGATAATATTCTAAGGTGGGTAGGCATGTATGATATGGCACGGGCTTCCCAATTTTGAGTCTCTAAACCAAAGGAGTTTTTAATTAAATTTCTAATCAATGGTTTTTGGATACAAACAGATTCCATCTTCATCATGGGGAGGTTGGCATCAGCCTCTGCAACCTTCATCAATTTTCTAGCATCCCAATACTGGGAGGTCTGTATGATGATTTCCACCCCTCCATTTAAGTCTAAGAGGATAGAGAAAATATACCTCCTCTTGTGATGGAAATGCCGAGTCTAGTACCAGGTACATAGGAGGATAAGCAGAAAACTCGGGACATCCAAATCATGTAGTGGTTCAACTATATTATAAATTTTCCACTAGCGGAGGAAACAGTACCAGTAAGGCCCCCATACGTCCATGAGGATTATAGTGGGGGTAAAGATGTTTTATACTAGTGAATCCTTGAGGAAATACAGTAGAAACTATGGGGTAAAATGAGAACACTAAGTAGCATTCAATAGTCATGTATGCCTAATTCATCTTCGCACTTATCTGTGGGTGGATATTGCTAGTAAGATATTCCCACATGGGGGTGAAACCAATTATATTCATCATGGTGGCTCAAATGGAAGGTGGAGACCACATCAACGTGTTCATATAGTTTATAGTTATGTTATACCATCTACTTTAACACATTAGTGAAGGAAAGAGGCCATTGCAGGTGTATCGAATATTTCACATTTTTTAAAGCTAGATTGCGGCACACATTAGGTCTATGAATATCTTAACCCCATTTATCAACCTATGATACATTATTGGCCGAAATTGTTTAATATTTTTGGGTAATCCCCACTGAAGCTAGATGTTGTGACCATGCTAGGTAAGATGGGGCTGATAGAACAATTTATATTCCACCTATTCCCTTTCCTAACTAGAGAATATACTGATGAAACCACATATACAATAGAGAAACATTCCTATCTTCACACCTTCCATGGTGGTGTTATAGTGGCACAAGTAGACTGTGAATCTATATGTGACCCATATACCCTACACTAGTTCTAATGAAAATTCTCGTGCATTAAGAGGCTGACCCCATAGGTGTATAGAAATTTGCACCATGAGAACCACCCACGCATGATGTGACAACTCTGAATGTTTTTTACAAGAGATAATGAGAAGGTGTTGAACAATATTCCTCTATCCAATGTTCCATTTGAACTGGTTCACTAGTATGCACTGAGTTGGGAGGATTTCAACAATAGTGAGATGCTCAAGAGACTTACTATCCGGGCATGTAAAGTAGACTGTACACCTAAACATCAAACATTGAAGATTATGGGGATGTTAAGAAGTTTGTTTGAACATGTTTCAATGTGATGAGGCCATAATAGCAGGGGTAGTAGGACACAAATCTATAGACCCTAGAACAGTTCTAACTCTGGGTGAATATAGATATATAACAGTGTTTGGCCCAGTGGCTCCGCCTGGGAGGCCCATGAGCAAGTTGAATCATCCTGAGGCATTCATTGGGTGCCACCTCAAGCGCTAGGCATGAAAATTCATTGGGTACCCATTCATATTGATACTATCTTTTTTAGGACTGGAATTACTGTACAAAGATTAAACATTTTCTCGACGTTAATTGCCTATGGAAAGACTTGAACAGACACAAGATAGTGCAGTGAGAAAATGGATTTGAAAAAGGAAGCTTCAATGCTACCTCACCAATAGAAGAGTTTTTGTGATAGATATATAGGAATTAATACACTCTCCTCGAGTCCTACTACCAATGACAAACTGAACAATGGTGCTATTGAAAATGACTACTCCTACAGAATTGATGGAAGCTCAACTGGAAGAGAGTTTTCATGTGCCCAATCATGTAGGGAAATCATGTGGGGGGGGGGGGGAGAATTCAATGATGGATATTTATGTGGAGTATCATAGGGGATTTCCAATGGTGCCTCTCCAAAATAAAGTGAATTAGTGTCCTCATGGAAAATTTATTTTGGAGAGGTCTCCATAATTCTAAAAGTGAGTTCTCACTCCCATTCATTATGCCAGTTCCCTTCTTAACTTATCTAGGTTTCTCAATTGACACTTATATTTGCACAAGAATCACCAATAAAACACTCCCAGAGATGGGTATGAAGGCATGAAAGGTGAAGAGGTCCAAACACTAGGACATTTAACTAGACAGATAATGGTTGCGGAATCCAGCAGTGCTGGGGGGGGGTCGAATCTCATAAGAATCTGTAGATGCCACAATAGTATATGAAGGGCCACGTCTTGGACTACCTGCAATGAGAGATCCCCAATCAAGATCAATAGTCTAACCAGTGTATGAATTATGATTCATAGTTGTACCTATTGTCTGATCGATCAAATTGGCTAATGTGATCCCTGCCTACACAGTTTCTAGGATTGTATAGATGTTGATGGTGATAATGGATAGAATACTCAAGGATCAGCTCCAATGAGGGGAACTGATCTTTATTGCACTAAGTTCCAAGGATAACCAGGCCATAATTCTTTATTAGCGAGGGGTTGCGATGAGTGATACTTCAAGTGGGAAAATGACTGGTGTTGATTGGTTGGACATCATTGAATTAGAATCAGGCGATGAATACCTGCCCGAAGGAGTTCCTACTACTGAAATCCTGCAGGCATTTTCTGAGTAAGAACATACTAACCCGAAGGATTGGGATGAGACCTCCTATGATGAAGATGATAGTAAGGATGTCTGACTCTGGTCCTATAAATTGATAAAACATTTCATCGATAACACCCTATAATCAGAGTGGATAAATTAGATGGGAAAGCATCTCCCCACCTGTGAGAATGACAAAATGGAGGAGTGGATGTCTGATTCCCTCACATACTAATTTAAGATAAATTTGTTAAAATGGAATGATAAGACACGTTGGAACTTAGTTATGGCCATAATATGACGAAATTCATAAATTTCAAGATACATCATGAGGTTGAGAAAGAAGTCCAATTTTTGTGGGCATGGGTGACTGAACATTCTTCTTTCATTAACACCCAATCATAATTTATATCTTGATTAAAAAAAATACTGATAGAAGCCGAGGAAAAGATGAGGTGAGAATCACAATATATTGCTAACATCCTAGATGATGAAGATAGATAATGCACCAGGGCCGATGAATTGCGCCTCAAGGCTAGTGAAGACTAGGGGGAGCTTACCAGGTGAGAATTTTTTTTTGGGGCCACGAATGAAAGAGTGGTGAATATAGAATTCTCTATCAAGGAGGTCAATCCATATATTTTAGGGGGGAATCCATGGGAATTGTAACTTGAATTAACTCATAAACATACTTTCATACCATCTTTTTTATTTAGACACTTTTCATGAATCCCATTATTTTCTATTCTTATTGAATCTCAATCAAATCTATGAAATATACAGTGATCAAACCCTAATCTCACGTGGGGTCATTCCCAATGTGATGAAAATGATATGACCACATAATTATTTACCATGAACACAAAAATTCCACCCAATCACCTCATATCTAGGGCCTAAGTCCCCACCTCGTGCTTCTGAGATGAAAGGGAGGGGACTATGGTTAGAAAATAGAATTCTAAAAATATCCAAACCATCATCTCCGAACATGTTCTAGAACTTTAGTGGGATAATTACAGGGGAATTAGAAACAATACGAACAAATGGGAATGAGGAGTTTGAATCATGATGCCTAATAATTTGAATGTAATGGTCGTGGCATGACGATGAGTGTAATTATTGACCATGTTCAAAACATAGTCTCCATACCACATTATCCAAGAATAGGGACCAACAAATGAGGTCCAATAGCTGACTTCATTCGAAAACATGGGACCAAACTCAATGTGTCATCTAATGTCCTTCAGAATGTTATCCCAAGATGGTTGGAAAACCATAAGGTCGACCATCCCAACCATTAGCATGTTCCTTAATATTTGAAATGGAATGGGGATCAAAAATTGAGGGCACACTGAGTGTGGTGATGGAATGATGGGTCGTTTGGATGAAGTTCATGACTCATGAAATTAAACCACCATGATGAAAGTGCACTGGGGCAGCGTATTAGTCTGAATTGTGATCATGCCTACTTTTGAGAGTGTCCTCTCTGGAAAGGAACTAATATGGTGTACATTTTTACGTTTTAAATATGGAGATGATAAATGAAAAATTTAGTGTCATGTAGTGAGGAAGATTGTTAATAGTTTAACATCATATGATTAGGAAGTAGTGAATAGATTAATGATCATACAGCCAAGACATTTATCAATAGTTTAAATTCATGTCACATGGACTAGAAACCCCACATTTAAGGTCATGTATTTTAGACCTTGATTATGGGAAAATAACTAGGGAAATATACGGTCCTCGAGCGAAACCCAATTCGAAATGTTCAGGAATTTCTATGTATCCCATATGGTTGAGAATCAATCCAAACACAACTTTGAAACATGGTGTCCTTAGATGCCATCACTGGTGGGTTCGATCTTCTCTTGCTAGGAAGTTGACACATCCAATAATTATCATTGGGAAACCTGAACTTGTTCAAGTTAGGGTCACAGTTTAAAGTTATAATTATCATGGGTAATCCTAAACTTGTTCAAGTTAGGGTCACAGTTCAAAGTCATTCATCCAGGAAATGTGATCTCCAAAGGATAAAAAAGGGATATGGTTCATAATCTGACATGAATGAGGACCAAATAGTCATGCACCACATCACATGCCCTAAAAGAAAAGTCAAGGTAGAGACAACAAAATAAAGGAGTTTACCATTAAATGGATGGACCCAAGGATCAGCTGCCCAAATGTCTCTACGTATCCTCTATCGGCAGGTACAAAGCCTCATGTAGTTCTTTGTATTCCTAATAATTTATCATCATGTGGTGAGGATGATATTGTTGTAGTTTAACGTCATATGGATGGACCTAGAGGACCCACAGTCTCGTATATGTATATTACCTTACCACAACTCCTAAGCCTATGTTATCCATGCTCGGTGTAGGAAACAAAGAGCATTTTCAGGCCTTCTGTATCTAACCAGAGCATGCAATGATGGAAAGGAAATGTCGAATGTGGAAGGTTCTAGACACACCAACATTCCTACGTGACACATCTGACTGATCGAAGTCACAAAACCAGAGGTGTTGACGATTTGTAAATCTGAACAGGTCAATAAACACACGGCTCAAAGAATTTGATATTTGGGATGCAATGAGAGAGGAATGATAATAGAGGATAATCAGTCACCATTTTTGAAACACAGTATCCACACCATGTGACCTGAAATGGGAACAAAAAATGAGCAATGAACAATAACCGAATTCGAGATGTGGTATTTGCATCAAATTATAGATCAAAATACCTCATGGAATTCTCCTAGGGTAGTAGGAGAGAAATGAGTCATAAAATCTATACCATTGGGGGACTCTTCAGATGTAAAATATAATGAAAACTCAAATGAAGGAATGTGAAAATCATGGAAACAAATGAATAAATGTATACACAAAATCCAACAAACATTGTCTTAAACCATAGTGAAACTGAGCATGATTTTGAGGAATAATAATGGTTGAGAAGTCTAGAAGAGAATGGGGAAAATGGGTTGCTTAACACCAGGCTGGACCCGAGGAATATTTTTATTGGTATTCCTACGTATCCCATAGGGGTTGGAATCAATCCATACATAGATCATGAAAATGACGTGTAGTTTGTCTTCTTGAAAAAGTGATGTAAGGATAATAGAAGGAAGATCTAGAAATGGAAGTACAATTAATGACTATTATAAACCAGATCTGAATGAGGAAATAAGATATCTTCACCACAACAAATTCTTTCGATAGATTTTAGCCCAAGGGGCCAGAAAGAAGGAAAGATTTAAGTTACCTGGGGCTGAACCCAAAGACAAAATGTCTAGGCATTACTAAGTATCCCATGTTGGTGGGAATCAAACTAAATGTACTTATTGAAAACATAATTGTAGGGTACCGAGACCAGGGGAAATATTTTCATGCAGGTCTTACCCATGAACAAAAAGAATTGACATTTGATGGATCTTGTTTTTTCTTCAGTATGTGTGTGTGTTCTTTTTGACGCAACAACCCCAAGATAGAGAATCATGGAATCTCTATAGGAATCAATCCATATTTAATACTTACAAAATGGAATGGTGGATGACTGATACATATCATTATGTCCCCTCAATAGAGGAAACCACAATGAGGTGATGTTTTTTGTCATGAAGCTAGGACGATAGTGTCCTAGTTTAAAGTCATATGATAGGACCAACCCATGAAGTTAAACATCATGTAGAAAAGACACAAAAGTTTAAAGTCACGTGGGTTGAGGAAACATAGTTTCAAATCATATGTCTTGGATTCACATGGAAGAATGAGGTTCTAAAGGGAATGTGCATTTCATGATAAAGCATACGCGATGGGGATGAAGACATAAGTCCACACCATAATGCACACAATTATAGGGGATAAACCTCACGCCAAGTGGTCAGAAATGATCAAAGGACTTATCTATATACTCGAAGTAGAAATTTTAAAGCATTCCTACATATCCCATGGGGGTGGAAATCAAGACAGTCATAGTTTTAGAAATTCTATGCAGTTTAACATCATGTGATAATAATGGATATGATGGGGTCGGGATAGCCCATAAGTGGACGTACGTGGTGTGGTTATTATAAACCCGATGTGAAAGAGGACATAATTCCACAGACCACACCACATTACATATAGATCAACGAAAAAAGGACAAACAAAAGTGATAATTAGTGGTTCATGGGCTGGACCTGAAGGAAAAATATTTGGGTGTTCTTATGTATCCCATGAGGATGAGAATCAAGCCATATGTAGTTATAGAAATTCCATGAAATTTAATGTCATGTGGTGAGGATGTTGAGATAATAGTTTAAGGTCATAGAGCTTTGACTGTATGATAGCGAGGTTCTTCTAAACAGGTGTAAAAAATGACCAAAGCCCAAAGCCCACATGAGCTACAATCAATATGGGAAATAGGGGTGGAGATGATATTTTCAACACATGGATTAAACCGAAAGGGGAAATGATGAGGAGTCATGGATGACTCCAAGATGTTTATTCTTACTCTTAACATGAAACTGTGCATAGAGGGATTAAATCAAGGGTATCAGTATTCCAGTTGTATGTTCTGAAGAAAAAAAAAGATGTGAATAAAAATAAAAATATTTAGGGTTCAATGGGGGGTGTGTAATGAGGGAGGATATCTATTGACCATGTTCTAAACATAGTATCCACACTGGGTGGCCTGAAATGGGAAAAAAAATTTAGTATCCACCACTGACCATATTCTCAACGTGGGTCTCAAATCAAATTTTCATTCAAAATCCTCTAAGACGTTGGCCCAATAATATAGGGGAGCACTAGGTCCTGGAATCCAGGATGTTCGGGGGTCCTTTCAGATTAAACCCAACATTTTATATAACAAGATGAAAAAAATCCATTAACCACTTCTATCCACGTTATCGAAGGAACCCACTCCCTTTCAAGATGATTCATGTCATTTCATGCCCCTGTAATGTGCTTCTCTTTGCATCAAATTAAACAACATAATCCACCGCTTGTGTGAAAACCCATCAATTCTGTTAGTTTCAAATATGATGGAAACCCAAATAAAGGGAAACATAAATCATAGAGACAGAGAGAGAGTATTTCTTTGCAGAATCCAACTCTCTTATGTCCTAAACCCCAACACAACTGAGTGCATCAGTAAAGCACGAAAAATGGTTTGGGTCCTTGTTGAGGGCAGACAAATCGATGAGATGAGTCGGGGACGGGAGCATAGAGATATCTCAAGAGAGAGGTATGAAGATTGGTTATTTCAAACCCGATGTGAATGAGGACATAAGTGCACACCGCACCATATTCCCTCAGAAGAACCTAGGCCAAGGGGTCAAAATAAATAAAAGGTTTCTAAGAATATAGGGATTGACCCAAAGATGAAATGTCTAGGCATTAATATGTATCCCATGAGGATAGGAATCAAGACATACATAGTTCAATAAATTCTACTCAGTTTAACGTCATTCGGTAAGGATAATATTGGGATGATGGAAGTTCATGATGGAGGGGAACATAGTGTGACCGCTGTAAACATGATGTGAATGGGGAGTAAATATGTCAACATCACACCATATGAAACCCTCTATGAGAACTAAACATGAAGGGAGTGAGGATATTTTTTGGACTAGGCCCGAAGATGAAATGTATGGATATTCCTACATACCCCATGAGGATGGGAATCAAGCCATATGTAGTTCTAGAAATGGCGTGTAGTTCTACATCATGTGGTAAGGAAGTATAAAAGAGGAGTTTCACAAGGGGATATGTGTGGTGGGGTAAATAGCCTGACATGAATGAGGAAAAAGTGTGAATACCACACCAAAAAACACAATGATAGAACATTAGCCAACGAGACGGAATGGTCAAGGGACCTGAGGTTGGGCCACATATGAAATGCCTTGTTGTTGCTAAATATTCATTAAGGATGGGAATAAATCCATTAGTTGATCATAAAAACTATTTATATTAATGTCATATGGTTAAGAGAATAAGATCTTATATTAAGTTCATAGAGCTTAGAAGAATTAAAGTTTAATGTATTGTAGGATCAGGACAATAAGTTTAATATCTTGTAGGATAATAATAACTTTTAACATCACGTGGGTCAAAATTGCATCACGTGAAGTATCGACTGAGAAATTTGAAATTGGTGGGAGGAGTAATACACTCACCATCCATAGTTACCATGGAGTATGAACCATTGGGGTAGAGCTTTTGAACGACATAAGGTCCCTCCCATTTGGGCTGCACCTTTGGTGGCTTCCTGCTTAGTAACATTGGCCTTCTCAAGGCCAAAACAATGACACCTTGTAATAATAAGTGGATGCATAATATCTTTCTGAAATCACTCTATATATTGTTCTGATGCCTCTCAAGATTTTGGAAGGCGTGAATCCTATTATTGCCAAGTGCTTACAATTTATCCAGATGGATTTCGGCTATATTATCTGGTGCCTGCTAATCATAGACAGTTGCGCATACTTAGGGTAGTTGAATCTCGATGGGAAAGATTTTCTATATTATATACAATAGGTAATATAGAGTCACCTGAGTGGAATTATGATTCATCTAATAGTAATCCTCGAGAGTGTTGGGGAGTTTTTTTGACCAACTCTTCTTGTTCTGAGAAACCTTCTTCTATAAGATGTTAGATAGGTTTTTTTTTTGAACATCCATATCTTCCCATTTTCACATGTATTATTGAGAGTGGTATGATTAGAACGAATATTGTATTTGGAATA
This sequence comes from Viscum album, assembly GCA_963277665.1. Classification (NCBI taxonomy): domain Eukaryota; kingdom Viridiplantae; phylum Streptophyta; class Magnoliopsida; order Santalales; family Viscaceae; genus Viscum; species Viscum album. The sequence goes on along the minus strand of OY728131.1, from coordinate 1,641,413,235 downwards.
GAATTTTATCAGCTCAACTACTTAGATGATGGTGTCGTTATCAGTGAGGATGTCATGAGGGACTCTGAATCGATATATAATATTTGAGCTCATGAACACAAAAATATAATTGGACTTGACTTCTATAAGAGGAATTGGTTTTCCCACATGGAAAATAAATTCAAAATGGTCATGATGAACCTACATGAAATAGATGTTTCTATTCGATATAGTCCCACAACAACAAGTACCTAGACCACAAAGGGAAAAGAATACATGTTAGTATGGAGAAGCTCTTGAGACCGATGCACAAAATCTTCATGGATCTAGGACACATGGAATCTTTTCTAAAATTAAATATAGTCACAGGTCATGATGGTATAAAATTGTCCCAATATTCAGATTTGATTAGAATGTTTTGTATGTACCGAATGAGCCCTATAATAACCTACATGAACTTCCTGCATAGCCTATGAAATCTCATCCCTTTGAATGAAACTGAGGTGAATCCCATCAAACCTGCATCTTTAGAGGATCATCCCAAGGCATGGACCACTCTAGGTGCTTAAATTCCATATGATCTATCGGATTCACTCACATTTTTCTATGCCTTTTGGGATATTATTATGCTACAGATACTCTTTAAAGTGATTCATGCAGTCAGAGGTATATTCCAATGCCACGGAAGGGGGACCTGGAGGTTTCGATGTAAAGGTAGCGGCAGTAAGGTGGATTACCTATGGGATATCATCATCATCTAGAGTGAAAAGAGAGAACACTCTTCAATGCGCCTCATTGATATTAAAATAATCCATTCTTGGATCCATAGGAGATCCAACAAGGCTGGCTAGTGATTCTGCTCAACCATTCTGTGATCGAGAGACATGAGTAACTTCAGGATGTGAACAGAACTGGTCCTTGAGCTATTGACTACACTCTAATAGGGGTACAAGTTCCATATTCTGAACTATGTAGTCACTTTTGATTTTCCTGATGACCAGTTCAGAGTCCCCCTTCATAATCAGTTAGAGAACATCAAACTCAAGGTCCAGCTCAAGACCAGGGGTGAGAGCCTGATACTCCACCTCATTATTGGCACATCATTATGACAACATGAACGAATGTGGAAGGATAACTTGTGTAGGGAGGATGGAGACTATACCCGAGCATACTCTATTGTGTCATGGATCATTGAGTCTCCTAATGCCAGGGCTTCAAGAAGTATCATCAAATTGAATTTTCCATCACAAAATGGATTTATCCACTAAGATTATTTCCACTCTATAATGTCAAGATCTAGAGACATCTATGTGGGGGATGGATGGGAAATAATAAGGTCCACCAATTCATGTCCCTTGATAGTCTTCTGTATGAAAACATGATGTATAACTATTTAAGTATCCCCACCCCTTGATCTAGACAGACTGTAAACAAGGGGAAATTCATATTTTACTTTATCTGATCCACTCGAGAAACTATATTTATCTCATAGTGCTTCTTTTAATGTCACAATTTCTATGTTGAAAATAAATTCTAATGGAACCTCTTCTTGATATATGAATATTTGGTCTCTATATCGAGGAGCATGATGTTGTGATATTATAAATTTATCAATGTTACCTCCTTGTTTTTCTGGGTGAGAAGGGCACTGAGGGACCATTCCAGAGTGGTCACATAGAAGACCAATGGATTTCTGAAAATAGTATGCATTAGATTAAGTGTTTGTAGCAGGTAGTACGTTATTTTCTCAAAATAATAATGACAGTCACCATCCAACTGATAATCAACACCATTCTTAATGAGTATGGAAAATGGATTACACTTTCCATCTTGACATGTGATGAATTGGTGTATTTAGGCAAAGTGTCCTTGAAGCATCGAAGATCCCAAATATTTCTCGTAGGAGACTTCTAATTGATGGGATTTATATTTTCCAAATTGATCTCAATGACTTTTTATCTAACAATGAAGACGAGAAACTTTCTGGAGGTGACCCTCATGTCACAAATTATGGGGTTCATCATAAAATGGTAGGAACGAAGGAAGATGAACTCTTTCTCAAGATAACTAAGATAAACTTAAAACTTGGTAAAACTAAACAATAGATTTTCCACATAGTATTCCACCAATTTCATGATGATCGGCTTGAATATGGGGAGAATGGAACACTGATAGGTGGAAACTATATTCTTTAGACAGAAAGGAATTACCTGGTAGAATAAATTACATTTTGGTGACCTGAAGGAGGTAGACTCTTAATCCATAGGGTCCATATGGATTTGATTAGATTTGGAATACCCATCCATGAAGAATATAGCCTCGAACCCAGTGGTGGTGACAATAAATAGTTCTGTCGCAAGAAGGGGAAGTCATCCTTTGGACAATGGCCGTTGAGATCCTAGAAGTTGATGAAAACTCTGATCTATCTGTTCTTCTTCCAAAATAGAACAATGTTAACTAACTATCTAGGGTATTGGGCCTCCTTGATGAATTTACCTTTTATGATCTTATCATCCATGGCCTTGACCATAGCATCGTGAGAAGGGTTCATCTATATAGGTAGGTATTTGAACCAGGAATGATTTGTTGGTAAACCGAGATGGTGAATTGTTACTTGAGGATCTAGTACCATCACTTATCATTAACTCAATGAAAATAAATCCCAATTTTTCCTCAGGAAATCCACACATCATTTTTCTCTTATGTAGGCATAATGGTTCTAATCAGGGTTGGTTTCTGCCCCATCTTTGTACTAAGGTTCACCTATAACAATTCATCAAGCATTTTGGAGAAACCCTCTTTAAATGAGGGAGGGATGTTTTAAAAATCCAATTATACATACATAGTTAGAGGATCATTGGTGGGGGGAAACTCCTCGGAGTTGGCAGATCCTGACGGAACACTACTACTAGCCGAAGCGGTAATGGATACCTCATCATGGATCTCCAGCACTACTAAAACTGTGGCGAAGAAAGCTATTGACCTGATCTAATCTAGTCATGGACCCAAGGGGTCACATTTGATATTATCAAAAAAAGAATGGCACATTTTATTCAGATGGATTATTCCTGCATGATGAAATAAGAAAGTATGACATATTACCATTTCCAAGGGCTAGACATCCTGATACCTTATAGGAGTAGGGGGTTCTAGTATCACCCGATCCTAATTTGTGTAGGAATATGAGGTGATCTCATATAATTCCACAACCTTGGGTATGTGATTCACCCTCATTTTAGACAAAATAATGCATAATCCTAAATATGGGGTTGTGGTCTCCAATATGTGATTCAGGAAAATGTGCATGTCATACAGGTCTATCCATGGGTTGGTCACAACCATAGAATGTTTAATGTTGTTAGCATGAATTTTCAGGTCCTTTTTCTTATAGTAGTCGACATCCAAGTTTCTGGATTCAAAATAGGAAAAGGTAGACACATCACAATGGAGTATTCTATGTAGACCATTAAATGAGTTCTTAAGTAATTGGTGATATGAGGAATGGAATGCCACATATAGGTAGATACATGGCCTACACATCAACACATTTTATGTGGTGAATTGTGTGACAAACATGAAGTTGATGCTGGATACTATACCAGTGAATTGGGTTTTAATGAAATTATTTCCAACTGGTGTATGCTCTGTCCTATCATAACTATTATTTTTCAGGTCGAAGGGGCTCAACTATTCCTTGGAAATTCCCAAATTTCAAAGTGCTCAGGTCGGGATAAGGTAGATCCCAGAGCCCAGGTTGAAAAGACAGCTGTATAACTCCACACCACTAAAATGGTCAGTGATTTAGAATGGGTGTATGTGTCCCTATACAAGTGAAACTTCATTTTATGTTGATAAATAGATTATGGCTTGAAATTCTGCATGGTCAACTTCATCAGCATGGAAGGCTTCTGCAGATATTACTTTTGTCAAAAACTCGAGGGCACTTCTTACAACCACAGAAAAATATTGACACATATCTGAAGAAAGGGAGAGAGACTCAAGGATAGAGATCTGTTCATGAATTCTAGAATGATTCATGAGGATATCATACATTCATTTTCAGAATACATTTCTTCTAATATGGAGTCACCATGTGAAAGGAGGCTTGACAGATGTTCCTGGTTGAATCGGTGGATTTTGGCCGGTGCTGTGAATGTCGCACTACTCAGTAGTCAAAACATATATAGTGTATACTAGATAATTTCCAGATAATTGAGTCCATACAAAATAGAACATGGCTGATCATAGAATGATTGTGTTGGCTCTACCTAATCAGGTAGTACAAACAGCGATGGAAGAAGATCTAATGAACTGAGATGAGAAGGATATGTGTGTGTATCTCTGCACTAGGCCTCCTGTCTTATCTAAAGGGAATACATGGATTGGATAGAGGAATTGAATAATTCACTACATCAATTAACATACCCATGGCTCATTTGATGTTGGTGTCAACTGGGGATGTTTGGATGGTCTTCTCGACACTGTACGTTATCGAGAAACATGTAGGGGTTTACTAGCTCCATGGTACTGACCAATGTGTATCCCTAATCAGTACATGAATAATATTACATTTTTGGGAAGATTATGGGAAAATCCCCATATATTGGGGAATACAACCACCAAGAGTATGGGATGGGTTTGGCACAGGTGTAGGGATTTGTCTTCCCTTGCGTCATAGGTGCTTTCTCCCTTGAGAGGACAATGACTGAGATGTTGACGTAGATGTAGTAGCCAAAGGTAGAGTAATGGAATCTAAAGTCTTGGGTTGATTAAAAATGTATATATGATACCATGGGTATGGTAAACCACCTTGGGATGCATCCAGAATTCTTATTTTTGGGTCTTGTTGTTAGAAACCTATTCCATTCACCCATGTAGTCATTGTTGGTTTATATAAACACACATGATAGCTACGCCTGGGCTGGACCCAACCTGAATATGTTGTTATCAAACTGGTCATAGAGATATTCATTAAATACAAAGAACTTCTTGAGGGGTTTAACAAGATACTGTTGATATGGGCAGTAATTGGGACAATCAATGAGTTCCGCCTCTTCAGGACTCTTGAATTCTGAAAATTTTATAATTCTCTGATCCATGGCCCTTCAGAAATAGATGGGACCTGATCATCATTAAATGAGTAGGTTCATGTACTATTATATGGGAAGGGAACTCTAGAAGCTTTTCCCTATCGATGGTATGGAGGATACTGATGAGTAGAAGGGAAATAATTGTCTCACCTAGGTGGTAGTGGCATGTTATGTGTGGGAGCCAATCGACTCTAAGGTGAGAGCTAGTGAGCCAGAGGTTGATCCTGATCTGGTGGCCCTCTGTGAGGTTGCATAGGTTGTTCCAATAGTACTAACTCTAGCTGTTTGGGGACCTCTATTTGTTCTACCACCGTGGACTCAGCCTTAGCATCTATTCTTGTGGGAAACAACATGAAGCCATGTTTGTGCCTACTTGTCTTTCAATAAGTCTTCCTCTAGATGCTGGGCTTTGTCATAGAAATCCCATAATACTTCTAGGTAGTTTTGAGGTATGAGAGAAGGGACCAATAAGATCTTCACATTCCAAACCAATAGCATCAGTATCAGATTTTGTTATATTGTAATATATGTGGATTTTTTAGGCCCTTACACCTAGAGAAAAAGTCTAAAACGTGATCCCCAGGCCTCTACATGCACTTGAAGAGGTCAGTAATGTTTTTTCTTCTAGATCATGGAACTGAACTGGTAGATAAACTGCCTATGAAGATCCCCCCAACTAGCTATTTACCCAATGGGTAGTTGTATTTTCTAGGAAAATAAGGGACCTTTCAATGTTTGAACCAAACAGCATAGTATCGTGGACTCATATTATGATGGAGTTCCTAAATGGGTCACATTGTGAAATAAAGTGGTTCAGATGTTCTAGTGGGTCACATATCCCATTAAAATTGTTGAATATTGGATTTCCAAAACCCAGAGTACAAGTATATCATCCAACCACATCAGATACAGTGTTTCGTTAGGTAGGATTTCCACTTGTAGAGTTTCAAATGCCTCGAGGTGGGAAATGATTGAATTCATTATATCATCTTTGGGGGGATTCATATCTTGAAGAGGATCTTTGACCACTAGTGTGTAAGTAGGTTCTTCAACATGGTAATCGGTCCCAGCGGATCATGTAGAGGATGGTGGGATGAATTCAATTAATATCGAGGGAACGAACTTTGAAGTATATTGGGGAACCTGAGTGGGGTCTCGAGGATGGTTATCATGCAACTCGAGGGGATTCAGTGATGCATATTGCGACTGCTTTCCATAAGGTCAGGTATCTATTCTATCTATATGGGTAGGATGCTCAACGTCACTAGGATGCATCTTATTGGGGGAGAGGTTGTTCCTTCCCCTACTCCCCCGGTCACGGATTACCATAATATAGTCATCATTCCACAACACATTCGATGAGAATATCATCGGTCATCTTTTTATGTTCTGTGAGATATTGATGCAACACAGAATTTTAAGGCTCATCTTCTACCTTTTTCACTCAGTAGGATGGGTTAGGAGGTTTGATAGTCCCAGCATTCTCTTTACCCTCATTGGGGTCATTTCCGAAGGACAATGACTCAAAATGTGCAAGAAGTCCCAATAAATTTCTATGATGGCGAGTAACCCTACCCAAAGGAATCAACATGTGTGGCACCAGCCCTAAGGGTGGTATGTTCTATTCAATGATTCCTAGAATTTTTTATTCATCTATTAGGTTTTCCATGTTAACTATGACCGTGTTTGGAGGCATATCCTCAATAAAACCATAAATGTCAGGATAACGCCAGATATGACTAAATTTAAGGGTAGAATACAACCCCTAAACACGGATCTGAACACGGGGGGAAGGCTCCACAATAATTCTATAGAGCACTGTAAAGATTAGGAAACATCTTTACTTGAGTTTCCAATGATGAACAGGTGACTTAGGTCATCGATCCATTGGGATTGCAGCCAAGTCGACCATGCGACATTGCTGGACGATGTCATTGATGTGCTTATGGCTCTTAGGGTAAGATTCACATCGATGAAGAAGATGAAAGTGTGTTTCCCAAAGAGTTTTGTGGAATCACATGAAATAATCCTAGGCAAGAGATTCCAAAATATTGAAACCTTCTATTGAAATGGGATACAACTTCTTAGGGATATGATCTGTGACTGGTAGGTTCCACAAACATCTCAACTCAGACATAGGATTCGATCCTTGGCTTCCCCATTCATTAACTAGGAGAAATTGAGGGATTGGTAACAACACTAATACAACCCATTTTGATAATAGACTGTCTTGTAGAGAGTATGGCGCACAAGTGATAGGCCATCACATCATGGGCTACCTTCTAATGAATGTGCTGAATCCACCACCACATCCCTATAGGATTGAATAAAGACCACAACTTCCCATGTAGGGATTTCAGTCTTTGGTGGTGAGTCACACTTGTTATCGTGCTCTATTAATCCCCATATCAACTCTCTATGATATGTGGTTGTGGTATATAATTATCCTATTGATGATAGGAATGATTTGACGACGAACTACCAGAAAGGTGACAAATCCACCTCTTCCTGCATTTATCAATGGTGGGATTCATGAATTCAGTTGACCACACATTTTGGGATAACAAGGACGATTCACTAAGTCCCTACCCTAATCCCCGACATATAGGATCTGGGTGAGAGTTGTATTATCAATTCACACTCCACGTTAGAGTCTACAAATAGGATGTGTTTAAATTCGATATGAAGATTCCCAAGATTAATCCTTTGGAAGTGTTTACCTTCCCTCTACATCGTGGTGATTCGTCAAGAAATGGTAGGTTTTTTTGGGACCATCCTCCATCTAAATGGGTGCTAGAGTGGGGAGGAACTCAACCCCCACGGGATGTTATATGAGGAGGGCCTTCATATCAGCTATTTTTCATGTGAGGGGGACCCCCACTCTGATGAGATGAGGTGCGAGGAGCACCGAGAGAAATTTCAAATGGAACACTGGGAGGACCTCCTTGAATGATAGTGCTAGAGAGAGGAGGGCCTCTTTTAAAGATTTTAATCACATGAGGAGGACTTCCATGGTGGTCGTCCGTAGTGTAGGAACACCTTCGTGTCAGATATATCTGATAGCAATGGTATGAAGAGATCCTCCGTACTGATTATAGTAGACAGAAGAAGGAACTCTATAGTCACCATTGAGGAAGATGGGATGGCCTCCACTTTGATGATTACTGGAACTGGGAGGACCTCTGTAGGAATCGATAAGCACTTAGGGAGGGCCTCCATGCTATTGGGTGACTAGACATGGAAGACACTCATGTTGGGTACCAGGTATATGAATAAATTATCCAGACCTAAGATCGATGGAACATGGAAGATATTCTTGTGGGGTGTCAACAAGAAGGGTAGAGCCTCTACTTGTGATACTAATGGTGGTATGGGGAGGGACTCCGTACCAAACATCACTCTCTCGAGTCGTCCTATGACAGCTATTACATTCCCTGTTAACTAGGAGATGGAGTTCATCCTATTCACAGGGTGACCAGTGCTTCAACATTGGTCGGTCTTGGAAGTCACCCTTCTCTGTAACTAGGAGGTTCCCCTTCTCAACAATAATAGCGGGATAATAGCTCACACTAGTGGTGGAGCAGGACACCAAATCCATAGATTTTTATTTCACCTGGTATAAATACTACTGAGCATGCCACCGACATTGGTGTCGGGTTAGAAGGACTAGGGCCAGCTGTGCAGGGGGTGTGCCACCTTCTCTTTAGTTTGTAGGACCATATGTCAATGTTGACATGGCGTGGTGGGAGCCCTCCTCGGTAGATCCCATGCTGAAGTCCTAGCCAAGTGGACTTAGACAACCCTTATATTGTGTCTATAAGGTAGAGAGTTATATGAGCGCTCTAGGGATAGGATCCTCAAAGTTGATAAAGGTCAGAGTGGAGAGTATTTGATCCATATGCGGCCATTAAGTGTGGCAGCACTGAAGGGGCACTGAGGCCTTTGTGTCTTGGTAGTCCATGTCCCTCATATGGATTATCCCATCTAATTCATATCTCCAAATAATAGTATCAGTCACCCTCCTTTGAATAAATTCAAAGGGTTAGAGGGTGCAGGGGTTCCCAACAGCTGGGGGCATGGGATCCATCACAGCAAATATGATGCCATGGGGAATTTCGGCATTCGTACTGCCCCTGCCCCTGTGTCTGCGTGAGGGAGGTTGTCAAATTTTTATAGCTTGATATTGGGTCCTAAAAAGTAGGAAAACTCATTCATTAATAAAAACAATAGTAATGTGTTGCCTAGTGTCCCATCATCATTCAATATTCCATGGTTGGATAGAAAGATCCAAATTTACAATGTCGTAGATTGGGATTCCCCAAGATCTACTACCCCAAATCATAGTGACATTCAAGCCAGTCCCACTATTTTATCAGCAGGACAGGGTTCTAGATAATTGGATCCAGTGAGACACTCATCTGAAAATTTATTGAATGATACTAATCTCCGTGTTGTCGATAAAATTCATGTTGGCTACACCATTTCTATTTTTGACTCTTTTATTGTGGCGTGCATCATTAACCGAGGATGCATTGGATGTTTCCCCTCATTACCTCTTTCCAAAGGCTAGAATCATCTTTCGTTTATAATGGGATGTTTTATCCTTGAGAGAAATGGGAATATGGGATCTTAGTTTCTGCTTCCATGGATTCCTCCTCATAATTTGTCACCTAGTCTGGGTATCCCATAAAGATTATGTCATTTTTTTGAAACTCCTCCCAGTTCCATATCATTATGGAAATTGGTTAATTAAAATTCTTCTATCAGGTCATTACATGGGATCTAGTTAGAGATGTAACCATCATTTAGGGGAGTAGTCATATTGGTCATCATTAGTGTGTCTTGGCACATAAATACTGGTATACATGGATCTCTTCCCCTAATTATAGGGCTTCTTGAGGGCATATAATCTCTAGGAATCCCATGTTGATTGAGGGGAATTATATGCCATAATCATGAACCCGAGGTTTTCCCCAGCTTCCCATGATTAACACGGGGTATTCCACAAGTTTAACGTCTATCGATGATAGATTGAACTGATCAGAACACTGATAAGAGTGGATATAATTGGTAAATCACTACGAGGGAGAACCTGGGTGGTTTAATAGATGTGTGGATCAAGAATTCCAATGAGGGAAGATCCAAGGATGACTTGTTCCGGACAAAGGTGAAACCAAGGTCTAACATTGGCTAAGATTTAACATCATGAAGGCCTCTTACATACCCTGTATAGAAGACAATGATCCAATCCCTCATAATTCTAGATGGTTTTGAATCAGTGTGTACAAAAAGAACAACAACCTGAAGACATGCTAGAGCCTATGCATGGTCAGTGTCCCAATTATGGAATGAGTTCCTTGGGATGTTGTGGACCGGGTGAAATTAGGATGGATATGGATGGAGTGTCCACGGATGGAGTGAGTGTGGATGGAATTGAAATGAAGATGATGATGATGTGGGTCTTAAAATCTTAGAGAGGCATCCTACGTATCTATTTGGAAGGGAATCAATATCCACATAGTCCAGTTGGGTGATGGGACACCTGAAGAGGTGGCCCGTGAGAATGGATGCATGGATGGGACTCAAAGGAAGTATAACCTCCGGTATAGGACATGACCTTCCTGAAACAGAAAGGCTCATGGGAGAGACTTTGATGGGACACGAGTGATGGGAATAAACCTCAGGGAGGATTCTTACGTATCCTCATGGTAGGGAATCAATTTCCACATTATTCAGAATGGGGAATGGAATTGGGGTTTACACAAAGAACATCGAACCAGGGATATACTATAGATTATGCACGGCTAGAATCCCATCATAAGAGGGACAATATTTATTAGAAGAATATGGATCGAGTGTGGGGATTATGCATGCTCAGCTGCTCTAGAGCTAGTCTAACACCACTAAGTGGTGGATCAAGGGTATGTGTCCCAATAAAGGGGACTCCAATGTTTGTGTATTTTTTGGGTTTTTCCTTAGGGTGGTTTCCTACGTATCATATTTAAGAGATAGGGATCAAAACCCACATAGTTCGAAAGCATAATGTTTAACTCCAAGTGGGGAGAAATTGTAATATAGTTTAACGTCATGCGAGATGAAGCTGTACCGATGCAAAGTGGTCAGGACTGATGGATGATGGTCTTGAACCTCATAGATGCTTCTAACGTACCTTTCAAAGAGAGGTAATGGATCAAAGTCCACATAGTTTACTTGGATGGGGGATAGGGCTTACATATTAAGGCATCCCATAGAAGATTTCATGGTCTATCCTTACTCTATGACCATGTGAGTCATACATGGTGTGAGAAAAAAAAGGTAATAAAGACCAGACACTCACGTCGCGAAAGGTTCTTCTGTGAGAAATGGAATAGGGCTTATGTATGGTTATTGAACTGCATAGATGGAGATGGGGACAAACTCCAAGAAGGAATCCCAATGAGAAAGGATACTGTCCTTATATATGAGGATGATATTGACATCATTCTAGAAACATCCAATCATGGGATGTTGGGGCTGACATATAGAATGCCTGATGTGTGAGTGGTGACAATTCTTAGAGGGAGAGTGGAGGGAGAAAGCTTTAGTGGCCTTCCCTTCATGGTCCTCTCTATAAATGTATCTTATGTGATCATCAAATTTTAACATCATGTTTTAGGGATGTTGGTGCCTGGAAGTCTAACGTCTGACAACTCAAATTGTGAGGATTCACTCCCCACCCCTAGGAATTACATAACTAGTGCACTTTAACCTATGGTGATGGGAAGGAACCGGTAATGTTGTATATAGAGGGGGTTGTCGGGTGATCAATTGAGGGTATTATGTTAGTGTGGCTACAAGATTAAGAAATATATGTTAGATTGCTTATGTGAAGAAGAATGAGGAAAATCAATGCAACATGAGGCACCATTCAAGGGACCACGAAATCACTTTTTACTAGCGTATAGGGACTCATATAAGAAGGGTGTGCAAAGAAAGAGATCTTGGAAAGAGGTACTTCATGTAGAAAAGAGAATTTGCGATGCATGGGTGGATTATGAAGAAGATAGCCTTCAGAAAAAAATGTTCATTCTGAAGGAATGTTTTTTATAGAGAAAATGGTCTTCATGAAGGGGAGCCTTTAATGGATCATAGCTTAACCTCAAAAAACAATTCTTTCTTTCGATAGTGCTTCATGAAGTATCTATGTGTCACAACACCCCAAGCACCCTGGAGGGTCCCCCTCATTTGCGTAGGTCGTATTCCTTCACAAAGGGAATTCCCAAAATAGGTGGAGGCCATGAAGAACACAAAGAAGTTTGAATCATAGAGGTCATGTACTTTTGGCGATCCATAGGATGGTTTCATGATGGTATTTGAGAAATAGAATCTCAGAAGATAAATTGGATGAGTTACATTGTGTTGTGAGGGGTTGAGACCTCTATTAATAGGAAACAAAGGTCAGGGAGGGTTGTAGAACTCCCTTTAGATAGAAGTGATAACGTAGAGAGGTGTGATGCCATTAGAATGTGTTGGACTTTCACATAGTGCAAGACACTGCAGAGAGGATCATAGAAGCATGCCTCATGATGATCGATGATGATGTGGAGTCATCACGCTATGTCTCACCAAGGGCCTGTAATGCTGTGTAGAGGATCATAGAGGTTGTCCTCATGAAGGCGGGCCAACCATATAGAGGCCGTCACAACGTCTCCCTTTGGGATTTTTGGATGGATTTATAGCCCTTTTAAGTGCTGATTAAGTTTATAGTGTCAATGGGTTCTCTCTTTAAGAAGGATGAATTTTGGAGGAAACATAATCCTTACATTTTCATTCTATATGACTAATGGATTCATGGTTATGGTCACAAAAACATGAAAACATATTCATCAATAGAGTTTATAATTAATAGTGAAAATTATCTAGAAACCTATTTTGAGTTAGGGAGATTAATCCTTTGATTTATAATTTTTAACACATTTTGTTATTGATTTCATTCCACATAGGATCACTAACTTGTTATTTACCAACAAGACAAATCACAGACTTAAATAATCAAATACAATTTAAATGTATGAAGATAAAAAAAGATAAGTATAATCATGGGATAACCCCCCCCCCCAAGGGGCATTGTTTTTATTATCCATAGTTAGACAATCATTGGGTCAACCCCTACATAATTGAGTATGTGGTTGTGTAAATACAAACGACCAGATGTAGTTATTACCTAGCTTAATGATCAATTGTTTTTGGAATTCCCCATGTTGATCTTCTTTATAGTCCTACTTCTTTATTGTATACCACTTATGATGTATTGAAAGGGAAAACATATTGAATGAGTATAACCCATATTCTACTAGCCAAGGTTGGGAATGCAATGGTAGTAGGAAATAAAATCTAGGGTAATATTTTTATCATAGTTTAGTATGCACTTTAATTAATTCAGGAATAAATTTTTTATATCTATATCCTATATTGACCCTGTATGCATCTACAATAGCTCCACTTCAAAAGAAGTTCCCATAGTTATATCTTCAATAAAAACAGGGAGTTTCAAAAATTCCTCCATAGGTGTAACTGCATGTTTTTCTAGACACTAAAGTAGATAAAAAAAATTTCCATCTCAATATATAAAATTGAATCATCTATGGTTAAACCAAATTTAATATAGGAAAATTTAAATAAAAACACAGTTTCCCCCATCAAAACATTAAATCTTTAAATCAATGTAGTTTGTATTAATTATTAATGAAATTGTGATCTTGATAGAGTTTTATTTTGGGTAGGATCAATGTTTTCAACCTCTTACACTTTTTCTTGATCTTCTTTTTCCTCTCCAACAATTTTGAGTGCCACGAGTTCTACTTGGTAACCCTCACTTTCAATAAACTCTTGTAAAATATAGGAAAATTCTCTATGTTCGTTTAATACGACCTCCAAAATAGGTCACCCAGGTATCTTTTAATCCAAAAAATGTTTAAGGATATATTCCTAGCTCAAAATTTGAAATTTATATAGATTTTATAGTCATGGAATCATACCAGGTGTTATGATTTCAATAAATGTATTATGAAATTTTTTGTTTTTTTGTTTTTTTAGTTTAATTTTTTTAGAAAAATGAATAACCTCTAAAACATATGTTGCATCCATAGAAGTACATCTAATTGAAATCTGTGTCCTCATCATGGGGATGACCAAAAATACATTAAACACTAAATATATCATAATGTCCAAGATATGGGTTGATCAAAAGGATACAGTGTAAAATTTCGTAGTGGTATTCCCAAAAATATATTTTTTAAGTATTTTGAAATTAGAAGATACATCATGTAAAAATAAAAAAAAATAGAGGTAATGGAGAATTGAGTGATAAACTCATGGTGAAAAAGTGAAAAAAAAAATAAAATTTGAAATGGAGATAGAAAATAAGATTAATTATGTATCGTGCCCAAATTCAGGATGACCCACTCATCAACTACCAATCATTGAATTCAAATGGACTAAACCATCTCAAAACCAACATTAATGTATTATTGACCAATCAAATTTATAAAACTCTCTGAATGTGGAGAGAAAGAGTGATGGACACATAAAATGGGTTTTTGAGCTATCACTTCACGACATAGAGAGTAAGTTTCATCAAAGCATAATGAAAAAAGACAGTGTTTAAAATTATGTGAAAACCTTCGGGGAGCATTGGGGTTTCACTTCCTATAACTAGACATACATATTATCCATTAATCAGTGATGTTTTTGAGATTAAAACTCATTAAAGTAGAGTAATGGTCATGTAATTTTATTAAAAAAAGAGGAAAATATTGTATGATTGAAGGATTTGGTTATAAGAATAAATATTGATTCCATCCCGCCTCTATGACCCCAAAAATTATTGTTATGTCTCATATCTAGGCACAAATTGACCAGTCGACTTTGATCATGCCTCCTAATTCTCTCGGCCTACCTACCCCTGGAATTATACCACCTCTTTTTCTTGGTGTCTCTGTTCTCACCTATTGATTTACTTCATATTTATGTCATGTACGGAGTTCTCCCACTTACTTTCTAATAGTACTATCTTTCTGATTGATGAATACCAACTCTCACATTCCTAAATGAACCTCTTTCTTTCTACCATACGAATATATTAATTAAATGTATTACCTACAATCATTGAAAAAAACATCTATCTATATAAACTATGTAAAGAAACCTTCCCACATAACAAATTGGATCAATGATCATGTTTATCAGCACAGTCATTTCCTTGACATATGTGATTTCACATGTCATTGATTTTGTTCACTTATGTTTTTTGGGATTCATAATAAATTATCAAATTAGACAAATAATCCCCACATACCTGATTTTTATCCAATATGTTTCCCACTGTGTAGTTTTCTGGTCCTCACATAACTAACACTCCACATATCTAAATATTTATGTAGGAAATTATGTATGTATCCAAATACTTATACAAAATTAAACCCCCTCATATAGTCTATTGGTGTAGAATATCCATTTTAGTGGATATATCCATTCATCCCTCAAAGCGATTTTAGCTGATATATCCCTTTTCACTATAAAAAAATCTATAACCGAAAAGTTTAGAAAATGTGAAAACCACAAACAACATATTTGTTTCAATGAAAACCAAAAAAATTGTATGAATTATAAGAATACTAAAGGAAAAAACCTAAAAATGTCCCCACAGACAAAATTAAATTTTAATGAATATTTTCCAAGAATCAATGATTCAATCCAGTTTTTTATATATTTAAATAATATCCACTAAAAAATAAACTTATCATTAAAACTCATTTAGTTCACCCAAAGAAGATGCGGAATAGTGTGATAAACTAGTTCCACATTAACCACATCTCCGTCACATTATGTTAAACTCCACTACAAGAGGAATTTATTTCAAACATGTAATCTCATTGGTTATTGTATTCAAATGAAATACAATGTTTTATCTCTTCACCATGAAAATGTTTTTAATAAATTATTGAATAGCCTATTGGGTGGCCTAACCATTATTGAATATTAAATTATACATCATCCAACTTCATATATTCTATATCTGAGTTGATACCAACCAATTCATCTAATTGGTATTCTTGTATTAAAACCCCATGGACCATGATCTCCTAAGCTCTTTGTTCCCCTATAGAAAACTATTAATAGGGACAGGTTAATATTAAGGGGGCCTGCATGTATTTTTTTTGTGAATAACGTAGTACCTCAGAGATTATTCGTAGGGGATGTTATGACCCTAGAGTAATGGAACCCTTTAATTCCAGGATCTATTGTCTTGACATCACCATTACTAATGGAAAACCAGTACCCACTGGTATTTAACTTCCATTGGATCAGATATTGTTAGGATATTATTTACACTTCCCATGACCCAACCATTCAATTAGATTCAGATACACTATATGTTACTGTAACATCCCAATTAAGTAATGAATTAAGGATTTTCATATCTATGCCTATTTATGAATTAGATAGTATTTTATAGGATTAAAATGAGAATAAATCTAATCTTAAGCATATAATTCTCTAATATTTTTAAAAGACTGTTTTACCACCTTTTGATGGTGAACCATTTTGAAATCTATATTTTGACAATTTTATAAGCTCAATTTGTCAAAATAAACTTATTCTTTAGAATTGGGGCACTGAAATTTACTTTGGATAATTTTTTGGTATTTTTCTAACAATGTTCATTTTTTTAATGAATAGTGAAAAATACTGCATTATACTTCAAAACTGCCATTTCATTTGATTTAATTATATGGATAGATATTACTTCGAAATGGTTTTAAAGTTTAATTAGAAAATATTTTTATGATTTAATCCAATTATGGATATTGTAAATAATTTCACTTTGGAATTGGGCATAAACAAGTGTCAATCTTTTGATAGATATTGTTTCTAAAAAACTCGCTATTTGTTTTGACAATGGAAATTATTTTTAAATTAATTACTACAATTTATGTGATTGGAATTTGGTAAAATGGATTCCATATTTTTAATCCGAAGGTCCAAATTATTTAATTAAGACACTTTTGTTTTTGTACATTATAAATAGTTATGACGATAATTTTCATTAAATATCGCGATTAATTTGTTATCAGGTAGTTAAGGGTAATAAAATAATATCATAATATTATAAAATGATTCCAACATATGTACTAATGCTACTGGTTGTGTCACGTCCATCCATGGGATTCCTTGTGCCAACTTTGGGACCCCATGGAATCACTTTATTGTGATAGTGACATTTTATCTTTTTATTTTTAAAGAAAGAAAAATATTACAAAAGTATGTAACACCTATGTAAAACAATTTTAATTTTGTCTACATAAATGATCTCTTAGATTATAAATATTAATTCAAAATCTAAAAATATTTCCTACATCATGTTTTTTTAATAATTTTTGGACATTAAATAAAAAAATTTATTTATTATACCATGATGATGTGGTGATTACCTCATTAATGAACGATTTAAATAAAATGGAATGATAATGTAATATCTGAGATATAAACATGTAAAAAACCCTATTTTATGGGGGTATTTATATACCTTATCTCCTTATCCTCAAAAAATATCATTGTGGGACCTTTAAAATCTGAAACTCATTTTATAATAAAGCAACATTTCAAGACTTTCCAAGAGTGCCCCTCATCCCTCTTATAAAAGGCCCCACCTATACCCCATTAACCACACCTCTAAAGACATTGGATCGGACAAAATTGGCTAATTTTATCTCTCCACATCCCTATATTCATCCTAGAAGCCTTACCTTAGGTAGAAAGCTCTTCAATAAACCCTTTTGGTTCAAACCAAGGGGAGTTACCCGATTTAAAGGTAATGCCTTCTCTTATGTTCTTTTGTTTTATTTTTCATCCAAAACCCCCTAAAATCTTTTTATTCCTCTATTTTGTATCAACACCAGTATATTAAATATACTAGGATGTTGTAATTAGAATTATTTGATTTACACTTACACACACTTCCGTCTAATGGTTAAAGAACATACTATTTCTGTGGGTGGAAAATTACTTCCCCCCAAAACGATGATTATTCAATTTTATTTTAACACCATTAATGGTGTCCATTAAGATGTCACAATATTTATACATTATATATATAATATTTATGTTTTCCTTATGCTTCTGTATTTTTCATTTATGGCTTACCTTTATGGTTTCCATTATGGGTAAAGGCGATATCTTCATTTTAGGAAGTGCGGACTATCGCCCCTTCAAAGTGATTTGAATAGTTAATGCCATATGTGGGACATAAAAAGGATGGTGTTAGTGATATTATATATGATATTATATGAGAAATATAATATACCTTTATATCAATATTATTTCATTCCATTAAATACAAAATAGAAATGAAATTAGAGTTCATGCGCACGTACGACATACCGTCTCCATGAATGGTGCATTTCATTTCTTACCTATAAATTTTATGTAATATTATAAATTCATGTATATACTGGATATATCTGATATATATGATATCTACCTCCAGAATATAAATCCATATATAATAGATATTTTACCACATGGACAACTTTTAATTATAAGAAGTTTATTTTTGGCTCAAGTACCCAAGATCGACAAAACGACTGTTATTACCTTAAATAATTAGATAATGTTCATAACACGGTAATAATAATATAAAAGGAATAATGAACATGAAAAATCATTCTTAAGCAAGTATAAATAAACTCTAGTTTATTATTCAGGAGATTAAAGAATAATCGAGTCATGTCAGACATGAGTTAAGGGACTTCGTCTCAATCTCCTTTCATTGAGGCATATTTTGTTTTATACACAATGTTCTTTTATACGGTGTATAAACCCCTCTGAAATTTAATTTTATTGAAAAGAAATATTTTTATACAAAGTGTTTTACAAAACAACAAAAGGGAATATTTTTGTCTTATGTATGCGGCGACCACGACTTATTTGTCGTTGTGACCATTATTTGAGTTTCAGATTCCTCTACAAGCCATGAATTTTTTTTAAATGAAAAATAAATACCATGTTTTAATTTTATTTTATTTTGGTTTTGAAAATCATTTTGATAATGTTTTGATTATATCCATGTGTTGTATTGATATATTGTGATTCAATTGTGGATATGTTATTTTTATTTTATGCATGTTTTATGTGATATGATTATGTTATGGTTCATGGGAATTGTTTATGAAGACGGGTGGTTCTGTGATAAACTAAGGGTGGGTGAGCCCATGATAGAGCTCCAATGAATTGGGTAACGTGAAAGAGTTAAAATCTAAGGTTCTTCTGAAGATATTTAGGGAATATACTATGATGGGTATTCTAAACGTAACCATTAGGGTTACTACCTACGTAAGAATGTTATGAATGCCTCAAGTTACATTTATGTCTTATGATTTCTATGATTTATTCATAAATCATATGATTTCATGTGGTATTTTAAAGTGCTTATATTCAATAAATAAAGTATGATTTCATTGATTCTTTTATATACATGGACTAATGTTTTACTTTCCATACTTCTATATCCCTTAATGTGATTTTTATGCTCATCCCATGTTTTTGAAATGTTTTTCACCGGTCAAGGGAATGGTACATGATGTGATGATAGTGTCAAGGAAGTGTTAGGAAAGAATCCATGTATTATTTTAAATACGTTTCCTTGATGGGAGAAAATTAATACTGTCTTTTATGTAACCACCTTGTTTAAATGTGTAATTCAATGCATGATTTATGATCAAATTCTCAAAAACACTAAACCTAAAAATATCCTCAATGTGTATTCAGTAAATAACTCAAGATTAAGTAATGTTTAATATGAGGCCTTATAGTTGGTATCAGAGGTCGTTTTAGATAACTTTAAGAGTTATAAATCTATTAAATGATTATCCAAAAATAAATTTTTTTAATTTTTTTTGTAAAATTCAAATTATATTGTATTTGAAGAATATAATTTTATTTATCTAAGACATGTTTGTTCAGAATGGTTTCCCGTAGAGGAAATAGGGAAGCAGTGTTGGGAAGGCATACAGAAGGAAATGACCTTCCAAATCAGCATCCTGAGATGGTAGGAATTCGAACTGAATTGTTTTTTGTAGTAATGGCATAGTTGACGCAACCGATAAATGGTGGTGGTATCCATGCACGAGATCAGCCAGATCAACCGAAGAGGAACATGTCAGTGGTAGAACATTCATTAGGTAACATACCCCATCATTCATAGGATCATCTGACCATGTGCTGGCTGAAGGGTTGATTAAAGCACTAGAGAAGATTTTCAATGTCATGTTGTGTTCATAAAATCAAATGGTTAGACTTGTTGTTTACCATTTAGAGGGTGAAATAGATTAGTGGTGGTCGATGGTTAAAAATATCAGGGACACTAATGAGATTGATGCTCTTGACTGGGGGAATTCAAAGGTATGTTTCTTGAGAAATAGTTTCCTAAGGCTGTTCGACTTAGTATGGGAAAACAATTCTTGGAATTGAGGCAAGCGGTCGACTCAGTGGCTTCTTATGAAGAAAAGTTCACTCGATTGGCAAGGTATGCATCAATTTTATCTGAGACTTTGATAGTAAAATCCATTGTTTTTACTCAATATTAAATCCAAAATATCAAAGGGCTTTAGCTTCTCGCGAGTTCAAAAGTTTTGAAAATCTTTTTCGATGTGCTGAGAAGGTGGAAATTGAGTTTTCCAATGATCAAGTGTTCTATAACAACCAACCGATGAAGATACCGAGGTGGTGGAAGAAATGGAAGAATCCTTCAAAAAGGTAAGATGGTAAGAAAACTAGGTTTTCATTTTGTGATAAGTGTGGTAAAAATCATGACGTGGAATGTGTTTTGAATTCTAGAAAATGCTACCGATGTGGTAAGATGGGACATAAGGCTTGTGATTTCACTGAAAATGATCAAGGTGATGGTAAGACGAAATTTATTTACAGTTAGTGAAATGTTTCAAGTGCAATGAGATGGGTCATTATGAAAACGAGTGTTCGATAAGGGGCTCGAATGATGGGAAGCAGTCAGACTACAAGATGAAAGGTGTGGTGAAATCCTTTACAACTACTTCAGAAGATGTTGGGCCATCAAATGAAGTGGTATCAGGTACTTTGTTTGTTTTTTCAGATTATGAAATGTGTTGTTTGATTTGGGGTCTACACATTCTTTCATCTCTAAATTTTTTTTAGTATATATTGAATTCCATCTCTAGAAACGACTCCTGAACTTGTGGTAAAAACACCAGGGGGAAGTGTTGAGGCAAGAAGAATTTATAATAATCTTCCTATCCTTATCCGTGGAAAGAACATAGTTTCAAACCTTATTGTTTTACCTCTAGTAAAGTTTTATGTTACCCTGGGTATGGATTGGCTCTCTGTTTTCCCTTCTAAGATTGATTGTAAAGCTAAAGAAGTTTCTTTTCAGAAATACTTTCAGTTTGAGTACAAGAATGAACCCTTACTGTTTATAACATTTCAAGAGGCCGAGGAACTTGTAAAATAAGGAAATGAATGTTACCTTTCACATGTTGTTGAAAACAAATGAACCATTCAGATTAATGATGTTCCCATGGTAAATGAGTATCCTGATGTTTTTCTTGATGAGTTTCCAAGAATAATACTAGACCGGGAAGTTGAATTTACTGTTGACTTAGTTCATGATGCTAAACCTATTTCAAAACCCCCTTATCGAATGGATCAAATTGAACTTCTGGAGTTGAAGGAGAAATTGCATGATGTATTAGATAAAGGTTTCATTCGACCTAGCACATCACCATGGGGTGCTCCTATCTTATTTTTTAAAATGAAAGATGGTTCATTGAGACTTTTAATTGATTATAGAGACTTTAATAACATCACTATTAAGAAAAAATAACCTTTGCCTCATATCGATGATTGATTGATTAGCTCCAGGGAGCTCAGTATTTTTCAAAGATTGACTTGAGATCGGGGTACCATCAGTTGAAGGTAAAGGAAGTAGATGTTTTGAAGACCATGTTTCATATAATATATGATCATTATGATTTTGTAGTAATGCCTTTTTGGTTAACCAATGTACCTTCTATATTCACGGACCTTATGAATATAATTTTCCATGAGATCTAGAATAAGTTTTTGGTTGTTTTCATTGATGATATTTTGGTGTTTTCTAAAATTTAGGAGGAGGATTAAAGTAATTTAAGGGATATTTTGAAAAACTTAAAAGAAAAGAAATTGTATGGGAAATTCATCACCTGTGAGTTTTGGTTGCAACAAATTTCCTTCCTTGGTATCATTGTTTCTAAATATGGAATAACTGTTGATCCTTTAAAAAATGTTGTTGTAGAATGGTCAAGACCCACAAATGTAACCGAGATTCATAGTTTTTTTGGTTTGGATGAATATTACCGAAGGTTTGTTAAAAAAATATCACGATTATCTAGTCTAATGACTAAGCTAACTCAGAAGGGTGTTATGTTTATCTGGAAAAAATAATGTGATGATTGTTTTCAGGAATTGAAAAGAAGATTGGTGAATGCTCTAGTTTTAGCACTACCTTCTAGGGATTGTGAGTTTTTTATCTACAATGATGCTTCACTGAAAGGACTTGGTTGCATCCTAATGCAGAATTATCAGGTAATTGCTTATTCTTCACGTCAGTTGAAAACTCATGAGGTAAATTACCCTACACATGATTTGGAATTAGCTGTTGTGATTTTCACTTTAATATTTTTGAGGCATAATTTGTATGGTGTAAAGTGTGAAATATATACTCATCACAAAAGTTTAAAGTATATATTCACTCAGAAAGAATTGAAAATGAGACAGAGGAGATGGACAGAATTAATGAAGGATTATGATTGTACAATTCATTACCATCCGGGAAAGGAAAATAAAGTGGCTGATTCTTTGAGTCCAAAAAGTAATTCTTCATTTACCATGTTTCGTTTGGAACATGATCCATTTCTTAAGGATTTGATGAACCTTGGAATAGATGTTGTGTGTGTAGTAAGTTCTTCTGATAGGTTTCATGTTTCAGTTAGATCACCTCTATCAGATAGAATTAAGAAAGCTCAGAAGCAAGACCGTGAGTTGCAGAAAAAGATAGAGCTGGTTCAGAAGGGTATGTTACCTGAATTCAACATTGATAATGACTGTGTTTTTAGATTTGGGAAGAGATTGTGTGTGCCTTGTGATTCACAGTTGAAGAGAGAGTTGTTATGTGAAGCTCATAGTTCTCCATTTTCAGTTCATCCTGGCAGTCGTAAGATGTATAAAGATCTTCGAGAGTATTAATGGAGGGATGGAATGAAAAGAGATATTGATGATTTTACTGTGAAGTGTTTGACTTTTCAATAGGTGAAAGAATATTAGTAGTTACTGAAATGGATACTTCAGCCTTTACTAGTGCCAGATTCGAAGTGGGAGAATATACCCATGGACTTCAATGTGGGATTATTGAAGACACCTCGAGGTAATAATGCTATCGGGGTTATTGTTGATCACTTGACTAAATCTTCTCATTTACTTACTAAACAGGATAATTTTTCTCTAGATCAACCTTCTTGTTTGTATCTTAATGAGATATTTAGGTTACATTGATTTCCCCTCCCCATTGTATCTGATTGTGATCCCATGTTTACTTCTATCTTTTTGAAAGGCCTTCAAAAGTAATTGGGTATCAAATTAAATTTTATTACATCTTTTCATCGTCAATCAGATGGACAGTCAGAACAAACAACTCAGACTTTGGAGGATATGTTATGTGCTTGTTCGTTGGATTATTAGGGAAGTTGGGACCAACATATTTATTTGGTTGAGTTTTCTTATAATAACAGTTTTCATTCTAGTAAACAGATGGAAACATTTGAGGCATTATATGGGAAGCGATGTTGAACTCGAGATTTTTGGGATGAAGTGGGTAAAAGGATGTTTATGGGACTATAATTGGTAGAAGATTTGGCTGAAAAGAGTTCAACTGGTACAGAAACACATGACAACTGCTCAAAGAAGGAAGAAAGGTTATGCGGACAACATGAGGAAGGATCTCTCTTTTGAGGTAGGTGATCATGTCTTCCTCAAAGATTCACCATGCAAAAGTGTGATGTGATTCGGTAAGAAAGGAAAGCTGAGTCCAAGGTTCGTTGGACCATATGAAAATCTGGAGAGAGTTGGATCAGTTGCATACCGAGGGGCTTTACCTCCGATTTTATCTCAGCTACACAATGTTTTTCATGTTTCAATGTTATGGAAGTACATGCCAGATCAATATCATGTTTTGAGTCAAGAGGTATTTCAGCTAGAAGAGAATCTATCTTTTGAGGAACAAACGGTCCAAATTATTGACCACAGGGAGAAAGTATTGCGGAATAAGGTGATTCATCAAGTAAAGGTTTTGTGGAAAAACCACATGATTGACGAGGCAACCTGAAAATTTTAAAATGCAATGAGGAATAAATATACCCACTTTTTAGATATGTAAATAAATTGCGGGGACACAATTTTTTAAAGGGGGGAAGGATGCCAAATCCCAAGTAAGTAAAGAATTATGGATTTTCATATCTTTGTATATTTATGAATTAGATAGTGTTTTAGAGGCTTGAAATGAGAATAAATATAATCTTAAGCATAGAAATCTCTAATATTATTAAAAGATTGTTTTACCACCTTTTGATGGAAGACCATTTTTAAATATATCTTTTGATAATTTTATAAGCTCTATTTGTAAAAATAAACTTAATAATCAGAATAGGGGAATTGAAATTTACTTTGGATAATTTTTTTGTATTTTTCTGACAATGTTCATTATTTTAATGAATAGTGAATAATAATGCATTTTAATTCAAAACTACTTTTTCATCTAATTTAATTATATAGAGAGATTTTCCTTTTAATTGGTTTTAATGATTAAGTAAAATATTTTCTAAACATTTAATCCAATTTTGGTCAGTGTAATTAATTTTACATTGGAATTGGGCATAAACAAGTGTCATAATTTTGATAGATATTGTTTCTAAAAAACCCACTATTTGTTTTGACAATGAGAATTATTTTTAAATTAATTACTAATATTTATATATTTGGAATTTGGTAAAATGGATTCCATATTTCGAATCAGAAGGCCCAAATTATTTACTTAAGATGCTTTTATTTTTTGACATTAGGAATAGTAAGGACGGTAATTATCATTAATTATCGTGATTAATTAGTAATCGTGTAGTTGTGGGTTATAAAATAATATCATAATAATATAAAATGACCCCAAAATGTTTCAAAATTCTACTAGTTGTGTCATGTCCGACCATGGGATTCCTTGTGCCAACTTTGGGACCCCATGGAATCACTTTTGTGTGATAGTGACATTTTATCTCTTTATTTTTAAAGAAGGTTAAATATAAAAAAAGTATGTAACACCTATGTAAAACAATTTTAATTTTGTCTACATAAATGTTCTCTTAGACTATAAATAGTCATTGTAAAGCTAAAAAGATTTCCTACATCATGTTATTTTTTTAAATTTTAGAAATTAAATAATAAATTTATTTATGACACCAGGATGATGTAGTGATAACCTCCTTAATGAACAATTTAAATAAAATGAAAAGATAATTTAAAATCTAAGACATAAACTTGTCAAAAACCTATTTTAGGGGTGGTATCTAACCCTTATCACCTTATACTCGAAATATATCATTATGGGACCTTTAAAATCCGAAACTCATTTTATAATAAAGTAACATTTCAAGACATTCCAAGCGTGCCCCTCCTCCCTCTTATAAAAGGCCCCCTCCTCTACCCCCTTAACCACACCTATAAAGCCATTAGCTCAGCTAAATTCTGCTAATTGTATACTTAAAAATCATTCTATTAATCCTAAAAGCCTTACCTTATATAGAATTCTCTTTAAGAAACCCTTTTGGTTCAAACCAAGTGGAGTTACCCGATTTAAAGGTAATGTATTCTCTAACGTTCTTTTGTTTTATTTTTCTTCCCAAACCCCCTAAACTCTTTTTATTCCTCTCTTTTGTAACAACACCAGTATATTAAATATACTAGGATGTTTTTATGAGAAGGATTTGATTTACAATTACACACACTTCTGTCTAATGGTTAAAGAACATACTGTTTCTGTGAGTGGTGAATTAATTCCCCATGAAATGATGATTGTTCAATCTTCATTTAACACCTTTCATGGTGTCCATTAAGATGTAACTATATTTATATATGACATATATTATTTTTATGTTTTCTTTATGATTCTTTATTTTTCATTTATGGAATAACTTTATGGTTTCTATTATGGGTAAACGAGATATCTTTATTTTAGGAAATGCGGACTACCGCCCCCTCAAAGTGATTTGAATCGTTAATTCCATATTTGGGACATATAAAGGATGGATTTAATGATATTATATATGATATTATACTGTAAATATAATATAACTTTATATCATTATGTTTTCATTCCATTTAATATGAAATAGAAATGAAATTAGCGTTCATCCGTACGTACGGATTACCGTTTCCATGAACGGTGCATTTAATTTCTTACATCAAAATGTTATGTAATATTATAAATGAATGTATATAATGGATATATATGACATATATTATATCTACCTCATGAATATAATTTCTGATAATGGATATTTTACCACATGAACAACTTGTAATTATAAGATGTTTATTTTTGGCTTAAGTTCCAAAGATTGACAAAACAATCGTTATTAACTTAAATAATTACATATTGTTCATAACATTGTAATAAGTGATATAGAAGGAAAAATGAACTAGAAAAAGGGTTCTTATGGAAGTAGAAATTAACTCTAGTTTATTATTCAGGAGATTAAAGAACGATCGTGTCAAGTCAGACCCAAGGTAAGGGACTTCATCTCAATCTGCTTCCATTGAGGCATATTTTGTTTTATACACAACTTCCTTTTATATGGTGTATAATCCCATTTGACATTTACTTTTACTCAAATGGAATATTTTATACGAAGTCTTTTACTAAACGAAAAAAGGGAATGTTTTTGTCTTACGTATGCGGCGACAACGACTTCTCCGTCGTTATGACCATTATTTGAGTTTTGGCTTCCTCTACAAGCCATAACATTTTGTAAATGAAAAATAAATAACATGTTTTCATTTTCTATTATTTTGGTATTGAAAATCATTTTGATAAAGTTTTGATTATATCAACGAGTTGTATTGATATCTTGTGATTGAAATGTGGAAATTTTATGTTTTCATTATGCATGTTTTATGTGATACGATTATGTTATAGTTATTGGGAATTGTTAATGAAGACGGGTGGTTCCATGAAAAACTAAGGGCGGGTGAGCCCGTGATAGCTCTCTAATGCATTGGGTAACGCGAATGAGTTAAACGCTAAGGTTTCTCTGAAAAGATTGGGTGAATATTCTATGATGGGTTTTCCAAATGTAACCATGAGGGTTACTCCCTACGTAAGAATGTTATGAAAGACTCATGTTACCTTTATGTCTTATTATTTCTATAATTTTTTCATAAATCTTATTATTTCATGAGGTATGTTAATGTTTTTATATTCTATGAATAAAGTACGATTTCATTGATTCTTATATATACATGGACTGATGTCTACATTCTATACTTCTATATCCCTTACTAAGCTTCTTTTTCTCATCCCATGTTTTTGAAAAGTTTTTCATAAGTCAAGGGAATGGTACATGATATGATGATATTGTCGAGGAAGTTTCAAGAAAGAATCCATGTTTTATTTTAAATATGTTTCCTTGATGGGAGAAAATGAATATTGTCTTTTATGTAACCATTTTGTTTAAATGTGGAATGAAATGCATGATTTATGATATAATTCTCTAAAACTCTAAACCTGAAAAGATCCTCAATGTGTATTCATGAAATAACTCAAGATTAAGTAATCTTTAAGGGTGGGGCCTTATAGTTAATGCTATGTGCATTCTACCCATTTTCAAAGAATGGTTATAACATCGTATTATTTTACACATTAATTTATGTTATGAAAATCCTATGAAGTTAAAAATTCCATGAGTTACCTAGTATTATTGGTAATTCCATTATGTTAAAGACACAAGACTTTAAATCATTATCCTTAAAAAATTATTGTCACATCACATTAAACTACATGGAAAATATTCCATCTAAAATAGACCTAACACTTCATAAAGTATGCATTCTATCTACCTATTCAAAAAATATGTTCTAGATATGAATTATTAATCTATATATAGGTATGAGATATGGAAATACCATTTCCATATGCATGAAATCAATCTATATAGAGGACCTGTGCGTGAGATATAATGACAAGGATGAACAAGGGAAGATAATAACCAATCAATCCTATATATAATCTAGATCTACGAGGGGATTTCACATAACGAGAAGTAAATGTGTCTTAATTACCATTGACACAAGATACATAGTGACACCTAGGTCCAATGTCCTTGGACTAAACATGATATTAAAAAAAACAATGCACATACCTTACACATGAGTCAGACATATTCAAGGAACTACCTCATATAAGAACAACATTTGACATGAATCTTTACATATAAGGATACATAGTTAAACCAATTTATATTGTTCTATCCCATGACCATGTTGGCCTCTATCACAACCTTCTTGGTGCTTGATCTATATTTGAATCCATCATTCTTTCTTAGCCATAAGAATGTAAAAATTCACCTAATAGTGAAATCCTCTCCGAATAAGACACCCCTTTCCCTTGACATTTTAACCAACATTTAGAGATCGTGAACCCATGAAATATTGGTGGGCTCCTCTTTTAGGGGAAATATTATCATATCCCTTTCATAAGAGTCACACATATGTGAGGGGACTACTAAAATATCTAGAACTGTATATAGAAGGATTCTAATCCTTATTGGATATATAGTGATTCATGGAATTATTTTCACCAATCCCATCCATTAATTAAAAAAACATCATTTCTACATAAGTGTTTAAACCATTCATTGGATACCGCACATCCCAGATTGATCATTGTTATAGTGGGAGTCAATTATTCATTCATTCCCATGGTTTGGATCCATGTGAAGGAAGCCTAAAAAATATTGCATATGGGTTGAAATATTCACCAACCCATATAAAAGTACAATATATGTAGGGATCCAGGTAATAAATATATTTGTATTGATTAATGTTATTATAGGATACATAATAATGTTTTGATATCAAGTCCTATGCCTAGTTTCAAAACAAAAAAATATATACCATTCTCATTTGAGTATGATATGGATTTGTGTAAAGGGATCTCATTGGAAGAAGTAACTATGACATGATTCCTACCCTCATGAAATTCATTGTGAAAACTAGGGAAGGCCATCCATAGAAATAAAAATTATACCCCCGATGTCTCCAACCAATATAAGGATTTTTAAGGATGCATTACATAAATCCATATTAGTTCTCACATCCATACTGTGTGATGACAAATTAAAAGTAAAACATCCTAATTGCATGATGTTAAAATGCAGAATAATTTTTTCCTAGTCACAAATATTAAATTTCATGGAAGCTGAGTCCCTAATGCACAATGTTAAACCGTGAAGGCTTTCTTCCATCATCACCTTTAATAAAAGGACTAAAATAGCCTGACCAAGGTCACAGAGTAGTTCTAGGTACCTCTATCATACCTATATGAACCTAATACTAGAAAACACACATCATGCCTCGAGTGTTCTTGGTTTCCAAAAAATCGTCCACAGACATAAAAAAGGTGATAGAATCCCCCTTTTGGACATTGTGTGAGTTGGATCTATATAAGGGCCTTAAACACATGAACTAGAGGTATTTAAGACTTGTAATAAGGGACTTATGATCCTTGTTAACCCTACCATTATCATAGTGTTACTCATTACCATAGTGTCTTTCATGATTATCCTTACCATAACTATCCCATTCCATTAGTCATGACCCGAGAACCGTGACCCATGATTTATAACATTCCTATCTCTTTCTCAAGTTGTGTTGGGATGCTATTGACCATAGGAATTCTAATTAGCTTGTTGTGTAACACTCTTATGATACGTTTTCCAAATTTAAAGGCATTAAATTACTAGTGAATGAGTCACAAAACATTATAGGAAAAAAAACCCGTGATGGAATTTCTGGTAGGAATTAAATTATCTACTTTCTAAACTCTTTATCACTAGAGTATAGAAAAAAGTTTGAGAATAAATAAATAAGGAACAAAAGTTTATGAAGCATATCTGCTGTCCTTAGTAAAATCTAATCCATGCTCGCTAAACATCTCCATTTAAAAAAAAGTTAGAGTGAGGATTTTTTATATACCCTCTACATAATAAAATTTTCATTATGTAAATATGCATCATTTATAGTGCTCAAACCGTTATTTAATATTACATTACTTAAAAACCGTAATCCTGACATTGAAATTTGAAATAACACCAAAAAATTCCTAGAGATGATACTCTTTTACAATAACCCAAGGTACCTGAGTTATTACTATTGGTTCTTCCCTGTAGTGTATTGGTAATATGTATTGACTAATCTAAAGGGGATCCATAGGATTCACTAGTGAATAATGTAACACCCCAAGATTTTATGAGATATATTATTATTAATTTCTTGGATGTATTCTATTATAAACTACACCAAGATTTTCTTGTAATTTACGCAACCCCATATTAGATTGTAGTATACACAACACTATTCTTGGCTCGTGTTACACACAATTTCATGTTCATTTTGTGGAAATTATTCGACACAAAATTAAGTATATATTTTTTTAATGTATAAATGAAATAAGTTTTTATTATGTTATACACAACAACAAATTAAGCTTTCACTACACGCATCCCTAACTTGGCTTTCATTACACACAATCGTGACCTTCCTCGATAGCATGTGTAGTACGCAATGCCAGGTTTCACTAAACAATGATACGTTGTTTAAATATTATATAAACTAACCGTTATGAATAGTAATACCAACTTTTTGAAATTTTAAAAATTTTATCTTTCAAAATGGACTTTATTTTTGTATTAGGAATATTGGAATTAGCCTAGGGTGATTTTTGGTATTTTTCTGAAAACATACAATTTTGATGAATAGTGAAAACACTGAGTTATTGGTTAAAAATGTATTTTTAATTAAATAATCATTTATTTTATTTAAATTTGATTTTATGTAAAAATAGATACATAATACCTATATAATTTCAATGTAATTTATTCATTAATTTACTTATAATTTCAGATATATAAAAATTTTATTGAACTTTTTGCCGTCTTTTACCCACCTCCTAGGAGAATTTTTAAATTTACATAAAACATAATTTTACCGCTTTTGTGAGTGGAAGTTAAAAAATATGAGAGATACTGTTGATATCAGTACGAAAAATGTGGTTCAATAAGATTTTTTTTGTTGAATAGTACCTTTTCTACTTTGATTTACCACGGTTAAAATTTAATAGGGTAATTAAGGGTAAAAATGATATTAGTATTACCTTAACACATGTATTAATTCTATTGGATAAGTATTATTCGACAAAAAACAATCTAAGGAATAAAATATGACCCTTTAGTTCCACTTGGATTAGATTAGGAAATTTATTATTATTTTATTTATAGAAGAGTTAAAATAGTTTAAATCAAAGTTTAATAACTAAAAACATTTTAATATAGGGTTATACATAAGATAAATTTGACTATAAATATTCATTATAAATATAAAAATATTTCCTATATAATGGTATTTTATTTATATTTTTTTAGATATTAAATAATTTAATTTATATATGACATAATGATGATGCCGTAATTACCTTATTAATGAAATATTAACAAAATTGATATTATAAATACCCAAATAAATGTAATTTGACACTTTTTAAGAATTAATAAAAAATTATAGGATAATATAACATATTATGGTTGGTTAAAAGAATTTTTTTTGAAGTAATAATGCTGCTATGAATTTAGAAAAATAAAATACCAAATAGTGTCAAAATTGACATAAAAGTATTTTTAAAACAAATATTATATTATTAATTGATATAATGGTCCTAAAAATTTTAGGATCGGCCAAAAGGATTATATAAAAAATATATGACATTAATGAACCAATTGGGGTTCGATTGGAAGTTTATAGTATGTTTATTAAACATATAGTGTAAGTGTACCAGAAGACATAGTAAAAGTTAATTTATTTAACTTAGAGTTAAATCTAAATTATAAGGTTAAAATGGTAACCTAGAGTTTTCTAAAACGCATTGGTTGAGAGGATTTCAACCCATCCACACCCTATCCTTGAAATAAGTCACTTTGGAGCCATTATAAATCGAATATGAATTTATTATAAAATAATATTTTCTGTTTTTTCTAAGGTGCCCCTCACCCCTATTATAAAAGGGCACTCCCTGTTCTCTCTAATTCACACCTCCAAAGACTTTTGTCTTGGACAACCCCTACCAAAATACCCTCTCAACTGGTCTACCGTAATCTTAGTGGCCTTACTTTAGTCAAGAAATTCAACCTAAAGATCCCTTTTGATCAAATCAAAAGGAAGAACCCGCAGAAGACGATTTTCAGACATGTATGAAAGAAATTGGACCTATGCCAATGGATAATTATTCCAATCTTGATCTTATACGAGATTTTATATTCATAAGTATTTACTGGGGTATTTTTTATCATCCATGTCCATGTTTTCAAAAAAAATTTCATAAAAAGTTTGATATTGTTCCATGTATGTTTAAAGTCATTTTTACCCTTTTATGACTTTTACCACAAGGTATGGAAGGAATCTATCTTTTGTTTACTATACGAGGTAATTTTTGAATTTTCTAGAAAAGGTA
Organism: Viscum album; assembly: GCA_963277665.1. Classification (NCBI taxonomy): domain Eukaryota; kingdom Viridiplantae; phylum Streptophyta; class Magnoliopsida; order Santalales; family Viscaceae; genus Viscum; species Viscum album. The sequence continues at coordinate 1,641,380,295 of OY728131.1, read as the reverse complement.
CGATGAGATTTTTTTTAACTTCTACGAAATGAATTGATTTTTACGGATTCTTAATACCTTATTTTCTGGAAACTTCCCCTACAAGATTTCATGATTATTTTCAACAAAATCATTTTCTTTTAAAATTACAAGGCATTTTGTGAAAAGAAAATGATTTTGAAGAAGAAAGGATGTTTTCCTCAAGAAATATTTTCATGTGTTTTGTCAAAACTATTTTCCATCTACGATGACAGTATTTAGTATGATTATGTTTCAATTATAATGTCTCCATTTTTTATATTGTTTGAATTTTCTTATTATGAAATGATATCCATTTGTTTTATATGGATTACTTTATGATGAGATGATGTTTATGAAACCCATTTTATTCATTGGGATATGATGAATGAATTATGTTTATTTTGTGGCACACATACGGATGATTTCATTATGAGATGGGTGGGACCTATATCTCCCTTAAATGCATTGTGTAAAGATTTATATCTCATGAGATAGAAATGGCTAGAATGGCATGTTAATCTGGTTCAGTGATACCAGACTGGAACAAGGCTTGAACTCGATTCAGTAAGGGACTTTGTCCAATATGATGGTCTTGGCAGAAATGACTCGACTAATAGGGAAATCATATCATGTGCTTAATGGTTTTCAACAATTACATGGTTTATTCCCATGAAATTTTATCATGATTAATGTTCCTTTATGATATATGCATCACGTACTCCATGATTTATTTCACAACTCAAGATCTTGATGTTTTAACATTATGTTCATGTTTTTATGTTCAAATTTATATGGATTGTTTTATTTTCTCCATGAATACCCTTATTAAGAATTTGATCTCACCCTTTATATGTTTTCTTTTCCTTAGGATATAAATAAAGGTTTAAGGTAAGAAAACAAAATTGGAAGATCTTTATGGGAGATGTTGAAGATCTTTCACCATGGTTTGAAGATTATGTTTCGAGTTTCCAAATACACTAAACTATAATAGTCCTTAGGTGTCATTTTTTGTTATGTATTAAGTATTCTGAAAAAGTAAAGTAATTTCTATGTACGTCATGTGTGGGTCTCTAAAGTTGGTATCGGATCCAGGTTTAGTTAACCTTTCGAAACTAGGATGAAAAAACATTAGTGAAATCCCTAGGGATATTTCTAAGGTATATCCAGGGATGTATCTAAGGTTAGGTATAAGTATAGGTTATAGTACAAGAATTATAGTAATGATCATAGAATTACACCTAAGATGTTATATATTTATGGTACTCCCCATTTTTTAGGTTGTTTCCCTAGCATGATTTTTCCTCTCAAACTATTATTTTTTGGTTTTAGAAAATTTATAGAAACTGGAAGATTCTTGTTAATGGAGAATATGATGGACAATGGATTGATATTCTTCATGATCAAGAAATATAAATGGGATTTGGATGGTGAAACATCATTATCATGTCTAATCATAAATCTCATAATATGATCAATAATCTCAACTTTGGTAACTTTTCTGACTTAGTTAATAAGAGAAGGAAGCAGTTTCATGATGATCATAGAGAAATGAATGTTCAATTTTCCTCATGTAAATCATTTGGGAAGAGACATCAAGGAGAATGTTTCAAAGTAACTAGAATATGCATTGGGTTTGGAAAATAAGGACACAAAGCCAGTAATTTCAAAGGAAAGGGTTCAGTTAACACTAAGGACAAGGATAATGGTATTGCTAAGACATCCAAAACAGTTAAATGTTTTAAATGTAGAATGTACGGGAATTAGGCAAACCAATTTCATAAGGTAAAGACTCTTGAAGAGAATCGACATGGTTGTATGGGTAATATTTATGTTGATGATTATGAGGATACTACAAATGATATATGATATGAAAGATGTGCTAAGGAATAATATGATGAAGCTCGATCGATGGTTTAAGATGGTAGTGGAATCATTTTATGATTATCAAGAGTATTGTTGTATAGGTAGTTTAATGGTACTATGGAATAAAGAAACATCTAAGAATTGTTACACTATTGTTTTTCCTTGAGTATTTGAATGTATATGTTGAATGGTACTGGTAACAATGAAAGGTTATTCAGATATTTCTGGAAAGCAGGTGATATGCCTATAATGAAGGGATAAAGAGAAAATAATATGTTGGATATTAATAATGATCTCATGATTGATATAAGGACAAAGTGATATCATGCTTTGAGTATATAGTATCTTTTGGATTTTTGTATGTGAAAAGAGTTAAATTTTGACAACATTCATGTTTTCACTAAGGTTCTACGGTAACTCATCTTTCATGTGAATACATGATTAAAGAATTAAAATGTTTGGAGTGTGACCAAGAAGATATATATTATGATATATGGGCGATAAATTATGGTATTGACATGCTTGGTAGATGACCTTTCTAGTAGTCATTATTATTATACTATGAGATTGGGCAGAAGTATTTCCCATAATCCTAAAGGATGGAATGCATTAAGTTGGACTTTAGATAGTATTTTTTATGGCTAGACATTTTTGATATTATTTTTGGAATATTTTAAAAGTATAGTTTTAGAAAAAGGACAACCCGTAAGATGGGCAACAACCTGTCGCATCTGACAAGGTTGCGGGAATCAAACCCACAACCGAAGTGCAATAGGCCTTTATCGCCAACCACTGGCCTACAGGAAGTCCTTGGTTAGTATAAATTAGTTTTAATTTATTATGTGAATTATATATGATGTATAAGTCCATTTTAGGAACCATATACGATTAATCTCACCATAGATGGAATTATGTTTATTTAATAACTTTTTCTAACCTTTTGTTTGAGACAGATGGAATCACATGATCTTCTAACACATCACGAATGAAAAATTCAACTTCATTTCTTTAAGAGATGAAGAGGAAATTGTTCAAGGAATGACCAACGGTGAGATTGTACAAAAATCAATTAAGTATTTCTTCTAATTCCAATTTTTTTTCAACATTAATGAAATGATCTTGAAAACCAAAAACGATGTCCTAGATGGTACCTTAGATCATCAAAAATTTATGGCTTTGTGATTGTTGGATTTTTCATAGCCATGTTTTCTACCACTCTCCATCAAAACATGATTGTTAGATTTAACTTCCATATCCATATTTTCACCTATGTTCTATTATAAGGAAACTCGGTGATGAGTAAATTTGGGTAATCGTTACATTTCATACTTTACTTTTTAAAGTTATGTTTTAGTATTCATTTTTACGATGTGGATTTCTATGAATGAATCTTTCGAGTAGTAAATTATTTATAACCCCGATGAATTTTGAGGGCGAAATTAATTTAAAGGGTGGTAGAATGTAACACCCCGAGATTTTATGAGATATATTTTTTTTAATTTCTTGGATGTATTATAATATACACTACACCAATATTATCTTTTACACTACAAAACACCTTATTAGATTGTAGTATATGCAACACTATTCTAGGCTCGTGTTATACACAATTTCATGTTCATTTTGTGGAAATTATTCTATGCAACATTAAGTATAGATTTTCTTTAATGTATAAATGAAATAAGTTTTGATTATGTTATACGCAACACCAAAGGGAGAATTCACTACACACACCCTTGACTTGGCTTTCATTACACACAATCATGACCTTCCTCAATAGCGTGTGTAGTACACAATATCGAGTTTCACTAAACAACGATACGTTGTTAAAATATTATATAAACTAACCATTATGAATAGTAATACATACTTTTTGAAATTTTATAAAATTTTTCTTTCAAAATGGACTTCATTTTTTGATTTGGAATATCAAAATTATCAAAGCATTAACTTTTGGTATTTTTCTGAAAACATTCAATTTTTGATGAATAGTAAAAACAATGAGTTATTGGTTAAAACCGACTTATTATTTAAACATTAATTTATTTTATTTAAATTTATTTTATGTCAAAATAGTTACATAATACTTATATAAGTTCAATGTAATTCATTGGAGTCATTTTATATTAATTTTAGATATATAAAAATTTTATTGAACTTTTTACAGTCTTTTACCCACCTCATAGGAGAATTTGCAAATTTACATAAATCATAATTTTACCACTTCTGTTAGTGAAATTTCAAAAACTTGAGAGAAACTATTGATATCAGTATGTAAAATTTGGTTCAATAAGATAAAAATTATTTTTTGTGAATTGTAACTTTTTACATTCATTTACCACAGTTAAAAGTAAATAGGGTAATTAAGTGTAGAAATGATATTATTATTACCTTAACAGATGTACTAATTCTATTGGATAAGTATAATTTGACCAAAAACAGCATTAGGAATAAAATATGACCCTTTAGGTCCACTTGGATTAGATTAGGACATTTATTATTATTTTATTTAAAGAAGAGTTTAAATAGTTGAAATCAATGTTTAATAACTAAAACCATTTTAATATAGGGTTATACATACGATAAATATGAATATAAATATTCATTATAAAGATAAAAACATTTCCTAGAAAATGGTATTTTATTTATATTTTTTGAGACAATAAATAATTTAATTTATTTATGACACAATGATGATGCAGTAAATACATCATTAATGAAATATTAACATAATTGATATTATAAATATCCAAATAAATGTAATTTGAGACTTTTTATGGAATAAAATGTTTTCTAGGTTAATATAGCATATTATGGTTGGTTAGATAAATTTTATTTTAAGTAATAATGCTGTTATGAATTTAGAAAAAAAATACAAAATAGTGTCAAAACTGACATAAAATAATTTTTAAAACTAATATTATATTATTAATTGAAATAAGGGTCTTAAAAATCCACGGATCGGCCAAAAGACATTTAAAATAATATATATGACATTACTGAACCAATTGAGGTTCGATTGGTAGTTTATATTATGTTTATTAACCATGTAGTGTAAGAATACAAGAAGACATGGTAAAAGTTATATTATTTAACTTAGAGTAAAATCATAATGATAAAGATAAAATGGTAACCTAAACTTGTCTAAAACCTATTGGTTGAGATGATTTCGACCCATCCCAACCCTATCCTCTAAATAAGTCACATTTGGGCCATTATAAACTGAAAATGTATTTATTATAAAATAATATTTTATGTTTTCCTAAGGTGCCTCTCACCCCTCTTATAAAAGGGCACTACCCCTTCTCTCTAATTCACACCTCCAAAGTCATTTATCTCAGCCAACCCATGCCCAAATACCCTCGAAACTTTCCTCCCATCATCATAGAGGCTTTCCTTTAGTCATAAATCCAACCTAAGGAGACATTTTGATCAAATAAAAAGGAAGAACCCAAAGAAGAGGAGTTTCAGAAACATACAGAATAAATTAGACCTAAGGTAAAGGATAATTATTCAAATCTCATTCTTATCTGAGATTTTTTATCCATAAGTATTTACTGGGTTTATGTTTATCATCAATGTCAATGTTTTCTCAAAATGTTTTCATAAAATGTTTACTATTCTTCCATTACGTTTAAATTCATTTTTACTCTTTTTGTGACTTTTACCACAATGTATGGAAGGAATCTTTCTTTTGTATTCCATACAAGGTACTTTTTGACTTTTCTGGAAAAAGTACAAGGAGAATGTTTTCTAACTTATACAGAATGAATAGATTTTTATGGCTTCATAACTCCTTATTTTCATGATGCATCCTCTATAATATTTCATGATTATTTTCAACAAAAATCTTTTTCTTTTTAAATTGCATGGCAATTTGTGAAAAGAAAATTATTTTGAAGAAGAAAGGATGTTTTCGTCCGGAACAATTTTCAAGTGTTTCGTCAAAAATATTTTCCATCTAAGATGACATTATTTAGTATGATTATGTTTCAAGAATAATGACTCTATTATTTACATGGTTTGATTTTTCTTATGATGAAATGATATCCCTTTGTTTTATATGAATTACATTATGATGGGATGATGTTTGTAAAACCAATTTTATTCATTGGGTTATGATAAATGAATTATGTTTATTTTTTGGCACATGAAAGAATTAATTAATTATGATATGGTTGGGACCTATATCTCACTCCAATGAATTGGGATAAGATTTATATCTCATGAGATAGATATGGCTGGAACAAAAAGTTCATTCAGTTCAGTTATACAAGACTAGAATGAGGAGTGAACTCGATTCAGTAAGGGACTTTGTTTACTATGATGGTCTTGGAAGTAATTCCTTGCCTACTATGGAAATAATATCTTGTGCTTAATGGTTTTACACAATTACATGTGTTATTTCCATGCTATTTTATCATGATTAATGTTCCTTTATGATCTATGCCTTACGTACTCCACGATTTATTTCACAACTCAAGATCTTGATGTTTCAAACATTATGTTCATGTTTTTATGTTCAAATGTGTATGGTTTTTTTAATTTTCTCCATAACAACCCATACTGAGCATTTGAGCTCACCCTTTATATTCTTTTTACCTAGGATATAAAGAATGATTTTTGGTAGGAAAACAGGAGTGGAAGATCTTTATGGGAGATGTTGAAGATCGTTCACCATGATTAGACGATTATGTTCTGAGTTTCCAAAGACACTAAACTATTATGGTCCTTGCGTGTAATTTTTTGTTATAAATTATGTATTACACAAAAGTAATGTAAATTACATGTACGTCAAGTGTGGGTCTCTAAAAATAACACAACTGTTTTGATCTGACACCGAGAGGACATTTTTGTCATGGTGGAAATGTACCCCTTAAATCCCTAAATTAATTCCCAGAAGGCATGAAATAATGGTTTCTGCCATTACTATTGGTCAACCTAAACCCACTATATTTCTATTTCAATTGACTCAGATATTCAAAGGTCATTATTTTAAATTTCCATTACCAAAAAAATCAAGTGGATTCGACATCCTCGACATTACATCACCACATATTTTACCCATTCTAAAAGGACTGTGGTAATCCATTATCAAAAAATTTTACTCATCATGTGTCTCACAAGATAATTATGTAGGGATCGGGATTTATGAACATAAAACCAAACAACCCATGGGGTTCCAAAACACTCCTTGTATAACCTTTTCTATATATCCTACTTCATTGTCCAAATGATCAAATCTTCCCAAATATTTCGCATCACCTGGTAGGGATCTGGGACCCCCTACCTGACCATGCATATAATCACCATACAATCATGAAAAAGGTCCCTTGACCCATAAAATATAGATATTCATTCCATTCAAGAAGGGATCCTCAATTCTCTTTAGTACCAAAAACATTGTAGTGGAACATGAAACCTCATAGTGTTTTGGGATCATCCCTCGTGTTTATGACCCATATCATCAACCCTAGTTCAACACAGTGGTTATGATTTAAATATCCCATAATCTATCCAATTAAGGTAATTCTATATCCGAAACATTACACAGCCATCTTCATGTAATTTTTGATGCAAAGATACAGTGTGTCAATATCGTTCGTGAATATTTATACTTCATAACATCTATAAGAATGAAGGTTGTGGAATCCCTGCATGAATAATCATTCTTCATAACACCAAAATGAATGAAGGGTGTCCATATCAACCATGAAAATTTATTCTTCAACATTTCATCAAGGATATAGGGTGTTTGAAGCATTCATGAATACACATCCATCATCATTTCAAAATGTATATAGGGTGTCCATACCCTACATGAAAACTCACCCTTCATCATATCAGTAAGGATTTTTTCTGTCCAAACTATTAATGGGTGTGCATCATTTACCCATTATAGGTCTTCATCTACTAAACTCAATAGAATTTCTGACCAAGAAGAACATACACTACAACAATACATGGTCTGAGCTAAAATACCATAAACAGAAGCCATAAATGGTATGATCTAGAAGACCACAAATTAATGAAACTGAAGGTCCAAGTCATTCAACCTGAAATTATAGAACCCCGTCATTACATCTTTAATTAACATGAAATACCAATTAAAAGAGACAAGTTTCTCACAATGTTGACAAACCGAAAATGGATCCCTGGGAAAATTTCGAGTCTCTACTTGTTTGACACACAGACTATGTTATCTAGGGATGATTGAGAACTTATGAAATGGAAAATGAAAAAAATCATTCTAAAAAACCATCAAGGGAATCATAAGAAAAATATTTGTACAATCCAACTATTTATTTATTTCAATATGTTATGAAAAATTTAGTGCCAAAAACAAATGATATAAAGCTTCAAGGGACAACTATATAGCCCTAGAAAAAATAAATTTTTACAAATAAAAACATGGAGTAGGAAAAAGGTAGATATCATTCCCACAAGTGTATGTTAACCAAAATTATCCTTTAGAACCTGGTGATCATGGAATTACTAGTTGAGATAAATCAACAAGGATGATTATACCATTAACCATTCATGAGAAGTTCTCACAAGATATAATTTGGAATTTAGAATCATAGTTCATGTTATGGATAATTTCATATTATAAAAATATTTATGTCATTTTGTACCCTATATGATACAATATTAGGAAATACAATTCAAATGTTGTTTGAGAGAAATCCTGACATCATATCGAGTTCAAAATTTTTATCCATTAATCATGTAAAAAAGATTATAAAAACCACCATAGTCTGGAGTATCTTCAAGGATTCTAAAATTATGTATGACAAGATCATTGAAAAAATATTTCTACATAGGTTCTTAGGTGAGATAGAGATCATCAAAAGTGTTCAATATAATTATAAACAAAAACATTTTATATTTCCTCATCTTTTGAGTGTGTATTAATATCCTTGATTGAGGAAGATAACTCTAGGTCCTCTTCTCATGTAGTATACTAAAAAGAAGATTCTTTTGAGAAATAAGCCTTAATGTTAGTTATTAATGCCTCAAATTCTGTTGTATTTAAAAATAATTAGCTCATATAATCATGAAATCATGTAGTTTTATTATGCTCTTCATCTGTGACATCATAGGCCTCATTCCTGATTTGATGTCGTAAATTATAATTGTCAACGACATGCAACTATTTCTCATAATCTTGTAGTTGATTCTATTCTATGAGAATTTATATTTAAAATTCATATAAAAACTGATATTTTATGATTCCTAACCCCAGAATATGGAAAATATAGTGGATCCACTCCCATTGACCATCAATTTCCTCTTTGAATATCTTGAGAATTGACACATGAATCTGGTGTAAAATAAGATTTTGCATCCTCCAAATCTCAATAGCTACATCTGATGGTGAACTAGCTGGATGATCACTTGTTGGGATACATATATGTCACAAATCCATAAAATTGAGGAACAACCTAGTTAATGAAGATGTAAAAGAAGTGTATTAGACTAATATCTGTTTACTGATTACATATTCTAACTATCCTCTAGCTGTTGAATCATCTAATAAGAATATTGAGGAGATTATTTCCAAATATATTTATATATTATAAATAAATAACTCCATACCATGGTGAGTGATTTTTTTTCATAGGGCTCTTTGTGTCCTAAAGTAGTTCAATCGAGGCCATGAACTGTGGTTTTGGGGAGCCATAGGGGGTATCTACCGATCAAACAAGTTGGCTCAGTACACAGGAAATATGAGATTCCATCCATGATTGGGAATAATATAATAATAGAAAAGTATAAACCTTCTATGTACAGGGTAGATATTAGTATCAGCATCCTCAGATGAAAAAATCATCTAGAATTGAAAGATAAACCCAATATTTCATTCCTCTAACATACCAATAAAAGGGTGAAAATAAACTGCTAAATGATGTAAAATTGAATACAAAATATGTGCAGGGTGTATGGCTTAAAAAAGATTATTTCTTTTAAAAGGTATATAAGAACCTCATCTTGGATGAAAATTTTATATAACCTCACACTCAGGGAACCACTTCACCATAAATTATCAACCCATAGGGTGTGGGTTGATGTTATAAAATTGATTTAATTATGTTATTCAAGAATTCTTATGTCCTCATAGATGTCCAATGGTTGGTATAAACCCTAGATACATTGAGTAGTCATGGGAGAAATAGAGAAATCTGGATTTTTGTGTCATTTTGGTAACCAAAACATAAAAATAAAATTCATATCCTATTGAATAAAAACTGTACATGACTGGTAATCTAGAAAAGGGTGTTACCATGTTGAATACGGATGAGAAGTTGATAAAGAAGACCTAGGGTTGGTGAAAAAAGATTCAGTGGCCTAACATTTTCCAGTCATGTTTCCATCATTACTTTTCTAACCTATAAACTATTACATGTGACCCCGATAGAGAAAATCCATTTTTTCAAAAATATATACATGAATCTAGATAATTGAATAATTGGATATAACATCGACGTTACCCTAAAACTCCATGAAATGTACTATACATCCCCTAGTATATCTCAATAAGAACTCATATTGTCCCAAGCATTTCGAGATGAAAAATGATGAGGACATTTGATAGTTGGTCCAAGACCACATTGACAAAGGTAAATTCTTACCCAATTGTTGAAATAAATGACAGATAGTAGATTACGAACTCTATATAGCCTCTGTATCAAAATATTTTTCATATATAATTTCAATGATGGAATTTTTTTAAGGTCATCCCAAAAAATTTAATAGAGAGGAATTCAACATACATTTTCCCTAGAGGAATTATTCCTCCAAGTGGATAAATGTCCCATAAAATGATCCCCACTTCACCATGGGGTATATAAAAGAATTAGTTTCAAGGAAATTAACAAATGATTAGATCTATTATTGGTTATGGTTAACTATTAATGATAAACTCAGAATTCCATGTCAAGTCATAGAGACTGACGACATGCTATTGATAAAAAAATCTATGTTGGTATGTATTTCCCAAAATGTCCTTTCCCATTCATTATAAAATTTATCACTAGGGGAATATATCCCCTTTCAAAATCTATCCCCATTTTTTAATATCAAAGGAAGAGACTTAGACATATGAGTAAATCATATCAATTTGTTGGTGAATGTGATCACATCTATCCATGATCACATAGGATTGATTCAATGTGTAAGATAATCCTAGTAATTGAACCATGATCAGTTGGCTATGACCAGAGTCAATTTCTAGGATAATGTAAAGGTCCGATGAAATCCATTTATTTAGACGGTTTTTATGTGTTCTTTAATGAATAAATCATTTAGAATATAAAATTAATATAGAGGTAGTCTATGTGATATATGATAGTTCTAGATATGGATCAAAATGATTCCCTAACATAGCTCATTGTTATACAAGAATAGATACTAGGGATAGAACTTATGGTTCCCAACCTTAGTATCCATCTAGGAAGTTATATTAGATTAAGTCTATGATCTGAAATCCATTTAGTAAAAATACCATAAAAATGCATTATATAATGCCTAAAATAATAAATACTATATATTGAATAGGAAAATTGTGTAAATTGGATAACATCACTGGGAGTATGTGACCCATTATAGGATTTAATATCATGTGACCCATATAAGGTCTTGTGATATAGTGATCCGTTCACTAGTCATACGAATAACATACTGAATTTTGCGGCTGAGTGATAGCCGAGAGAATGAGGGAAAATAGTCTTTGAACCAAATATGCATGACTCAATTCAAGAAAAATTACTATTAAACAACAGAATATTGGTTGAAAGAGTTGTCCAGAAAATGTAGTTGCATGAATAGTAATACAGGACCAGTTCACATAATCTGCCCATGTTGGAAATTCTTACGTTGCAGTTACATGAATCGTTCATACCATGTAATCACCATGAATAAAAAATTTAATAGATCTCAGAAAATTTTAATCATAGGTAAAATAAAAGTCCCACTATCTTTTTTTATATGAAGAATCACGAAAAATTATTATGGTCTCATTGATGGCCAGGAGAATCTTGGAAGACCTACCAAGGGATGACCAAAAAAATTAGATGGGTATTTAATTCCTCAAAAAAATGTTTATGCTCTTTCCTCCCTATGATAATATATTCTAGGGGGTTTTAACTCTTACAATGTGAGAATCCAAAAATGTAGGCTTATTAGAATACCCAAATCATAAGTATTATTCTAATGTTATGGGAATAAAGAAGAATCATGGCTACAGATCAATCACCTGAGCCATAATAATCATGTTACATTAAAAAAAGACTTGAATTCACATGAACATAGGAACATCATGAAATAGTATTACATGATATTTGTGATTTATTCACCGATCATGAAAAAACCTATTAGGAATGTCTTTCTGATCTAGAAATGTATCTCAAATGAGTCTTACTCACTATATGAAACCCCATGCGCTCATCCCAATTGACCATAATAATCCTTGGTGGAATACAAATGGAAAACTATTTGATAATCACCAAGTGAATCATGAAAAAAATGTTCTAAAAAATGGGTTCCTTACATAATGGAAGTAACACAATTCACCACGCGATGGGATTACAAGATTCACATGATCGGTTCATTGTTCACATGAAGGCCTTCGGACATGACGACATTGTCTCAAAAAGGAATTCATACATGGGGAAATGATAAAATGAACCCCCTCATTAGATTCATTCTTATCAAATGAAATTTTATCTTACAAACACCTAAAAATTACTAAAGGAGTTAATGCGGTAAAAGAAGAAAATGATGGGAATCTTAATAAAAGAGTGTTACACTATTTTTCATGGAAGTAACTTATATGCTTCATTTGATTAGTTTATTAAAAATTTGATGAACATGGATATGATATTTACATCTTTGTAAGGTACTATTCCTCGTGTCTCAATATCATGATAGAACTCATACATGTCGACTTGATCTTGTGAAGGCCCTTTGATATACCGATGCATCTCACAAAGGCTCTCAGACATGTCCACTCAATCATGTTGAAAGCAATTGAAAAAAATGGATTCTAGAAAGATGATAATGATGATGGGATCATATATTAACTATTTATCATAAGAAAAAAAAGGATGAATTCATTAATTACACAAGACTTGATCATGAATTATGTATGACATATTATTGAATCTTGTGAAGCTCTACACCGATTTAGGCCACGATATGAAAAATTATAAGCATTAAAATATGAATATATTAAATTTTATTGATTCCTATAAAATACCATAATGACATATAAGAACATTCATAAATGAAATAGTGTAATTTTTATAGTTAAGGACAGAATGATCTCATTTTCCTTCCACTTGATGACGTCTGGTGAGTAACTTAAGGGATTAGGTAATTGGTTTTTTCACATCACAAGATCATATCATTGAATAAACAAAGGATATTTGATATATTAGTTGAATAAAATAATGGACCATCAATACTTTGGATTGATCAAATGACACCACAATAGTCATACACCTGAGCAAAATTGAGGTATTCACACAATGAAGGTTAAAAATGACTAATGTTTCAAGAAAAGGCACTTGATCAGGTCAACCATATCATGAAACATCCTTAAGAATTGTTAGATGCATCATGAGAACACTTTTATGAATGTCATGTATTTCCATCTTGTTCATGAAAATAACCACATACACGTCAACCCAAATCATGAAAATGTCATCAGACATGTCAGGAAGTTCATGTGAAAACCTTCATATGTGTTTGGAAGATCACGTGAATACACTCAGGCATGTCATCCAAATCATGATACGTCCTTCAGATATGTAAAATTACGTGCATAAATACCCCTAGGAATGTAAGTATGGTTAATGAGGAGATTCTCAATAATGTCATCCCGTATAATGAAATGAACCTCAGATATGTTTAGAAGATCATGTGACCACCCTCATACATGTCAATACGATCATACGACATATCTTAGACTTATATTACTTATCACACTATATATTTATTACATGAAATCCATGGAAAACACCTATCTTAGGTAATTTCAATACATCCTTATACATTTTATGAAGATAATATAGGGGATTCCAAGATATCCTTATACATTCCATCTTTGTTAGGAAGGAAGACATCTTTAAACATGTTTTCCATGTCAAGAAGACATTCTTGTATATTTAACCTCAAGCCGTGTGAACCCTGAACCATGAATCCTTGGTTGTGAATTCTACCATAATATGGTAAGTGTTCATAATTTACTACTTTTTTGAACCTATGAAGCTATATCCATTCCATTATACCCTCATTCCATACAAGAATGTTAAATAGACTTCTCACAGTCCCCACTATTTTTCCATTAGAGGATAATGGATGGAAATGTGACATGGGCATCCACATAGAAGAAAATCCCTATATATTCCATTTAGTTTATACCATAAGACCACTATATTATGGTTATACCTTATTTCCTCATCAGGATTATGAAAAATAGTGAAATATGAGGACCTTGAATCTTTTTATGAACATGATATGTAGAATTCTATAATTATTTCAGGGATCTATACCAAACATCCCATCAAGGATACTTCGATGTGTAATTCTAATATCTATATGATGTTTTCATTATTTGTTACTATTTTTTTCTTATACTTACCATGAATCACATGATCATAGGGGTCTGCAAATATCATTCCACTAGAATAATAAAAATCTCAAATAAGTGACACCACAATGTGTAATCCCCAATAAAATACAATGAACTAATTCGACTATGATTATTGTCTTCAAAGGATGTGTAGGATGCCTTCCCTAGGCCTGATATTCAAAACTAATGATTAAATAACATTATATATTTCCTCTACATAGTATTCTAAAATTCATTTATTTATCATAAATTAACTATATGAGTTTCAATTCTTATCAACATTATATATATATATGATTACTCTTAGAAGTTCAACCCCAACACTAAAACAACAACTGCCTTCCTGGATTATTGAAAACTATAGAGAACATGATCATATATCTTCAATGATCATGAAATCCATCATTATTATGAAATAATTTGAAATGGATGGAGAGACTCTCATACAAATAGATGGTGTCAATAATGCAACACCCTCTTCCATGTTGGTGGATTTAACACCAGATTGTTTTATTTGGGTAATTAGTTGCATAATAGGATTTAGGAAATATTAAAAAGCAAATGTTAAATCTATAATAAATACATGTATTAGAAAATAATTCACTTGAAAAGTGTTTTATGATCTTGAACTCCCATTCTCTTGACTAATGTAAGTTCATATGTGTCATTAGGTTTTAAAACCAAAATGGATTACTACCATTAGAAAAAAGGAATGTGTTCATTAGGAATGTGGGAGTTAAATGGTGTTTCTTGTAGACAATAATATGGTAAAACAGAAAATCCCATACCATACCATTCTATTGGAAAAAAAGGTGAAAGTGACATCAATGGATTGTGAAACTATATTAAACCCATCATAATAGACTATCAGTCATTATACCAACCCATGTGAAAAAAATGATCCCAGATTTATAACAGTCATTATATAAATTAAATATATGTCTTTAGGGGTACAACCTTAGAGTTCAAAATGTATGAATGATATGTAAGATAAGTCATTAGGAGAGATACATGAAATATATCATTTACTTATTATATGTTTGGGGGAAGCACAATCTAATATGATAACAGCTAGTTGATCAAAAATCTTGAAGGGGATAATATACCTAAGGAATAGATTTCCATTCTCCCCAAATCCCATAATATTGTTCTATGGATAAATTCATAGGAATAACTATTATCCAACTCAAAATTTCAAATTTCACCAATAATTATCCACAAACAGATTTTATTGACTTTGAGGTATATTGATGTGTTTCTAAATGGATATATCTTTATCTACCATTTAGTCAACTAGTTCATGCCCCAATATATTTCCTTCCCCAACTTCATCTAAATACAATGTGGTTCTACACTTCATTCCATAGAGGGATTTATAAAGAGAAACCAAGAATACTTGAGTGAAATATGTGGTTGTAATAAAAATATATTAGACGAAGGTTCCGATAAAAAAACATTTTAAATCCATTGATTAAAACCATAATATATCATCAAGGGTTTAAATTGTTCTCTTATAGTAACCTCTTGTATGAGTATAATAATAAATAATTAAACATAACTCTAAATCCAGAGTATTCTAAAGACATTTCTAGAACATTGAGGTAATCCTCATATCTCAATCCCATATTATACAATGTGATACTCTAAGAAACATTACCACATCTTTAATGTATATTATACAAAAAAATAAAAAATAAATCTTCTATTATTGTAATGATTATTGGTGAAATTATAAGGTGATTAAATACAATCCAAATAACAGTACGACATTTAGTCATATTTGGGAATCTGATTTTAAAATCAATGGTGATGTTTTTTCATTTCAATTTTTGTATGGGTAATGGTGGTAACATCCCCATAGAAATATTTCTATTATTATTAACTTACTGGCATATCAAGAACATATATAAATACTTTAAAATATCACACTTTGTATCATACAAACCAATACACCCATTTTGATACCCCAACATCTTTATACATATATAATGAATAGAGAATTGTGAAATATGAGATTAATCAGATAGATCATTCAAATATGGCATGTGTGAAACACATGCACAACTCTATAACCATATCATTCCATTATAATCAATGTGGAACATAAGATAATTTCAAACATTCTTTTAGAGTTTCACATCTTATATCTTCACCTCTTTACTCATCTCAATGATAAATGGTTTCCCATTCATATGAGAAAAACAAGATTTTTCCCCTTCCTTTAAGATTGCATAATCCAACCATCAAAAATACAACAATATTGTATCATTTATAATCCTTATCATTGATAATCTTGCATGATCATTTCATCTCGATATTCAAAAATCTTGTTCTATTTCCAATAGTGGTAGTGTATTGAGAAATCATAATATATAATCAACTCTAACCATATTCTATTATTAATATTAAAATCATTCAAAGTGAATATATGTTTTAAAATTCTGTGATTGTAATATATATATATATATATATCACTCATTTATCTGTAAAGATAATTACCAAAAATCTTTAATGAAAAAATTACCACAACTTACTCCAAATTTTGTGTTGGGTAATTTTTCTCAAGAACCATTAATTATCAAGGGGAATAAGCTACAACCATATCATTCTGCATGTGTACTCACTCTAGTATCATATTTAAATCCATCACTATACATTAAAACCCTTCTAAAATAATGTTTATTTTATGAATATGTGCACTGGTAATCATTCTCTCTAGTTTTTTGAAAATTTAATTACACTAATCAATCTAAAATAAAATTGAATCCCTTTCTTGTTAATGCGGTGATTGGATTATATATCTTTGATAAATTTCTCACTATGCTTTCATTTAATCCATCCAAACCAAGATAAATACTAATCTCATTTATAGTGTTTTGTCTAGACTAAAATTCAATAACATACACCACTAATCAATCTATTTATAAACCTTTTTTTAAAATAATATGACTAAAACAAGAAATATTATATATATATAATTCAAAATTTTAAAAATTTTCATACAAATTCTCATTCCTCAAGGTCATTCATACAATATTTAGGTGATGTACATGATCTTATTATTTCATGGAATTTATATGTATATAATATATCATGAAAAACACAAACTTATCAAGGTAATATCTTAGGAATATATTCATTATATCTATGAATATTGTAGTAGGATTAATAATACCAAATGGAATTGCAATAAATTTATAGTGTCTATACCTTATACTAAATGTTGTCTTGGATATGTCTTCACTATTGACCCTCAAATGGTAGTATCTAGATAAAATATCAATAATGGAAAATTATTGAGCTCCTAATAGTTGTCCAAAAAAATCATCAATATGAGGAACATGTTACTTATTACTAATATTGATCTTATTCGTCTACATATAATCAATACAAAGTCTCATTGGTCCATATTTATTCTTAAAAAAAGAATTGGTGCACCCTATTTTGGAAGACTTAGCAAAATGAATCCCCTATCAAGATTCTAATGGACTTTTTTATTAACTCCTATAACCAAATTGGGTCAATTCTATATGGAGTCTTTTTAATAGATGCAGTATAGGGTACATATTCTATTTAAAACTAAACATTGTGATTAGGGTTTGAATGTGGAAATAATATTTTAAAACACAGACCCACTCATATACAATATGAATACTATTGATATCAATTTTATTTCCAACAAGATGAGTAAAATGCCTATTTTGAATTGGAATCATGACCCATATATTGGATTTAATTTCCATTAGATGTTCATATTTATTGTCGCACTGATAGTCAATTATAGGTTTGTTCATAAGATTAAATGTAACACTACTTTCACAAAAAATGATGTTGAATTTATGTAAATAACGAAAATTCATTCCCAAAATAACATTGAGTTTAACTAGAGTATGTATGACATGATTGACATGTTTTTTTATTCCAAAAAACATCAATTGATGATGAATAATAATCATGAGTTTCAATTATAATAAAATTTGTGGGTTTCACTAGTAATTCAATAATGAATAATTTTGGTGGTGTTATAATACCATTAGTAAATTCATTATATATAGATATATATATATATCTAAAGTCAAATAATACATTGGTAGTTTTAGTGTTGATGTTATGTATATTGTGACCCTCCGAGCTACCATATATCGTATTTGTAATAGTGATCACATGGAATAACACTTTTTCTCTAGGTTTAAGAGGCTCCTAATTTTAAAAACCATAATTAAACTTTTTATTTGAGAAATGGTGAGAATTATTCCCAAACATATTTCATTTTAAACAATAGAGTGTGGGTGGTATTTTCTATTGTTCATTTTCATTATCATTATATATCTTATTGATCAAACTACTTAATAATTCTATTGCCTGATGACCATCCATTTATACACATGAATCATTTTCCTATCCACATTATCCAATTTCCAATATGTTTTTGTCCCAAATTTGAGCCTAAATGAAGGCTCATATTCTTCTCATTTTTGTTTTAAAAATTTCATTTGAATTCAATCTTTCATTTCATATAAAAACAAGAGATTTATTAGTAATTACAATCTTTATCTACTCCTTGATAGCATATAAAATGATTAATTCATAACCAATGAGGTGTTTTAGGGATAATTACCATTATATACTTTGTTATTAGACACTGATGAACTCAAAAACATTACTTTTGGGTTAAATTATAATATTAGAAGTGTACAGAACTTGTGTTGTAAAATTTTCCCCATAGGAGCTAATGGATTCATTATCCTTCCACTTCATCTCAGTTAATTCCTTATCCATTTTCACTTTTGAAAATATGAGGAATTTACTTATTGAAATATCATATATTAAACTCTTCTAAATCCATGGAGTAAATTTTTTTCTATTTTCTCATGATATTGATAAGCACACAATTGATCTTTTTCCCCTTATAGACTTTAAACCACCGAATTTTTTTTTTCATATTTCAAGTACTCAAGAATGAGAAATTCCTTTTCAGTGGTACTAATAAATTTCTGAGCATATTATAGATGAATAGACACAAAAAATGATGGTTGGTGTATCCTCATAAAGGACCTAATAGAAATTTGTTCCCTCCTTTTCTCATTTGGATGGTCAGCATGATTCATAACATGAAAAATTTGTGTTAGTAGATATTTTTTTATTATATCTAATATAACATTTTTCCCACGATGTTAATCATTTAATTGAGCTTCTCAATCATCATTAAATTGGTTTCTCTTGGTTCTATCAATTCATTAAAACTAAAATGTATCGTGTGAGAAATAATTATCCTACTAGGAACCAGCATAATCATGAAAAATCATTTACAGGATATCTATGTCCAGATAACATATTCTCAATTTATTTAGTTTTCGGATTGACTATAGTTATCAATGGTAATTAAAAAACATTAGATTTTTATCATATATCAAGAATTATCCAAAAGGTTCTCATTAGAAATTTATCTTCAAATTTTCCAGATCTATCTAAACAGTACTTTCATACAAACAATAGAGACCCATAATTTTGATAAATAAATATCAAATGTTCATAGATAAATCAAAAATACAAAATATTATGATCCATGATAGAATCATATATCTCTTCGATCTTGGGAAACATGGATACATATAGAAAATGTTCAAAATAGATCTATATCATCTCTAACTTACTTCATCGCAACTAGAACCATTTTTAGACACATCAATATTTGAATATTTCTTCATATACTAGGGAACGAACACATAAAAAAGGGTAGGATTTGATGATTAGTAATGATAAAAAAGTTATATATAAAAGATAACATAAACATAGCCTATGTTTATGGGATTGAGAACAAGAGATTAGCCTTTCAAAAATATAACATGTATATCAAATATAATAATAACGATTCATAAAAAAATTATTGGTAGTTAATAAGACCTAAATCAAAAAATAATCAATGAAAATTATTCATCAAATCATAAAATTGGTATAAGACATAAGTGTTTGGAATATATATAAGTTTAAAAAGTCATTATGTTAGCTAAGTACCACTGTCAATACTATCATAGTGCCATTGGGTTCACTTCTTATTCCATCATAACCATAGTCAAGGTTCACACTAAAGATTTTTTATTAGAAAAGTCCCTTACTAAACAATTTTTACTCCCCATTATAGTCCTTATTATCACAAGAGACATCCATATTTACCCAATACATAAGAGAGAGATATGATTTTGATCCCACCTTCAAAATTTATTGAAAAATATCATAAAATATTCTAGTATCACAACCTATAGAATTGGTATTAGTTTTATAAACATTTCATTATAACTTCATTGATTAACCCTCTGAATGGAAATTTGTTTCTTAATAATTTCATCAAAACATAATTAAACCATGGAAGGAAATTGAGTTTCACAAAATCATAATTAGATCACATTTAAAACCCATAAAGGTAGTGAAAGTGGATTGTATCATTGGATGAAATCCCTAGTAAATCATAAGTATCATCAAATGATGTCCTCAAATATGATTAATTACTTCAAAATATCATAGGAAATCTTCTTGATGAAAATAGAATTTCAAATTTGAAATAACACATTTAAATTTTATTAAAATTCACAAATATCAAATAATTTTTTTAAAAATAATAACCCTAGATACATTTTATAAATTTTTCATAGAAACGAGTGGTTAGGATGCTATAAAATTCCATTCATTTCATGTATGTTAAAACAGTGATTCTGTTCATGTTTTTGGAAAAAATATAAATGTAACTCATTCAAAAAAAATAAGAAGAGTCATTTTAAACCATTTTTTCGAAATTCAAACAAAGGAAAAATTGAAATTTAACATTCATAGGAGAATAATATAATTTTTATTCTAAAAATTGATATTGGAATAATTTTTTTTTCTAGTGAACAAAGAAATAAATAAAAATTTTACATAAAAACATTCTTTTCATCTATTTAGTACATAAAAGTGTAAAATTTATGGGAAACATGTATCATATATAAATAACTATATGATAAGAAAATTTAGGGTATTTATGAGATTTAGAAAATTAAATTTCTTCATCAAAAACATAATCACCAATAATCCTAGTAGACAATGATATTTTAATATAAAACCCTCCCTTTAATATCAAATTTCATTGAATTTAATTTAACCTTATATATAATAAATTTAAATACATTTTAATTATATCCTAGAGTCATGAGCATAATTATAATATGATATATTTTCTATTTATAAAATTTCTACACAAATTTATTAATAATATATATTCAAATTATATATATATATATATTTATATTCACCCATAAAGGATTGATATAGAGAAATGAAATACCCCATTGATTGAGAAAGTAGGATATATTTATGCATATACACTGTTTTCACTTCTCCAATGATGGAATAAAAATAAAGTAAATAAAAATTCACCATTAAGAAATATTATTTTTATATAGATATATTATACATATTATACAAAATAATTAAATCCATCATTTTTACTATACTTTTAATGAAAAAATAGAAGAAACATCACCTCGAATTGTGGAGGTTGTAGTTCAAAAATATACAAAAACAAAATTATCATTTTTCAATGGATTGGAAGATAATAATGTAAATATAATACTACAATACCATAAGAATATATATATCATAAATATAATATATAAAAATCTAGCTCATCATAATAACGTTCCCTTAAATATGGGGATGATAAATAAATTATTTCTCTATGTGTGGGTGGTAGTCCACACATACACATAAGCGATACATTTACATCCATATTTATTTAATAGATAATTGATATTGGTGGTTTCATAATCATAATAAAATTTCGGTGTATTGTGTACATTGAATATATTATTTTACGATGAATACCATATTTTTTGTATGTGTTATAATAAAAAATAAATTGATAGAGGTTAGGTTACACGATTACCTATTCTTAGGTAGGACTCCATTAGATCCTTTCATAAGGACCCTATGAATAGAATTTTAAGAATATAATCACCTATAAATCATGAATATTGAATTTATGTATATAATTGGGAATTTTATGGCCAATATAGGTGGAAAAAAGTGTGTGAGGATGATAAGAGAATATTGTTTTTAAGTGAGGAGAGGGCTTCTCTTGAAATTAATTAAAGTATTAATTTGATAATTTTTTTTTGAGTTTATGTGGATATAAATTGATATATTTAAAATATATTGTAATTATTAGTCTAAATAAACCCAATAAAATAATTTTATTATATGTTTAGTTTTTGTTTTTACCTTATCTCTTTTCTTTAACCCAGATTACCCATTTTGACAATTACCTAGATATCAATTTATTTTACTACTTAGGGTTCAATAATGTTACTATAAAAATACAGGTGACCCATAAAGGGACAATGGTTTATATTTTGGACCATATTAAATGAAAATATCCAATTATATGAATATTATGAATTTAAAATATTTAATAAAATATTATTTATTATAATATATCATTTTTTATTTTTTTACTATTCATTTAATTTAACTCTGAAAAAACATGAATGAAAATAAATTTTTATTAAAATATATAAAAACACTTTGATATAATATATTTATCTATCAAATTCATATAATACCATGAACAAGTTATATTAAATTACATTTCATGTTTTTAAAATCATATTCATTACTTTTCTAATGTTTGCATAAGCCCTACATTGACGTTGTGTATGAATTTCAGGTATTTATTTTGACATTAAATATTAAAAATAAATTATTATGATAAAAATTAATTCAAATTTAAAATATAAATTTATAAATAAATGTATCTCTGTTTTATCTTTATTTATAAAAATTATTATTTATTGATGTCAATAGAGTGATATATTGGAATTTTAATAAAATAAACTAATACAGAAGTTATTATCAAGGAAATATCATACAAAAATTCCATATATTCAAAAAAATGAAGAAAATTTATTAAAAAAATGCATAAAGTAGGATAATAAACGTGTTACAGAAATTGTATATCCTTATTAAATAATTTCAACCCTATTTTACCAGTTTTACCCTTATCGAGGTGACAAAT
Source organism: Viscum album (assembly GCA_963277665.1). Classification (NCBI taxonomy): domain Eukaryota; kingdom Viridiplantae; phylum Streptophyta; class Magnoliopsida; order Santalales; family Viscaceae; genus Viscum; species Viscum album. The sequence goes on along the minus strand of OY728131.1, from coordinate 1,641,356,752 downwards.
ATTTGACAATGATAGAATTCACAATAAAAAAAATAATATATTCTTATATAATAAAAAATATGAAAATAATAAAAAATATGAAATAGTTTTTTTAATTGAATTTCAAAAAATGGGAAAAATATTTTTTAAAATAAATGCATAAAATGTGACTGAAACCTCTTTTTAGAAAATTAATTTTTTTATACCAAAAACAGAATTTTTTCTTATCCGTTGAAAGGAAAAAAATTAGATTAATGATAAAAAATTTGATAAAATATATAATATATAAATTACATTAAAATAATTAACCAATAGTGATCATAATAATTTTTTAAGATAAAGATACATAGTGCACATATAATTAGTTTTTTCGTAAAATCATTTCATTTACATTCACCTTGTTTTTTATTTTTACTTCTTATGAATGAATATTAAATTAATTACTTTTATAAAGTGTAAAAAATTAATTTTTCATTATGAATTTAGTCTTATTTATACCCACCAATCTAACAGCTAAGCGATAAATTTCAAATTAAATTATAATATTTCAACAGTATAATGGGATTCATTTAAACATAGTTTTACATGTAATAATAGCTATAAAAGAAATCAAATTTTTTATAGGGAACTATATAATAACATATTATTCTATCTTAGTGATAAATATTTAACAACGAGAGGGGGACACTGATCAGTGGGGGATACTAATTTTGAACACAAATTCCAAAGAGAATATTAATTCTAGAAAATTGGATGGATTCAATAAAAATATTTTCCCATAAATTTTTGAGAAACTCACTATCATCAAATAAAAAGAGACTTTAGTAGAATGAAGAAAATGTAAGATGAGTCTATCAAGGTGAATTATAATAAATTCCCAAGTCATTCATAATACACATCTTGCTTTTTCCTAAAAAAAGTAGAAAGGTGGACCACTTATTAGTAGGTTATAGAAAATTATATGAAATTATTTTCCTTTAAAAATATTTATAGTAGTGAATATATTTATTATTATTCTATTATGTTATAGAGAGTAATTAGAGAAACTTATTTGTCACCTGAGCTTGGAGATAAAAAATGAAATATGGAGTTTAATTCGAGATGGTAAACAGATAAATCTAATAGAGGAAATAAATCCAAAATTTACACGTATAAAAATAGTGGAAATAATCATCATTTAAAATTCTTGAATAGAACATGGAGGTTCTTTAAATGTGGAAAAGGGGAATCAAGCTAATTATTACTAGAGGGATATGATGAATCCCACAAATGTGATGAAAGAAAATATGGTTATGATTGAAAAATATCATTTATTAAAATGTTTCATCTATATGAAAAAAAAATTATGATATATAATTCCAAAGGATATGGGGTTTTGAAGACAACCGATGAAGAAAAATTCCATAGTAATGACAGAATGGAAGGGAATATACTATCAGAATTACTAAGGTGGATACTAATAATGAAGTGGTGATATACATGATTATTATTTATTCATGAATAGTAAAAAATAATATTTTAATCTAGTTATACACATACTTTTATATCATGAATGTTTAGTAAAAGTATTCAAACACCACCCCAAAACATAGGGGATAATATATATGTGTGTAAAAAGTGGGGAAATTATTGTATATGATGTATATAACTCATCCACAATAAATATTGGTGGATTTAATCTCACTATAAAAACATTGAAACATATTTTAGTGGAATTTTATTATATATTTGTAATGGATTGGTAGTCACTATATAGAGAAAACAACAACTATAAAAAATAGGAGATTAATCTTCACATGCCATGCCATCTTCCAATAATTTAAAACTGTAAAAAATAGGATAAATATCCCACTTTATATTCTAACCATGTTTTTATATTATTGATAAATAATAAATAATATATTTCTCATATGATTAATAAAATGTAGAGAATCGTACATGATGACATTCCCATTTTGAGGGACTATTTATATTTATTTATTGAATAGTTTCATAGAAGTCCTCCTGATGTTATGTTCAGATTTGAACATACACTTGGATGACTTATTAAATCCAAGATTCATTTTATAATTTCCACCATTGGGTGGGAATAACTAAAGAAGTAGTTATGAGATAATTTTGAATATGATTGTATACACCCATGTTTTATAGCATCAGGTGCACCAATCCCATTTTTTAGAAAGATTAATGAGCCAACGTTCCTTTGAATTGATTATCATTAACAAAAAAATCATGATAAAGGAAAAATATCAGTTATCATGGATTGATCACTTATTCAATGAACTACGAGGGTAAAAATATTTCTATAAGGTTGTCCTTTGGTCGAGATATCACTAATTGAACGTTAAAAAGAGTATGTTACCAATACACCATATAAAATTAGGCACAAACACTATGAGTTCATAGTGATTTCCTTTGGACTCACTAATGATCCAAAACTATTCATGTATATAATGAATATATTTTTTAGAGATTACCTTAAAATATTTTTTGTAGTCTTTATAGATGACACATTTATATTCTCCAAACATAAGGTGGAGATTGAGGAGCATTTGAGTATGATGTTATATGCTTTATAAATGGAGAATTATATTTCAAATGTGTAGTAAATGTGAATTCTAAATGGAGAAAGTATCATTAATGGGGCATGTTTTGACTAGAAAATGAATATTTATGGACCCTTATATGAAAAAGGAACTTATGTAGTGTAATAGACCAAGATATTTAATTAAGATTCATTGTTTCCTTAGAGTATATGGGTACTATCAATTATGTGGGAAGAACTTCTCATGATTTTCACTCCTACTAACTATGATAAATCATAAGAGACTGACGTTTTTTTAGACCAATGAATGTGACGATAGCTTCATGGCATTAAAATATAGGCTTATTACCACACCAGTATTCATTCTACAATAATGTGGAAAACTATTCATGGTATATATAGATTCTTAAAATAATAGATTATGATTATTACTAACTCTAAATTATAAATTTATATCCTATGACATGGGGAAGTTAAATTACCATGACAAGAACTATCCAACATGAGGTTTGGTGTTGGATGTAGTGATACTCACATGAAATATTTGATTAAATTATTTATATGGGGAGAAGTGTGAAATTTATATCAATAAAAATTGTTTGAATTATATATTCACATATATTGCAGTTAATCTGATTCAATAAATATGAATATAGATAATATAGGACTTTGAATTCTTAATCCACTAACATTAAGGGTTTTTGAAAAAAGTGAATCATGTTTTAAAAAGAAAGGATCATGTTTCATTATCCACGATGACAATTTATAATGATCCATTATTTTGAGACTTGAAAATGATGGAAATGAGAATAATACTGGAAGTAAAATCATCATTAATTTCATGAATGTTTGTTCAACCATCGATTACGGAGAAGATAAAGGACAATAAAAGAGATTATGTTGAATTATTAAATATGGTAGAATAAATAAGAAAATGGAAACCCTCAAAGTTGAAAATTTATGAGGAACAAGATGAAATATTTTGGTCATGATTATATATACCATCAAATCTTAAGATAAAGAAGGAGCAATTAAATGAAGTATACATCTCAACCTTCTCAATCTACTCGGGGAGCACATCGGGGTATCACAATCTCCAAAAAAATATTAGTACGAAAATATGAATAATTAGATCATAGAATATAAATCAAATTTCTTATTATGATAAAAAATGAAGGATGAAATGAATAATTCCATGTTAAAGACTTAATAATTACCAATAACCACCATGAAATTGGATAACATCCCCATGGGGTTTTTCATTGACCTATTAAAGGCATCTATAAGAAACAATGCAATATATGTTATGGTTGACCTTCTTATAAAAACTAGTCACATTATTAAATATTTTCGAGTACATCTAAAAAATAAACATGTGTTATACATTAAATATTGGGTGAGGCTACGTTGAATTCAATAATCGATTTTAACTGATAAAGATACAAGGTTTAACTACATGTTCTAGAAGAATCTCCAACAATCTATGAACATTGGGGTGAGCCTTGGTATGTCTTATCACACAAAAAATGATGGCCAATCAAATTGAACTACCCATATTATGGAAGACATATTGATTAGATTATTTATGGACATTAAAGTGGGATGGGACCAATATTTTCTTCTATCTGAGTTATCATAAAATAAAAATTTCCAATAAAGATACCAAATTCCTCCATATGATGAAATTTATGGGAATTAATATAAAAAACATCTTACTAGGATGAATTTAGTGAATGAAAATTGATGGGTCCAAAAATGGTTGAGGAAATTATAAAATTTTTTAAGACTCATCAGTAGCACATCATGGTAACTCAATGTCCAAAAAAAATCTATAATGATTTCCACAGAATAGAATTCGAGTTTGAGGTTGGTGATAAATTTTCCCACTTGATATATCTATGGAAAATATTCATGATATTTGGGATCAATTGAAAGCTATGTATCATTTATATTTTCCCCCTTGATACTGTTAATCACATTTGATATATGGAATATTGAATAAAACTATCACCAGCCATGTCTGGTGTACGCGACATATTCCTTGTATCCATATTGAAAATTAAATACTAGATCTTTCACATGTACTGAATTCAAAGTTGGTATAAATGGAAAACGATTTATCGTATGAGGAGAAGATGATGAAGCTCTTGGACTATAGAGAAAAAGATCTACAGAATAAGAAAAATAACATTGTAAAAGTGCAATGAAAAAAACATAAGAATTATGAGGCAACATAAGATCCATAGGATTAAATAAATATAAAATAACCTCTCATATTTTTACCATACTATTTAAAAGAAAACTTTTATGGTGAAATTTCTAATCTGGGGATAAATTTCCATACCCATAATTTTTATCAATAGAATTTACCTTCTTATGTAACCAGTTCATGTTTTTTAATATATAATTATAAAAAGAAAATGAAACTCCTAATGAAAACTAGAAAAAATATATATTAATTTTAAACATTACATTTTGAGAATAATTATATCTATAAGAATTCAAAATATTTCAATTTGGACAATTAGAAAATAATATAACTAAAATTTTAAAATTTGGATCTGGTCGATACCCCAGAATAATTGTACTCATGAAAAAAATTCTATAAATGAATGGAAATACCAGATATTCAATATTTTTCATGAAAAGAAAAATATATATAGCTCTGATATAAAATATAACATTGTAAAAAATTAATTTAGGATGATGTATTTATATAAGGTAGGGAATCCATATAACCGTTAAAAATAAGATGTTTGAAATAGTAATATGATCTTTGGAATAGTAATCCAAACATTAGGAATACTAATATGATAGTTATAATATTATCCTCATTTATCGAAGAGAGAAATAATATTTTGGTGTCTTATAAAATTAATGAATTATATATTTATATCATGATATAATAAAATAAATATTTTATAAATGTTAAATAAGTATTGGTAGTTTTGTAAAAAATATATATTTTATTTTTCATTTTTATAAAAAATAATATATTTGTTTAAAAGAATATTTATTTTCAAAAAATGTTTTTATAAATTAATTTTATGTTTTTTTAATGATAATATAATTTTATAATACCGTATGTATTTTTTGAAATGGTCTGAAATTTGTTCATAATATTAAATTTTTTGTTGTTAAAATTAATCAGGCTTTTATTTTAAAGGTAAATTTATCATATATAATAAATTATTTAGAAAAAATAGATTTCATTTTTATATTCTATATTTAATTAAATGTTGGGGTTAATTGTTGGTATTTTTCTAAAAAAGTTGATTTTTTCATTAATAGAAAAATATAGAAAAATAAATGTAGTAATGATTCATGGATGTTGTAAGTGATCATTGTCTCAGCCTCAAATGCTCAAATTTTAGCATATAGTAACCAGACTAATCACTATTTTTATTATTGTTTCAAAATAATAACATAATAAATATAATAATAATAAAACACATCCTCCCCTTATTAATAATACCCTCACCACCCCATCTCATCATAGATTCTAAGCGTTGTATCCTATTGAAAATCGTTAAAAAACACCCATAAGATCTACCTAAAAACCATATAATTCTAATCTCACAAATTTTAAAACTAATATTCCATGTCATGTATTTGAAGATGCAATATTTAAGAAGTAATATTCTATATCAATATCTTTTAAACCGATTTCTTCTTCTACCTCCATTACATATCTTCCCATAAAAATAGAACAATAACTCTAGTATTATATATACGCTATAATATTATTGTGTTATTTATTTATATATCATCTAAAATATTCACATCTAATATTACCCTAAAAAATAACACCATGTATATTATGTTAGTTCACCCTCTATGGATGATGCATTCTAATTTTCCATCAATAGATTCAGGGTTATTTTAAATTCTCATATAATGGTTTAAAAATAACTAATGATGTATATAATATTTTTCCACATTTTGTAATGATTATAAATCCTTAATGATAAATAAAAATAATCTATTTTAGGATGGTTGGTATAACCGCCTAAATGAAAAAACCGGATAACATTAACTATTTTATGAAATGAATTTTAAATATTTAAAAACACATATATGTATTTGGGACCAAATATATTTATTTAAAGATATTTATGTCATTTAATTTCACATTGGGGTTTTTAGTACCATTATAAAATAACTAAACAATTATCCAATAGTGATTGACATTGGAAATATGAAACAAAATACCTTGTATGTGGGAAATTATACATGAAATCACATTGAAATAGTTGAAGATAAAAATAATTTCATTATAGTGAGTAAATTATATATTTTAAAGGTTCTGAATAATGAAATTAATGACTATAATTTGATTACCATGATGTTAAGTTCACGTGCATAACAATTCTGGAATTATTGTAAGGGATCTCTTTGAACCACCATATTTTCTGTAGGTTGTGGAATTTATCCCTCTAAATAATTTTAGTTATCTATTTTTCAAAATTAAATACATATAAATTATATTTATATTTGTATTATATATTCTAGGATAATATTCCCTTCCCTTGTTGGGATTATACATTTATAAGTTCATTTTTTTAATGCCTTCTCTATAATCATCCCTGATTAAAGAAATCCTTCTTATTACTTACTATTTTATGTAGTAATTAAAATTATTTATTCCCGTTCATGATTTCATTAAATAATTGAGTATGCTAGGGATAAAAATTATGTGTTACCAATGTTTTTCAATGAAAATGACTTGATTATTCTCTCTTTAAAATTGCTTAACTAATTCCTTAAATTTAATATTCTTTTCTATACCCTTTCTCATTTTTTTAAAAATAAACACCAAATTTGATCCTAATACTTATTTATTCAATAATGAATGTAAAAAATATTTCATTCCTTATCCTTTTGGGAATATTTATGAAATATATATTTATTATGATGTGAGGAAGGATTATGAAACCCATTTATTTCCCTAGGAAATTATTCTATTTATGCCTTACTTTTGACTTACCATTATAGTATACATAAGCATGTACATGTTATGATCGATGAACCCAAATGGAACACCAATGCATTGGGTAGTGTTTATATCTCATGAGATTATATGTATGGGATTAAAAGAAAACCTAATCCATGAAAGGACTTTGTCCACCATGTCATGTCATCATGGCTATTATTATTGACTTATTTTGTGTCATGTTTTATGGTGCTTCCACGTTCCAATGATTCTATGGTCTTACAATTTTATTTTATTTTATGTCATGATCCTATTATTTTACATGATAATGGTATCTTATGATATTATGTTATGTATTTTTAATCATATGGTAGGATTACTCAACATTTTTATTCCAATATAGATATTTTTAGCTCACCCATTTATTTTATGTATTCCCCAGGCTATCATATGAATTTTTAGGAGCTAAAATTGATTTAGAAGATCATTATTGAGATTTAAATATAGTTTTTTTATTTTAGTTTCTTATTGATGTTATATGTTCATGATCTCATGAATATTCATGGCCTCTTGACCTTTGGTTTGTGTTTATTAGATATTTTTATAAAAAATTACGAAATCATATATATATTAAAGGGTTGGGTAACTATACTATTGAAGGGTACGATAGGTGAATGAATGAATTTTGAGATGTAATAAATTTTTAACAAGGATATTTTTTTTAATAGAACGTAGTGAAACTCCCCTTACCATGCAATAACCATTACTATTTTCTATAAAATGAATAAATTTAATGTATGGACACATCAAAATGGTCCCGTTAAAAATTTCCCTCCATAGTCTATAGTGTCCACCTCCAAAATGAAACCATTACCCATCCTAGAAAACCACACCATAAATAAACCCTCTGTTTCTGCATAAAATTATCATTACCACTAGTATTCCCAAAAAATCCTCTTAAATCCATCAACACCCAAATTTTATATAATAACAGTCCTAGAAATTTTTCTCAATTATAAGAAGTGTTGATGTATGCTTAATTTTATGTAGCCTGTGAAACATTTCATTTATTCCAACATGGTCCCAAGATACTCTTATAAAATATAATTTTAATCAAACAATATATATATATATATATATATATTTCTATTTTTTTTAAAAAAAATTGAATCATATATAGCTCATATAAATCCAAATTTAATATTATATTGCTCCAATTTTGGATGAGTTACTCTTGTATGGCCTTCATTTTTTTGTACAATATTGACATAACTTGTTCGATCATTCATCCTAAAATATTTTATATTAAAATGTATCTAGTTTAATTATTCATTTAATTATACTTTAGTGATGTTTTAATATAATGTATGAAAAAGTTTAATCATACATGTTGATATGAATTTTCTATCTCCACTTCTCAAATTATAATTTAAAAACACAATCAAATCATCATAAATAAAACATTATAAATTACAAAACTACTAAAATGAATCAATGTATTTATCTAAATGAATTCAATATGTATAATATAATAAAATCCAAATATTATTCCATTTAAACTCAATTAAAAATATTCTGCTAAAAATTAAATAACTCTATTAATGAAATAGAAATATTTAAATTGGTGGGATTTAATATAATGAAATTAAATAATATAACTAATTAAAATATGTTTTTTATCACTATGAATAGCGTCTATACATCCATCAAGATTTAAGTTCTTTGTTTGAGATTAAATATAATTTTTAAACAAAAAATCTGGCCACTAAAATATTCTATAAAATATCTTATTACTATAAATTTATGAAAATGTAATCAATTCATGTAAAATAGATAACCATTAAGAGAAATCACATACAAAATAGGATACCTTACTTATCAACCCTACCAACTTCATTCAATGATTTTGACTCATAAAAGTTGTCATGAAACCATTCCATTAAGGAGATGACTCATACCATTTACAATGAACATAAAAAATTATTTTTTTATAATGGTTATTGTGGTCTAAATTTAATCTTAGAAAATATTTTTGAGTGTTTTTTAATTTATTAAAAATTATATATTTTTTGTTTTGGAGAATTATTTAATGAAAAGAAGTTATATATAATATCGTATGTTATGATTTACTATTTGTTGGATATTATGATCTAGGATATCAAGAGATAAAATATCCATACATCATAAATTAATATGTAGAACGTTGGATTTTTTTAATATCTAGCATTTAAATTCATTATATTTAAAATAAATAAATTTCTATATTCACTTTTTTATGGTGTTAAAACCATTTTTGATTATGTAGATGATTCTTGAAAACCCCAAATGAGGGAATATCATAGAGATTTTTATGGAGAGAATTAATCAGTGGAATTTTTATATGAATAAATGAAAAAAGTTGGTTATTCCAGAGGCATAAACATTGAATTATGTTTCAAAGTAGTGATCTTGACTATGAATTTATTTATTATTATGTGAATGAATCATCATGATGTAACTAATTTACTATGTGACTGAATGCTATTATGATAATATGGGATTTCTATTTATTTCATGTTGTATTTCTCTATATTTTACAATACATTTCATCTATAAGTAGTTTATGATTTTACCTGAAAAAAATAAATATTTTGTTATTTATACCTCAATGAAACGTAAATTTATAAATCATTATTTATATATAGCAAAATAAGGTTTTCTGTTGGTTATAACTGTACTAGTAATGGTAGGGTTTATATTAGGGTTTTACTTCCAGAATATTCGGTTAGTGATTTGATTTATGGTTATCATACAAAATTAAGCTTTTTGTGAATTTTTTATATCACCTAGAAGTGATAATTGAAGATTAGATTTAGTTTTCATCCAACCTAATATATAGATCAATTATATTATTTTTATTTTCCAATTTAATTTTTATTTTAATTTTAGTTTAACAATGATTTTTTAAATTTTTATATAGGTTCTTTAACCAACCTCTTGAATTTTTAACTATCTCAACATAGGAAAAAAATAAGTATCGAATCTTGGTATCCTTTAGATATATTCTATTTATAACTATTATCCAAAACATCTCTATCTAAGGGGAAGATCCAATAATATATGGAAGAACTTAATCAGAATGTTGGATTGATTCTATAAATATCCCCATTCCATGATAGAAATGAAGATGGATTCTGGAATGATCAATCGAAATATTACCTTATCTAGTTGAAAATTTACCACTATATAATTATGTTAAAACATAAAAAACAACCTATGAAAATCATGAATTTATTAATTGGAAATAATTGAGTAATGTATGTGTTTAATTACAAAATTATGAATAAACATGTTTGTGATATTATTATAAATGTGTTTACTCAGGCATCTACATCGTAAATTAATCAATATATATAGATTTTTTTTAAATGTCAAATTATAGATAAAATATGTTTATTAGAAGAAAATGATGAATGATACAATATAAATATATAGATTTCAAGATGTGATCAATGGAACATATTAATCATATAACCCATTGATCCATGTGTGATATCAGTGAAGGTGTGGAATATAATGTTCTTCTTGAATGAGTACTTATATTCAAACAATGAAATATAATGTGGAGATTATTTCCATTGATTATAGAAACAAATTAAAAGAATAATTAATTGATGAACTCATCGTTTGGGTAATAAAATATGAACTAGATCTAAAGAATATGATAATGAAGAGACTACTAAAAATGGGTTTCATTTAAATCAATTATAAATGTTTCCCCACAATATTATAAATCAGACATCAAGTACTGTGAAATATATAAAGTTACAAAACCAATAAAAGGTTTCCATAAGGTTATGAAAGTTATGAAACTATTTTCAATAATATCCATAAAATATTAAAAAAAGGATGATCAAAATAAAATTAATGTAATAAAAATTATTCTAAATATGTTTCAGATTATAATTATTATGAATTTATAAATAATTGGAAAACAATGTTGGATTAATCGGTATTAAATATTTATATAAAAGATAAAAGTTATGAGAAAAAGGATAAAAGGGCCTTAATATAAGATTATAATTGTATTGAAGACTCATATTCATGTATTTAATTTGGTAAAAATAAGAATTTAGTCAACTAATGACTTATCACTTCATTAAAAAAGGATAATATTGATTCATTATTTTATTCATATTATTTTTCAAATGTTAATTTGATTTCTGAAAAAACTAGTTTTTATATTAAAAATTAAAAGATAAAAAACAAAAAGATATATTTTGAGAATTAATGAGTCAGATACAAAGCCGGTGATAGTTAATAAGAATCCTTTTTAGGAGAAGTAGATTATTTATATCTAAAAAGAAAAAATCTAAAAAATATAGCCTCAATCACTAATGAAAATGTTTATTATGATTTTTAAATTAATAATAAGCGAAATGAATAATTGATGAATGAAATTGAATGTTTAAAAGAAATTCATTCTAATGTTGTTCAAGGAAAATAAAAATATAGTAAATTTTTGAATTTGGATGAAGTTAGTATAAATAAAAGTGTTGTTATATTTGTTATAAAATTACCTAAAATGTATAAAATATTCTATATTAAATGTTTTTAATGAATTATATAAATATTTAAATGTTTTAGACGTAGAATTAATGGTTTCTATTCATTTGAATTAACATTATGATTTAATAAATGTTTGAGACACACAAAGTAACTTATTACTAAAATTTTTTCTTTGGGATTACCTAATAATACAAGAATAATTTTAGTTGGTTACCAAAAAATTATTTTACTATTCAAATTGGAATCAATTTATCATTAGAAGTAAAACTATTTTTTAGACTATTGTATTTAAAAATACCTTGGATTTACTAAGAAAGACATTTGGTATAAGAAAATTGGATGATCTTGGTATATGACGTAAGTTCCATTAAAATTTTTATTATAAAATTGATGTGTTGGCATCACAATGACATTTCAAGACAACTCTAAAAGAAAAATATATGGTTTTTGAGATGTTTTTATTTATAACTACTTGATTATTTCTTCAATTTTATATATTTAAAGATTAATACATAATTTTATTATTTTTTCTAATATCGGTGATGATTATATGTTTGTAAAATTATTAAATGATAAATATTATATATTCTAAAATGATTCTGTAATTTTCATTAATAATTAAAAGGATAAAATTAATTATATTAATTTTTATGAGTCAATTAATCAATAAGTAATGTGTCCTAACACTATATTGATATAAGATATTTAATGACATCGATGTATCAATCCAGGAAACCTTTATTAAACACACAATCAACCATATAATTTTTGAAATCTATAGGTTCTTGAGATAAATGGAAACAAAATTAACATATTTTAATTATTTATTAATTTAATGTATTGATTTTAAACTTTTATAATAATAAAATTTATGAAAAATCAAGTCTTCTTAAACTTGTATATTTATATTTATTCAGACATATTCAAAATTATAGTCTCATTGGTAAGATTTTTTATTATTGTTGTGGAGTATATTAGTCTATTTACATTTAATAATTATCTTTATCATAAAATTAGAAAATTTATTTAGGTTTACTACCTAATTTAAGTTTCCTATAAATTATATGTTATATTTAATAATTTTTATTAGAAGTGACAGAAGGGGAAAATTTCAGAATTTGGAATTAAAATTTTTTTATTAAGAAAACAGTCCATTAAAAGGAAAAGTTTATCATATAATTTAGATTAATTAGTAGTTGGAATATATATTTATTATTAAGATTTATTTGTGTGAAATTATTATTAAATCCTCTAGTGAATTTATACGTACTTATTTTTTAGATTCAATTACGAGTGAAGTTGATATGAGTATAATGGGAGAATTTAAATTATTTTTAGGACATCAGATATTTTGAAGATAAAATAATTTTATAACCAAAATACGTACAATAAAGAATTAATTAATAAAATAGGAAATTATTCAATTAATATTTTATGTACCCCTATCAATACTACATGTATATTGGATGTTTATGTTTATGATAAATTAGATTGTATTATTGTCTTTATAGGAATAACCCTTATTTGGATTTATATATCTACTAGTTGATCGTATCTGACTTTTTATAGATCAATGTGTGATATATTTAATGATAAATCAATGTAATGTGATGTCTAATCTGTTAAAAGGATTAATAATTATATTAAAGGTACTGTAAATACTCATTTGTCCTATCTCAGGAATTTTTTTTGGAATTAACTATTTACTCAGAGTTTGATTTTGAATGATGCATAAATATTTGAAAAAGAAACATTTGTGTTTATAATTTTCTTTATAGAAAGAAAATTTATTTTTATTTAAATGGAACAATTATTAATTTTATTATCTATAGCCGAAGCAGAATATATTACTACATATACTTTTTATTCCCAATCTCTATGTATTCTTTAAAATTTAGATGAATTTTATATTATTTTATATTGAATGAAATTTTTTAATTATTCGTACATTTCAATTTTTAATAATATATTATAGGATTATATAATGAATAATATTTTAATAATATATCCTTCCATTCGAGATGATGTTCAAAAAGATGTTATCATGATTGATTATTACTATCCAGATGAAATTTTGGAAAGTATCATTACTAAACCACTGGATTAGTTTACATTTGAGAAGAAAAAGTATGAACATAGAATGATAGATATTTAAATTTCAAATGAAATATTTATATGATAAATATTGATAAAAGTGGTTTTATTATTATTTATAATTTCTAATTGTATTTTTTATCTTTTGAATCATATTATTATCTATTTACATGAGGAAGTCGAAACATTGAATGTTCACTACTATATCTATTTCATATCGAACATGCAAAAACATAATGAATGCTATCATTATTTTAATATTATTATATTTATTGTGATTACATATTGGTTTAATAGATATTTTAAATCTAATCGTTTTTTTATTCTTTGGAAGTATGCATTAATTTTGATATAGTTATCAATTTTTATATATTTTAGTTTAATTATCTTGTGATCGATTTTTTTACATATATGTATGATGAGTGACTGTTGTTTTATTCCCTTTCTAGAGGGAAAAATAATTTTTGATAATGTTGAATTTTCTTAATTTTTTTATTAATAATTTAAAAATGTGATTAATTAATTTAAAAAGAGGCGAATCTTTTATTTTAAATTTTTTATTATTACAAAGGTGGGGATATAGTCAAAGTATCTCTTTTCAAACATATATTTTTTATTTTAATAAATAAAAAATTATTTATTTTATGTTTATACTTGTTTTATAGTTTTGTTATAATGATGTAAACACTAATGGTTTCGAAATTGATTTTTCATTATTTTATTTATTCATTTTTTTATATAATGTTCTCATTTTTACATCTTCATATTGGATTTTTTTTATAAGAATAAATTATAATAAAATATTATAATGTATCATGAAATTGTTTAATGTTTTACATTATGTTTTTTCTGTTTATTTTATTCTTAATTGATCTATACTTTCTCTTACGAAATTGCTTTAATGGAAATAATATTATGTGTTATAGGAATCCTATAATTTTCAGTTTCAAATCATTTATAAATGATTCTTATTGATTATAATTAATTATACAAAAATTAATATCCTCTTTGAATTTTATTTTATAGAAATGAATCTATATTTTTACAATCACTCTTATTAAAATAACTCCCATTGTTTAGAATGACTCTTATGTTTTTTATTGGGTTTTATAAAATGTTAATGACTCGTACCCAAATTCTTATGCTATGGTTATTTATTTTTCTTCATAAATAAATTAAAAATGGATGTTTTAAATATAATATAGAATGTAAGGATTTATATGTTATTGTAAATGATGATATAATACATCATATGCTAAAATAGTTTTATATTTTAAACGATGACTTGGAATGCAAGAATTATTTTACATACAATATTTAAACTCACAATATCTAAAATAAGCTAACAATTATATTTTCATTTTTATATTTTTCTAACTATTTATTAATGTGTTGATTATTATATAAACCCCCACATCAAGAAATATCATATATATTTTTAAGAAGATGACTAGTTATATTAATTTTTCTGTTAATAAGTGATAAACCACTAGAGTAGAGACACTTGAACACATGTATTACATTTTCATTCCACGATATCAACTATATTTTGTGGAAATGTACTGTAAAATCTATATCATATTAGATATCATTTCCTACATGATTTAGAATTACTAAAATATTCTACTCTATATAATATATTTTATTTGCAAGCTATATTTATTTATTTTTTACATAGTATTTCAAATGTACCCGGTATATTATTTTCCCTAAAAAATAATGAATTTTTTTATTTTCCTACATCAAATTTATGTTTCTATTTGGTTGTTCTAATACCTTAAAAAGTAGTCTTTGTATTGGTTATATCATGTCACGACTCGCCTTCACAAAAATGAGTGAAGGGACAACAGATTGCCAGAGCCTTTCTTCTTTAAGTTGAACGAGAGATAATGACCCCCGAGACCCGCCTTCAATAGGTCCCGGAGTGGAAACTAGAACCAAGGGTAGTGAATCACACACAAGATGGAAGTCATTACCCTTTTTCTTTTAATAGGATCGAGAGATAAGATAGCAACCCCAACAATACCAAAGATGAAAGTAAAGGTAAAGCCAAAAGTAAACCATTCCCATATGCATGTTAAAAAGTAAGGGATACAGGCCACCAAAACTCCAAAGTTAATGTACCATGAAAAGGAAAATGACAACCGCAAATGCCCCAAGGTCCAATCAAGTACGATCCCACACGATCCCTGATGTCCTCCTGGAAACCTGAAAACAGTTTTATATACGTAGTGTGATCATACAAGTACACTCTGTAGGGAAAACCAAAGACTCTCATGCACAAGTGGGGAGGCATTCTAATTCCCTATGAGAAAATAAAACCAAAGCACCTATCAAGGAAAAACTATCCACCCAAGTCTCACCAAGGAACACTCCCCAAATAATGCACGACAAGTAAACTATAGTAATAGGATATCGATATTTTGGTACCCTGCGCCACTTTCCCAATGGTTATTTAAGACATCCTATGCATTGAACCAATCTCGCCATTCTCACAACAGTCCCACTTCCAAACGCCGCCCGCACACCTGGGCCATAACCGCTATCCTGCCCCCAGACACCTGGGCCAAAACCACCATGCGTAACCACACCTGCAAAGACCTGGGTCAGAACGACTGCTACTACGCCTGAAGACACCTAGGCCTCATCCCGAAGACACTTGGGAAACAACCTTCCCGCAAACACCTAGGCCAACCACCACAACTACCCTGACCGAAGATTCATGGGCTAATAATGGATATCATGCTGTCACAGCCTGCCCAAAGAGTCTTGGGATATTCGGGAAAGGGATCATAAAAGGAGCTAATAACCAACCAGTCATAGGAGTGTTGGGAAAAACCCCCTCCCCCATGAAATGGGGGTGTTCAGCACTAAGTGCTCAACTCGGGTGGGGGACGAACAAGAAACATAAGAACTACAAATATACGTATAGGTAACAATCACTCACCCAACCAAGGGGTTTCCAAAGCCAACCTAAGCACAATCACACTCGTCACTATCAATTCATAAAAGAAAAGAACAACACGCACAACCAACTCACTTCCAGAACCAATTCCAGATTTAACCCATTCATATTTACATGCCAATTTATCATGTTTAAATAAAATTATGCACCACTGGGAAACTAAAAGGCATAAGCACAAGATAATGGGAAAACTACATCCACACAACAATTTAAACATTCACACCCAGTTCACTTCTGATGTTACAACAACAAAGGGATATGTGTGGTCGCACAATGCACTAGAGCCAAAGAAAATCCCACAAAAGGGGTAAGGGAGATCCCACGAAGTAATGGAAATAAAGAAAACCCCAAGACACAGCCCCATGTCCCCAAAACTAATGTTTTCTAAACAGTATTGGATTCCACCCCAATTCGTGATACAAGCAGAGGATCATATCCTCACCCACAACGCCGAAGTAATCTAAGTCCCCATCCAAGAAAACCATAAGGTCACCCAAATTCGACCCGTGGAAGAAAAAAACCAAACCACTACTACCAACACAAAGCAGGCACAAGCAGGTATTTTCCGATTTAAAAGATTTAACACAGTCCATGGTTTCAATTCCACTGGGCTTAAACATGGGTTATCATAGAAAAGGGGTTGATCCTAGTGCTATCAATTTATTTGACATAATATACTTAATTAACCAATTTTCTTTATAAAACACATGTTCAAAAACCAAAATAGAATCCATATAAACATCATAGGAGGTAAGAGTTCATTAGTGCACAGAGAAAGACCACAAATGAACATGATTTCTAGTGAGCATAGGCCCACACAATTCCCAACATATATTGACATAAAAGAGTATAGAAGAGCATCGATCACACCCCCCTTCATTCACTAAGGCACGTTCATTATCTTCATTAAGTTTGGTTTATTCAATTATTACAGAGACAAAAGCGTACCCACCCGCATGATACATAGAAAGAAGAGGCGAAGGAAATCCCCCTACTTGACTGATCAAAGATCGAAGTTTTTCTCCACAAGCTAGGAACATGGGATGCGCGGCCTGTAGGTGAAGAAATCTGTGGAAGACGTGTAGAATACAGAGGCGCACCACAATCCATAGGAAGAAGGACTCCAAGCGCGCCAAGAAGAAGAACGAAATTCAACCGAGAAGAAAAGGAAAACTCTAGCGGGAGATATAATGAGGAGATTAGGATATGGAATTTTGAACGCCTGGAAAAAAGGATCACGATTTCCTACGTGGTTTGGGCGGTTATGCATGACGATACTAAGTTTTTATTTAATATCCCCCATCGGGGATATTTCTTGGGATTTTTAAGAGTCAATTCTCAGCTTTAAATGACTTTAAAAAGTGTATTTAAATTTATTTACATCAAAATATACGTTACGGGAGTGAAAAAGTCCGGTACTGGAAAAATAACGAAAGGCTCGGCGAGGGGACACGGTGCCACCATCATGGTGTCACCCTCACGATGCTACGGCCACGACGCCACCTTCATGGTGCCAACCAGACCGGTGCCACCGTCACGGTGCCACTATCCTAGTGGAGCCGTGTTTTTGGTAAATTAATGGCTAGGGGGGTCCAGGACATTACATCAAATACATCTCAAACTATTCTCTCCCACGAGAATTAAAACCAGACCTGAAGAAAAGAGAGGGGTCTGAAAAACCACCTTGAAAGATACCTCTCTGGAGTTCTCCCGAACAATACAAACATCGTAAGACAAGGATTAAACCTTCAATAAATGTGGTAAGGGGTTTCCCTTCCTCCATGCTAAGATACTATCCACTTTGAGCGGTTCTGACTCACCAGCACGAGTTTAGGTGCATCCACTCTAATGCGTCTTAACTAGGGATTAGGTCCTCTACTCTCCACATCTCATGATACTTCACCCACATCCATAGAAAAGGAAAAGCCCACCCTCCATAGTTAATAAGGTAAAGCGTTCCATCACAACAATAAAAAAAAGAACAACAAAAAACTCAAAACAACTCTCGGTATTGGGAAGACATCTGTGATTCTTGTCCCCATGTACTCTCCCTATTCCCACCATGCTCCACAACACAAGAACCAAGAAAATGGTTCATCCACAAATCACTTTCTCTTCATGACCTTCGATCAAAACTAGTCGCTCCACGAACGTCACATCGTCCCCGATATATAGCTTTCCTAAGTCAAGGATGTGTGAATCGTCGTGTAGATACCGACGGATTTGGGACACATGGAAGAGCTCATGTATCCTCAGTAGTGGCAGTGGTAACGCAATATGATAATCCACTTCTCCCACTCGTCGCAACACTTAGAAGGGTCTGATAAACCTGGGGGAAAGCTTAATTCCCCTTACAAACTTCGGTTGTCCACGTCAAGGGGATACCTTCAAGAAAACATGGTCCCCGACCCCGAATTCCAAGGGTATCCTCCTATTATTGGCATATGACTTCTTCCGATCCTGAGCCTCCTTCATCTTCTCTCGTATAAGATGCACCTTCTCCATCATGCTCTACATCACCTTCAGTACAAGGACACTTGCTTCCCCAACCTCAGTCTAGCACACAGGCGAGCGACATGGTCTCCCGTACAAGGCTTCAAACGGAGCCATGCCAATGGTAGAGTGATGGTTTTTATTGTAGGTGAACTCTACCAGAGGCATGTGTCGCGCCCACAGTCCCCCAATGTCCAGAATACATTCCCGCAGCATGTCCACCAATGTCTGGATGGTGCGCTCTGTCTTCCCATATATCTGGGGGTGGAAAGCAGTGCTATGATGTAGCTGGGTGCCAAAAGCATGCTGTAATCATTTCCAGATTCATGAGGTAAACCGTGCATCCCTATAAAAAACTATGGATCTCAGAACTCCATGCAACCACACCACCTCATCCATGTACCTTCGTGCTAAAGCATCCACTGCACTGGACTCCTTGATCACCAGAATGTGAGCCGATTTCGTCAACCGGTCCAACACTACCCAGATAGCGTCGCATCCCCCTTGAACCTTGGGTAGTCTTGTGAAGAAATCCATCAAGATGTCCTCCCACTTCCACTTAGGGACATCTAGAGGCGGCACCAGGCCACATGGAAAATGGTGTTCGACCTTCACCTTCTGACATACGAGGCACTTTTCTACGAACCCTGCTACTGCCCGTTTCATCCCGGGCCACCAAAACTGTCTCCTCAGACCCTGGTAAATCTTGGAAACTCTCGGGTGCACCGCTAGGGGTGAGTTTTTGAACTCACTAAGAACCTTTCCATGAATCGTCTCGGGAACAAACAACCTTCCTCCGAAATGCATCCGGTTCTAACCATCCTCTATCCACCATTCTGAAGCATCTCCCTGGTCTACTCGGCCACACATCACTTCGCACTCTAGGTCCCGCCACTGAGACTCCTCCACTTGTTGCAACAGAGTCTACTTCACTATCATCTGATACAGGAAACCTCTACCACCATCCATCCTAGTATCCAAGTGCAGGGAAGCCAAATCCCCCATAGCCTTCCAAGTATCTTCCGACTCTTGAACTGCACCCCTCTGTGACTTCCTGCACAGGCCATTGGACACCGCAATTAAATTTCCTGAGGTGTAGGAAATTCCGAAGTCGTAGTCCTGAGGGAACTCAATACACCTTGGCTGCCACAAGTCTAGGTCTCACTGGGATAAGACATACTTGAAGCTCTTGTGATCAGTGAAGACCACGAAGCACTCCCCAACGAGGTTCTGCCACCACAACTATAGTGCGAACACGACCTCTACAAACTCTAGATCATGGGTGGCATAGTTACACTAATGGGGATGTAATTTCCTAGACCCATAAGAGATCACCCCTTGTCGCTGCTTCAACACACATTTGAGGCCCTACCCTGAAGCATCATAGAATACTTTATATGTTTCCCCTTCTTTTGGAAACCTCATAATTGGGGTACTAACCATCATCCCCTTCAAATAGATGAAGGATTCCTCACACTGCTCGTCCCATATGAAAGCCTGGTCCTTCGTGGTCAAGGCTGTCAAGGGTATGCAACTTGAGAAAAGTTCGGAACGAACGTCTGGTAGTAACCTTCCAGCCCATGGAAACTAAAAACCTCTGCCACAATCATGGGTGTTTTCCAATAAACAACCTCCTCGACCTTCTATGGGTCCACCGCTTTCCCATGCTCGGACACCACATGCCCATGGAAATGCACTTCTCGCATCCAGAACTTTCACTTGGAAAACTTCCCATAGAGCTGGTGTTGTCAGAGGACATCTAAAACTGGTTTCAAGTGCTCGGCGTGATCCTCCTATGATCTTGATTAGATCAAGATGTCGTCAATAAATATGACTACGATCCAATCCAGGTACTCCCGGAAGACGGAGTTCATGATCCCCATGAAATCATCTGGAGCTTTCATGACGCCAAACGACATGAACACAAAATCGAAGTGCCTGTATCTGTACCTGAAGGCCTTCTTCTAGATTTCTCCCTCCTTCACCCTCAACTGGTGATATCCAGATCGTAGATCGATCTTAGAGAACCATCCTGCCACCTTGTACTAGTCAAAGAGATCGTCTATCCTTGGAAGAGGGTAGCAATTCTTGACTGTTACCTGATTCAGTCTCTTGTAGTATGTGCACAGCCTGAGACCACCGTCTACCTTCTTTTCAAATAAGACTGTAGCACCCCACGGTGATGCACTCCGTCGAACAAAACCCTTCTTCATCAGATCGTTAATCTGAATCGGCAACTCCCGTAGCTCCAAAGGTGCCATCCGTTTGGGGGCATCGAAATAGGATGAGCACCAGGTTGCAAGTCTATCCCAAACTCGATGTCATGTCGAGGGGGTAGAGTCATCATCTCCTCAAGGAAGATGTCCATAAACTCACTAACGATTCCCGAGACTTCCACCATTTCAGCATCCATCGACTCCACTGATAGCTCAGCCAACAAGGAGAGGAGGGGTTCCCCTCACTTGCTACTTCCCTGGAAACTCTGATCACCGATGAAAGTCACCCATCACCCAACCACGTCAGAAAACACAACCCTTCCTTGGAAATAGTCAATGACGGCATATAAAGAGAACAACCAGTCAATTCCTAGGATGAAATCATATGTTAGTATCTACAACAGAAAAAGATCCCTGACTGACTGATGTGGTCCTATCATCAGTCTGCATCCTCGACAAACATTCGACAAGTCAGTCTGTCCTCCAACTGGTGTGCTCAACACCAGGGTCACTGGAAGTCTCTCAGTGTCTAAACTCAGATCATTTGCCATATTGGGTTTAACAAAGGAACGTGAAGCTACTGTATCGAACAAGTCATATGAAAGGGTACTAAACAAGCTGATTGTACCACGAACGACCTCTAGACCTACTGGAAATGCTGCCTCCACGGCGTGCAACTGCCCACGTCTTGCTCCTCTACCTCTCGTCTATCAGCTGCCTCTCTGACCACTCCCTGGCCAAGGTCCCTGAGGAGCTCCCTGAGGTCGGCCCTCGGCGGAGCGGGAGGCCGCTGCACTTGCTGCTGTTGCTGAAAGGGCCTAGCCGGGGACTACTGCTGCTTAGGTGGGTACTGGACCTGCCCAGTCCCACCATACTATACTCTATCCAGGAAATGGTTCCAAAGGTTCCAATGGATGCCACAGACGAAGAACCTCAGTCTCGAGCCCTAGGGAAAGGGCAAGGACTGAGATACCAGAACTAGAATGGCTTCCTCCTACTTCCTACTAGTCGGAACCTAGAGGGCCCTGATGCTGGAGGCATGCTGCTAACGTCCTTTCCCTTTGACGAGCCCAACTGGATCCCCTCACATGACACACCTCCTAGAGTGTACATCCTCTCCACCACTTCATCCTTCATCTGCACCTCCATTTATGTTGGCAGGGTTAAGGGGGTAACATCGTACTGAAGAGAAGGTCAGAGTGCCTCCTCTAAACATCTTGCCCAAGACTCCTCATACGGAAAGAGGTCAGGAGAAAAGAAAAGTAGATCCTTGAACTTGATTCCCAATTCTCTCACTAACATACTCCCCTGCTAGAGGGAGAGTAGCTTTTTCCTCTTCTTGGCCTTCATCATGGAAAAGAGGAATTCTGCCCAGAACTCCTTCTCAAAATCAGGCCATGCAATCTAAGCCTCCTTCCTTTCCCCGAGATAATGCATCCACCATTGACGCGCTACGCCCCGCATCTGGCTGACGTCCAGAAGAATCCAATACTCTGTTGGTGCTCGAATCAAGCCGAAATCTATCACTAGCTCCTCGAGCTCGCTCTCTGTCTCGATATCTGAGGTGCTACCCTCGTACATCCCGAGGGTCTGTTGATGAAAGGCTCCAGGCATCTTCTGCCACATGTCATCCTCCTCCTCTCAGTCGATCCTCTACCGATTGACCAAGAAGACTTGTTCGGCCTCGAACGCCCGCACTACTCGTGGTCACCTCCCTAGTTCCATAGCTGCAATGTAAACAAGGAATACCGAAGCTTGAGTAGTGTAGAATATTGTTCTCAAATTTTCTTAGAATCATTTATTTATTTTGAATACCTAATACACCCATGAAACATAAGAACACAATTCATTATGATTCATGTACCTTTCCTATGGCCTCTACCCTGCAATCAGTGTAGCCTCACTTGGTCGTTTGGCAGGTCCTAAGTCCTTGCATCGGATCATGGGGGGCGCTAAAATCCTATGTCCTAGGCGGCCTTAGGTGTCTTAATTCACATACCAAGGTCACCCAACACTTTTTCCCTACCATCCCTTACAATCCTAACTGTTCCTAACTCCTGACTCCATCCTATATGTCAACCTACTCCTCTGATACCATTCTGTCACGACCCGCCTTCACCAAATGGAGGGAAGGGACAACAGATTTCTAGACCCTTCTTCTTTAAGTTGAAGGAGAGATAATGACCCCCATGAATCTCCTTCAATTGGTCCTGGAGTGGAGACTATCACCAAGGGTAGATAATCACACACAAGATGGAAGGCATTGACCTTTTTGTTTTAATAGGATCGAGAGATAAGATAGAATCCCCAACAACACAGAAGCTGAAAGTAAAGGTAAAGACAAAAGTAAACCAGTCCCATATGCATGTTCAAAAGTAAGGGATAAAATCCACAAAAACTCCCAAGGTAATTTACCAATAAAAGGAAAACGATAACAGCAACATCCCCAAGGTCTGAACTAGTACTGTCCAGCACGATCCCTGAAGTCCTCCTGGAATCCTGAAAATATTTTGATAAACGTAGGGTGAGCAAACTAGTACACTCAGTAAGGAAAACCAAATTCTGTCGTGCACAAGTGGAGAGGAATTCTAATTCCCTTTGAGAAAGAAAACCAAATCACCTAGCAAGTAAGAACTATCCACCCAAGTATCACCATAGCACACTCCCCAAATAAATCACTAAAAGTAATGTATAGTAATATCACATCGATATTAGGGTACCCTATGCCAGTTTCCCACTGGTTAATGAAGACATCCTATGCATTGAACCAATCCCGCCATTCACACTGCAATCCCACTGCCAATACCCAACCGTACACCAGGGCCATAACCGTTATCCCGCCCACAGACACCTGGGCCACAACCACCATGCGTAACCACACCTGCAAACACCTGGGTTAGAACAACTACTGCCACGCCCGAAGACACCTGGGCCTCATCCTGAAGACACTTGGGAAACTACCTACCTACAAACACCTTTTCCAACCACCACAACTACCATGCCCATAGATTATTGGGCTAATAATTGAACTCAAGCCATCACAACCTTCTCGAAGAGTCTTGGGCTATTCGGGAAGGGGAGAAGAAAAGGTGCTAATAATCAGCCACTTATAGGAGTGTTGGAAAAAACAACCTCCCCCATGAAATGGGGGTGTTCGCCACTAAGTGCTCAACTCGGGTGGGGCACAAACAAGAAAAATAAGAACTAAAAATATATGTATAGTTAACAAGAACTCACCCAACCTAGGTTTTTCTAAATCCAACCAAAGAACAAACACAGTTGTCACTATCCATTCAATACAGAAAAACAGAACACCCATGACCAACTCGCTTCCAGAACCAATTACCCATTTATGTGATTCATATTTCCATGCCAAGTTATTCTGTTTAAGTAATATTCTGCACCACTAGGAAACTAAAAGGCATAAGAACAAGCCAAGGGGATAAATACATCCACGCAGTAATTTAAACATTCACATCTGGTTCTCTTGTAAAGTTACAACAACAAAGAGATAAGTGAGGTCCCTCAATGCACTAGATCCAATGAAAATCCCAGAAAGGGATAAGTGAGATCCCACAAAGTAATGGAAACAAAGAAAACCCCAAGACACAGTCCCATGTCCCCAGAACCAACGTTTTCTCAACAGAAGAGGATTCCACCCCAATTCGTGATACAAGTAGAGAATCCCATCCTCACCCACATCACCCCAGCAATCTAAGCACCCATCAAAGAAAACCATAAGTTCACCCGAATTCGGCCCGTAGGAGAAAAAAACCAAACAAATACTACCAACACAAAGAAGGACTAAGCATGTATTTTCGGATTTAAAATATTTAACACACTCCATGTTTTCAATTCAACTGGGCTTAAACCGAGCTTATCATAGAAACGGATTTTATCCTACTATTATCAATTTATTTCATAGAATATACGTAATTATCCAATTTCATTTATAAAACACATGGTTGAAAACCAAAATACAATCCATTTTAACATCACAAAAGGTAAGAGATCATTAGTGCACAGAGAAAGACCACCAATGGCCATGATTTTAAGTGAGCATAGGCCCACACAATTCCCAACACATATTGACATAAAAGAGTACAGTAGAGCATCGATCACACCCCCTTAATTATTTAATATCCTTTCATTATCTTCATTAAGTTTGGTTTCATCAATTCCCACAGAGAAAAATGTATACCCACCCCGCATGATACACAGAAAGGAGAGGCGAAGGAAAACCCTACTTGATTGATCAAGGATCGAAGTTTTTCTCGAAGTATAGGAACAGGGGAAGCGCGGCCTGTAGGGGAGGAAATCCGTGGAAGACGTGCAGACATCAGAGGCGCACCATATGCCACGGGAAGAAAGACTCCAAGCTCCCCAAGAATAAGAATGAAATTCAACCGAGAAGAAACGGAGAACTCTAGCGGGATATATAAAGAGAAGATCAAGATATGGAATTTTGAACGCCTAAAAAACGGATCGCGGTTTCGTACATTGTTTGGGTGGTTATTCATGACGATACTAAGTTGTTATTTAATATCCCCCATCGGGGATGTTTTTTGAGATTTTTAGGATACAATTATGGGATTTAAATGACATTAAAAAGGGTATTAAGATTAATTTCTGTCAAAAGAAACGTTACGGGAGCGGAAAAGTTGGGTACTTGAAAAATAACGAAAGGCTCGGCGAGGGGACACGGTGCCACCGTTAGATGACCACCGTCACGGTGCCACCGTGACCGGTGCGACCATCACAGTGCCACTAGGACCGGTGCGACCGTCACGATGCTGCTGTGACTGGTGCCACCTTGACCAGTGCCACTATCACGGTGCCACCGTCATGGTGGTGCCGTTTTATTGGTAATGTAATGACCCGGGGGGTTCAGGCCATTTCATATCACTACTAGAGAAGTTTGGTGTAATATCAGTTTTTGAATCTTATAAAATTTACGTAACAAATTTAGTTTTAACAATAATAAAAATTTCTAGAACCAATGATATAAGGCCCTAGACATAAAAATTACTTAATCTTGGTTTATTTCAATAATTCACAATGAGGATCATTTCAGGTTTAGAGTTTTAGATAATTAGATCATAAATCATGCATTACATTCTAATTTTAAACAATGGGGTTACATCAAAGACAATATTCATTTTTTTCCACCAAAGGAAACATATTTAAAATAAAACATGGTTTATTTGTTGAAACTTCCTCGACATTATCATCGCATAATGTACTTTTCCCTTGACCTATGAAAATCATCTCAAAAACATGGGATCAGCATAAAAAACTCAGTAAAGGATAAAAAAATACAGAATGAAAACATTAGTCCATATATACATAAGAATCAATGAAATAATAATTTACTCATAAAACATAAGCACTTTAACATACCTCATGAAATCATAAGATATATCAATAACTCATAAAAATCCTAAGATATAAATTTATCTTGAGGAAATCATAACACTCTTACATAGGGATTAACCCTCATGGTTAAATTTGGAAAACCCATCATAGTATACTCTCTAAATCTATTCATAGAAACCTTAGAGTTTACTAATTTGCGTTACCCAATTCATTAGAGAGCTATCTTGGTTCACCCAGCCTTAGTTTATCACGGAACCACCCAACTTCATACACAATTCCCAAGAACCATAACTAAATCGTATCACATAAAACATGCATGAAGGAAACATAACATTTATACATTTCAATCACAAGATATCAATACTACACATTGATATAATCAAAACATTATAAAAACCATTTTCAATACCAAAATAAAAGAAAATTAAAACATTGTACTTATTTTTCATTTAAAAAAGTGATGGCTTGTAGAGGAATCCAAAACTCAAATAATGGTCACGGTGGTGGAGAAGTCGTTGTCGCTGCATATGAAAGACAAAAACATTACTTTTGTCATTTAGTAAAATGATTCGTGTAAAAATATTCCTTTTTAATGAAATTAAAATTCAATAGGGTTTATTATACAA
Organism: Viscum album; assembly: GCA_963277665.1. Taxonomy (NCBI): domain Eukaryota; kingdom Viridiplantae; phylum Streptophyta; class Magnoliopsida; order Santalales; family Viscaceae; genus Viscum; species Viscum album. The sequence continues at coordinate 1,641,328,977 of OY728131.1, read as the reverse complement.
CAAATAAAAGAAGGTCGTATATAAATTGAATTATGCCTCAACGAAAGGGGATTGAGACGAAGTCCCTTACCTAAAGTCTGACTTATTCTCGTTAATCCAATATATTCCTGAATAATAAACACAGGCCAATTTATAATTTCTTATTTAATTTTTTTATTGTTTATTATTCAATTCATATCACATATTATCATGTATTAATAAATATTTAATTATGTGAGTTCATATCATACGTTTTTTCGATGATCGGTACACGAGTAAAAAAAATAAACTTGTTTAAAGAGAATTGTCCATGTAGTTATAATTACATCATCTCAAGAATGGTGTTCATGATTTAAATATCATATATATCCAGTATATATGTATTTAATAATATTCGATAATGTTTGGATATATGAAATGAAATGTACCTTTCATGGAGACGGTAGGCCGTACGTACACTTGAACAGTACTTTCATTTTTTTTCATATTAATGGACATTGAAATTAAATTACACATAGATATATTACAATTCCAGTATAATATATATGATATATATTTAACAAAAATTCCTTAATTACATTCTTTATAAATTCCTTATTTTCCATGAACGAGTCACATCACTTGAGGGGGCGGTAGTCCAAACATCCTCAGATGAAATTATTGCAGTTCCATAACATGAAAAGAATAACTATGTGACTTAAATAGAAAATTCAAAAGCATATAGAAAACATAAATACCATATATATCATATAGAAATATAGTGACATCATAATGGCCACCGTGAAAGGTGTTAAAAGAATATTGAACAATTATCGGGTAACTCTTTTTTGATTTGATCCAAAGGCTTCCTTGGAAACTATTCTTCCCAAAATGAGGCTTCTAAGAGTAATAGAGGGATGTGGAGAGATAATATGTTTAATTTTTGTGAGATACAAGGGATTCAAAGGTGTGGGTAATGGGGTAGAGGTGGGTGGCTTTTATAAGAGGGAGGAGGGTCACTTTTGGAAATCTTGAAATGTTACTTTATTATAAAATGAATTTTGGATTTTAAAGGTCACAAAATGATATATTTTAAGGATAAGGTGATAAGGGTTCTAAATCCACCCATACAATAGTTTTTAGACAATTTTAATTATTTTATTTTACCTTATCATTTAATTTTATTTAAATCGTTCATTAATGAGGTAATCACTACATCATCATGGTGTCATAAATAAATTTATTTATTTAATGCATAAAACTTATAAAAAAATACCATGATATAGAAAATATTTTATATTTCCAATGAATATTTATAGTCCAAGAATTTATTTATGCAAAAAAAATTAAAATTGTTTTACATGGGATACACAAACCTTTGTTATATTTCTATTATTTTTAAAAATAATGACATAAATGTAACTATCACACCCATGTGACTCCATGGGCCCTCAATTTCAATAAAACGCTTCCCATGGTAGGAAATGACTCAAAAAAGAGGATTTAGAAACTTTTTGGGGTGATTTTATATTATTATGACATTATTTTATTACCCTTAACTACCTGATTACTAATTAATCATGATAATTAAAGATAATTACCATCGCTACTATTCATAATGTTCAAAAACAAAAGAGTCATATTTACAGAATTTGGAACTTCTAATTCCAAATATGGAATCCATTTTATCAAATTCCAAACACAGATATTGCAGTATTTATTTTTAAAATAATTCATGTTGTCAAAACAAATTGTGTGTTTTTAAGAAACAATATCTATCAAAAGATTGACAATTTTTTATGTCCAATTTCAAATTGAAATTAATTATAATGACCATTATTGGATTAAATGGTAAAAATATATTCTAATTATACTTAAAAACCATTAAAAGATAATCTATCCATTTAATTAAATTATTGAAAAAACAGTTTTGAAGTAAAATGCAGTATTTTCACTATTCATTAAAAAATGAACATTGTCAGAAAAATACCAAAAATTTATCCAAAGTAAATTTAAATGTCCCAATTAAAAAGAATAAGTTTATTTGAAAAAACCGAGCTTATAAAATTGTCAAAAGTTATATTTAAAAATGTTTTTCGATCAAAAGGCGGTAAAACATTCGTTTAAAAATATGAGAGTATTCTATGCTTAAGAATGGATTTATTTCCATTTTGAGCCTCTAAAAACTATATAATTCATAAATAGATATAAATATGAAAACATGTTATTCATTATTTACATGGATTGTTATATCCTTCCACCATTTTCAAAATCGCATCCCCGTAATTTATTTACATGTCGAATAAGTGGGGGTATTTATCCATCACTGCATTTTCAGATTCCAATGTTGCCTCTTCAATCATGTGGTTTTTTCACAAAACCTTTACATAATGAATCACCTTATTTTGAAACACTTTCTCCATGTGGTCAAGAATCTGGACCAGTTCTTCCTCATAAGAAATATTCTCTTCCAGCGGAACTTCCTCCGGACTCAAAAAATGATATGGATCTGGCATGTAAGTCCTTTACATTGAAACATGAAACAAATTATGTACCTAAGTTAAACTCAGAGGTAAAGACACTGGGTATGAAACTGATCCATCTCTCTACAGAATTTCATATGGTCCAATTAATGTAGCACCCTGAGCTTCTATGATACGCTTCTTTGTCAATAATGCAATAGCTTGCATTGTACGCAAGTTCGAGATTCTAACACACTACGACCAATCAAAATAGCCATTATGAATAGTAATACCCACCTTTTGAAATTATATATATTTTATATTTCAAATTTTACTTTATTTTTTGATTTAGAATATCGAAATTATCCTAAGTTGAATTTTTGGTATTTTTCTAGGAACTTCAAATTTTTATGAATTGTGAAAAATACTTAAAAACAACTAATTTAATCAATATAATTTATAGTGATAAATTATAATATTGATTTGTTTTAAAGAATAATTAGAATATATGTTTACCATTTTATCCAATGGTGTTCATTAGAATTAATTTCACTTTGAAGTTGGACATAAACAATTGTCAATCATTTGATATATATTGTTCCTTAAAAACACGTTATTTGTTGTAACAGCGGAAATTAATTATAAAATTAATTAATGAAACATATATGTTTGGAATTTGGTAAAATAGACATCATTTTTGAATTCAGAATATCAATTATAGCTTAGGGTGAAATTTTGGCATTGTTCTGAAAACATCAATTTTTGATGAATAGTGAAACCACTAAGTGGTAGTTAAAAAACTGATTTTTTGTTAAAATGAAACATTACCACTTCTGTGTTTTGATTTTCAAAAATCTGACATACATGGTTGTAATTAGGATGTAAAATTTGGTTCAATGGGATTAAAATAATTTTTTGGTGAATAGTAACTTTTAAGTTTAATTAATCGCGATTAAAGCTAATTAGTGAAATTTAAGATAAAAATGATATTATAAAAATATGAAAATACCTTTACACTTGTCCTAAACTTATTGAATGAGTCATGGACGACCATTACAATCCATGGGTCAACTTGGGGACCCCATGGAACCACTTGGCTATGAAAATGACATGAATAACTCTTTATTTATAGTAAGAATAAAATTGACACAAACATGAGTTGTTTTAGTAAAACAATTATTACATGGTGTTATATAAGGTAACATTTTTACTATAAGTATTCATTGGAATGATAAAAATATTTCCTATATCATGGTAATGTTTTTATATTTTTTAGAAATTTAATAATTTAAAATATTTCTGACACCATGATGATGCAGCGATTACCTCATTAATTAACGATTTAAATAAAATGAAAGGATAATGTAAAATTTAAGGCTTAAACTTGTCAAAAACCTATTGGATGATCATATTTATAACCCTTATCACCTTATCCTAGAAATATATAATTTTGGGACCTTTGAAATCCGAAAATTACTTCATAATAATGTGACATTTCATTACTTTCTAAGAGTGCCCCTCTTCTCCTATTATAAAAGGCCCCCACCACTCCCACCTTATTCAAACCATAAAGCCGTTTGTATAGGAAAAAATCTGACCAAATACTATCTAAAAATCCTTGTATTACTCCTATAAGCCTCACTTTGGGCAGAATTCTTCCCAAGGAATCTATTTTCACAAATCAAAAAGAGTTAGGCGATTTTAAGGTAATGTCCTCCGTTATGTTATTTTGTTTTATTTTGCTTATCCAACCCATTAAACACTTTCTATTTATTTATTTTGTAACAGAACCAGTATCTTCAATATAATAGAATGTTTTTATGAGAATTATTTGATTTAAACATTCACACACATTCGTCTAATGGTTAAAAAACATACTGTTTCTGTGGTTGGCGAATTTCTGCCTCACGAAATGATGATTGTTCAATATTCTTTTAACACCTCAAATGGTGGCCATTAAGATGTATATATATTTATATATGATATATATTATGTTTATGTTTTCCTTATTCTTCTGTATTTATCATTTATGGCATACCATTATGATTTCCATTATGGGTAAACGCAATAATTTCATTTTAGGAAGTCTAGACTACCGCCCCTCAAAGTGATTTGAATCGTTCATTCCATATGTGGGATGTATAAAGTATGGCGTAAATGATATTATAAATTATATTATACTGGAATTATATTATACCTTTATATCATTATGATTTCATTCAATTAAATATGAAATAGAAATGAAAGTCGTGTTCATGCGTACGTACGGCTTACCGTCTCCATGAACGGTGCATTTCATTTCAAACCTCTAAATGTTACGTAATATTATAAATGAATATATATACTGGTTATATATGATATGTATGATACCTAAATCATTAATATAATTCTGGATATAATTTACATTTTTCCACATGAACAACTTGTAATTATAAGAAGTTTATTTTTAACTCAAGTTCCAAAGATCAACAAAATGATCGTTATTAACTTAAATAATTACATAATGTTAATAACATGGTAAGAAGTGATATAAAAGAAATAATTAACTTGAAAAAGGTTCTTAATCAAGTAGAAATTAACTATAGTTTATTATTCAGGAGGTTAAAGAACGATCAAGTCATGTCGGACACGAGGTAAGGGAACTTCTTAACCAAATTTCTGTTCTTTGTGTTAATCTCCTACTTTCAAATTATGTCTTGACATTATTATGTATTATCTTGTATTTTTACTTCCTTTATGTGTACATATAGTGAATACACATAATAGATATATTTTATTTAAAAAATTGATCTTCGTAAAGGACTTCTTCTCAGTCTTCTTTCATTGAGGCATATTTTGTTTTATACTCAACATTATTTTATACGGTGTATAAACCCCTTTGACTTTTACGTTTATTAAAAAGGAATATTTTTTATACAAATAGTTTTTACTAAATGAAAAATGGAATGGTTTGTCTTACGTATGCGGAGACAACGAGTTCTCCGCCGCTGTGTCCATTATTTGAGTTTCAGCTTCCTCTATAAGCCTTAACTTTTTTTAAATGAAAAAAGTACCAAGTTTTAATTTTCTTTTATTTTGGTATTGAAAATGGTTTTGAAAATGTTTTTGTTATATCAATGTGTTGTATTGATATCTTGTGATTGAAATGTGGAAATGTAATGTTTCCTTTATTCTTGTTTTATGTGATACGATTATGTTATGGTTTATGATTTGTTTAAACCTATTCATATGAGGAATGCATTAGACTTAATAAGTGACGTCTAGAGCCCATTATAGCTCCTCGATGCATCAGCATGTCTCATGAGACAAACTAGTGTCTGGGCATGAGGCCTTGACAAAATCGTATTTGTAGTCTTGGCACGAGGCCTTGGCTACGTGGTTATGATAGTCTAGCATTATGCATTCCATCATTATGAAAGTGGTTATTGATATTGCATGTGATTGTTAGACTAGTAGAATATCCATGTGAATAAGTAAATGGCATTATCTCATTCTACTTTTGCCATATTTTGTTGAACCTCATGTTTAAAAGGATTTTCTTTTAGTTATACATTACCTTAAATTTTTTTGTTTATTTATGAAAGCTTCCACTATATTGTTATCCTTACTGAGCATCTAAGATCACCCCTTTCAATGTTATAATTTTTACAAGATGTGATGAAGTATATTATAAATGACCTATAGGGATTATATGAGGGGATATGAAGACATGATGTTTTTTTAGTTTTGTTTTACAATATGATGTAATGTAAGAATTATGAATGTATCTAGTGTTTCCAAGGCTACTAATCTAATCGGTCTTTCGAGACATGATCTTTTTTGATCATGCCAATGTTACACAATAATTCACTAACTCTAGGTAACTGGGGTCGGGGCGTTACAGTTGGTATCAGAGGAAGTTTAGAACTTACCTTGGAAGCTATATTTAGATAAACTCTTATTAGAGCACATAGCCCAAAGATAGACTTTGAGGATTAGTATAGAATAACTTCGTAGAATTTTGGTATTATAGAGATTTTTTGAGTTTTCCGAGAAATACATCCCTGTCTGGAGACGAGTAGGTAAAGGAGGCTTTGGCATAGATGTACCTAGGGGTAAAACCCGAAAACACTGCTTTGAGCTAGACTCGAATGAGAATTGGTGCACGACAACAAGCCTTTTGCACTCTTGGTTACAACACTCCCGGGGGATATACATAGGATAATTCTACTTTTCATTAAAAACAATTATGAAGGGTTTATGAATATATACTTCCTAAAAGAAAACATTTCTTTTTATGATTATGGATTATACCCATAAATAGTTCAATTTATGTTATGTGTTTTACAAGTATGGAATTATTTATTTTGATTCATAAACTAATCTAGTTTATGCCATTGTTTAGAAATGGCGCCTAGTGGGAGGAATGGAAACCATATAAATGCATGCACTCCATGTAAGGATTTCCCTCCTGCTCAAGATAATTATTTTGGAGATGGAGATATAAATGGTGCTGATCAACTTATCACCATACTAGGATAACTCACTCAGGTTATGAATAATAACCTTACTTGTATGGAGCACCCTGATCCACAACATGGAGGATCAATATTATATATCTTCATGAGAAAAAAACCGCAAACATTTAATGGGGTTAAAAAATTTTAGTAGCTGAGCAATGGGTAAACTCCTTGGAAAAAATATTCCACGCCTTGGGGAGTAGCGAAAGGGAGAAGGTCATCATGGCAGTTTACCGCCTCACTGGAGATGCTGATCAACGGTGGTCATTGATTCAAAACACAATGGAAGATGACTAAGTATCTAATATGGAATGGGGAGAGTTCAAAGGGATTTTCTTAGAGAAATACTCCCCTCGTGACCATAGAGCAGATATGGAAAGGCAATTTATGAGTCTGAGACAAAAAGAGGATGGTAATGTCACAAAGTTTGAGGCTAACATTATAAGGATAGCAAGGTACGCTGCATATTATATCCGTAACCCAGGAAGTAAGATCGATCGTTTCTTTGATGGGTTAAAACCATTTCTCCGTCGAGCCTTAGTCTCATAATCTTTCTCGTCATATGAAGATATTGTCTCATGTGCTATCAAGACAGAAAAAGAATTCTCAAAATCTTATGACAATAAAGTAAAGCAAGAGAAGAAGAGAATGGTGGAACAAGAGACAGATACAGGGAAAAAGGGAAAGAATTATTTTCCATTATTCGATAATTGTTGGAAGAATCACCCCGGTACTTGCCTAAAAGGAATGGGAGTTTGTTACAAATGTGGAGAAAAAGGTCACCAGGCTTGTGATTGCAAGGGAAAGAAATAGGCTATCAATTTTGAATGCTACAATTGTAGGGAAATGGGGAATTATACAAATGAATGTCCTAAGCGTCAGGGAAACATACCTCATAAAAGGCCAAGGGATCAAGGACAATCTTATGATGTTACTACAGTTGAAGTGGAATAATTAATGTATTGGTTCTTTTGGACTCAAGGATTATATTCTAGTTATAAGAATAATGTGATATATATAAGGATTGTACTGCAGTACTTGTTGTTTTCATTATGGTTTTAATATGATGAAGGTAATCATATTTTTAGTATGTGACAATAATAGAAACTCTACTCTGTTTAGGGAATATGATGTTACAATTGATTTGGGAATTTACAGACCTCTTAGAGAAAGTCTGGACAGAGGTATTTTGGATAACTATAAAGGTTAGAATGGATTAAGTTTAACTTTGGATAATATTGTTTAATGTTAAAACATTTATTAAAATTATTTTTGGAATATTATAATACTATAGTTTTAGGAAAAGGACAACCTGCAGGTTGGGGGATATCCCGTCGCGTCGGACAAAGCTATAGGAATCGAACCCACAACCATAGTGTGACAAGCCTTTATTACCTACCACTAGCCTACAGGAAGTCCCTAGTTATTACAAAAAAGTTTTCCTAATCTAAATGGTATGTGATAATATTTGGAACCATATACAATTAGGATAAATAAAATATTTTTGAGTTCTGTTACCATTTGGAGTGAAAGATGGGTTTTTGGTAAAACATTTATTAATGAATGAAAGTCTACATGGAAAGTAAGTATATATACTTATGTTCTTAGTAAATCTCTTAAATAAATTGCCCAACTTTATGAAAGGTAAGTTAAAACAAAAACATTATCGGTTAACTTTTCCAACTGGGGATTCAATGACCATTTAACCAATGACAAGTTTGTGATTTTTTTGTGGTTAACATTCTCCTAATCCGGTTTTCTATAACTCTCCATCATACCTTGATGGTTTGTTTTTCTTCCATATCAATATTTTCATAGAATCATAGTATGGGCTATCTCGGGTGACCTTTGTACTTCTCTTTCTTTCTTTTAAAGTTATATTTTTATTAACCTTATTTCTGATGTGGGTTTTCCAGAAAGGTATTTTCTATTTTCAACCTTTAATTTTCAAAGAAAAATTTCAAATTGCGAGGATGCAATTTATTGAAGGAGGGGAGAATGTAACACCCTGCGCTTCCATGATACGCTTCTCTTTCAATAATGCAATATCTTGCATTGTACGCAAGTTCGAGATTCAAACACACCGCGACCAATCAAAATAGCCATTATGAATATTAATAACCACGTTTTTAAATTATCTATATTTTATATTTCAAAATGGACTTCATTTTTGGATTCGGAATATCGAAATTATCCTAAGTTGAATTTTTGGTATTTTTCTGAGAACTTCAAATTTTTATGAATTGTGAAAAATACATAAAAAAAATTTTTTTAATCAATATAATTTATAGTGATAAATAATAAAATTGAGTGGTTTAAAAGTATAATTAGATATATTTTTACCATTTTATCCAATGTTGTTCATTAGAATTAATTTCACTTTGAAATTGGACATAAACAATTGTCAATCTTTGGATATATATTGTTTCTTAAAAACACGATATTTGTTGTGACAACGAGAATTAATTGTAAAATTAATTAATGAAACTTATATACTTGGAATTTTTTAAAATAGACATAATTTTTTAATTCAGAATATCAATTATATCTTAGGGTGAAATTTTGGCATTGTTCCGAAAAACATCAATTTTTTATGAATAGTGAAACCACTAAGTGGTAGTTAAAAAACTGAATTTTCGTTTAAATGAAACATTAACACTTCTGTATTTTTATTTTCAAAAATAGGACATACATGATTGTCATTAGGAAGTAAAATGTGGTTCAATGGGATTAAAATAATTGTTTGGTGAATAGTAACTTTTAAGTTTAATTAATCGTGATTAAAGGTAATTAGTGATATTTAAGGAAAAATGATATTATAAAAATATGAAAATACCTTTAAAATTGTCCTACACTTATTGGATGAGTCATGGCCGACCAAGAAAATCCATGGGTCAACTTGGGGACCCCATGGAGCCACTTGGGTAAGAAAATGACATTAATAACATTTTATTTAAAGTAAGAATAAAATTGACACAAACATGAGTTGTTTTAGTAAAACAATTATTACATGGGGTTATATAAGGATAATTTTTTAGTATAAAAATTCATTGGAAAGATAAAAATATTTCCTACATCATGGTAACTTTTTTATAATTTTTAGACATTTAATAATTTAAAATATTTATGACACCATGATGATGCAGCGATTACCTCATTAATTAATGATTTAAATAAAATGAAAAGATAATGTAAAATCTAAGTCATAGATTTGTCAAAAACCTATTTTATGAGCATATTTATAACCCTTATCACCTTATCCTAGAAATATATAATTTTGGGACCTTTTAAATCCTAAAAGTACTTCAATATAATGTAACATTTCATTACTTTCCCAGAGTGCCCCTCTTCTCCTATTATAAAAGGCCCCCACCAATCCAACCTTATTCACACCTTCAAGCCATTTGGATAGGCCAAAATCTTCCCAAATAAATTCTAAATTTCCCTCTATTACTCCTAAAAGCCTCACATTGGGAATAATTCTTCCCAAGGAAGCCATTGGATCAAATCAAAAATAGTTACCCGATTTTAAGGTAATGTCTTCTCTTATGTTATTTTGTTTTATTTTGCTTCTCCAACCCTCTAAACTATTTTTATTTGTTTCTTTTGTTACAAAAAAAAGTATCTTAAATATAATAGGATGTTTTTATTAGAAGGATTTTATTTACACTTACACACAACTTCGTCTAATGGTTGAAGAACATTATGTTTCTGTGGTTGGAAAATTTCTGCCTCACGAAATGATGATTGTTTAATATTCATTTAACAACTCTAATGGTGGCCATTAAGATGGAACTAAATTTATATATGATATATATTATGTTTATGTTTTACTTATGATTCTGTATTTTTCATTTATGTAATACGTTTATGATTTCCATTATGGGTAAACACAATAATTTCACTTTAGGAAGTGCGGACTACCGCCCCCTCAAAGTGATTTGAATCGTTAATGCCATATGTGGGATGTATAAAGGATGGAGTAAATGGTATTATACATTATATTATACTTTAATTATAATATACCTTTATATCATTATGATTTCATTCTATTAAATACGAAATAGAAATGAAAGTATCGTTCATACGTACGTACGACTTACCGTCTCCATGAATGGTGCATTTCATTTCTTACCTCTAAATGTTACGTAATATTATGAATGAATATATATACTGTATATATATTATATATAGGATACCTAAATCATGAATATAATTCTGGATATAATGGATATTTTACCACATGAATAACTTGTAATGATAAGAAGTTTATTTTTAACTCAAGTACCAAAGATCGACAAAACGATCGTTATTAACTTAAATAATTACATAATGTTAATAACATGGTAATAAGTTATATGAAAGGAATAATAAACTTGAAAAGGTTCTTAATAATGTATAAATTAACTCTAGTTTATTATTTAGGAGGTTAAATAATGATCAAGTCAAGTCGGACACGAGGTAAGGGAACTTCTAAACCCAATTTCCGTTCTTTGGGTTAATCTCCTACTTCCAAATTATGTCTTGATATTATTATGTCTTATCTTGTGTTTGTAATTTATTTATGTGTACTTATAGTGAATACACGTAATATATATATTTTATTTAAAAAATTTATCTTCATAAGGGACTTCGTCTCAATCTCCTTTCATTGAGGAATATTTTGTTTTATACTCAACTTTATTTTATACGGAGTGTAAACCCCTTTGATGTTTACATTTATTCAAAAGGAATATTTTTTATACAAAGAGTTTTTACTAAACGACAAAAGGAATGTTTTGTCTTACATATGCGGCGACAACGAATTCTCCGCCGCCGTGACCATTATTTGAGTTTCAGCTTCATCTACAAGACCTATCTTTTTTTAAATGAAAAAAAATACCATGTTTTTATTTTTTTTATTTTGGTATTGAAAATGGTTTTGAAAATGTTTTTTATTATATCAATGTGTTGTATTGATATATTGTGATTGAAATGTGGAAATCTTATGTTTACTTTATTCTTGTTTTATGTGATATTATGATGTTATGGTTTATGATATGTGTAAACCTATTAATATGAGGAATGCATTGGACTTAATAAGTGACTGGTGGAGCCTGCTATAGCTTCTCGATGCATCGGCAGGTCTCATGAGACAATCTAGTGTCTTGGAACGAGGCATTGACAAAATCTTATTTGTATTCTTGGCATGAGGACTTTCCTACATGGTTTTGATAGTCTGGAATTATGAATTCCATCATTATTAAAGTGGTTATTGATATTGCATGTGATTGTTCGACCAGTAGAATATCAATGTGAATAAGTAAATGGCATTATCTCATTTTACTTTTTCCATATTTTGTTGAAGCTCAAGTTTAAAAGGCTTTTGTTTTAGTTATACATTTCCTTAAATTTTTATGTTTATTTATGAATGCTTCCGCTATATTGTTATCCTTACGTAGCATCTAAGATCACCCCTTTCAATGTTTTAATTTTTCCAGGATGTGATGAAGTGTATTATGAATGACCTGCAGGGATAGTATGAGGGGATATGAAGACATGAAGTTTTATTAGTTTTGTTTTACTTTATGATGTAATGTAAGACTTATAAATATATCTAGTGTTTCCAAGGCTACTAAACTAATTGGTCTTTCGAGACTTGAACTTTTGTGATCATGCCAATGTTACGTAACAATGCACCGACTCTGGGTAACTGGGGTCGGGGCGTTACATGAACCTTGACCTCATCTTTCCTTTCTTACCAAATCACATCACACTTTTCAATGGTGAAAATTTTAGGAAGACATGATCACCTACCTCAAAAGAGAGATCCTTCCTCTTGTTATCTGCATAAATTTTCTACCTGATCTGAGCTGTTCGAATGTGTTTCTTTATCAACTGAATTTTTTCTTCCATCCCTTCTACCAATTATTGTCCCATCAACTTCCTTTCACCTACTTCATCCCAAATAGCTGTAGTTCGACACTACTTTTCATATAATGCCAGAAATGGTTCCATCTGTATACTAGAATGAAAACTGTTATTATAAGAAAACTCAAATAATGAAAGAAGTTTGTCCCAACTTCTCTGATAATCGATCTAACAAGCACATAGTATATCCTCCTATGTCTAAATTGTTTGTTCTGACTTCCCATATGCTTGAGGATAAAAAGATGTACTAAAATTAAATTCAGTACCCAACGACTACTGAAGGCTTTTCCAAAAGTTAGATGTGAACCTAGGATCACGATCAGATAAAATAGAGAGGGTAACTCCATGTAACCTGACTATATATTTAATATAAAATAAGGAAAGTTGATCTAGGGAGAAATTATCTTGAATAGAAATGAAATTAGATGATTTAGTCAAGCGGTAAATAATAAACAATATTGAATTATTACCTCTAGGTGTCTTTGGTAATATCACAACAAAGACCATGGATATATTCTCTAATTTTCACTGTAGCACTGGTAAAAGCTGAAGCATCCCTTTCGGTAACATCTACTCTACTTTAACCTGTAGAAAATTCAAACAATTCATAGTAAAATCAACAATATATCTTTTCATTTCATCCCACCAGTAATACTCCCGAAAATCATTATACATCTTAGTACTGTCTAGATGAACTAAAAACGGAGAACTATGATCTTTACATAACAACTCTCTCTTCAACTTTGAATCACAAGGCACACACAACCTCTTCCCAAATCTCAAAACACAATCATTATCAATATTGAATTCATGTAACATACCCTTCTAAACCAGCTCTACCTTTTTCTGCAACTCACTCTCTTGCTTCATGTGCTTGCTTAATTCTATCTGATAGAGAAGATTCCACCGATCTCTGAAACATAATAAAAGAATTTCTACACCAAAAACATCCAAGACAAAATTCATCAAATACATAACCAAAGGATCAATTTCCAAATGTAACATGGTTAATGAAGCATTACTTTTTCGACTCAAAGCATGTGCCACTTTGTTTTCTTTTCCTCGGTAGTAGTGAATCATAAAATCATAATCCTTGATAAATTCTAGCCATATCATTTGTCTCATTTTCAATTCATTCTGAGTGAATATATCCATTAATATTTTTGGATTAGTATATATTTCACACATTACACCATAATAATGATGCCTTCAAATGTTTAAAGTGAAAACAACAACTAATTTCAAATCATGTGTAAGTTAATTTATCTATTGAGTTTTCAACTGACGTGAAGAATAAGCAATTACCTATTCATTCTGCTTTAGGACGCAGCCATATCCTTTCAATGAAAAAAACACTATAGATACCAAACTAACCATTCATGGAAGGTAGTTCCTATAATAAGGAATTCACCAATATTCTTTTCAATTTCTGAAAACAATCATCACATTATTTTATCTAGATAAAATTAACACCCTTCCAAGTTAGCTTAATCAAATAGCTGGACAACCATGAAAAATTTATAACAAAACATCGGTAATATCCTTCCAAACCAAGAAAAGTACGAATCTCGGTTACATTTGTGGGTCTTGGCCATTCTTCAACAACCATTGTTTTTGCAGGATCAAGAGTTATTCCATATTTAGAAACAATGTGACCATGGAAAAGAATTTTTTGCAACCAAAACTCACACTTTCTGAATTTCCCATTCAATTTATTTTCTTTTAAGGTTTGAGAAATAACCCTTAAATTAATTTCATGCTCCTATTTACTTTTAGAAAACTCAAAAATATCATCAATGAAAACTACCAAAAACGTATCAATGAACTCAAGGAAAATTCTATTCATTGGGTCGATGAATATAAGAGGTGCATTGGTTAACCCAAAAGGAATAACTACAAATTCATAATGGCCATGTCTTGTACGAAATGCTATATTCAGAATATTTGCTTCCTTTACCTTCAACTGATGGTACCCCAATCTGAAGTCATTTTTTGAAAAATATTGAGCTCCCTAGAGCTGATCAAACTAATCATCGATATGAGGCATATGATATTTCTTATTAATAGTGATGTTATTCAAGGATATATAATCAATGAAATACCTCATTAAACCATCATTCTTTTTAACAAATAAGACAGGATCACCCCATGGTGATGTGCTAGGTCAAATGAAACCTTTCTATAATAAATATTTCAATTTCTCCTTCAACTCTAAAAGTTCAATTTGATCCGTTCGATAAGGGTGTTTTGAAATTGGCTTAGCATCAGGAACTAAGTCAACAGAAAATTCAACGACCCGATCTGGTATTATTCTAGGAAACTCTTGAGAAAAAACATCAGGATACTCATTTACCATTTTCACATCATTAATCTGAACGGTTCCTCTGTTTCCAATAATATGTGAAAGTTAACATTATTTTCCATCTTTTAGAAGTTTCTATGCCTCTTGATATGTTATCAATAGTAAGGGTTCATTCTTGTACACAAACTGAATGACTTTATGAAAAGAAACTTCTTTAGACTTACAGTCATTCTGAGCATGGTAAACAGAGAGCCAATCCATACCTATGATAACATCAGCCTCTACTAGAGGTAAAACAAAAAGGTTTTCAAGTAGATTCTTTCCACAGATAAGGATAAGAAGATTCTTATAAATTCATTTTTCCTCAACATTTCCCCCAGATATTTTTACCACAAGTTCTGGAGCCATTCTTGAGTTGGAACTCCTAATTTACTAGAAAATTTTTCAGAGATGAATGATTGTGTAAACCCCGAATCAAACAACACATTGGAATAATCTGAAAAAACAAACAAAGTACCAGATACCACTTCATTTGATGGCCCAACATCTGCTTAAGTAGTTGCAAATGATTTTCCCACACCTTTCTACTTATAGTATGACTACTTCACATCATTATAGAACTTTTTCGGACACACTTTTTCATAATGACCCATCTCATTGCACTTAAAACATTTCACTAACTATAAATCAAATTTTTTCTTACCATTAACCTGATCTTTTCTAACGAAATCACGAGTCTTATTTTCCATATTACCACATCAGAAGCACTTTTTATAATTCAAAAGACATCCTCCATTATACTTTTTACCACATTTATCACAAAATGAAAACATAGTTTTCTTTCCATCAAACCTTTCTGAAGGATTATTCCCTTTCTCCTACCACCACGGTCTCTTCTTCTGTTGGTTGTCGTAGAACACTTGATCATCGGAAAACTCTATTTCCACCTTCTCGGAACATCAAAAACTATTTTCATAACTTTTGAACTCACAAGAATTTAATTCTCTTCAATATTTTGGCTTTAATCTTAAGTAAAAACGATTGATTTTACTATCAAGGTCTCAGATAAAATTTATAGCATACCCTGCCAATCGAGTGAACTTTTCTTTATAAGAAGCCACTGAGTCGTCCTCTTGTGACAATTTGAATAATTGTTTTTCCATCCTAAGTCGAAAAACCATAGGAAAATATTTCTCAAGAAACATACTTTGAATTCATCCCAGTCAAGGGAATCAATATCATCAGCGTCCCAGATATTTTAAACCATCGACCACCACTGATCTGCATAACCCTCCAAACTGTAAACAACAAGACTAACTTTTTGATTTTCTAAACACCCCATGTCATGAAAAATATTCTCTAGTTCTTTAATGCCCCCTTCAGCTTGCACAAGGTCAGATGATCCTCTGAATGATGGGGTATGTGGCCTCATGAAATGTTCCACCACTAACATGTTCCTCTACGGTTGATCTGGATGATATTGTGCATTGATACCCCCACCATTTATCGGTTGAGTCAAATGCGCCATTACTGCAACAAACTATTCAGTTCCAATTCCGACCATCTCAGGATGCGGATTTGGAAGGTCATTTCCTTCTGTATGCCTTCCAAGCACTGCTTCCCTGTTTCCTCTATAGAAAACCATTCCGAACAAACATGTCTTAGATGAATCAACATGGTAATCTTCAAGTGCTATATCATTTCAATTTGACCATAATGTGTAAAAAAATATTTTTGGATAATCATTTAATATAAAGTTAACTCTTAACGTTATCTAAACTGGCCTATGATACCAACTATGACGCCCCAGACATAAACATTAATTAATCTTGTGTTATTTCAATAATTCACTCTAAGGAAATAGGTTTATAGTTTTAGATAATTAGATCACAAATCATGCATTACATTCCACATTTTAACAAGGTGGTTACATCGAAGAGAGTATTCATTATTTTCACCAAAGGAAACATATTTAAAATAAAACATGGTTTCTTTCTTGAAACTTCCTGGACACTATCATCACATCATGTAATTTTCCCTTTACCAGTGAAAATCATTTCAAAAACATTGGATGAGCATAAAAAACTGAGTAAGGGATATAAAAATAAAGAATGAAAACAGTTGTCCATATATACATAAGAATCAATGAAATCACACTTTACTCATAAAACATAAGCACTATAGCATACCTCATGAAATAATAAGTTTTATGAATAAATCATAGAAATCATAAGACATAAAGGTAACTTGAGGCATTCATAACATTCTTAAGTAGTGAGTAACCATCATGGTTACATTTGGAATACCCATCACAGTATATTTCCTAAATCTATTCAGATAAACCATAGAGTTTGACTCCTTCACATTACCCAATACATTGGAGAGCTATATCGAGCTCACCCACCCTTATTTTATCATGGAACCACCCTAATTCATAAACAATGCCCAAGAACCATAACATAATAGTATCACATAAATCATGCATAATGGAAACATAACATTTCAACATTTCAATCACTAGATATAAATACAACACATTGACATAATCATAAAATTATCAAAAACATTTTCAATACAAAAATAAACGACAATTAAAACATGGTATATATTTTTCATTTAAAAAAGTTATGGCTTGTAGAGGAAGCTGAAACTCTAATAATGGTCACGACCATGGAGAAGTCGTTGTCGCCACATACCTAAGACAAAAATATTCCCTTTATCGTTTAGTAAAAAGCTTCGTGTAAAAAGATTCCTTTTGTGTTAAATTAAATGTAAAAATGGTTTATTAAAAAAAATAAAATAAGGTTGAATATAAATTGAAGAATGCCTCAACGAAAGGGGATAGAGATGATGTCCCTTACCTAATGTCCAACTTATTCTCATTTGTTCTTTATATTCATGAATAATAAACTTAGGTCAATTTTTAATTGATTATGGAAATAATATAAATTTTATTATTCAATTAATATCACATATTATCATGTTATAATAATTAGTTAATTATGTGAGTTCATATCATAAGTTTTGTCGATGTTCGGTACATGAGTCAAAAAAATAATCTTGTTTAAAGAGACTTGTCCTTGTAGTTATAAGTACATCATCTCGGGAATTGTGTTCATGATTTAAATATCATATATATCCAGTATATATGTATTTAATAATATTCAATAATGTTTGGAGATATGAAATGAAATGTACAGTTCATGGAGATGGTAGGTCGTACGTCCGCATTAACACTACTTTCATTTTTTTCATATAAATGGACTTTGAAAATAAATCAGAAAAAGATATATTATAAATCCAGTATAATATATATTTTATATAGGTAACATAAGTTTTTTAATTACATTATTTATAAATTACATGTTTTGCAGGAACGAGTCACATCACTTGAGGGGGAGGTAGTCCACACTTCCTCAGATGAAATTATCGTAGTTCCACAACATGAAAAGAATAACGTTGTGATTTAAACAGAAAATTCAGATGTATATAGAAAACATAAATATCATATATATCATATATAAATATAGTGACATCATAATGGCCACCATGAAAGGTATTAAAAGAAGATTGAACAATCATCGTTTCGTGAGGCAGTAATTCACCACCCACAGAAACAGTATGTTATTTAACCATTAGACAAAGGTGTGTGTACGTTTAAATCAAATCCTTCTCATAAAAAATTCCTAGTATATTGAGGATACTATTTTTTTTATGTAATAAAAGAATAATATTGTTATGGGGAGTGAATAAAGAAAATAGAATAAAGGAACTCGACAGAAGACATTACCTCTAAATCTGGTAACTCTTTTTTGATTTGATCCAAAGGATTCCTTGGAAATAATTCGGCCAAAAGTGAGGATTATAGGATTAAGAGAGGTATGTTGAGAGATAATATGAGTAGAGGTTGGGCGATACAAGGGTTTTAGAGGTGTGGTAAATTGGGTAGAGGTGGGACCCTTTTATAAAAGGGAGAAGGGTCACTTTTGGATTGTCTTGAAATATTACTTTATTATAAAATGGTTTTTGGATTTCAAAGGTCCCACAATGATATATTTTAAGGATAAGGTGATAAGGGTTTGAAATAAATTCATATAATAGGTTTTAGACAAGTTTAAGTCTTAGATTTATCCTTATCTTTTCCTTTTATTTAAATCATTAATTAATGAGGTAATCACTGCATCATCATGGTGTCATAAATAAATTTATTTATTTAAAGTATAAATATTATAAAAAAATACCGTGATGTAGGAAATTTCTTTAGCTTTATAATATCTATTTATATTATAATTTATAATTTATGTAAACAAAATGAATTTTTTTTACTTAGGATATACAAACCTTTGTTATATTTCTCTTCTTTTTAAAAATAATGTCATAAATGTCACTATCACACCTATGTGACTCCATGGACCCTAAATTTCCATAAAAATATTTCCATGGTTGGAAATGACTCAATGAAGAGGATTTGGACAAATTTTGGGGTCATTTTATATTATTATAATATTATTTTATTACCCTAAACTACTCGATTACTAATTAATCAAGATAAATAAAGATAATTACCGTCGTTACTATTCATAATGTCCAAAAACAAAAGAGTCTTAATTAAAAACATTGGACATCATGATCCCAAATATGGAATCCTTTTTTTAATTCCAAACATAGAAATTGTAGTAATTAATTTAAAAATAATTTTCATTTTCAAAACAAATAGCGTGTTTTTATGAAACAATATCTATCAAAAGATTGACAATTGTTTGTGTCCAATTTCAAAGTGAAATTAATTCTAATTACCACCATTGGATTAAATAGTAAAAATATATTCCATGTAAACTTTAAAAAAAATTAAAAATATAATCTAACAATATAATTAAATTAGATGAAAACGCAGTTTCGAAGTAAAATGTAGTATTTATCACTATTCATTAAAAAATGAACATTGTCACAAAAATACCAATACTTATTCCAAAGTAAATTTCATTACCTCAATTCTAAATAATAAGCTTATTTTGAAAAATAGAGCTTATAAAATTGACAAAAGTTATACCTTAAAATGGTTTTCCATCAAAAGGCGTTAAAACAATCTGTTAAAAATATTAGAGTATTATATGCTTAAGATTGGATTTATTCTCATTTTAAGCCTCTAAAACACTATCTAATTAATAAATAGACATAGATATGAAAATTTATTATTCATTACTTATTTGAAATGTTACAATTGAGTTCATTTTATTTAATTTGATTATAGGGAAGTGAAGGGTGGAAATATGATCTCTTTTTCTATGAGAAACTATAAAATTTCTTTAGGTTCTTAGTTTTATTCTCTCTAAAAATTAAATTAAATTTACGTTTTACTGCCATTTAAATTATATTTTTATTTTTAAACTGGTCAATTCAACCACTTATTTAATTTCCTAGTTGTCTCAACATGGAAAAATTACATCTGGTGCCCCAAAATATGACATATATCTAGAATTCCATCTAAATCATGGGTAAGGGTTTATATTTGTTAGGTCCACTATGTCAAATAACCTAAGGGTGGTGAATCAGGGTAGGATTGATTAAAAAATTCTCCCTTATGGATCTTCTTTAGTTGGTAGAAAAAAAACCAATTCTATCTTCCACCCGTAGAAATATATGAATATACTTGAAATCATGCATAGGACAGTTTGATTTTAACGTGGTTCACCCGCACTGAGCTATGTCCAAGAAGCATTAACCGAAAATATAATGATTTACCAAATTTACTAAGGCTCACTCCTAATAAAGAGGACAATTTTGTTCTAGATCATCTATGCCTAGGCTCACTGCCTATATAATGTTTATGGTCTACTCACTACATTCACAAGGGTCATTCCCTATGCCTCATTCAATGCATCACATCTGGTGGAAAGGGTCTCCGTCTTCCTCTTCCTCCGCTCACTACTCTTGGAATGGAATCCACACAAATTTTATCAACGTGTAGGTCAAACTACATCTATGGACATGTATGTCCCTTCATTTTCATAAATTCAAACATCCTAAACTATAAGTATGTTCTTTTTTGAAATCCATCCTTAGCCCATATATGAATTTCACCTTCCATGTTCTGCTAGGTACCAGAAAATAATTTTTCAAACTAATATTAATCATAATCAAGATTCCTTGAGAAAATAACTAACCTCGTTGTTCCTTTTAGTACTGTGTAGAAGGTTTTGTACGTGGAACACCACTCTGCAAACTTCTTATACCTTCCGCAAACCGCTACCGCCTCTGCATACCGTTGCCATCGCTCTGCCTCTGCGAACTGCCCTCCACCCATAAACTATTCTCTACTCGTATATTGTCTTCACATTGGCGTATCAGATCTCTCCCTTGACATACTAATTGTAGAATTATTTCTTTCGCATACTAGATATTCCTCCTCTGTGTATTGAGTCTTCTTTTAAAGGATATGAATCCCTGAAAACACCTTCGATGGAATTTCTTCAACACGAACCACTTCATGTTTCACAGAATTCTTCCTCGTATACCTTCTTTAAACATTTCTAAATTCCCAAACTCAAAATATGTTCCCTAATTATATTTAGTCTCAACAGTAATAGGTGGGATTAGAAATTTTTATATAGGCGATAATATCTGACAAATCCTCTAACACAATATTTTCCAGATCTTCGATCCAACTTCTACCTCATAACGATCCTCCTATTACCACAAACCACAACCCTTCTATCAAACTGCATTTCATACATAATTCACATATTGTCTTTTCTCTTATGTCTTCAATATCCTCCACCGATGAAAATCCATCTGCGTACTACACTTCCATCACCGCAATCATGGATGAAAACCATTTTCAGTTTCGTGAACAGCTCTGGCGTACCGTTCCCGCCGATCCGCATACCATTCCTAGAACATGGTATGCGATCTATGAATTGTGGTACACGGTTCCCATACAATTAAATTTTTATTCAACGTTATTAATATTGTTAAATCCGATTAATAAAATCTTTTTTTACCTACATCAATCTCCTGATTTTGTGCCCCAAAAATTCAGCAATCAACGGGAAACTTCTCCACCTTAAAAACATATCTTTGGAAAACACCAACTATACTCATTTTTGGTGTTCTGTCATTTTCAAAAAATATAAACACATGTAAAACATATAGAGAGGAAACCATAAAGTATTTTTTTAACAACAATCTATCCTTTTGGTTTTTTGACAAACCATCTCATAATAATGATGCACATTTTCATACCTCAATAATACTTCTTCTAACTCTAACCAGCATTCACTTCACGTGATTAAAATAGAGATCAAGGATTTAATCAAAACATACTCTAATCCCACATGATCAATGCTCAGCATGAGAAACTATAATATAAAGAAATGTTCATTAATTAATCATTTCATTTCGAACAACAACTATTGAAACCACACTGATACCAATAAACTGCTTTCAACATGAACCTCAGCAGTCATAATATATAAAAATTTATCGAACTCTTCTAGAATTATCCTATTTAATACTCCCCTAAGTTACAGATCCTCCAATAACTTCATCTCATCTTCAACTCCCCCTATCTCTCTGCTCAACTTAACAGATTCCCCCTTGTATTTTTTCCCCTAGAATAGTCACACTTTCACCCCGTTTATCAATAAACCTGATGGGAACTTCCTGGTTATCTTAAATAAGGTGAAGAAAACTTATCAAAACATTAGGGAAATACGCATCATACCTCATGGAGAGGGGGACCCACATCGACACTTTTTCATGTGCAGGAATTTGACTGCACTCCCAGAGCTTGTCGATGACATTCGAATTCTTCTTTGGGTAAGGCCTTTTTAGAATGTACACAGCCTGTTTTTATGTAGGAACATACTTCAAAATCATAATCCCTTGATCAAACTTCTCCTTGATAAAATGATATATGATTTTAATGTGATTTATCCCTGTGTTATGGAGTATATTTTTTCTAATATTTATTGTACTTGAATAGTTACAATGGATTCCGATAGGAGATTTGAATTCAATTCCCATTTCTTCAAGATGTTTCTTTAAACACAGTAGCTGCATGAATTCTTGAGTAACCGTAATATTTTCAGCTTCCGTGGTGCTCATTAAAATGAAATATTGATACCTAATCAACCATGAAATAGATAATCCGACAAGATAAAAGGAACCTCCTAATGTAGATTTCCTATCATATGGTGATATGTCTCAATCTGTATCTGTGTATCCCAACAACTATTGCTAGTTTTTTTCCATTATACATTAAAACAGAATCCACTATTCCCATTATATACTGAATTATTCATTATTACTACAATCATGGGGATCAACTTTGGATTTATTGGATACATTGCTTCTTGGTAAGTGGAAAATTCAATACCTTGCCTTGTCGCTGTCAGGTATGAAAGACTTCTAGATATTTTCCTATATTTGTTTGATATTAACTGCCTTGCCTTTATCATCCCTTGATAGCTTCAATTAGGTAGAAAATAGAGTCATCATTTATTAAGAATTTCCCTTTCCAAAACATCTCAAAAGCTTCTTGGAATTTTTATATTGAGAAATGAATGTTCCATTTATTCCATGCAAAAATTTTAATCCAAGGAAATTGACATCTCACCAATCATCAAAATTTCAACTCAATTATCATTTTTCAGAAAACATTATTCATTTGGCTTCATCTGATCTAAAAAATATTATGACGTCGACATAAACTATAACCATCATCCTTTGACTGTTGTAATTTTTGAAGTACAAAATGTAATCAACTCCACCATGCTGAAATCTAAGCTTCTTTATAAGATGATCAATACTAGAATACTATGCTCTTGGTTATTTCTTCAAACCATAAAAATCCTTCTTCAAACAATAGACTCTATTCTCATCTTCATGAATAAGAAAACCATCTGTTTGCTCAATGGAGACTACTTTCTTCTAGAACTCCATTAAAAATGTTGACTTGGCATCCATCTAGAAAATTTTGAACTTTATTTTTACTGATACTTCTAGGAATAATCTAGTTGTCTCCAACCTTGCAATAGGGGAAAATGTATCATTAAATTCAATACCCTCTATTTGATAGTACCCTTTTCACACCATGTGTTCTTTCATTCGAATCACAAAACTATTTTCAGTCATTTGATTTCAAAAGTATTATTTCTTATCTATGACATTCTTCTATGCTAGTCATGAAACAATCTATCTTTTCTGATTATTCTCAATTTGGTCAATCACTTCATTAATGGATTGAAACCAGTTCTCATATGCAGCTGCTTTATCAAAAAATTTAGGTCGTACCTTTGATAGGTTTGATTTTTATTGTACAGTCTTCATTCTACTTGTCTGCACTTGTGCTGACTGATCACCAATTATGATTTGCCTATCAATTTCACCTCTTCTCATAGATATCTAGATATTCACTGATTTATTCTCATTATCTGAGTCTTCTTCTGAATCAGCTTCTGGAGATGGTGTGTCTCCAAATCTTCTCATATCTTCATCACTATCCACCTGAGTCTGATCATGTATTTGCTGATGATTCTCTTCATTTTCTACTATAGTCACATCATGACATTAAAATATCTTTCCCAGCCACTAATTGAAGAATTTATATTTTTTTTTCCTTGAGTAACCACGAAATAATCTTCAATCCCCACTAGAATCAAATTTACCATGTTTCTCATCATTGAGGGAGAAAATTTTACCTCTAAATATTTTAAAGCACTTCCATGATGGATTCTTTATATACCATAACTCTTATGGATTCATCGCCTTTTAGGAAAAAATAATTCACTATTTGAAGTGTATACTGATTTTATTCCAAAATTTCTCCAGGATGACTTTGGTTAATGAGCATTTTTCTGGGATTATTGTTGACAATCCAATTTATTCTCTCAACTATTCCATTCTTTTGTGGAGTTATTAATGTTGAAAAATTATTTCTTCTCTCATGTTTTCTGAGATAATCCTAAACTTGGATATTTTTGAACTCGGTTCCACTGTCTATTCGAATAGTCTAGATTTTTTGACAAATCATTTTTTAACATTCTCATCGATATATTGTAATTCAACTAATAAATTGATTTTTTTGGGTGATTACTGAATCCCATTACATTATCATATTGTCATTAATGAAGAGAATATATTATATTCTCCTAGTAATACCTCTCATAAAAATTTTCCCACACACATCAATATTCACATACTAAAGAAATCTTGTTTACTTTTTCTCTTTTTGTTTATAGTTTTTAGAATTATATACCCCTATTGGATGGCATCACACATTTTAGTACGGTCACATGATAACCTAGGGAGATTTCAAGCTGTAACATATTTCCCCAGATATTTGAAGGAATCATGGCTTATGTGGTCAAGATGATTATTCTATAACTTGTTTTCTTCATCCTTAGACAGAAAAAACATTTCTTATTCTCCACTAACAAGGTAGATATTCCCTTTCATATGCTTTCCTTGCAAAAAAAATTTCACCATCATTTTCCTTGTTGATAAATAACATTTTTGAAAAACTTATGGCATGCCTTGAGTCACAAAATTGACTGACACTAAATAAGTTGGGATTAAGACCCTCTACAACCATGACATCTACACATCCCATGTATTTTTATCCAAACATTTCTTTTCCAAAACCAATAATTTTAAATACCTTATCATAAAAAAATATTATGATACCTTATTTATCATACCGGATTCCAGTCAATAGATCCTTATTTCCCGTCATATGGGATGTGCATCCATTATAAATGATCCATATCCCAATGTGATCTGATGTCTTGAATTCAATTTCGGCAACCACCGCTTCTCAACACTAATCTTTTTGACCAATGTCTTTGAAATCTTTACTGACATAGAATGATTATATTGATCTTCCTCATAATTTTATAGACCGACTTCGAGGTGTACAGGTGAAAATCGATTTTGAACATCCATATCTTTTGATGGTACATTTTTCTGCTTCTTATGAACAAGTTATATCTGCCATAGTACATTCCTATCCATTGTTAACGTACAATATATTTCCATATTTAATAATACTTTACACCTCAAACAAATACCATCAGATGATGACCTTTATTTTTACGATATATATGCCCACCCCTGTTGGTATTGTTCTCATTGGTACCACTTTGATTTAGAACATACATCTTGAGAGTGTCCCGTCTTACCACAACAATAGCATCTTATGTGAGGTTTACTCCCCTGTGGAAATGATACACCAGTTGTTGTGACTTGTGTTTTTTGAATCTTCTCATTATTCTTTATATCCAAATTTATCTTCAGTCATGGAGTGGGTTCTTATAGTTTGACTTGAACCATGACTGGTTTCTATTTTAGATCAATACCCATATTATCCTTGTCATTTAAAATTGACTGTTGCATCGATTATAATGGATCAATCTACTCGAAACTCATCATATATGTTACATGTTTGATCTTCTTTTCTTATGTAGATCCATGAGTTAGTAGTTTCTCAGGATCTTCCATTGTTCATCACAGATTAATGACTTCCTCTACTAGTTATTTGATATGTTTCACTTGATCTTTAATAGTTTCAGCAAAATTATCAATTTCTATTTTCTATTCTAAAATTTTGAGTTTGTACTCAACCACATTTAATGTGTGTTCTGGAATTGATGAAATTAACATTTAAATTTTTCATTTAGTTCATAATTATCTTTTACCTGTTGCTTCATAATGATTTTGGAATCACAAAAAAATTTCGTATAATTCATTGTTTTGGCTATCAAAATATCTACCTCTTCATGGGAAACTTTTTATTCATCCTGAAGATCATCTTTTCCTTCAATTTCTCCTTCTTCATTATCACTTTATTATCTTGTTAATGAATTTATGATTACTTACACCAAAGAATAAACTTTGTGATCCTTTTAGTCCTCTAACTATTCTACATAATATTCTTTAGAACATTCACCTTCTTTTGAAGGTAGATTATTCTTTTTGAATAACATTATACTAGTTCTTCATATCTCTTTATCATTTGATTAATACTTATTTTGGAGAATTGCATAATTTTTCTCATTTTCATCACCAAACTTATTAGGACACTTTTCTGTATAATTATCAATCATTCCGCTTCAAAATAATGCAAATGGAATTTTATCATTGAACTTCCATTCCCCCCCTCTACAGATTAGAGGAGAGAAATGACATGTTGTAATTCATATTCTCCTCCTCAGAACTGTCTTCAACATATATATTCTTCATATCCATGAATTCAACATCCTTAGAATTTTCCTTTTCCACTACATCTTTATCATCTTTTAATATATCATATTCTACAAAGGTAATTTGTAGGTTATCTAGTGTCATATATTTCAAGTCTTTGTCATCCAACACTGAGACTTTCATATTGAACCACGGTGGAAGATTCCTCAAAATACATTTGAAAATTTTTATATCTTCAATGAATTTTCCAATACCCCACATGTCTTCCACAATAATGTTTATCCTGTCGAATAATGCATCAACAGTCTCATGGAGATTCAATGTGAGGTCCTAATACGTGTTCCATAGAACCTACAGCTTTCCTTGTCGGACTTTCATGAATCCATCATAAATGTTAAATAAATTTTTCCACATTTCATGTGATGTTTTGGAGGACATCGACTTCGTATAATTTTCATTTGATAGGGACCCCCTAAAACATTGAGCCCATTAGCATCACCATCAAATTATGCTATTTCTGCTTCTGATAGAGCACCAAGACTGATATCGGCTGATATTACATGCATAGCTGCTATGAAGACATCCATCCCTACTGATTGGGAGTAGTGTTGCGTTTAATTATACCATATTTGAAAATTATTTTCAACAAATATCATAATTCCTTTATGATTTGCCACCTCTATTTCTTCTTCTAAGAGGGAAACACTAACGTTGAACCTTTCGCTCTGATACCAATTTGTAGGTCCACGAGGTCAGATACCCAAAGGGGGGGGGGGGACCAATGAATGAAATATTAAAATATTCTCCCTTTTGGACATTTTTTTGTTATTAGAAAAAACTTATTTCTCTCTTCCTCCCATTGAAATATATGAACAGTAATGAAATCATGCACCAGACATACCGATTTTAACATGGTTCACCCTCACTAGGCTACGTCTAAGGAGAAGACAAAAACAATGCGACGATATAATAAATTCTCTAAGGCTCACTACCAATAATGAGTACAATGTGCATGGTAGATCTTCTATACCCAGGCTCACTACCTTTACAAATTTTAGGGTCTGCTTGAGGCATTCCTAATGGACACTCTCTATGCCTGTTTTTATGGATCATTAGCAGTGGAATGGGTCAATGTATTTCTCTTCCTTCTCTCACTACTCTTGGAATGGAATCCCAACATAGTTTATCAACATGTAGGTAAAAAACAGTTCTTGGACATGTAGTTCCCTTCATTTTCATGAATTCTAACATCCTCAACTATAGGTAGATGTGGTGTTGAAGTCCCTCTTTCACCCAAAGATCATGTCCACCTTCCCGATTACTACCATGTACCAGATAATAATGTTTCCAACTGATTTGAAGATTACTCAAGCTTCATTGAGAAAACCATAAACCACTGTGTTACTTCACATACTGTGTAGCGAGTTTGGTATAAAGGACACCTCTCCAAATACTACTACTACATTCCGGAAATCGCTATCGCCTCCACATTCCACTACCTTTGCCCCACCTCTACGAACTGTCCACTGTCTGCAAAAAGTTCCCTATTCACGGACTGTCTTCACTTCCTCGTATCAGAGTTCCCCATCCACATACTTCATGTATAATTCTTTCATTTATATAGTGGACATTCCTTCTCCCCATACCGGGTGTTCATTTTAAGGGTAAGAATCCCTAAAAACACCTTCGACAGAATTTATTCCATGCAGACCACTTTAGTTTTCACAGAACTCTTCCACGCGAACCTCATTCAGAAATTTACAAAACCTCGGACCAAAAATATATTCTCAAATGATATTTTGTATCAACAATAATAATTTGGATTAGCGATTCTTATATAAGCAATAATATATGTATAATCCTTTAATGCATGTTTTTCTAAATCTTTTATCCAGCCTCTACCTCTTACTGATCCTCATACTGCCATGAACCGCAACACATCCAAGGGACCACTTTTCATACGTGTACAATGTACTTACTTTTATCTTATGTGGATGATCTATTAATCCAATGAAAACTCGTCAGCATACCACACATCCTTCACCACAAACTATCACTGCGAACCATTTTCTGTTTTGTGAACCACTCTAGCATACTGTTCACCCTGCTCCATGTACCATTTTCAGAACAAGGTACGTAGTTTGTGAAATGTGGTATGTAGTTCTAATCCTTTTCCATTTTTAATAAACGTTCAACATACTATTCACTCTTATGAATAAACGCATTCATTTCCAACATTATGCTCCTGATTTTGAAGATAAAAAATATTGAATACACTGGGAAACTAAACCACCTTAAAAACATGTATTCGAAAAACACCAACCATATTCATTTTTGGTCATCTGGCTTTGTCAACAAACACAACCACACACATAAAATACCGAGAATACACCTTGAGTTATTTTTTCACAAAAATATCAATTCACTGCCTTAATATATTCATGTAAATTTTGGGGGACAGTGTATAGTGAAACACCACCTCAGGACGTGAATTCCAATCATGGATTTGGAATATTGGTACCCACTTATTCTAGAAGAGTAACTTTATCTTGGAAGTGAGGTATATTGAAAAAAATACCTCAGAATTTTATATGAGGAATAACTTTAATTAATAACATTCAAGATATTATATAACATAATTAGTCATATGGAATCATCCAAATTACTCTTAGACATCGATTGTCTCCCGACACATTCATATAGCATAATTAGTGGCCATCACCTCATGTGGTCTCTATACCCTAGACCAAAAAACCCATTGATTCTTAATCCATAATGAATCCAAATATATTATCTACAATAACCAAAAATATAAGACTATAGGATATAATTTTACACTTATTCCAAGTGTACATACTAACCCACTACAACCCTCATATGATATAAAATATCAATTTATAAAAAATATCATAAAAGTTCAATAAAAAATTATAACATTTTTATTGTCTTCACACTCGATAACTTGAATCACATAAAAAAAATATCATTAAATTTTATAAAAAATAATTATGAATGTATTCCCATTGGCCCACCAAGGTGGGACACAAATCATAGTAATATATAAATATAAGTCTTCCCATTTATGTCTCATTACATAATGTGGGTCATCATTTTATTTAAGGAAAACCATGGTTCCAAGACATCCCTTTATTAAATACCTTAATAATGATTCTAAATTGAGAACATCGTGAAAAACAAATCTATAGTCATTCCATAGAAAATATATCTCTAGGGTAGTAGTATAAACATATAGAATTATATAGTCACTCCCATACCAAATCCATTGGTCACCTCTTATATGGAGATTTCATAGTCCCAAGACAACATTACGATAATTGTAATGATTGATAAGGAGAAATCTATATTTTCCCACCACTAAGTATATCTCAATCCATTTTACCATCCCATCATTGATTTATATTTTTTTGCGTATTCCTATTATTCTAAATATACCTTAAATATAAAATATCAGAGTCCATGGATCATGTTGAACCAATTACTAAATAATAACAAATCTGAGAGTTCACTGAAGCAAATCACTATAAAGAATTCCAATAGATTAATTCTATAATGGGATCATGAGATCCCAACTATGAACCTCAGAAATTTTCACAAACATGGTTTCCTATTTGGTATCCATCACAACAAATGAAATTACATGACCCATGGTGATGTTGTCAATAGGCGGCCCTCAAATAACCCAATCAAATAAGGACTGCTCATTCATATAACAATATCAAATAATTATTTTATGTTACATTTCCTAATATATTATTCAACTATTCATGTATCATTAATAAAAATTCCCATTTATTCACACATATGATACATAAAAATTGAAAAATAGGTTAATATATTAATGGAAATTGGCCTCATAATTATAAGAATTATCTCATGGGTAATAATGTGAAATTGTTCCTATATTTTGTTTTTGACTTGAAATAGAACTTTTTTATAATGTTAAGAGGTCATTAGGATTTTAAAAATGATTCTTGGGTTGCGAATCTGTTTTGAGTATGGGAGGTTTGGATCATCTCTCCCTTTAGTGGGGAAACAGTTTTAGTCATAAGGACACCATTATATATATAACTCAGGCTCGTGAATCATTCCCTATATCAGTGAAAACACTAGTTTTTTACAATTTATTTTTATAAAATGAAAGAAGATAATTTGAAAGGACTCTACATATAGAAATTGTAATATATATTATTTTATCCAAGTATAGAGAAACTCTATATTTTAGATACTTATAAGTAGAAACTCTAGAGTTTTCTGGAATCCAAGAAGTCACTGGGATCCTACAAAATATGGAAAGTTGTTTTGAATAGTTTTTATCAAGAATATGAAAAATGATTCTTATGGATACCTATTAATTGTATAAGAAGACACATTGTTTTTCTCTTCTTAATGGAGCACATTTTACCTTTTACGGTCATGTGATAAAGACTATATCATTTCCTTTCACGTTCACATCACCATGACCATGTGAAGGGACGTATATGTAATGCATTTAGGCCCTATGGTGTGTTATGATTAATCCTTGGAGAGGTGACCTACGTACCATATTTTATAGGAATGAATTCCCAAGTACTTTGTGTTTCATAAGTGAAGGTTGCGTGACATGACTAGTCCGTGCAGTTTAATGACATGATGTAAGGATGACATGCTATTATGTTTAATTTTATGAAACACGGGCTACAAGGTGTACACGTCCTAAAAATGGTTTGTGTAATATTAAATAATGGAAAACCATGTTTGGTTCATTAGGTTTATTATTAAATTAATTCTATAATTTAAGATTGACATTTTGACATAGTAGGATGCCCATGGAGGATTTCTACACTATAAGAGGAAAAAATAAAAGGACGAGGGCCATACACTTTGTATTTCTTTAATGGATCATCTGGTATATTAGTATTAATGAAATAGAATACATTTTTAGAAATTAAACCTAGTTGGGGGTCCATACATGTATGTATACCCTGATGTATAATCATAAATAGATGATAAAAGTAGAGTGTATAGGATGAAGAATAAACCTATATTGAAGGTTTGACGTGGTTGTATAACCCCTATATGTTTGTATTTGTATAAACAAGGAAGACCAGAATGGTTGGGCATTTCACTAAGTAGGAGAATCATAGAGGATACGTATACCATAAAACAGGTTGAATGAAGAGAATATGTTTGTCTTACACATTGGTATTCCCTAATGTATCATCTCTTCTAGTAGTAATTGTGAAGTATCAGATATGGTTAGGGATTCCATATAGTAGGAGGGACCTCGTGGTTCATCATTCCTGTTTGTAATTGGGTAGGGTTAGAACGTATGAAGAATGATAAAGCCTAATAGAATTCTCAAATCTGGTTCACATTAGAATGTGATCTGGGTGAATAATTTTTTGGGTTCCCAGAAGAGGGTCCCAAATTAAGTAATTTTGGGAAAATGATAATTATTTCCCAACTCAATGTAAGTGAAAAAACCAGGAAAAACATCTCAACTCAATATGGTTGGTTGTCAGTATCATATCCAAAATCCAATTTAA
The DNA here is from genome assembly GCA_963277665.1 of Viscum album. Lineage (NCBI taxonomy): Eukaryota > Viridiplantae > Streptophyta > Magnoliopsida > Santalales > Viscaceae > Viscum > Viscum album. The sequence goes on along the minus strand of OY728131.1, from coordinate 1,641,296,099 downwards.
ACTGACCCAAAAATATGTAGTGTGAATTTTAATATTTTTGGGGTTTAGTTATGATATTTTATTCATTAGAGAAAAGGTATAATAATATATCCCATCACTAATCACAACTATGGGTGTGTGGGTGGAGGCATCAAGTTATGGAGAGGCACTATAGAGATGGGCTCCAATGTAAGGGCATGGTTGAATTTTAACCACGGTATTATACATTGGGAGAATTGATGCCCATGTAATGGGATTAGGGGAACGTAGGACCTATGAAGGAGGAATTGGTGAAGGATAAACCTAGTATAAGGGCCTGGGCGAAGGATCACCCTAGTTCACGAGGCTTGAGTAAATAATCACCCTTGTATGAATCAATGAGGTTGAATGAATCTTGCGGATCCCTAGTATAATATACTTTCTATGACTAGGGTGTATGGAACCATGGTTAAGGAGACCCATAATATATAGGCTGAACGAATCTTAGACATCAATTTCACTCCAAAAATTCCTTGTATATCCCACTAAAAATTAAATGTGAGAGGGTCTATTTATATATCCAAGGGGAATAGGGTATTGAGTATCACTTTGGAGACTTCGAGAACAAAACTGGTGCCCAAATGTGTTTTTCACTAAGAGGATTGTGCAAACTACCCGAAACCTAGTCGATTGAAAAATGGGTGTGATATATTTGTAATTTGAACACAGGTGAATGAAATTTAGAACATAAAACTTGGAGAAAATACAAACGTGTGTCTACCTAGGTGTGAAATAAACATTTTACATGGAATGAAACTAATATTTTCCAATATTTATCCTACTTCAAACTAATATAACATATTTATCCCACTTTTCCCCATAATAGGTGTATTTAGAGACCAAATAATTCTAGTTAGATTCTTAAAATTTAATTATATCATTTTTGTAGAACTTTTTTTTCAAAAGAGAATTAAATAAATGTCTTAATCATATTTGGAGGTTCTCAACCCCATTCTACAAAAATTGGAATCATTTTTTATGAATATATTTACCTTTGTGTTTGAGAAATCGTGAAACTCATAGAGAACATATTTTTATCTTCATCATTCATAGCGATACATTTTTTCCCTTAATTGGAATGTGTCATTGGTTCATGAAATGTATCATGGCTTCAAAAAATAATATTTTTTAATAAATATTACAATTCCAACAAACATCTAATATCATGTCCTAATTCGACATCATTTTCTTGAAATAGAATAAATTATTTACTGTGACCATATTTAGGGTTGTTTTCATAAAAAACCCTAAAACAAATAATGTAGTTAATTAAATATTATGGATTTAAATCTCCTCATATTAATATTTAGTTTTCATATAAGAATAATTTATTAAGTGAGAGAATGATATTTTTTAGAAGGATAAAGATTCAATGATAATAGGAAAAATGAAGGTGGGGTTTTTTGGGTTTATAATAATAATAATTATAAGGATATGTAATTTTATGAAAATAACATTAAAATTATGACGAATACAATAATTAATATAGGGTGTCTCGGATACCAATAAAAACTTAATTAACATTGATTTGAATACTAGTGGATCACTAGAATCTAGGTTCCATGCCCTTAGGGATTCAATTCTAGTTATAGCCCAATTGACCTTCTCTTACCACACCTCCATCCATACTATGAAATGTGATACTACCTAAATATTAGATTTTAAATTCCCAATACTTAAAAAATAAAATTAGTGTATTTGTATCTACATAATCACCTATAATATGTAATATTTTTATCCCAAAAATTACATTATTTTCTATTAACTATTCCAAAATTCGATGAAAATATTCACCCCAACTATAATTACATGGGAGTTCATCACATTTATAGATTCCACTTACCCATAACCAAATGGGTGATCACATCCACCATAATTTCAAAATGATATTTTCTTCAATCATTACATTCAAATAATATTTCAATATATAAAATAGACAATAATCTATAAAGTCATCCCTATTTTATATTGAATACAGTCATTAAAAATATTAAAAAATCTGATAGCTCAATATATTTAAATTTATTATTTTTTAGATTTAAAAAAACCTAAATATATAATATCTAAAAATAAATTGATATAGCATCCTACCAACATATGATTTAATAAATTTTTAACCCTTATATTAGGTGTGGGTTTTTTCTAGTGATAATTTTCCCCCGTTTAGTCACCAAAATCAAAATTTAAAAATGATGTGCCATGGGATTTAGAGAATGTTGAGTTGTATTTTATTTCATATAATGCAATTAAATATATTATATGTAATAAATAATTTGTTTCTATTTACCATGAAATGATTTATATATCTCATTTTGGAAATTGATGTGAGAAGGGCATTGATGTATTTGGGTAGAGAAGACTAAACTTGGATTGTTGGTGATAAACCCATTATATTTGATGATTAATGACATAATCCTAATATATAATAAATTTATAAATATTGGAGAATCATTTATTATAATAGTAACATTATAATTTAATATCATAAATGGAGTTGAATGTTATAATTAAACAACACAAATTGTAAAAACAGTATATAAGAATGATGGACATGTTGTATTGTTATTGAAAAATAGATAGTGTTGTGCCAAAAAATCATGTAGTAATTGAGTTTAAATACTAATTTATTGGTTTTTTAGTACCACTTAATAAATAATTAAAATTAATTTATTAATGTTGAATATGTATAGTAATTCATGAATATAGAATTAACTTAATCACAGTAGTCTATGTTATGGAATACCATGTAAATTGTGATGAAATAGTTTGTTCAGTTTGGATTAATTCTATAAATTCATTAGAGATGATTTTAGAAGGCACAAATACATTCTTAAGATATCCTAATAAATTTTACATGAAATATAGATATTGTATTTTGATGAAAAAAATGGATAAATCCCATCATGGAGATTATTTTACCATAAGAAATACTTTATAAAGATGAATATGGGAGATTCATGAGGATGATCTTGTATAAGAATGATATTATCTATACATATGAATCTAGATTAATGATGTATGATCCATAAGGATTATTATATCATATGGTTTATCATATAACTATTAATTCTTTTACATCATATGAATGTATTCAAATGTATTGTTAATCCTCCAATGATTAGTTTTATAAAAATAATTTTATCCTTACATAATTTATATGTTTTATAAAATTCTTGATTTTAAATAATAATTATATATAGATATTGTATGATATATTATCAAGTGTTATTTACATCATGAAAACATTTTCAATCATGTGATACATGATTAAAAATTATTGGAGATTGTATTCGATCATTGGAAAAGATAATAAAAACAATAATGATAATTTAAGTAACATTTTAAAGACTAAAAATATGTTTGTAGAATTTTTAATTACTATTAAAAAAACAGTTAATGATGAATATTATACTCCTTAATTTTTTGAATATCATGGTGCTATTTATTTCCCTGATTCGAAACAAATTTAGGTAGATCAAGTAGTCTAGTTATTTTATTAAGTAAAAAAACCTTATGAGTTTACCTAAATAATGAATATAAAATTAAGTGATAATGAAAATGGAGATGAGTTATAAAGATGATAATGTTTCCAACATGAATTTGGGGCCTTTTCATATTTAATTGATTTGTAATATTATATATTATAAGTTGTTTTTATCTAAATTTCAAATAATTGAATATCATAAAATGTTTTGGGATTCATGCATGAGAATATGGTATTTGTATGATACTAATATAGAATATAAATTCAATATCAATCTATATATGGTTCTTATACATGACATCATTCTAGAAATGGAGTACTCCAACGTGAAACCATGATTCGTCTCTATTTTTTATTGATTTAGAGAATATTTAAATCTATAGTTTATGGAAACATATTTTCTTGAGAAAAGAATCACATGCCCACTATAGAACAATTTGTGATTATTTTGGCTAAAATAAAGTGCTAAAATGATAATTAAAGAGAATTAAATTTATATCGACTAGGATTAATGATCATGAAAATATTTTTTATGTCGGAACTTTTTTATATTTGAACTAAAGATCATGGGAACCTAACATTGGATAATTTATAATAGTTTTTTTTGATTGGAAATATAAAAAATTGCCATTTATTTTATTTATGGATACTGAAAATGAAATTATGAATTTAATATATAAAAATTATAAAAGTGAGAAATAGAAAAAATATTAAAGGATTGGTATCTAATGTTTCAAGAATGGATTTCAATGATTTATTCTAGAGAATATAGAAATTTAGTTATTATATCCAAAGATAACTATAGTTGTAGTGGAAGAGAAATGAGAATACACTACATCATGAAGTGATGAATAACCGATATTACTATGACTATCCTTCCTTGAGAACTTTATTTAGGTTACTATGAAGAGGAGGAAGAAGAAAAATAGGTTTAGCCGTCATTATTTTCAAATACTATCCAAATAGAATAATAAAATAAGTTGTTTTTGAGGCCTTGTTATTCATGGGAACTAAAAATATTGTCTGCACATGTTTTCAGTTTTATGAATTTTGAGTCTATGAAATCCTAAAATTAGCATCACAAGAAACCGGGAATCTATGTAAATATATTCATAGGTTGATTTTCATGGGTCTATATTAAAAATGTTCATCCCATAAAATTAACTAACTGTTAAGATGTATATAATCTCTTATTTATAAAGATACATCATTAAACAAGATGAAATATCTTCTTCAAGAATATTAAGTGAAAATAATTCTAGTTCGTATGATTATTGTTTGATGACTGTGGTATCATTATATATTCCCTTCAGTTGTGTATTGTAGTGAAGTAATCTCTTCATTGTAATATGGGGACCCTAATTTTAGGATAATCCCTAACAACCCACTTAAATTTGATAATAATATTACTAGTGGATAATTCAAACTTGAATGAGATTTGAACATGAAAAGAAGTATATTTCCCACATTGGGTTCGAATCTTGTCTAAATATATTATGTTGATATGGTTTCTACATTATATATGTCATGTTGTTGTGGAAGGTTAGGAAAAATATTAATCAATCCATTCATATAATAATAGATATCATGGGTTTAAATATCAAAGGGGTTTATTTATGAAAAGATGATTTAATTTTTTTAAATATTGGAAATTAATGATTCATCCCCCTCTCAGGTGTGTCTAAACAATCCATTCCAACATAAAAAACTATAGATGTTGTTCCTTCATAGTTATTCAATAATGAAATTAATCCCTATTTAATATATGTAGACCAATCAACAAGACATCCTATCAACTACATAGGGTTATATTATGTCCAATAGAAAAATAAATGAAGGAATATATTTTGATATTAACATTAAAAAAAACAATGATAATTATTTTTATATATAATAAAGTAAATATTCATTTTATAGAGAATCTAATTTAAAAATGATTTTTACTCTTATAATTTTTTGTTCCTATAGAAACAATTTCATCATAAGTATTTTATTATAGTATTTGTTATATCGTATTTTCCATTCATAATTCAGGTTTTATAATTAAATAATGTTCATGTTCCATTCCTCACACTATAAGTGATAAGTTATTTATCACATATGTAATTTTTTTACTTGTAGAATAAATAATTTTTAACAACAAGAAAAAATAATATAGAAATCACTTATAAAATTGCATATTTAATATTTTTACTTTATATGTCCATGGTATAAAATTACATCACCATAGGTATGCACATAAAAATCAAAAATTCTGTACTAATATTGACCTTATAGTTTTATATATATTATTTTAGATAAATATAAAAACAAAAATCCAAAAAAAAATTATATAAATATTTTTGAAAAATAAAAGGTTATTTTCAATATTTTCCTAACACAAAAGGTTTACATTCAATAAATGATTCTGTTTCTTTAATAAACAGACATAGAGGCCCATAGACACACAAAAACCCACACATACACATATATATGTATATATCTACACACACATAGAAATATATATGTGTTTGTGTGTGTGTGTATCTCTTTGTGTGTGTCAGTATGTAATTATATATATATACGTATATATATTTTATTTTACCATATGAAACATATCAAAAATTGATCACCCCACCTCTGAATTAGTGTATACCACATCAACTATGATGATTGAATCATTATTTTTCTGGGAAGTTCCATCACCCCATATAAGTGGATTGATTTTGAAGTCCAATTATCCTCTCCTAGATATGGAGGACGAAGTACCATTTTTACATTCTATTTTAAATAGAAAAGTGATTAGAATTTTTTTTCACTTCAATATTGGCTGTTGAATTGAAAACCCTACTAGATCATGTATAGTAATTTAAAAATATAGATCATTTTTTTGTAATTTTAATGGGAGAAACTATTTCCATTAGTATGAAAGGTGACAAACAATAAATCGAGAAACCATAGAATATTTTCATTGAATGTTGAACAATCCTCATATTCTGGAAGGGGATAAATGTTTATGGGGGAACTATAACTACATTGAAATAAGTAAAATGATTTATGATATGAATTAAACAATAACGCATTTTATTCTACGGATATGATGTGATGAAGCAGAAACCAATAAATTATAAGAATGGTTTAACTATTCCAAAACTAGAGAACTGAAGCATAACTTCCACCCATTTGAGGAATTGATAATATACCATTAGTTCCTAGGTTGAGTATAAATATTACTTTAAGTTAATAAGATGTATATTTTAGATAATAGCATTCACTTGGAATTCATTTTTGTATGTGTGAATTTCTTTAGATACATTCCATAGAATTCATATTTTCATGTATGATGTTAAATTTCCAAATATAAGCAATTTTATAAATAAATTATTTATAACCATTTATTATTTATTACATTATATGGATAAATATGTCTTATAAATCTCATTACTACATTTAAAATTTCAAAAAGTAAATTATTTTTAAATATTCAAAAACTATTCATAATTTTTATCAAGGGAGGTGCTTTCAAATTCAATTATGATAAAAAATAAATTTATAAGATATTTAATAAATAAACTAAAAGCATTTTTGTTTTTATATTATGAAAAAAACTCATTGATTTTTGTGGTTCCTCATGTATAATAAATTAACTATTACTCCATTTGCAATGTTAAGATCTGCATGAACATTTTTTGAATCAAATATAGTAATCAACTGATACACTTTTTGATATTTGTGAAGCATTTTAGTGTTTTTTGAGAAATATAATTATTAGGTACTAGATTATGGAAATTAATATATCATGTAATATTTTATATATATGTAATTTTTTATTCACCTACATTTTAATTTTTTTTAGTAAAATATGAAATGACAATAAACACTTGAAATTAATTTTCCCAGTCAATTATCTATCTGTGATCAATATGGAATATAATTGTTTATGATAAAATTAAAATATTATAACAAATAAAGGTCATATAGAGATACAAAAACCTTGAATGAACTTCTGTTAGTAATTATTTTGTCAATTTTGATGTCTTCTGTGTACAAAAATTGAAATAAAAAATTTATATGTTATTTATATTACATTGAGTGTTTATTTCCAACATGTGAATTTTCATGAATTTATTTCCATCTTGTTTTCTCTTAAAGTGCATTTAATTGAAGTATTATTTATTGTGGTATTAATCATGAAAAACGTTTTTCATAAATGAAATTATAACAATTTAGATAAATAATATGATAGAGAATTATGGTACTTAATTGAGAAAGATATAAAAAATTCATGTCCATTTTTTAAAAAATCAAACATAAAATAATCATTAATTTTAGTGAATGTTTTTTGAGATGAGTTATCTATGATTGACATGATTTTTATGATAGAGCTGAAAATGATGTCATACTCAATGAAATTTTATTATTATTCACATGTTCAATAAAGATAAAATAGAAACATCCATGTACTTTATAGCATTAATTCATGTTCACATACAACTAATTATATATTATTAACCAATTTTTTTTTCAATGATAAAAATGCACCCAGGTTCACAAAGAATGCTAATTGATAATATGATTTTCAAAATTATATTAGTGGTAATGATATTATAGTGTTTAAATTTTATGTTAAAATAAAATTTTCATTTCTAAATTAATATTATTAATTTTATTCTATATAAAATGTAAATAATTTATTCATAATATAATTCAAAGATATTGAAGGGTTAATAAAAATAATTTTAATGTATGGAATATTTAAAAAATGACACATGCATGGTTGATATTTTACAAATACATATGTTCAGTTATGATCTATACTTTACAATTTGAAAACATATATATATATATTCATTTTGAAATGATATATTTAAATGATATAAATTAACATATTATTTTATAACAGTTTCATATTTAATAATAATAACTATTATTTATTTAATTTGATATATTAATTTTTAATGCATAAAATGATTGTAGCATGAGTCTATTTCATCTCAATATCCCCATATTTCATTTGTATATCTTAGATAGATCTTAAAATAGAAAAAATAGACATTTAATAATATATAATTAGAATGATTGTTGAAATTATTTTTAGAAGATTGGTGATCCTCAGTTGAGATGAACCAATAAGTAGTGAGATATAACTCTTAGGAAGAGTTAAGATATAAAAATCATAAATCTTGAAAACTATATCATTTAGTCCTATATGGAACACAACCAAGTGTTCATGAAAATTGTCTCATTTTGAAATTATTTTTTATCAGGTTTTTAAAATATTTTAGAATTTAAGAGAATAAAATTTCTATCCTAAATAATTGTTTATTGAGTATTATATTTAGTGGATTCAATTGTAGATGAAATAAATTTCATATAAATAGAAGTCAAAATTTTAAATCTCATTTTTTTATGTCGATAATAAATTATTATCTCATGTTATATTTTATCATGATATCCATTTCATTATGTTTTTTTTAAAATTTTCATTATTTACACTCTTATAATATCATTTATAATATGGTCAAGTACCTAAAATAATGAGATTTATTTTTAAAAGAATAAGGGAATAAATTATATCTTTATTAAAATTTATCATTTTTGTACTTAGTGAAAAACATTAATAATTAATTTATTTGATCACATAATTAATATACAAATATTTCTTAACAAATATATCCCTTTCCTAGGATTTCTAATTTTTAGAATATAATATTATTCAAGGACTCATTATTCAGGATAATGTTAGTTGTGTCACTTAGGTGAACTTCCTAATCAACTAGGACGTGTTGGTGATTATCTAGGTAATCATAGTGGTTGTATAGGTGATCATCTCTAATTGAAGTTGATATTTTTAGTTCTTAAATTTTTTAAAATGGATTATTACTTACAATAACAATGGGTCCATTGTATATACCCACATAAAGATAATTATGAAACCTCAAATCCTTTTTTGTTTTATAAAAACATAAAGAAATTATTTATTGGATTTATACATTGTAAATACTAGAGAATATTAATTTTCCAGTCAAGGTTTTTTCATATGGTAGAAAAAAATTTAAACAATACTAAAATATTTTTTTTTCAGGGTATGTTCTTATGTATAATTATAAATATTTTTTAGCATTATTGGTAGAGAAAACATTCAATTCGAATTGACTGTGCATAATAGGGGTTTGAGTAATAATCCTCTTTCTTGAGGGGTTTTTTTTATCTAAAATTATAAAAATATAATATTTATTCTACAAATTTTTTTATTATTTTATCTTTTATTATTATAGTTATAATTCCATAGGATAAAAATATTTTATATACGATTTACATTTAATATATTTCAATAATATTAATAGGAATGTTTCCTTTTTATAAACATAGGTCTAAAATAAATCATAATTTTTATAATGGATTAATATTTATCTATATTTTATAGAAGTTAATTTAGATAAAAATAAATGTGCTACATGATTTTTTATATTACAAGTACAAATAAATATAGTGGATATGTGGATATAAAATTGCAAATTTAATTAAAATAAAAATTAGTATTTTTGAAAGAATTTATATCTTTATCAATAATAATATTGTGTATAAATTATTAAAAACATTTGAATTGTTCATGAGATAAATCTTCAAAAAAGGTATTTATGTGGGAAATAAATGTTTTCATTGAATGTATTTTTAAGGGAATGCAATATAACCACTATCTAGTTGAAAATTTATGGTGTTGAATAGATGGATGACCCATGAAATTTGTTTTAAATGGGAATAGTATTTTATTGTCTAATGAATATGTGTTTAGGAAAGGGGATTTATACCTAAATGTATATGATATGTACTATAACACCACGACCCCAAAATTCCCGATTTGGCGCATTATTACATAAAAGTGGCATGATCACGAAAGATCAAGTCTCGAAGGACTGATTAGTTCAGTATCCTTGGAAGTACTAGATACATTTATAAGGATTATATTAAATCATAAAAATGAAAAACTACAAAAACATTGTTTCCATAGACCACACTCATATCCCCTCAGACTATCCCTATAGGACAGTCATAAAATACTTCTTCACATCCAGGGAAAAATAAAACACAGAAAGGGGTGAGCTCAAGTGCTCAGTAAGGATAACAATATAACAGAAGCTTTCATAAATAAGCATAAACATTGATAGAAATGTATAATACTAAAATAAAAGGCATTTAAACATTAAAATATTTATAACATGGCCACGATAAACTCAAATAATTCCATTTATATAATCACATGGATATTCTACTAGTTGAATAATCACATGCAATATCAATAGACACTTTCATAATGATGGAATGGATAATGTCAGACATTCATAATGACATAGTGATGGCCTTTTGGAAAGACTACAAATAAGAATTTGTCAAAGCCTTGTTCCAAGACACTAGTTTGTCTCATTAGACCTACCGAGGCATCAAGGAGCTATAACGGGCTCCACCTATCACTCACTAAGTCGAATGCATTCATCATATGAAAAGGTGTAAACATAACTTAAACACTCATATTAAAACAATCATATGAAATGTAAATACTTTATCCAAAAACCATGAATGGTGTAAAAATAACACATCCGCAGTCAAAAATATCCCAAATCCTTCAATACAATATTGAAGTTTTTTATCATAATAAATCATCTTCAAAAAAGCTTAAAATCTATCAAAGGATGTTGAAATAGATGAAATCAAAACCTTTTTTCAGAAATATCTATTTATATTTTGAAACAAATTAAGAGTCAGATAATTTATAAAGAAAATATATATTTTGAAAATATTCTTATAAGCTTGTAATGGAAGCTTTGATGATGTTATAACGGTAGAAATATAGCCACACCCACGGTATAGTTTAAAAAAAGATAGTCTTATCTTAATTTTGTCTAGAAGGTTATAAAGGACCTTGTTTGGAAAATGATGGAAATATTCCTTTATTAAAATCTTATAAAAGTCAAACAAGGTTATAAATTACTTTAACCCATTGTCTAGTAAATATTAATAATGTTTTTAAATATATTTTTAAGAAACATGCATGTGGATGATAAAGAGGTTCCAGTAGATAATTACGTATAAAAAACCTCAGATAAAGAAGTGATTATAGAATTAACCCCTAACATATACTTTTTCTTGGTCTAGTGTAGGTTAACCTATATAATAATGGTTAAATAATTGTTATTAATTTATATAAGAATGGTATAAATTAATATTATATCTTATATGATCTTTTAACATTTCTTTGTAAATAATATCATAATATTATCATTGTTTTGGGTGTTAATGGATTCGTTTTCCATTATATTATTTTTCTTGTGAGTAATATTTGTTATGGATTTGATGTATCATATTAATATCAATAATTATATTAAGTCTTTAAAAAATATTTTAAATCATAAAATAAAAATAAGTCATGAATGGATATGATGGGGAATGAATCTCATCGTGTTCGTGGAGACGGTAATCCGTACGTACGCATGAGCGACAATATCAGTATTTTGATATTAAAATAAAATTTAATTGGATAGTATATGATATATAAGTAATAATTACCATGTTATATTTATTATTTACATCAATTACACATCATTATTATACCCATCAAAAGAATAATGTATTGAACAACAATTACACCACGACGTGGAGATGGTAAGTCCTACGTACGCACGTATGGTGAAATTTTATTCAAAGGATAGATAGAATAATTAATTTTGTTTTAAAATATTTATAATAACATAAAAGTATATAGAAAATACTTGAGTGATTATTTTATAATGGAAACAACAAAGAAAAAGGAAGTGGAAGAAGAAAGGAACATGAAATTGGTGATGGAATATTTACCTCTTCTTCACGTTCTTCTTTTTGATTTGATCAAAAGTGATCTGTAGGATGGATTTATGACAATATTAATGCCTCTAGGATGAGAGGAAGATTGTTGAGAGGGTATTTTGGCAGAGGTTGGCAGAGATAAATGGCTTTGACTGTGTAAAGTAGAGAGAAGGGGGAGTGCCATTTTATAATAGGGGTGAGGGGCATCTTAGGAAAAGCTAGAAATATTATTTTGTAATAAAATAATTTTCGGTTTATAATGCCTAAAAAATGGTTTTTTTAAAGGATAAGGTGGGTATGGGTAAAACAATACTCTTCCTATAGGTTTTAGATAGATTTGGGTCACTATATTAACTTTATCTTTTAGATTTAACTCTTAGTTAAGTAGTTTAACATTTACCATGTCTCATTGTATTTTTATATTATATAGTTAATAAAAATACTATATACATCCAATAGACCCCAAATTGGTTAATTAATGATACCACTATAATTATAAAATTCCTTAGATTGAACCTTAGAATTTTAGGAATATAATATCAATTATTAATATAATATTTGTTTTAAAAACTCTTTTATGTCAATTTTGACACTATTTGGTATTTTGTTTTTGCTAAATTTATAGTAGATTTATTACTTCAAAAAAATCATGTTACCAACCCTAATAAGTCATATTAATCTATAAAAGTATTTTAATTCATAAAAAGTCTCAAATCATATTTATATGGTTATTTATACTGTCAATTATTTCAATCTTTGGTTAATTAGGTAATTATTGCATCATCATTATGTCATAAATAAATTAAATTATTCAATGTCTAAAAATATAAATAAAATCCCATTATGTTATAAATATTTTTAGCTTTTTAATTAATATTTATAGTCTAATTTATCTTATGATTAACCCATTATTTAAAATGTTTTAGTTATTAAACATTGATTTTAACCCTTTTAACACTTCTTTGAATTAAATAATAATAAATGTACTATTCTAATCCATGTGGGCCAAAGAGGTTTATATATTATTCCTAAGGTTTTTTTTGGTCGAACTACACTTATCCAATAGAATCAAGGCATGTTTTAGGGTAATAATAAAAACATTTTTACCCTTAATTACCATATTTACTTTTAACCGTGGTTAAAAAAAGTAAAATGTTACTATAAACCAAAAATTATTTTCATCTTATTGATCCACATTTAACTTACTGATATCAACAGTTCCACTTGGATATTTTAAATTCCGCTCACAAAAGTGGTAAGATTATGTTTTATGTGAATTTAAAAATTCTCTTAGGAGATGGGTAAAAGACGGTAAATTGTTCAATAAATTTTTTAAATATCTAAAATTATTATAAACCGACTCCAATTAATTACATCGAACATATATAGGAATTATTTATTTATTTTGACCTAAAATTATTTTAAATAAAATAAATAATTATTTAAATAAAAATTTTGTTTTAAACTATAACTCAACGGTTTTTTACTGTTCATCAAAAATTGAATGTTTTCAGAAAAATACCATAAATTCACCCATAGAAAATTTCGATCTTCCGAATCCAAAAATGAAGTCCATTTTGAAGATAAAATCTATAATATTTTAAAAAGTGTTTATTACTATTCATAATGGCTAGTTTGATAGTTTGTGGTGTGTTAGAACTCAAAGTTGCGTAAAACGCATGCTACTGTATTATTCAAAGTGAAGCGTACCGTGGAAGCTTGGGGAGTTACATATACATTATTAATTGATATGTAATTTCTAACACTCCATTAATTGATTTTTAGATAATTTTAATTGAGTTAATATGTAATTATATATCAATTTCAAATCCCTAAAATCTTTTGATAGTGGGGAATATAATTTTACATAAAAAAAACGGTTAAAAAATATTATTTAATATATTTCATAATGATACCGATTTAAAATATAGAATTTATATATTTTATCTATACCAAAAAATTTAAACATTAAATTTTCATTGAGATTTGTTCTTTAATGTAAATAATAAAATAGAAAAAAAATCATTTATTAGAGTAATAATTTTTTATAGTTTTTTAAAAAATATAAAATCCATGATCAAAAATGAATTTTAATATGGGATCATGCGATGTTGTTTCCTCCATAATGAAAACACAATCCTACTTTAACTATAGAAAAATAATATTTAAATATTTCAAGGATTCCGTTAAATATAACTATATGACTGATAATATAAATATTCTCAGTTAATAGTACTCTCAAAATGAATGGTTTAAAAATTATAAGTCATTATTTTGATTTAAAATAAATGGTTAAATACATATCTCTACTCATGGAATCAATATGATTATGAGAATAAATTATATGGGGAAACCTAAGTCCAATTATATTTGGATTTTGATAAATATATATTCATTTAACTAGTTATGAATAAAAATAAAATTTTTATTATTAATTATATTATTAGTCACGTTATTTATTTGATCTCATAAACATGTTGATGATTATTGAGATTGAAATATGGGATTATTGTTCCTGATTCCATATTGTTGCATTAAATAAAAAGGTATGGAAATTTGGCAAAACAAAATGACACTCATTGGAATTTGAAATAAATATCAATATAATACAAATTAAAAATGAGATGTTACATAAATGCGGTGGTGTACACATTTTAATAAGTAAGATTATTATCAAAGGAATCAACCAATATAATCAGAATAGTTTTAAAACCTAATGGATAATCAATTGAAAAATTATTATAAAAAATAAATTTTCTATTATTTGGTATTATGTAATATTTTTTCTTCATGCATTTGTTAAAATCCATAAGATCAAAAAAATATAACATAGTTAATATTATAAGAGGAGATATATACATAGAAATTGGGAAATATTGCTATTTGTAACCAAATGAACTTATGATATATTTATTCATAGCTGTATTTTATTATAATTAGATTGATATATTTTTATATTTCCCATACAAAAGAATTTAAAACAAATATATTCTTTAGAAAGGGAACTTTTTTATCATTAAAATTTTTACTCCTTATATGCATGAATGAAATGTTTTTTTTTGTAAAATTTTTTTAAAAGGTTTATGTATTATGAATATAAATAATAATATCTATAATATTTGATATAAATTTTATAATTGAATTCTATAAAGTCAACATACCTTTAATATATTATACTAAGGTATATAAATTTAAAATACATTGAAATACTCAACAATGACAGATTAGTGGCATTTTTTTTACCATAAATCATTTGATAAATGTTAGTATTTAATTTTAGAAAGATGAAAAATTATATTTTTGGATGATTTGGAGGAAGATTTAAAAATATTGGACCACATACCTACTAATGTTTTTTTGAAAATAAGTATAAAATATGTCATGAATTTTCATCACTTTCAAACCTTTACTAATTATATCAATAAATTTTTTTGGTTATTTCTCAGGCCATGTGCTTGTTTACAATGTAAGGGGTGTTATATTATATCAAAAACCACTCATCTCATAACTACTAACTAAATCGGTGTATACATTTGGAGTGGAAACAATCTAGACATGTAGTAATAAATGATGTGTTAGGTTAGAATTCTTATTTTTATTTATGGGTTTTCCATAGAAACAATTAAATTCACACATAATCTTGAATATTTTTATGAAAATTTGATGACACCATAAGATTTTATGAAATGTCTTAATTCATATATTATATTTATTTTTAGACGTTAATGTATTTCCCCTGGTATTTATAGAATAATACTTTTTAATTTCTATTAGTACTTATAAGTATTATATTAATTTTACTTTAAATGGGATGATTTTTCCAATAGCATACCTGACGCACAACAAGGGTTTTCTATGAAATTTTACATTGCACACAACGTTGAGATATATCAAAAAATTAATATAATAATATTATTTTTCTAATTTTAGTTAATTCATAGTCATTGTATTGGAGGGAATGAAAAACTATAACAAAAATATGATTATACATGTTTGTTATGTATAGACCTAGAATTTCCATGGAAGTTTTCTTTCATAAATAAATGTAAATCTTACGAGTCTACAAAAATTTACGGTGCGTGATTCTGAGGACCGGTGTGCCCGGAATCAACTTATGAAGTTTTGTTCTGGTACGTTCTAAAAATGTACGAGCAGGTTTTTGTAAATTTTGAACCAGTTCTTAGAATTATAATCTGGGGGCACCGTTGAACTCATAGTTCCAATATTCTTTTAAGAATACATTCACCTCAACGAAAGTTGGGCGAGGTTGGGACAATGTTTTTGTGTTATTCATGGAAATAATAAAATAAAATGATTCATTTTTTTATTTTTTTATTACCACATAAGTGGAAGTTGGAGGTGGGCACCACCACACCTTAACCACCCTTGAGTGGTTATGTGGGTGCGGCCCACGCTAACCTAACCTCCAATGAGAGGTTATGGTGTCGGGACCACCCGGGACTAAACTCCCTAATTATATGAGAGAAACCACTCAAATCCCTCAAAAATTAGGGAGAGTCTCTTGAACTCCTCCACTCAATTAATTGTACCAACACACCAATTAAATGTGCCAACCCTTCTCTTGATTAATTATTCCAACCACCAGAATTAATTTGGATTTTATAATTCTTTCCAACAAAATAATAGATGGCCTAATCTATTATTTTGGCACATCATTGCATTTTGGTGGAATTTGGGAGAACAGAGAGAGCTTGAGAGAATTCTCCCAACAAAGAATGCTCCCAATGAAGAACACTGGTGAGGGATGCCTTGATTACATAGAACGATATCCGTCGACCATCATCCTCATACTCCTACCGACATGGGACATCTTCGACGACTAACCTTCCCTCCTCATCATTGTCAAAGAACTGACACATGATCTCGGTATTGGATGAGTGTGGCGAACGCAACAAATTATGAGAATTCTGTCTTCTTCCCCACGACTCTCTCAGCGAACAACAAACAAGTATGGGTTTTATTTGAATATGATATTATTATGTTAATTCTTCCCCTGTAAGAAAAATAAATATTGGGGATTATTTTCCATACGAGTTGTGAATTGTTTTTGCAGGAAGATGCAGGTTGTTGATTTTATTTTCTTTTTATATCTTCTTTTCAAGTTAATTATTTGTAATTCAAGAAAGAATTGGTCTTCTTGCTACCACCCTAAACGCGGAGGGTGCGTTCCAAACCAACATGGTCCGACTCCTCCACCGTTCTTGTTTGTGATGTTCTTCGGCATGGAGAGGAGGCGGCGAGATGACGAATGCGCCGCATGAAACGGTCACGCTACCCGCGTCCTTCACGACCCCGCTACCCACCGACCATGCCATCCACCTGCCGAACCGGTCTGGGCCACCCCGTCTGTCGGCCGAATCGGCTCCCCCGCCTCGGGCCAAACCACTGCGCCCTCCCGATTGCTCGCGCCTCCTGGCCTCGTCGGCCCGCCTCGCCACGACTGAACCGTGTTGGTCCCGCCGACCTGAACCACGCTGACCCCGCCAACCTGAACCGTGCCTCCCCGCGGCCCCCCTCACGATGCCCGACCGAACCGCATCGGCCCCACCGGCATGCGCCGCTATGGCCTCTGGTTTCCGTGCACCCCACGACACCACTGGGCGAACCGGCCTCAGCCATCCGGGCCGAGCCATCCAAGCCTCGCCCCTCACGGTGCTGGCCAAACTAGCCCCAACCTCCTGGGTTGAGCCACGCCCCATGCACACCTAGCCGAGCAATCCTCCTGTGGCCATTGTGGAGCCTCTGGGCCGAACTGCCTTTTCACTGACCTGTGACTGTTCACGCCCTCACAACTAGTCCAAGCCCTCACACGACTCACAGCCCTTGTGGCCTGCTGGGCCTGGCCAAACCCAACAGGTCATGCCGGGATGAACCCAATCCTGGTTGTCCCAGACTAAGTCGAGTTGTGTCAGTCTGACTAGGTCGGACCGGACCTGTACTTACTACCAACCCATTACTTTCTTTTTTCCATATCTTTGTCACCGAACGTCTGTTTGAAAAACTGTCAGCAACACTGGTATTCTTGGTGCACGATGGTCCTTTTTGTATACCCCACTAGAGTTTTGGGTATAGTTGAGATACAGTCAGGTTGGATTGAGCATGAATCCAACCGGGCCCCCCAGACTAAAAGGATAATAACTCAAAGACCAGTCGTCCGATTGACGTGCCATCAATTGCGTTGAGACCCCTATGATGGGGCAGACCATTGGGATAGTTCTTCATAGGACATCGTGGTAGTTTATGTATCGACAGTTGGCTTGAGGAGTGGACCCTCCCCGAATCAAGCATGCTTTGTGCGAGAACCATGTTGCTGGCTGCTTTCTAATTACTATTCAAGGATCCTACGTGGGTTCGACAGCTCTGATTACACTTCCATGATCCTACGTGGGTTCGATATATCTGACTATTGTTCCAGGATCCTACGCGAGATCGACAGCTCAGACTATTGTTACAAGATCCTACGTGTGTTCAGGAACTCTAACTACTGTTCTAGGATCCACCATGGGTATGACAGCTTTGAAAAGTGTTCCAGGATCCTACGTGGGTTCGACAGATCTAATTACTGTTCCAAGATCCTACATGGGTATGACAGCTCTGATTACTGTTCTAGGATCCTACATTGGTTCGATAGCTCTGACTACTGTTCCAGGATCCAACGTGGGTTCGACAACTCTGACTATTGTTCCAAGATCCTATGTGGGTTCGACAGATCTGACTACTATTCCAGGATCCTACGTGTGCTCCGCATCTCTATTTAATATACCAGGAAACTACGTGGGTTTGACAAAGAAAGATCATTCTGTGGCTACATGTAATCATCTCACTCTCTCTTCAAAATTTGTATTCCTGTGAGAGCTGAGTCAGTAACATTTCTGTTTACCTCATGATTGAGATGGATTAATTGATAACATGTGTATATGTATTGGCATATACCTAAGTGGGGTTATCTATTGATTTCATACTTTGTGGTTTATCCTTGTTGGATTTTGCGAGACATTGAGGGTATCAGGTTCCCTAATATGTATCGTTATATTCACCCCTGCAAGAGCTATTCCTTCATCTCATTGTGCTGGATGTAGATGATGGACATCGATGATCGAGGCTGAGAGTATCAGGACTAGATGTTACCTATACATGGACCTTACGAAGAGTCGGTACATGGAGGAGACTAACAGACATGGATTACTGAGGAGGATATCTATACCTACTCTTTAGGAGGAAATATCGGAGGATAACCCATTAGCTGTTTTTCCATTCTTCAGTTGTACTTGTAATTCAAGATCCTTGTACAATACAATTGGTCTTGTATTTTGGACCCTTTAATTTTAAGCACTCTTTTATTATACAGTTTACATAGTTTTTTTATCTAGATGTGTGCGCTTACATGTAATAAAGGCAATGTCATCCTAGTTTTAGGGAATTATGTATTTGGTGCTAGTCGCCAGCCCCTGCCCTATAGAAGACGGGCTTGGTTTAGTCACGGAACATGCCCCAGATGACGGGTCGTGACAAATTGGTATTAGAGGAGTCGGTTATACGATAATTGTAGGACTCTGATATTTTTAGTGAATAAGTAGTGTTATGGGTACTGAGAGATGTTTTCAGTTCAGGGAGTCCAGTGCTGGTGCGGCGGCAAACATATCCATACACTAGGACCCCAACTTCTTATTACTGACTTAGTGCACGAAAAAACTGATTGAATGCGTGTTTTCAAATGTTTTCTTTGAGTTAGCTCACCAGGTACAACATATTGACTATGTAACACCTTTTTCTTTTCAGGATGGCCCCATGAAGATTGCTAGCTAGGGTTACATGCTTTGTACAAGATGGCAGCCCATAGAGAGATGAGGCCTCGGTGCAGGGCCCTATCACAGTGGAGGAACTAGCAGAACCACTACCCATTGGTCCACCGATGCGTCCAGCCCCTGTAGTAGAGACTGCACGCCGCCATAGCGCGTTGCCCGAGTTCCAGCACCAGAGGCCGCTTAGGTTCATGGGTGAGATGAACCCGCGGGCAGATGAGGATTGTCTGGAGGCTATTGTGAGAGTCCTTAGACTGGTAGGGACACTAGCCGACCTTATGGTGATCCTTGCCCGAGTCTCCTTCAGGAAGCAGTAGGGAGATGGTGGAGCCTGATGCTCTAGGTGCATGAATAGGCGACACTTTTATGGGTAGACTTCGAGAGCCTGTTTTGAGCGGAGATTGTCCCTGCCACCCTACATGCAGTGCAGATATAGGAGCTACTTCATCTGTAGAAGTACAACATGACGGTGGCACAATACTCAGTGAGGATCAATGACCTCTCGCGCTACTCCATAGATATGGTGTGGGACCCATTATTCAGGCCATGGACCATCGATTAGGGGCTCAGGTGAGAGATCAGGGCTTCGATGATCCCCCTCAGTATCATGAAGTTGGAGGAGGTGTTGGAGCGAGCCCTCTTAGTGGAGAGTTTCATTGCTAAGTAGTCTCAAGTAGTGAGACCCAACACCGGGCGTCACATAGAGGAGTCTGCTATAGCTGGCAGCAGACAGATGTCGTAGAGAATGAAGCGGACTAGACCATCCGGTGGACGACCTCAGGACACAATATCGGTTGTGCGAGGAAAGCTAGACATAACCAGTAATATGAGGAACATGCAGCGGTACACAAGCGACTGGAAGGGTCACATGTCTCTAGGCTTTCCGACCCGCAGTGTATATGATCAGAAGACTATTGAGGGACCTCCCAGGTAGAGGAAGAGGTTCGATCGAGGCGATTTACAGGGTGCAAGAAGACGTGGTAGAGGATCTGGTCATGCAGCTAGCAGTGGACGACCTTACAAGGTGTTACAACCACTGCCACCTGAAGGTCCACCCCGACCACAGGGAGCAGGGGGAATGGTGAGAGATCATCTCTAGGCAGCTGAGGCTTACGATCATAGCGCTACATAGATAATTATAGGTATGATATGTGTCTACTCCACCTTAGAATCAGTTCTTATAGACACTGGTTCCATCCCCTCTTTCATTTCCACCACCCTCTTTTGGAGCTCAGAGATTTCGACGGAGCCATTGGCTTGATCCTTACAGCTAGAGACTCCTCCGTGAGCAAATTCGATGATTACACACTAGTGCTGGCAGTGTGAGCTTACTCTAGGAAATGAGAGCTTCGACTGGGATCTCCTAGTAGTGGCATCAAGGCCTTATGGAGTCATCTTGGGTATGTACTGGTTATCTATAGTCCACGCTTATATTGACAATATTATGAGAAACGTGTGGTGTGTTAACACAGATGGGACCAGTTTTACAGTCACCGGTGAGAAAGGAGCCATTACAGTACAGGACGAACTTTCCCATAGGAGGGTGCAGCCGATCACTTATCAGTTGGCTTGCCTTACCCTCAGATTAGTAGATTTGGAGAGTCTGATCTATCATGTAGTGGTGGACTAGTACACGAATGTTTCTCTTGATGATGTTCCAGGTCTACCTCCACACAGATAGGTGGACTATTACATTGACTTGTACCCCAGGACGACACTGATATCTATTCCAGCGTATCGAATGGCTCCAATAGAGCTTCGTGAGCTACGGGTTCAACTGGAGGACTTACAGGGGAAGGGATTCATCCGGCCTAGTGTTTCTCCTAGGGCATCCCTATTTCTATTCCAAAAGAAGGCAGATGTAAGCTTGAGGCATTGTTTCGATTACCGTCCCATGAACCAGGTGACTGTGAAGAACATGTACCCACTCTCAAGGATTGACAACCTCCTTGATCAGCTAAAGGGGGTGTTGTGGTTCTTAAAGATAGACCTTAGATCAGGCTATTACCAGCTCGGATTTCAAGATGAGGATGTATAGAAGACCACTTTCAGATGTCGGGACATCCACTACGAGTTCTTGTTTACACCTTTCAGCGTAACCAACACTGTAGCAGTGTTCATGGGACTCATAAATAGTATTTTCTTGCCATAACTCAGTCGTTTTATAGTAGTCTTCATCGATGAAATTATAATATACTCAACTACTGAGGAGGAGCATGCCTATCATTTGTGGGTAGTACTGAACACACTCCGAGAGCACCAATTTATGATAAGCTCTCGAAGTTCATGTTCTGGATCTGAGAGGTTCACTTTCTTCGACATTTCATATCCGAAGCTGGAGTTATAGTAGATCCAGTGAATATTGAAGTAGTACTTCCTTGGGAGAACCCCAATAGTTTGATAGAGGTTCTATGTTTAATGGATTTTTCTGGTTATTACCAGAGGTTTGAACCAGATTTCTCCAGAGTTGCAGCACCACTATCAGCCTTGACAAAGAAGGGGAAACCCTTCATGTGGTTGAAGAGATGCCAGTAGAGCTTTTAGGATTTGAGGCAGAGGCTGACTAAGTCCCCCATCTTGAGGCTTCCAGAGGAGGGCATAGGGTACATACTCTTCTGTGACACATCCGAGACCTAACTTGGATGTGTGTTGATGTATGAGTGACCAGTGATCACATATGGTTCTCGGCAGCTAAGATAGAATGAGAAGAACTATGCTACCTATGACCTGGAGTTAGTAGCAGTGGTCATCACCTTTAATATTTTGCGGCACTATCTGATGGTTGAACATTTTACCATGTACTCTGATCACAAGGGTCTCAGGTATATCTTTTCCCAGAAGGACCTGAACCTGAGACAACAACGTTGTCTTGATTTCCTCTGAGAATATGAATTTCAGATAGTCTATACTCCTAGGAAGGGGAACATTGTTTAAAATGCACTCAGCAAGAGGTATGATGTATAACTTTTAGGCGAAGCGACGAAGCAACTAGCCACTTTGTAGATATCCTTTGTGGATAGAGATGGTTCCACATTCCTATAGTCTCTTACAGTCACACCCCCACTTCTTCAGCGAGTCAGGGAGGCACAATGTGGGGACAGTGACTGTGAGACAAGATGTGCTCATATATCCAAAGGGCATGCACCTGATGGATTTTTTGAAGGTGGGGAGCACACCATTTTTTTCAGAGGACGTACCATGGTACCAGTGTCACTTCGGGAGGCAGCGTTGAGGGATTTCCAAACATCCCCTCTAGTGGTACATCCAGGAGTGGATAATATGAACCACGATCTCTGACGACATCACTACTTTATGTGAATGAAGAAAGAAGTTGCACAGTTTGTCTCTTTATGCCTCACTTGTTAGCAAGTGAATGCAGAGCATCAGGTACCAACATTCCTGGATCATCCATTAGTGGCCCAAGAGTGGAAATGGTATGGTATATCCATGGACTTCATGACAGGAAATCCACATATATCCAAGGGTCATGAATCTATTTGGGTGATCATCGGCTGACTCACCAATTCGGCACACTTCCTACCAATCAGTGAGTAGGGTTAAGTAGAGAGCTTAGGATACCTCTAAATGCAAGAGATTGTGTGGATATACGGATTAACTTCAACGATTATCTCCAATCGTGATTCCAGTTTTACTTCAAGGATATGTAAGGGGTTGTAGGAATATTTCAGGACGTAGCTTCGTTTGAGAACCGCCTTCCATCCTTAGAAGGATGGTAAGATTGAGCGGACCATTCAGACTCCCAAATATATGCTCCGTGCATGTGTCCTCGACTTTGGTCGTAGCTAGGATGATCACTTACCATTGATGGAGTTTTCATACCACAATAGCATTCACTCCACCATTGGGAAGGATCCTTTTGAGGCGTTATACGGGAATCATTACAAGTCACCGTTGTGTTGGACTGTCCCGGGGGAGTCAGCACAAGTGGGACCAGAGATAGAACGGGCTACCCTGGAGAAGGTGTAGATCATCCATGAGAGGATGATGACTGAACAGAGAAGAAAGAAGTTATATGCTGATAGGAGACGAAGACCTCTAGATTTTGAGGTTGGAGACCACATCTTTCTACAGGTCTCACCTTGATGAGGTTTACCGAGATTTGGCTGAGGCGGCAGGTTATCTCTGAATTTCATCAGTCCATTTCAGGTCCTTGGTAGAGTTGGTGAGGTGGCATACCACATAGCTCTTCCACCTCAGTTGCACCAGGTGCATGACGTCTTTCACATATCCCAGCATAGGAGATACATGCATGACCCTTCTCACATCCTCGACCATGGAGAGTTGGATGTTGAAGTGTGGGAGACTTTTATGAATGCTCTAGAGGAGATTGATGATCAATAAGAGTGGGTCCTATATGGACCGTTGATTACTATGGTACGCATTCGATGGGAGAATGGGAACCTACAGCAGAGCAGATGGGAGTAAGAGGCTCAGATATGTGCTCAGTACGCCCACTTATTCCCTTAGTGGTGATTTGTGGATCATGGGGAGATAGAGCCCTGAGGTGGGGAGAATGTAAAGACCTCAAATTTCAGTGGATGTTTTTTTTCATTAATACATGTAAATTTTATGAGTCTACAAAAATTGACGGTGAGTGATTCCAAGGCCCGGTGTGCCCGGAATCAATTTTGGATGTTTCTTCTGGTCCGTTTAGTAAAATTACGAGTGAGTTTTTGTAACGTCTGAACCGGTGCATGGAATTGAAATCTGAGGGCACCGTTGAACTTGCAGCACCAGTATTCATTTAAGAAGACTTTCACCTCGAGGGTAGTTGGTCGAGGGTGGAAGATTGTTTTTGGGTTATTCGTGGAAATAAGAATATAAGATGATGTATGTTTTTTTATTATATCCACCAATGTGGAAGTTGGAGGTGGGGACCACCACACCTTAACCTCCCATGAAAGGTTATGGTGGTGGGGAATACCCGAACCTTATGTCCCACAAGTGATTACAATGTGGGGACCACCCGTGACTAATCCCCCCAATTAAATAAGGGAAATCACTCAACTACCTCATAAATGAGGGAGAGTATCTTGACCTCCTCTACTCAACTAATTGTTCCAAAGCACCAATTAAATGTTACAACCATTCTCTTGATAAATTATGCCACCCTACATAATTAATTTGGATTTTCGAATTCTCGCCAAAAAAATAATAGATGACAAAACCTATTATTTTGGCACCTTTTTTTATTGTGGTGGAATTTGGGAGAAGGGCGAGAGCTTGGGGGAAAGCTCCCAATGAAGAATTCTCCCGATGAAGAATACCAATGAGGGAGGCCATGACTAAAAATAATGATCTCATTTGACCATCATCATCGTACTCATACCGACGTGGGACATCTTCGACGACTGACCTTCCCTCCTCATCACCATCAACGAATCGACGGATGAGCTTGGTATTGGAATAGTATGGTAGAAGTGATAAACAAAAACAATTATGTCTTCTTTATCATGACTCTGTCTGTGAACAACAAACAAGTAGGGTTTTTATTTGAATATGATATTATTCCTTTAATTCTTCCATTCAAAGTCAAAGAATTATTATGAATGATTTTCCTTGCGGGTTGGGAATTGTTTTTGTGGAAAGATGCGGGGTGTTGATAGATTTTTCTTCTTCTATCTTCTTTTCTTGTTAATTCTTTCTAATTTAAGAATGAATTGGTCTGCTTGCTACCACCCTAAGTGAAGAAGGGTGTGGTCCAAACCAACATGGATTGACTCCTCCGTTGTTCTTGTTTGTGATGTTCTACGACATGGCGACGAGGCGATGAGACGACGAATGCGACACAGGCAACGACCGCGCTACCTACGGCCTTCACGACCCACACCTCCCATCGGCTGTTCCATCCACCAGACTATCCGGTTCGTGACACCCCATCAGTGGGCCGAAATGGCTCCACCGCCCCGGGCCACCCGGCGGTGCCCTCCTGGCCACCCGTGCCTCCGGGCCTGGCTGTCCCGCCTCGCCACGGCTGAACTGCACCAGTCTTGCTGGCCTGAAACGTGCCAGCCCGCGACCCCCCTTGCAGCGCCCTGACCGAACCACTGTAGCCCCACCAACCTTAGCTGCACTGACCTCCGTCCTCTGCACGCTCCGCGCGCCCCGTGCCGCTGTTGGCTGAACTGGCCTCGACCATCTCGGCCGTGACGTCCGCGTCGCTCCCCTCGCGGCGCTAGCCGAATTGTCCCCAATCTCTCGAGTCGAGCCGCCGAGTCCCGCCCCACGTGCACTTGGCCGAGATGGCCTCCCGCACCCCTCGTGGCACCTCCACAATAAACAGCCTTTACACCGACCCGCGACCGGTCCACTCCCTTGCTACCGGCCCACCCCCTCACGCTACTCGCATCCCTCACGGCCGTCTGGTTAGGGCCCAACGTGCCAGGCCAAACCTGAACTAGGTCTACCCAGTCTAAGTCAGGTCGGGTCGGTCCAACCGGGTTGGGCCGAACCTAGGCCTACTACCTACCCATTACTTTCTTTTGGGCATATCATTGGCACCAGACGTCCATTTGACGAACTGTCAGTGGAACTGGCATTCTCAGAGCGTGAAGATAATTTTTTCTATACCCCACTAATGTTTTGGGTATTGTTGGGATTCGGTTAGGTTGGATCGAGAAAGAATCCAACTAGGCCCCCGGGACTAAAAGGCTAATAACTCACAGACCGGGCGTCCTATTGGCGCGCCGTCAGTTTCTTTGAGACCCCAATGACATGGAGGACCTTTGGGATAATTCTTTGTGGGACTTTGTGGTTGTTGATGTATCGAATCTAAGCTTGAGGAACAGACCATCCTGGAATCAAGCGTTATTTTTGCGGGATCCCTGTGGCTGGCTACTTTCTGATTACTATTCCAAGATCCTACGTGGGTTCGACAAATCTGAGTACTATTCCAGGATCCTACGTGGGTTTGATAGCGCTAACTACTATTCCAGGATCCTACATGGGTTCGACAGCTCTGACTACTGTTTAAGGATCCTACATGGTTTCGACAGCTCTGACTACTATTCCAGGATCTTATGTGGGTTCGACAGCTATGACTACTATTCTAGGATCCTCCATGGGTTCGACACCTCTGATTACTGTTCCAGGATACTATGTGGGTTCGATATCTATGACAACTATTCCAAGATCCTACGTGGGTTAGACAACTTTGAGTACTGTTCCAGGATCCTACGTGGGTTCGACAGCTCTTACTACTATTCCAGGATCCAACGTGGGTTCAACAACTCTGACTAATGTTCCAGGATCCTACGTGGGTTTGACACCTCTGACTACTATTCCAGGATCATACATGGGTTTGACAGAGAATATGATTTATTGGCTACATCTAATCAACTCCCTATCTCTACATAAGTTGTATTCCGTTGTGAGCCGAGTCATTAAATTTTGTGTTTACCACATGATTGAGATTGATTATTTAATAACTTATGTATATGTATGGGCATATACCTAAGTGGGGTTATCTATTGATTTCATATTTGTTGGTTTATCCTTGTTGGATTTTTTGAGACCTTGGGGTTCTCGGGGTCCCTACTGAGTGTCATTATACTCACCCTTTCATAGGTTATGCCTGCACCTCGTTGTGTTGGATGCAGATGACGGACAACACTAATTGAGGCTGAGAGTATGAGGACTAGACAGTACCTGGAGGTGGACCTTATGACCAGTTGGTACATGGAGGAGACTGACAGACGTGGAGTATAGAAGAGGCTATCTTAACCTACTCTTTAGGTGTGAATTCCGGAGGACAACCCACCCGTTGTTTGTCCTTTCTACAGTTGTAATTGTACTTCTAGTTCCTTGTAATTTATAGTTGGGATTGTATTTCCGACCCCTTTAATTTTCATCACACTTTTGGTATACAGTTTACCTAGTGTTTTTTATCTATATGTGTTCATTTATATGTCATAAAGGGAATGCCTTCCTAGTTTTAGGGAATTATGCCTTTGGTGCTAGTCACCAGCCCCTGACCTATGGAAGGCAGGTTTGGGGTAGTCATGGCATAGGCTCTAGGTGCCAAGTCATGACATGTTAAATGTCTTCAGGTTTATCCAATTAATTTCAGAGGCATAAAATAAGAGTGAATATGATTTTAAGCTTGAAATACTCTAATATTCTTTAAACAGTTGATTTACCGAATTTTGATGGAGAACCCATTTTAAATCTAGTTTTTGTCAATTTTATAACTTCAAAACGACAGAATAAAATTATTATTTAGAAGAAAGACATAAAAATTTATATTTGATGAAAATTTTGTATTTTTTTATAATGTTCATTTTTTAATGAATAATGAAAATACTGCATTTTAATTCAAATATATCTTTTAATCTAGTTTATATATATAGTTATATTGTACATTTCACTGGTTTTAAAGTGTAATTGGATTATACTTTTACCATTTATTCCAATTTTGGTAATTTTAAGTAATTTCACTTTAAATTGGACATAAACACAAGTCAATTTTTTGATAGTTTTTATTTCTTAAAAATACATTATTTAGTTTTGACAAAGGGAATTAATTTTAAATTAATTACTGAAACTTATATGCTTCGAATTTGGAAAATTGGATTCCATATTTTGAATTAGGAGGACCAAATTATGTAAAAAGTTACATTTATTTTTAGACATTATGAATATTATCTTTAGTAATTATTTTTTTTACCATGTTTAAAGGGTAAATTAGGTAAATACGGGTAAAAATAATATTATAATAATATTAAATCATCCTAAAACGTTTCATAACACTAATGGATGAGATATTTAAGACCATGGGAATCCATGGGTAGATTTTGGGACCCCGTGGAGAAACATTGATTTTAAAATGACATTTTATAAAAATTATTTTAAAGTAAAGAAAAATGGTACATAAAAATGTATATTTTAGTAAAACTATTTTTTATGGGGTAATATAAGTGATATTTTTGATTATAAATTGTAATTAGAAAGCTAAAAAGATTTATGAAATCAGGGTAGTTTATTTATATATTTTAAACTTCAAGTAAATAAATATATTTATGACATATTGTTGACGTGTTGATTACCTTATTAATGAACGATTTATATAAATGAAGTTATAAATTTTAAAATAAATATATTTTAGAACATTTTATGAAATAAAAGAATTTTATGGAATTTTATGACTACTTATATAAAAATTAATAATAGTTTTTTTTTAATAATCAAATTTTCAGGGATTTTTAAAAAATTCATGATATGAATATTTTAAAAATTAACATAAATTAGAATTTAAAGAAAATAAAATTTATTCAATTATATAATATTCCTAGAAAAATAATAATCGAAAAAATGACTTAAATAATGTTTTAAATGCCTATAATGAACAAATTTAGGTTCTATGGTCAGTTATAGTAAATATATTAACCATATAATATGAATATATAAGAAGACATTGTAAGAGTTAAATTTGTTAACTAAGGGTTAAAGGTAAAATATATGGTTAAATTTGTAACCTATAGTTTTCTAAAACCTATTGGTTGAGAGTTGTTTGACCCAATATAATCTTAGATTTGAAATAAATGGCTTTAAACCATTTAAAACTTATTAATAAAATAATATTTTAATTCCTTCCTAAAGTTCCCTTCCTCCGTCTTATAAAATAAAATTACCTATTCCAATTTTATAAAACCAATCACGAACAATGGTCTATCCATCCCCTGCCAAAATAATCTACCAACATCCCTCTCTACCTTCTATAGGCCTTAATATTGGTGGAATGCAATTCAAGATTGGATTTTGGATAAAATCTATGGGAGTTAAATGTTTTCAGAGGTTGTGTAATGTCGAAAGATCCTACCATTTATTTACTTATTCACTACCTATTATATTATTATTCATTGATTACATAACAAAAAAAGTATCCACAATATACTAGGATGTTATTATTTGAAATATTTGAAAGATACTTACACACACCTCCATATATTGGATATAATCATTCTATTTCTGTGTACGAAAAACTACTGCATCATAAATCAATGATTGTTCAATTTTCCCCTACCACCTCTAATTATGGCCATAATTATGAAAAAATATTTAAATATGTGATATATATTATATTTTTTTTTTCTACAAGATTTTTTTTATTTAAAACATGCATTTATGCTTTTTATAATGTGTAAATACGATAATTTTATTTGAGGAAGTGGAGACTACCTCCCCTTTAAAGGGATATTACTCGTTTATTCCATACATGGAATATATAAAGGATGGAAGTAATTAAATTATTTAACATATATATATTTAATATTATATTATAATAGAATTATAATACACCTCTGTTTAATTTAATTTTCATTTCATTAAAAATGAACAAATAAATGTAGAATTAAGGCGTACCTACAACTTACCATCTCCATGAATGGTGAATTTTATTTCTTATCACCAAATGTTTTGGATTTTTATAAATAAATATATAATTGATATATGTTATATATATGAAATTTAATTCATTAATATAAATATGGATATAATGGACTTTTGGCCTCATGGACAACTTGTAATTATAACAAATTCATTTTTGACTTAAGTACTGAGTGTCGACAAAAAAAACAATATTGACATAAATAATTATATAATGTTTATTAAATGGTAATAAGTGATATAATAGGAATAAAAAACATTAAAAAATTTGTTAATAAGGTATAGATAAACTTATGTTTTTTATTCACTAATAACAAGGAACATACTTGATGAATCAAACACAAGGTAAGGGAACCATTCATGATCCTCTTTTAGTCAATGACTCCATTTATGTTATGTCATTTAATTTAAATTTTCTTTTGTTATGATATGTTCTTATATATCATTATTATTGTAAATTTTATTTACAATTGGTGATATACCAATTTCTTTCTCATAAACTCATTTTTTGAATTTTTAAGTGACACCGTTAAGCTGTCGAATTTTTTGTAAGAGAATTTATCAAAACAATTTACACTCATTGGGTTTTACAAATACTTCATTGATTAGTTATTCCATGATTATTTGTGTAATCATTGTTTTATTTTTTATGTTTTAATCCCCACTCCTTTTTGCATGGATATATGTTTTCCACCTGTAATCACAACCTTGATAAATTCATACTTCATTGATACAATCATGGTAAGGGACTATATCTCAACCTCCTTTAATTAAGGAATATAATTATGTTTTCCACATATAATATCCTATAAGGTTAATACCCTAACTTTTGATGTATTATATCATGAATCTTTATATTCTCATGATATTACCAGTTGCTTTTTTTGTTATTCTTTTTTTATTTTTATTCAAGTATTTTCTCATATAGTGAGGGACTCTTTATCTAAAACATTTTTTAAATGATTTCAATATTTCTTCGTCTAAATATTTCTCATAAATTTACAAATTTTAAAAATGGTTTTAACTATTTATTTATATGGAAATTACTGTTTTAAAATATTTATTCATTTAAAAGTTCAAAGTGGTATGGGACTCTTTGATTCCAAAATAACTTTATTAAATTTTTTAAATGGTTTTAGAAATGGATTTAATATTTCAATATCCTGAATTTATTTATTGTGATTAATGTGTGAGATTATGATAATTTCAATCTTTTATCTATCA
Source organism: Viscum album (assembly GCA_963277665.1). Lineage (NCBI taxonomy): Eukaryota > Viridiplantae > Streptophyta > Magnoliopsida > Santalales > Viscaceae > Viscum > Viscum album. The sequence goes on along the minus strand of OY728131.1, from coordinate 1,641,264,326 downwards.
TGATTATGTAATAGTACGTTTAAATTTGATGGGTTACAACGTAATAAACCAAATATGGGTGGTTTTGTGATAAACCTAGGAAGGGTGATCCCTAGATAGATATCCTATTAATTTTTTAATGTGATGGAGGTAAACGTGAGTGTTTCTCCTAAGATATTTAAGGAATATACTATTATGGGTATTCAAAATGTAAATCCATATGTAGCGATGAAAGAAACAATATATTTATGTTATGGATGCCACAATATACCTTTATGATTTTTGATTTCTATGTGTTATTCGTAAATTGTATGATTTCATGAGGTTTGTTAAATAACATATGTTTTCTATGTGACAAAAGTATGATTTCATTGATTTGTATGTTCTAATGAAAGAATGTTTTCTTTCATTATTTTATAACACTTACCGAGCTTTTTTCTCTTATGACATTTTTTTTAAAATTTTTTCACACGGTAAAAGGATGGGTAAGATAATGGATGAATTCCATAAGAATTAAATCATGAAAGGAACTATTGTTTTATTTAATGAGTTTTTTGTTGTAAAAAAATTAGTTATAGTAGAAGCTTTTACTTGTAATATTTAATTTATTATTTATATGTTATGAAATAATTATCTAATTCCCCAAACCTTAAATTATCATTAATGTGAATTAAAGACAAAATTTTTACTTATTTCAAGATTATGGTCTGTTTAAGGAGGGGGCCTTATAGTTGGTATCATAGGTCGGTTTAGAAAACATTGGAGATTACGATCTTTTTTAAGGGTTATGTATAAGATCATGGGTTTATAATCTTAAGGTATATTATAAGTTCAATTACTTAGAAACCCCTTTTGAGGCTTATGTTATTTCTAGGAAATTAACATTATTTTCAGAGAAATTCATCTTTGATGAAATTATGGGTTATTAGTTTTTGGGATGAAAAATTTGAGGTAATAAATAACCAATGATGTTAAATCATGGTATGGTTATTTTGATGATTTTATCACATGTATTTAATTTTATTAGAATTATAAATTTTTTCAAAAAAGGTCAACATGAATGTCGCATGAGAACCCATCTCACCATACCATGCTATGGGAATCAAACACCCAACCAAAGTATGACTAGTATGTATTTCCAAAAACAAGACTACATGATTTCCCTAGTTAAATTGACTAATTATATTTAGTTAACTGGTTTTTTGGATTAAGAATATGTTGATTTTGTGAACATTTGTTTTATCAAATAGATATCTTTAGTATAGGAAAATGATTTGGGGATTAGGTGATAAATGTTATTTTGGATGATTTTTGATCTTTTGGGAACACTATATGTCTAAGGAATGTATAATACTATGGTATTTTTTTGTGTAGTAATGGTTGAAATTCATTTTGGAAGAATAAATGTTTTCATTGAGGACATATGGCGATTTGGGTTATTTATGGAAATGATTAAACTATCATAGAGAATACCTGATTAGGTTAATTACACTTCGGTGTAATAAATTAGGAGTAATCAATGTTATTTGTAGACAAATGTTATGATTTACTCTAGAAGACTATGTGATTAAATTCTTTTGAGTTTTTGGTTTCAGTCATAGTTTAGATTAATTTGAATAATATTAAGGAAAATTGATTATCAAATGGTTTTTATTGAACATTTGGGTATTGATTGTTGAATTGTGGACTTAATGGTAGTATTTGTTTTTGAAAAGGATTATATTTTTTGAGGTTTATATTATCTCATAGTAACCATTTTTATTTTGGATAATGTCTAAAGATAGGGTAAATATGCAGTTCATATTTTGTGGATTATGTGTTTCTCTAAAAGTTGATTATAACTCTTTTTATGTTACCAAGTCATCTTTAATACACATCGTTTTGTAGTAAATATGAGTTTTTGGTAGAAATTTAGTAAATCATGAAAGTATACATGACAAGTATGTATGTTTAATTATGTTCTTAGTAAATCTCATAAATAAATTCCACAACCTTATGAAAAGAATATTAAAATAATAAATTTGTTCGTTTACTTTTCCAAATACGAAATCATAGAATGTTTAAGCCATCACATGTTTGTGGTTTTATGGTGGTTAACATTCTATTGATCATGTTTTCTCTCACTCACCATTAGAATATGAGGGTCTGTTTCTATTCCATATCAATTTTTTCATACATGGAATCCTAGTATGTGTTATCTCGGGTGAACTTTGTATTTAAATTTATTTATTTTAATGTGATAGTATTATTGACTCTTTTTCTGATGTGGGGATTCCAATCGAGATTCTGAGCCCAATTTTAAAATTACAAGTTCGCAATCTCCAAATCGGGGGAAGGATGTAATGACACAAGTATTTCTAGAATAATACTTTTTAATTTCTATTAATACTAATTAGTAAGTTATTAATTTTACGTTATATGGTGCGCCTTTTCCGATAGCATACTCGAAAAACAACAAGGGGTTTCTCTGAAGTCTTACGTTGCACAGAACATTGCGATATGCCGAAAAATAATATAATAATATTATTATTTGAAATGGTAGTGAACAGATAGTCAGTGTATTGGAGGGAATGAATAGAGATAATAAAAATATTATTCTACATATTTTTTAAATTTCAATACTTTTTTACAATAAATTTTAGAGGCGTAAAATAAGAATTAATTGGATTTTAAGCTTTAACTACTCTAATATTCTATAAATGGTTGATTTACTGATTTTTTGATGGAAACCCCTTTTGAAATATAGTTTTTTCACATTAATATGTACTATTAAAACATGTAAAATTATTTTTTAGAAGTGGGACATAAATATTTACTTTGGTTGAAATTTTGGTACCTTTTTGATAAAGTTCATTTTTAATGAATAGTGAAAAATAATGCATTTTAATTCAAAACAACCTTTTAATATAATTTAATTATATAATTTTATTTTAATTTTAATTGGTTTTAAATTTTATTTAGATTATATTTTTACCATTTAATCCAATGTTGGTCATTGATGTAATTTCACTTTTAAATTGTATATAAACACATGTCAATAATTTCGTGGTTTTTAATTCTAAAAAACACGTTTTTAGGTTTTGACAACAGGAATAAATTTTAAATTAATTATAAAAACATATTTGTTTTTTTTGGAAAAAATGTTTCCATATTTGTAATTTGGAAGTCCAAATGGGGTAAATATGTACTATGTATTTTTAGACATTATGAAATGTAACTTCAGTAATTATTTTACTTACCATGGTTAAAGGGTAAATCTGGTAAATAAGGGTAAAAAAAAATATAATAATATTAAATTAGCCTAATTCCATTCCTAATACTATTGGATGAAATATGGACAACCATGGACATATTTGGAACAACATTGGGACCCATTGGTGCCACTTTTATTTGAAAATGACAATTTATAAGAAATAATTTAATGTAAAAAATTATTAACAATATATATCTTTTAGTAAAACAATTTTTATATGGGGTAATATAGTTATATATTAGAAAATAAATAGTAAATAGAAATATGAAATGTTTTCTGACATCATGTTTTCTTATTTATAAATTTTAGACATCAAATAAATAAATTTATTTATGACATAATGATCATGTAGTGATTCTTTATTAATGAAAAATTAAAATAAATAAGATTATAAATGTGTAAATAAATTTATTTTGACACTTTTCATGACATATAAGAATTTTATTTATGAGTATTAGTTTTTTTATTTTTATTCATGATGTCTCTTTAAAATAATCAAGTTGTTATGAATTTTTAAAAAAGTCAATATATGAATAGTATTAAAATTGAGGTAAATGTGTTTTTATAACAAAAATTTTTACTAAATGATATTATAGTCCTAAAAACTGAATATTCAATCAAATGACTTAAATAATGATTCCACTTTTATCAATTAACCACTATAGGTTCTATTGGTATTTCATCATAATTATATTAACCATATCGTATGAATATACATGAAGACAAGTCAAGAGTTAAAATAGTTAACTAAGGGTTCACCCTAAAGGATAAGGTTAAATTTGTGACCTAGGCATGTATAAAACCTATTGGTTGAGTGTTTTTTGACACAAATAAATTATATTTTAAATTAATGACTTTTGGACCATTTGAATCTGAAAATCATTTTTTAATAAAATAATATTTCAATGCCTTCCTAAAAGGCCCCTCCTCCCACTTATAAAAGTGAATCAACTAATGCCATTTTATTACTACTCTAAACCCATTTGGATTATCCAAAATCTATGCAAATAAGCTTAAAATATTCATATCTTCCTCCTAGGAGCCTTACCTTTGGAAGAATGAATTCAATAATGCCTTTTGGCTCAAATAAAATGTTGCTACACATTATAAGAGGTATTGCCTTCTATAAAGATCATTTCCCATATTTTACTTCTTCTTTCACTATTATATTTTTATTCTTTGATTAAATAACAAAAATAGTATCCTAAATATACTAGGATGATATTATGATAATTATTCATACTATAATTAGAGACATATCTATCTAGTGGATACAAACATACTATTTTTGTGTGCGGAAAACTGTTGCCTACCAAAACGACGATTGTTCAATTTTCCCCTAACACCTCTCATGGTTGCCATTATGATAGAAAAATATTTATATATGATATATATTTTATTTATTATTTCTATATTATTATGTTTTTTTATTTAATTCATACATTTATTCTTTCCATAATGTGTAAATAAGAAAATTTCATCTCCGAAAGTGCGGACTACCGCCCCTTCAATGTGATATGACTTGTCTCATGCCATACATGGAACATATATAGGATAGTGTTAATGAACATATGAAATGTATATAAAATTTTATATAATACTATAATTATAACATTCCTATACATTATTTATTTTACATTCTATTAATAATGAAAAAATGAACTTAAAGTAGCGTTCATGCATACATATGGCTTACTGTCTCCATTAATGGTGCATTTCATTTCTTATCTTCAAATGTTATGGATTATTATAAATACATATTTACTGGATATATATAAATATATATATTTGATATATATGATATTTAAATCATGTATATCATTCTGGAGATAATGGATGTTTGATCTCATGGACAATTTGTAATTATAACAAGTTCATTTTTAACTCAAGTTCCGAATATCAACAAAATGACTGATATTAACATAAAAAATTATGTAAATTTTATAACATGGTAATATGTAATATATAATTAATAATAAACATGAAAATTGTTATTTTTAAATTATTATTTATCTTATATTTATTAGTTAGGAAGAACAATGAACAAACATAACGAATCATACGTAAGGTAAGGTAACCTTTCACCATCCTCTTTTATGCAAAGACTTCTTTTTTATGTTATCTCTTTTATTTTACATTTTATTATGATAGGATATGTTATTCTATATCATTATTTCTGTACATTTAATTTCCAAGTGATGATATAACCATTTTTCAGTCATTAACTCATTTTCGTAATTTATAAGTGACGTCGTTAGGCTGCTGAATTTTTATAAGGGAATTTCTAGACTCAATTTCATCTCATTGGGTTTTACACATACTTCATTGATTATTTATGCCATGATTTTGTGTGGAATAATTTTTTTATTATTTATGTTGTAATTTCCACTTCTTTTTTTGGATATATGGTTACTACACATAATCACCCCATTGATAAAATTTCACTTCATTGATAAAATATTTGTAAGGGACTAAGTTTCAACCTCCTTTCATTGAGGTATATCTTAATATTGTGCCCCTTTAATATCCTATAAAGTGTGTATACTGACATTTTACTTATTATATCATGAATTTCAATATTATCATGATATTATAGTTTTATTTTATTATTATACATTAATTATTTTTAGTCATGTATTTTATCATTTGGAGAGGGACTCTTTATCTGAAACATCGTTTTAAACATTTTCAAGATTTCTTCTTTAGAATATTTATCATTAATGTCCATGTTTCCAAAATAATTTTATGGATTTATTTATATTTACAATAATGTTTCAAAAAATTATTTCTTTTAAATGTTTCTAAGTGGTATGTGACACTTTTATTCAAAAATATCTTCATAATTTTTTTAATTTGTTTTGGAAATGGATTGAATATTTCAATATTATGAATTTTTTTCTTATGATTGATGAGTGAAAGGTTGATAATTTCAATATTTTATGTGTTATGAATATTTAATGGTACTATGAAATTTTATGTGTGATTACATGGTAAACAAAATACGGTTGGTTATTTGATTAATCTAGGGTGGGTGAGCCCGAGATAGCTCTCCAATGCGTTGGGTAATCTGATCGAGGTAAACGTTAATGTTTCTCCTAAGATATTTATTGAATATATTATGATGGGTATTCCAAACATAACTCCCTCTATAACTGTGAATGTTTCAATGTAAGTATGTTATGAATGCCACAAGTAACCTTTATGATTTATGATTTCGATGTGTTATTCAAAAATCTTATGATTTCATGAGGTATTCTAAGGAGCTTATGTTTTTTAAGTGAAAAGAATAATTTCATTTATTTTCATGAAATGAAGGACTAATTGTTTCATTCATTATTTTATAAAACATAATGATCCTTTTATTCTCATCCCATGTTTTTGAAATGTTTTTCATAGGGTATATGGAAGGGTAAGAGAAAGGATGAATTCAATATGATTTTAATGAAGAAAGTAATTGATATTTTATTTAATGAGTTATATTGTTTTAAAAAAATCGTTATATTAGAATGGCCTACATGTAATATTAAAGATGTTATGTATATGACAATACCTAATTTTCTAAATCTCTAAAACTAAAAATATCCTCAAATTGAATTAAAGTAAATTTTTTGGATTCACTCATGACTATGGTTTGTATAAGGATGGGGCCTTATAGTTTAACATATGGATGAAACCAATACATAATTTAAACAATAGTAAAGTCTTAGTAATATTTATATTAGGAATATAATAAACAAAAATGAGTTATTATATTTATATCCTACCTTATCACAGACCATTATTTCAAAAATATGATATTTATTATAATTCGTTTTCTTTCCACATGTAATAATAGAGTTTATCATGACATTAGTAAATAAAAAGATAAAAAAGTGTAAAATTTTCCATATATTGAAGATGACTTTATTCTATACAAATTTCTAGAATTATAACCACATAATGATAAAAAATCACCAAATAGTTCTAGTTGTTTCATTTTGAATTGGATATATATATATATAATTCATGGATCCTATCAGTCTAAAAATAAACCATTCCAAAGATTGTTCATGGCCACAAGTGAGCCTACACATTTGATAAAGGTTAATAACTTGTACTTATGGTCAAATAAAACCACATGGGTATAATATACCATCATTATCATTCAATAGAATAATAGTGATTAACATAAATGTCAACAAATAGATAATCATGGGATTAAACTAATATATTTATTGTGAAATTAAAATCATATAAATAAACATCCATCCTACAATAAGAGATAAAATAATTGTATTTCATATAATTATGTAATGATGTTAGACCACCAAATGGGTAGTTCATACATTTTACAAGGTCAAAATAAAATAAAAATTAAGAGAGAATAACAACAAATTCTCTAGCCTCACCTTGAACCTATATATATAAACCCATAGATATATTATTTCCTCATCACTAACACTAGGGTTCATTCCCTAAATAGTTTTGTAAACATAAATCTATATTTTTTGGGCTGTACATATAAAGTGAAAGTGAAATAATTAATTATTGTCCAAAAATACATCACCAAGGAATAACTATAGTTACGCATCATGAATGTATTAAATGAAATGAATTACATAAACATGATGAGAATACAACTATTTAACCTTAGGGTATTCATGATTCCTCAATAATTTTTGACTCATAATTTTTTTTACTAATGATAGAATGGGATAATCGTACAATTATCTAATAATTATAATATTATTTACTGTAATATCATCTCAATTAGTAACATAATGGTGAAGGGAGTATCACTATGAATAAGCAAGATAAAATAGATAAATAGTCTATCACTACTAACTCTGAAATGTTATTTAATGGACCATCACCACTATAATATAAATATATATACATATAGGTGAATAAGTAATCACATTAATACATTATTGGAGAAAATTCAATCACTATAGTCATCAATAAAGTGAAAAGAACAACATTATAATAATAATGCAAAAGGTGGTTGGATTATAGTTGATGTTCAAATGTCTATTAGTAATAAAAATCAAATAATATGAATGGTTTTATCCCAGAGTGAATAACCTATATCCAACAAGAAACAATGTATGCATAATCAACCAATAACTAGTCATGTAAAAATCTTGTTGAATGGATTATGAAAGTGTAATGGGATATCATGAATCATAAATAAATAAACTGATTTGGCTACAACAGATGATGGAAATAAAGCAAAATTGAATGAGTTATCACTAATAATTGATGTAGTGGTTAGAAAGTTATCCCCACTATTATCATGGGAATATGTGATTTGGTTATTAAATATGGAAAAGTGTATATCATAAATAATATAGATTTTAATAGTAGCTCATCCATTAAATCAAATTCATAATAACTTCTATGAAATTTAATGATTCCTTGGTGTCATGTATCCATATTATAATAGAAAAGGTGAATGGGAAAAAAGTCAATTTTAATATAGGTTTTAATAGTTTATCACCACTAAACATAAAATATAACATGTAAATGAATAATCACCATAATAAAAAATATACACAATAGTGAATATATATTCATCATATCCCATAATATCCTCCAAAAATATTTATATCCCTAGTCAACTATTCATCAAACAATGAAATGGTTCACCAAAACACATTCTTCCCACTAGGACATGCACACCCATAATTTTGTTCACCTAATATTCATGTTTCAAACTTGTAATACATTAGAACGTGTTTACATTCAATATAATTACCCACATAATAAGGGTCCTTCCATAATGAACAGTAGTTATCCCAAAGAAATATTACTAGGACAATTCACTACTCTCCTAACCATAGATATGTAACCCATTATTATTGAATTATTAGGGATATCATACAAAGATAAAAAATAAAAATAGGGGAATGGGATCCCAATTATTACAATCCATATGTATCTACAAATATTCTAATGTTGAAATATTAATTTTCATTGATTTTTAAATTAATATAGTTTATATAAACTTGTTGTAATGAGGTATATTGGTCCTTTGGAGGAATTTTTGGTACTATGGAAATGTTGAATCACTATATCGTTGCTTATTAGAGACATCAACAAGGAACTATTATAGTGTGGACTTCAGTAAGGTATTTTAGAAGCTTGTGGGTGGAAAAACCAATTGTTCATTGTATCAATGTTGAATTCTAACCCATAGTTAATGTTGGAAATTGGATATAATTTGCAGTAGTTGTAACAATTAAAATATAGGTTACTATTTGAGCACATTTATTTTTTTGATCATTTCAATCTTGGGTTTCATACATTGACATTACACCTTTTAATTTTTTTCACGAATTCTATGATGTTTTATGCTTTTCCATGGACATAATTATTATTCCTGAACAATGTAAATCTTAATTATTATGATATTATTTTAATATTTTTATTCATGTTTCCCCCATTTTATTCTTCTTCATTAAGTATTCGATCATCCATTACTCAGCGAGATTATGTGAAAAACAATTATATGGACCCACAACACTGTGGATTGTAAAATTTAGGATAAATTTTATTTTTTGTCCCAAAGTGGGGGACATTATGTGAATCAAGAATCATATTAGGATTCCAAGTGTTGAAGCACCTTGATAATATCATGTGACCCGAGGCTGAGGATATGTTTCAAGTTATTTAGTGATAAATAATGTAGGGTTGGGTTGGCCTTGATATAATTTTGATGACATATATATCATCACATCATGAAAGTTTAGGACTACACTCGGACTACAAGCTCTTAGAGGTGTGATTGATGAAAGGTAGTAGGGGTTTTCAATAAATATGAGTCTCATGGAGTGGTGGTATATCTCGTGGGTATTTTATAAATTATAAAACAAATATATAGTTGTATAATGCAGTGAATGTGGATTCAAACCATATATAACCCTTAAGCTTCTATTATAGACAATGGTATTATCCGTACTTATAGAAGTCAGTTCATGGTGGTGGGAATCACATCATGGATGTAACTAATTTATATTATTTTAAAAAACAATAATGTATTACCTTTGTGATTTTTATTGAGTAGGTTCCTCATTCAATAATATCTATGGGCCATTCCATGATGATGATGACAGTGAGATATGCAGTTAAAGGCCATTCCATGATGGAATGGATGAGAGATATTTGGTCCAACCTTTAGGAGGGAGTGAATATAATAACTAAGGATGTTATACCATTATATATGGAACTTGGAGAGAATCACATCATAATGATACACAATCTTATTTATTGGAATTGGTGAACCTTTCATTTTAAGGTAACCCCCCTTAATGATAAATTTTTAGATGAGTTTTTGGATATGGCCATTTTAATCTTCTCCCCCCACTGTCCTCCTCAATTTGATTTCTTTTTTCATGTGAAAATCCATGACTCATTCAAAATTTATTCAACGTATTATTAGTAACATTTTGCCTCCAATATTCACCTCCCTTGTTTTTCATTAATATAAGCATTTTTTATTACGATTTTTAGGATTATTTCTCCTGATTATGGTTGAAATCATCATAGTTGATGGAACTTTTTTATGGACTCTCTATAGGAGACTCTATTAATATGTACTAAATAGGATTTATTCAATATCAATATAGAAATATGACACCCTAAATTAAATTAGTTTTATCATCAAATTTTAATTTAAGTGATTGATGAATTGATACCAGGTGTTGTGGATTTTTTTAATATATGGACTTAGGGTGTCAAGGGATTGATCCACACCACATTGTTTGATGTTTAAACACTATTAACCCATATATTTAGTTGTTATGATATTATTAAATATATATAGATATAAAATATAGAACAAATAATAGTCAAATGTTTAAAATAAGAATAATTATATTATAAATAACATAGATGATCATTGATAGAGTTAGGGCCTCGTGATGATGGGTAATGGATGGTGGGGTATGTACAAGTATAGGAGAAGTTTTTCATGTTTTTATTATGAAATATAACCATGATTTAGGGAATCTTGACTGGAAATAACCCAATTTTTTATATATTTCATCATGTACTTTTGATATGTGGTCTCACCACCTGTGTGTGGTCAAATGTTTTTTAAAATTTATTTGTTTCCATTGAACTCCAAAGAACATAATGGTATTTTATGAGGCCATGATGGATTTTTTAAACACTATAAACTTACAAGACTTCTAATTTCCATGGAATATAATATAAATATGTTATTCATATTCCATGGACCCTATAGGTGCCTAAATTCAGAGAGTGAATATAGTTTACCTTGATATTTCTTTCTTTATCCTTCATTGGGTAGGGGAGTGTGATGGTTTGGGACTGGTAAGCTGAAGGTTATTCCATAGATACGATTTGTTTATAGGATAGGGAAGAGGAGAATGATCATGTTTGGAATTGGATGTATGATTAAATTGGTTCTATATCTAATTTTTTGGGTTCATTAATCGTTGGTGTGATCATGGATATTTTGATGGATGGTATTCCAAAAGAGAGATGTTTTTATCCCTAGAATGGAGAATGATAAATTGGGGCCCATGTTGGTTCTCAATCCCCAATGTATCCTTTTGGGGATATATAGGGTTCCCCATTTTTTCACTAACAGGAGTTTTAGTGGATCATGGATAACATGGATTTATATTATTATGAATATATATATATGAATATAAGTAGGGTGACTGAGATTCCAACATAATAAATGTGTGTGGGGATTAGATGAGTATCCAACCTCTTTAAGTGAATTATCTATTAAATGAGTTTATAGAAACATGGATGGGACCTGATTCCTTAGGTAATTATGGCATAAAAATTTATCCATGAAGGTATAGGGTCCCTGGGAGTTTTATGTAGGATATAATAACCACTACTGTGGGATATGGTTCCCCATGAAATGACGGAAGAATACAAATTCTGGTTAGGGGATGTGAACAACTAGTTGTAGGGTATCTAATTGTTTTTAGTGTGAGATGTACCTCTATGTGGATTGTATATGATGGTTTTGTATAAGGGATGTGACCATACCTAATGAATTATTTATGATAATTATAGGTGGGGGCTATAACCCCCCCCCCCAATTTTATGAAAATTAAAGGTTTTGAGGAGGGGATGTGACTCCCCCAATTGATGATATAATGGTTCTTGGTAAGGGATTGGTCCCCCTGTGAGGATGTTGTATTATGGTTTTGTATATAGAATGAAACACTTCATATGTATTATATTATAAAATGGTTTTGTGGTAAAATGTATACCCCCAGGTTGGTTATGAATTATTCATATAAATATATAACAATGGTTGGAGAAGGTATGATCGATGGTGAGTGTAACCATATAACCTGATGATCAGAAATGGTTTATTCTTTTGAAATTTAATTTTTAATTTGATTATTTTAATCACCTAAGGTTTTATATACTTTGTAATTATTATTCATCTAATGGAAATCATTATTATTCTCTTGTAGAGTTTTACTTATAACCTACTCAGTAATCTCTAGAAGATTGGTGGAGGATGAGAAATCATGATAAAAGGTGAAGGTAGGAAAGAGGCCCAGTGTTGGATGGTTCAATCAGATAGGTTGGAAATAGTCAAAATACGGAATATGGTATGGACATGAGACCATATTATGTATGTTTAGGTTTTGGTTTTAAATTTTTGGAGGTATATGATTCTACCATGAGGGGGATATTGTTTATTTTTTTCAAAATCATTTGAAATTTAATTTGTTTTCTTTTTATATCATTTGATATATAATTTATTTCAGATTGGTTTAGATGTGTTTTATATTTATTTATTTTATATTATGATGATAGGTTATGTATATATTTATCATTCTTATTTTCTAATATGATGTGATAGGCATCCCATGATATCACCTTAGACCCCTGTTGGATTTCAATTTCCTCTAACTTATGTAGAGGTGAATTTTAGGTCATGTGACTGTCATGTCTAGTTACTATATAGTGATATGGGAGATGGGTTTCATAAAGTAGATTCCTATATTTGTTTTGTTATTACTTTTTTGAATATAGTAGACAATAAATATAAGTATTCAATGATTTGGATGGAATCTATGTTGTTGTCCCTACTAGAACCATCCTTAGTTAAAGGAAAATGTATATGGTAGATAGTTTTTTTCCAAGATTTTATTATTATAATTGTGTTGATTCATCTTCACAATGAGGTTTAAAATTTATTTAATTCTTGTATTTCCACTTTTAAATGTTTAGATAGATTCATCGTTCCATAAATAATATTAGTTACAAAGGTTCACCTGACATGTGCATTCCTTTTTCTTATTATGATATTAAATGTGATATAAAAGATGTTAATGTTAATTAAAATTACAACAATAAAATTTTCCCTAAATAAATTCTACATGAAATTCTAAAAAATTGAATCATAGGACTGTGATTTTACTAGATATTGAACTTATTAGATGATTTATTTTATATTCACATTGATTTGACGGTGATCCTTGAGTAAGTAGTCTGATACATGGATCCCTGATGAGGATTAGTCCCCTAGAGTGTCTGGTCATGTATTTGAGTTACCTTTTGATATCTAAGTTGAGTGTGTGGATGATGTTAATGAGTTAAAAATTATGTGAGATATAGACAATGGGATTGGATAGGGAACATTTTTATGACATTATGTAACTTATTTTATTTGGGAGTTAGTTTTATTTTAGTGTAGTATGTATTTTTAATGTTATTGTAGAGATGAGCTGTGATATGTGAAGGTAACCATAGTTATGGGGTTTACAAGAACTGTGAGTGAATTTGAGATGAAAAACATGGTAAGGGATTATTTTGAGATAATATTGAAAATCACAAGAGACATGGTCATCTGTATTATAAATAATGCGATCCTATAATTTATTGGATATGAATCGATATGATATTAGTCATGTGGTGTAGTAGGGTATCACTTGGGTGGATGCCTACTTCAGAATTATTTGTTTCAGAGTAGTGGTTTTTGAGAACCATTGTGAGAGGGTTAGATGGATACTCTCATACAATGGGTTAAATAAGTTTAATTTTTTTTATTTAACTATGTTATAGGAGGATGGATTTTGATTAAGATATACCAAATAGTATAGTAATTGTTGAGTAGAAAGGGGATGCTTTAGTGTATGATTTGGGGAATGTTACTGTAAATAACTATTGTATTGGGATATGATTGATGTCTGCATTGATATATCTATGGGGGTATGAAAGAATGGTCGATGAGCCATTGGATTGTGGGTATATGGTGAAGATCAGCTCATATGAGAGATGATTTTTTACATTTTGATAAATATCTGATGTGTATAATGATTACAATTAGTTTTTGGGAAACATTTTTTAATGCATAGAATCAGGATACCCTAAAAAACTGGTACATAAACTGATATACCACATATCCTAGGGGAATTCCAAATACCCATGGGCTGGCGACTATAAAATGTAAATAAAAAAACCATGGAAAACAGTTTCTACCAACCTAAACGAGATGCAATGAATATATATATAGTCAAATGAAATAATGGAATATAACAGAAAATGATATGTTTCAAAACCTATGAAAATAATGGCATGAAGTAAAACCTAAAATAAACCCTATGTACATAGCCTAAATAAAATTGTAACCAATAAAAAACCAACTACTCCAAGAGGTAATGTCAGAAACATCCCACCATATAACCACTACTTTAAATTACTCATCTCAACTATAAAATTCCTACCATACAATGATGCCTTTCCTTTTCTTATATCAAAATACAATACCATTTCAACACACGAATAAAGGTGCATGTAGGGTGTGATCTAAACAAGCTTAGTAGGATCCCAAATAACTATTCTATATAATGTATCAATAGAATAATCCTATTATGCGCAATTTAGACAAGAAATTAAATGATAATAAATAAACTATTTTATGTCAAAAACATGGTAAATAGGTTATACTTTTTCCACAATTCTAAAAAAATTCAAGTAAAATTGTTTCAACGTATAATTTTATGAAAACATTCAAAATTTTAAAAAAAAATAGTAATATTAAATAAAATGAAGTTCAAGGTAATAATTGTTTTGGAAAACATACTCAATGGAGATCTTAATGTCAGTTAATCTGGGACACTCATACATAAATATGACTAGTACACTTGAGAAGTATGAAAATCACAAACAGTACACAAGAGGGACCCAAATAGTACTTAATGAGATGAAATATGTGAAAAAAATCATGAATACTAGTCAACTAATCCAAAAACACTAACCAATATCTTAACTACCAATGACGTTAATAAAACAAATTCACCAACATATCACATATCGATATTTCCTTATTTTCCATGATGATGGTGAAAAAACTAAGGAGATATATTCAACAAAACCTAGCAACCAGTAGAAAAATCCAGAGGAAAATGTTGATGATATGTATAAAATTTCGTCTAGCATTGAGTTGTAACCAGAGAATAACAAATATCTTGAATCCTAAATAGATACTTCCAAATAATAATCAGTCCTACAATAGAGGCATCTCCCACACATTCTATATAAAGAGGTAACCTACATCAGCATCCATACATATCCCTGAATGGAACCATTCCGAGTGACAAAGGGTAGATATTTTTATATAATAACTCAACGATTACTAAATGGATATCTGATGATAAAATAAAATATAAGATGTAGTTACAGATAAAATATTCTAGGATTCGAATATTCCATTCCATTAGATCTCCTGTTTGTGGATGATATGGTCTTCTAAACCTGACCTATGTCCCCATCACAATTTGGTTACTCCCCTAGAATTCGGATTTAAAACAAATATCCATCTCTAATAAAATAGAAAATAAGACCCCATGTAGCCTCATGATCTTTTTAACATATTACATATCTTTATCTATAAATTTAGTGGTTCCCCGGATCATAATTATGTGACATTCTTTATTGAATATCTGTATTACTCTCAATAGAGAATATTTCCATTGCGGAGTTAGTGGAAAATTGATGAGAGAGTCTATGGAAACCACATACCTTTTCCGAACTAGCTCCACAATAAGATTAAGATGACAAGAAGTATTTATCTATTCTATCATTATCTTCTGATAAGTGTAATAGTGGAAAACATACTCAACAATTTTATGAATCATATCCATCCCCCAGAATCACTATCTCATATAAAAATGAATTTTCATTATTTCGAGATGAGTAGACCATGAAGAAAATTGATAATCCATAAGCATTAAATCTCCCATAGATGATGGGAAATTAACCCATTTTCAATAAAAATAATACCAACAGAACGGAGAGACCAACCCAAAACAGTCTCCCTGCTATATATGGCTACCCTGGTTCAACTAAAATCACTATTCTATTACTGACCCTACATATTAGTCTAAAAAGATATGGAAATACCTAAGAACTGGTTAGAACCATAGCTGAACCATAATCATGACTATCTTGATGTAACTATGAAATGTCTCTTGTTAGGTTCCCCTTTTCCAGCGATTTTCAGAAATCATTTCATTGAATATTCTTACTGAGTGAATCCTCAATGACATTCCCTTTACTTAGTATATAAGAAATATATAAGCTAATCATCTAATGGAATTCCAACCACCAACTCTATTTTAGATTCATTTCATGTTGATAAAATGTATAGCTCATAATCTTATTATTATAAAATAACATGATCGTCTCCCCAAAATGAAAGTACTTCTATCACATAAGTTTTTGCATTAGTGTGTAAATCATTAAATCATGTGTATGATAACTCTTATCACGAGTTTTTTGCTTATGAGATCCATTGGACATAATATGTGCATCCTTCATAATAAAACAAACTCAGACCGACACCAAAAACATTAAAATACACCACCTAATTCTTACATGTCTTAGGTAAGATCATGATAGTTGGTCAATATAGTACCAATATCAACTCATTAATAAAAGCCTGACATTTAGTATCCTATGTGAACTTCTCCTCATTATTGTTAATAAATTTTAAAGGTGATTTTAATTTATAGAAATCCTTGATGAACAACCTATGGTATCCAGTAATATATACGAATATACAAATATTAATGAAGTTCCATGGATAATGTGATGACAAAAAAACCTTTAGCATCATTTGATTGACAAATAATCAACACTCATAAATCATGTTCCCTAATAACATGACTTCTTGGACCCAAGAACTACATTTAAAAAGCCTTTCAAAATAAAAATGACACTACAAGAGTTATAAAAATTGACTCAAATGGTTCTCATGAAAATTCATGCATGTTGAGTATTCTTGGATATCATCCACAAACACAGCTAAAAATATGGTATGATGCATATAAAATATACAATTCATCAAATACATAAAAAATATAAGAGAATTAGTTAGTCCAAAATGCTTCAAAATATCTTTATAATATCCACACCTTCTTTGAAATAAGTATTCATAATTTGAGACCCTCAATAATTATGTTGATGATAACCTAACCGATGATCGATTTTAGAAAACCACATTAATGAATTTAGCTAACTATAAAATCCACTTACGTGGGGAAAATGGTTAGTTATTCTTAACTATCACCTAGTTAAAATTTTGAAATCTGCTTAATAAATGATATGATCCATTTTTAATATAGGAAAATTTCTCTTGAGATACACATGAAGAAAAACTAGGGTAATCAAAACTTTTTTCATCAGATCATCCAAGAAGAACTTGATCTCATTCAACTGAACTGGTTCCCTATGATAAAATAGTATCTAGATCGACTATGTAATTGACACTAGATAGATCCTAAAATCTCCCTCCCACTACAAAGGAATACCAGAGAAGTCATTACGGAAAAATATTGTAAAGTCACAAAAACAATATTGTAAGATTAATGAAAGAATAAACATCCTTTGTCACCACATAATTGGATAAAACCAAACACCTAAGATCAAGGTGGGATTATCATTAATTACCAAACCACACATCCCAATCTTTCTAAAACCCCCTACATCCCCCATTACGTGTAAATAATGACACATGATTATGATAATAATCAATCATAGCATTGTGTGAATATAGCCAATCCATCTTGATGTTGATGTCGAAATATAAAAATTGAGAACTAAGAAATCACACACCAATTCAGTGTTAGCTTTCGATTGAGAACATTATGGATAATAAAACCCCTTATCTTTACTCTTTCCAAAAGGATTCTCCAACATCATTAAAAAATATAACATTTTTGGATGTTTAATAATATCAAAAGAATGGGGTATTATAAATCAATGCGATTGACCAATATCAAATAAATCAATTGAAATAGAAGATGAAATAATGATATTATCTCTCACTGTCAGTAGCCCCACATCACCCTCCATTAGAATGTGCTTTATTGTTTGAATTTGATTCAATCGTGAGGCCTATATTCATAGACATATTGTCTATCAATCATATGAATATAACATTTCATCATTTATATCCAAGATCTAAAAAAATAATGAGGAATTGATATATCCACATAGAACTACTACAGATGTACTCGGTAGCCACATGCATTGAAAACAATCATAGGCACAAGATATATATGACTATTGTGTGCTTCCATGAAATAATAAAACAAAGCTTTTTGAAAAATATAAACTACTTATGAGGATGTAGAGGATATATTTTGAAGAGAACCTCCTCCACCACTATTGTGATAATCATTTTTATTCTTCTTGTTTCCATACACACCACTGAAACTACAACTGAGAGAAATAGAAGTTCTAAAACAGATAATATTTCAATCCATGTTTTCCACAATTACATAGTATATCGTGACAACATGGGTTTTATGGTTTAGAAAATATACATGTTATATAATATATGGAAACAACCCTTACTTTGTTTCTGACCTCTAAGTTAATCATCAATCACCACCTCCAGAAAAAATCAAACCACCTCCGAATAAATATTTCTTTATTTCGAAATTGAATTCTCTCCATAATTCTAGGAGTGAATCATCAAATACTTCTACATAATCAAATACATTTCATAGAACTAATGAAATAATATGGCTTTTAAACCCTTATAATCCAATCCCTTGTACATATTTTCATTTATAATGGAATCCCACCACTTCTTATAGGGACCCTCATGTTTGAACATTTCACAGTTCACCTTGATATCATATGTTATAACTGGGAATTAAAAGGCCTAATGAATGTTATATATATCCAATCCTCCTCATATTGAGGTATATTTGTACCCCTAACAGATCAAGTCTATTCATGATGGAATTATCGAGATTGATCACTCCCCACCTTAGCTTTTGGAAACACCTGAAAAACTAGGTTCTAAATTCATGGTATATTTTTTTCCATGGTATGTGCTATCCTAATGATAGCCTCAATAAGATTTTAATCTAGATGATGATTCTCATTAAGAGAATCTCCCATTACAACCTCATGTGGAACATGTGAAATAATTCTTGGAGGCATACTACTGCCCACCAAAAATATAATAAAATGACTAAACAGTAGGTTAAATTTTTATTTAAACCATAAAATAAAAAGTAGAAACCAATATTAATAAAGATTACCTATAAAAGAGACACACATCCCAACATACCAGTTTTTCTTGAGGCTCATCATTGTAAGAGATGTCTATCTCTCACCACAATCAACCTCTCATGTCCTAAAAATTCTATATCATGTCAACCAGAAATCTGATGATAGGGGAATCAGAGATTCAACCACCTCCAATACCCCTTTCGGTTTGTCAGATATATGAAGTCGTATTCAACTCATGGTTCATGAATGAAAAGTAAAAAACTACCCAGGGATCCATGGTTTTGGATAGAAGTTTAAAATATAGGTTTTCTATTTATAGACATATACACGTGTATATTTTAAAAACATATATATATAATATTGATATTTATTATTCAATTACATTATGAATATATATATATAAATATATATATTATACAAATAAAAATATATATTATACTATAAAAATATATATTACAACTATATATTATACAAATATATTATACCATCATATTATAATAATATACTATAATAATATACTAAACAATTATATTATAAGAATATATATTATAGAAATGTGTTATAAAAATATTTTACAAAAATGTATATGTACACAATTGAAAAATAAACATTTTTTATATATTTTTTATACATTATATTTATATTTGAATAAATATAGATTAAATATTATATATATATATTATGTAAATATTTTATACTAAAAAATTTATTATGAAAACAGAAATAAATATTATATTTAAAAACATTAAATAAAAATAAAAATTATATAAATGAAAATATATATGAAAAAAATAAAAATAAATAAAAATATATAAAAATATATAATATTTAATAAATATATATATATTATAAAATTATATATCACAAAAGTATATTATCCAAATATATTTTATAAACATATTATAAAAATATATTTTATAAACATATTATAAAAATATATTTTAATAAAGTTCATTAAATGGTTTAAATTCACCATCCAATATAATTTGAGAAGATTCATTTGTATTAGAAACATTTTTTTTCAAGAATGGGTCATTTACCATTTAATTTTAAACTGATATATCTTCCATAATCATTATTTATTTCATTATGACTAAAATTTTATACTATGTTCCGATAATTACCACAGGAACCTTAATGGTCATTAAAATGAAATTTTATTATAAAGGCTACTCTTCAACTACATGAAAATAATTGTAGTTTTAAAACTATCTACACATAATTCTTGAATCAACTTTTCATGTAAGAATTTTGAGATGTTATAATCTTTTATCATTATCAGGTATATTATTCTTCTAAAATTATATCTTATATTCTTTATAGATTTTAATTAAAATTATAACTTTTAGATATTTCATGTATTTTATATAACACTAATATTATGTGTGATAATTCTATATATTGTTACATTACTTATTCTAAAAAAATGAATAGAGGTTACCAAATTTTATATATGTTTGAATAATTATTTGAAAATTTTTATTGTTATTCCTCATTTCAGGTCAACATGTATTGGTTCTACCCATAGTAATATTTGATTACCGCCCATTTATATGAAATAACTATTTATTTATTTTAATTTTTTATCAATACATTTTTATATGTTCTAGTTGATTTAATGATAGTTTATTATTCATGTTTATCATATTTGGATTTCTAATTACTTCTTAATTACCTATCTTATATTTCCATTTTTAAGGGATTTAAGAAATACTTGATGATTCAATTTTAAATATTTTGAACCAATCCTAGTTAGAGGATTTAATGTTTTAAAAGTGATATTTTTTCCTATAAATATAGATTTTATAGAGTCCTCAAAGATGCATATATAACAACATTTCGCCACAAATACACCATGAATCACTTTCAATAATGAATATTCTACCCAAATCTCACATTAAATTTGATATAAGTTAATAAGTAGTTCCATTGGTTTAATTCTCTCAAATGGGTGGAATTATCCTATTTAGAGTCTCGAATAGTTATTATTTCATTTTTTCCCTTTATCCTCATCCCCCTACTATTTATATTACTTATACTACTCTAAGCACATGTCATCCCATGGATGACTACTACATAGATTATTTCAAAAATCATATGTTAATGTCCAAAATAAATAGAGGATGTGTGTAAAACAACAAAATAAAATGATAAATTTTTTAAATATGAGATGATGAGGATGAAAGTTGTCTATAATTTTCACATTTGAATGAATTTAGAGGATAAAATATGTGATTATCATAATAGTCTTCATTAAGGTGGATTTAAGTGTGGAAGAGAAAATCACAATATAATTATAATGTAATCATATGTAGTATAATTATTTTATTTCTCAGATATATAAAACATGAATTCCATGATTAGACAACTGAAAAAAATGTCATGTCAGTTGAAAATTCAATCCAGGATGACCCTTACATTGAGATATCACAATCAGTTCGTGATTGTCCCAATGATGAAAATTTCTTCTATGCTATAGGTGATAAAAAATAGGGTATTTTGATTATCTATATAGGAAAAAAATCCTTAAAACCTAAATAGTAAAGAGAGCTTAATGAGAAGGTAATTTTTATAACTTTATATGTCTTCCTTATTATATTATATGTTCTGTACTACATTAATAGAATTTAAATTAAATGTTTGACTACTCATGCTAAAATTTTATTCTTCATATGTTGATGTAACCAATCATTCTGAACAAAAAAATGTAAATAAATAATCCCTTTGGAAATATCCAAAGGTATTTTTACTATATAATTTCACAATTTTACTAAAAATATATAATAATGAAATTTCGATTTAATTTTCACTGTCCCTCAAATAGTTCATTTTTAGAATATATTTGTCCATATTCCACGCCTTTATATACCTATAAATCCATAAAAGTTCCCATCAAATAATTTTAACCACTATAGAGTTCCATTTATCAATTTTCTTTAAGATCCTTTCAATGCTTTCGTGGAAAGAGCAATAATGTTGCATCTATGAAATCATGAAAGAAATCATAATATTTATACAATAAAATCATTTTCCATATAATTAAATAATAATTTAATATTTATGTTTAATTTATTTATTTTTATGATTATTCACATAAGATTTACTTTCTTATACAGAAGTATTCTTTTGATCATGACAGTGTGGTTTGTCAATATTTCATGCTTTTCTTCACTAAAAATTCCACAAACATCTTCCCCGTCAAAAAAATTCACCCCGTAAGTGTTAACATTTATAACATTACATCTATTTCCCTCAGATGATCAATAAAATATGTAATATTTATTTCTTCACAATAAAATCATTATCCATAAATTTAATGCAATATTCTCATATTTACTTTTAATTTATTTATTTTTATTATTACACATATAGTAATTATTTTGTATACATGTGGGTTTTTTCATGTTGTTGTTGTTTTTTCAAAGATACTCATGCTTATAAGATATTATACCACGATCCTATAACTAAGATAATTATAATAAAGAAATAATTCAAGAATGCATACTACCATCATGAAACTGTGAATTCGTACAAATTATTTTAATAAATTTTTCATCATTTTAACTTTTATCTATATGTTAATTCCATAATAATTTTTATCTAATCAATATTTTTTCAAATATCTTTTTGTAAATATAAATTTTCACACATCTCTCTATAATAAGACACAAAATAGATAACATGGTTTATTTTCTTCCAATTTTTTTGATTACCGTTTCCATTACCTTTGTCGAACTACCAACACTGTATATTGAATCAATGTTATTAGTTGAAAAAATAATTATTAAAATATAGAATAGTATAGGAAGCTCATGTTCCCATTGGGTTTAATTTTCATGATAGAATATACACATGAGATTTCATTTCTCTTTTAGATTTCAACAACGAGAATGATTTTTCATCTAAGAACTTTGATTCTATATGTAGTGTCTATAGTTTTACAAATAAAGGAAATGGAAATTAGGGTAAAATTTGATGATATGATTTTGTTAAGACGTTAGGAATTTTAAGAAGCATCCAAACCTCAATCCGACACATAGTGTGATCGGTAGGACTGCAAGTACTTTTTTTTTGAAAATTTTACATAAATTTTAGTTAAAATGATAACTGACATACACAAAATTGAGAAAAAATATTATTATTATTTTAGATCCTTTATAAAGTGGTCTAAGAGTCATTTTTGACATATATAAATCATCCACGCCTTAATCTGATACATAATGTGCCTGGTATGACTCAAATTGTATGTTATCAGTTTATAATTGACATTTTAAAAAATTCACCCATAGAAAACTAAGTAAATGTGCTTATATTTTCATTGTAATTTAAGAAGTTGACTAATTAAAAAAATTATGAATTGGTCTCATGTAAAACTGATACACAATGTGATCTGTATGACTCAAATTATGGGTTTTCATTTAAAATTACATTTAAGAAAAGAGATAAGTGTTGTACTCAAAACTGAGAAATTTTATTCATATTGATTTTATAAATTAGAAAATTGTTCCATGTATTAGTTGATATGGGTAAGAGTCTTCCACACCTCAATCGAACAAATGGTGTAACATCTATGACTCAAAAAGAGACTTTTTATTTAAAATTAATAATAAATTTTGTAAAAAGGACACCTAAAATACCCAAATCCAAGAAAACACATTATGAGTTTTTTTATAAATTTAAAAATTGATCTATAATTCATTTGATATGTGTAGTAATTAGTTCTTCCTCAATATAATATATTTTGTTAATTATATGACTCAAAGTAAAAAGTTTAATTTAATGATTACTTGAGTTTTTGTAAAAAGGACATCTCACTTACTCAAAACCAAGAAAACACATTTTTATTATTTTTATATTTTATTAAAATGATCTATAACTCATTATGGTCATGTATTAATCATCCTAAACTCAATTCGGTACATGATGTTATGTGTATGAATCAATGTGTCAGTTATAAATTTAAAATCTATTGATTAGTTCAAAAAGTACTACTAAAAATGAGAAAAACCAATCATATTTTCATGATAATTCAAGGAATTGATTCAGAAGTCATTTTTAACATCAAGTAATGAGTATCACATCGAACTAAATCATGATGTGATCAATATGTTTCAAATTTTGTGTTTCGAGCATAAAATTATATTTTAATAAAAATATGTGATGTAATAAAAAATAAATAAAATCATTATGATTTATTTTATACAAAATGAAAAATAATACATATATAATTTGAGATGTGTTGGAATTAGCCACACCTCAATCTGACAAACATTATGATAGGTATGAATCTAAATGCATCCTTTTATTTAAAATTAACTATAATTTAATTAAAAAAGGAAACTGCATACTCAAAACTGAGAAAACACATTATGACTATTTTGATACATTAGTAATTAAATCCAAAATACATATTTATATTTAGTATTCAGATGCACCTCATTCTGATACACGATGGTCCTAGTAACACTCAACGTCTCCATTATCAGTTTAAAATTGACAGTTTTGTTGAAAAGGGGTCACCCACTAAAATCCAAGAAAACATGATCGGATTTTCTAAATAATTTAGGAAAACCATTAATAACTAATTTTTAATGTGTATTAATTTTTCATACATAAAAACAATACAAAATGTGATCGGTATGATTCAAATTCTGTGTTTCCAATTTACAATGGAAATTTAGTAAAAAATTCATGTGACATACTCAAAATCATGTAAATTAATTTGGACTATTTTGATACTTTATGAAATAGTGCATATTTCATTTCAGACGTGAATTAATTATTCTTACCTCAATAAAATGCATGGTGTGACTGATATGACTTTTAGTCCACCTTTTTATTTATAATTGACATCAATTTCTGTAAAAAAGTACAACTGACCTAATTAGAACTAAGAAAATGCATTCATATTGTATGGATACATTAATAAAATGTTACATTTATCATTTTTGATAGGTAGGAATTAGAAACACCTAAATATAATTCATAGTGTGATTGGTATGACTCCAATTGTGAATTTTTTTTAAAAGTGACATCAATTATAGTAAAAATGTAAAACTGACCGACTCAGAATAAATAAAATGATTTCAACAAAAAATAATACTTTAATAAAATGATATATAATTAGTTTTTGATATATAGAAGTCAAACAAAACTCAATATGACACATGATGTTTTCTGTATTACTCAATGCGTCTCTTATTAGTTTACAACCAAAATTTTAGTTAAAAAAGTTTCACTCACTAAAAGCTATGAAAATACACACATAGTGTCTTGAAATTTTTTAAAAATATTTTATAATTCATTTCTGACATGATGTAATCTGAATCACACTAAACTAATAAATGATGTGACTGATATGAGTAAATTTTCATGTTCCTAGTTTAAAATTGCATTTTAGTAAAAAATTAACTGGGCATAATCCAAACCAAGAAAACATATTCATATTGTTATGATACTTTTTTAAAATGATCTATAAGTCATTTTAGATTTTTATGAATCATATGCACCTCAATTTGGTGCAAGGTGTGATCGGTATGACACCATGTACATATTTTCAATATGTTAGTGTCATTTTATTTTAAAACTCACATAACATCACAAAAATGGGAAAATGATCCTAGATTGATTCCTTATCATTGTATTTGTAATTACTTAATTAATTTTTTATCATTTTTATCATATAATTAATTATTAAATTATTAGATAGACAATTCTTGACGACGAACAGTAAATGGTGTGACATGTAAGAATAAACCAAAAAACAACCTGATAAAGATCGTTCCTGGTATGAATCAAGGTTTAGTGTAAAAGTTACAAATTCTATAAATTAATTTTATTATATAGTTTATAACATAAGAAATATATTCTTATACGTGATCATATTTTTCTCAAGCAGGGGTTTGGATCAAAACTCAAAAGAACACCGATTTTTTTAATATATATAATAATTTCTACATAATTAATTGTATAAACCAATGTTTGTAACTTCTATGATATATAGTTTTTCATCTTAGTATATTTTAAATTATATTTCATTTAAATTCTATATTGTTACTATATTTTTTTAATTTTGTGTTATTTTTAGGTATTCAGTTTTTTGTTACACCACAATTTAGAATGGACATTTACTAGTGGTCTTTAAATCTTCTATAAATGACACTTTTATAACCACTTATAGAAGCATTGATAAAGGTCTACTTTATCAATTATTTTATAGAACTTATATAAGAGTTGGGATTTTAATATCTGTCTAAAAGTCATTACTTTTAAAGCACTCATAAATTCTGTTTATTAGAAGTGTTAAAGACCTATTTTTTAATTATTGTAATCAATAAAAAAATGGAACATCCAAAAAGTCAATATTAAAACCAAGGTACATGTCCAAATCTAGAGGACAAAAAAACAAAAAAATTACACCTTTTAGTAATTTGGGAAACATCAATCCATCTCACCACCAACTACATATACTAAGAACACATAAAACCTCACTAGCACACTAGGGTGCCTTGATGTTTCCTTAATAGAAAGATAATATCATATATATACAATAATGAAGGGTTTTTATGATGTGTTATGGATAATAATAGTAGTATCCCACCAAGGTTTCCCTAATCCAGTCTATGTGAAATAGTCTCAACATGCTCAATTTACTGAAAAACATGTCATGATAAGGAGTAAATAAATTAATCTCATATTCATGGTAAATGGATACCCTCTATTAATGGTTCTAAAAAATCCATGTGAAGTAGTTTTAAAGAATAATTTTGCACTAACATTCAAAATTTATAAAAAAACATTTATATTAAAGAAAAAGAAGTTCAAATCCAAAATCAAAATGGTTAATATACTCCTAAGATAACTTTTTTTAGGCTAGATTAGTCTCTCTAATATCAATATGTATATTATTTTCTACAAGTACTAGGAACCACACACCTCAAGTTTTAGTAAAATTGTACCCGCATTACTATCTTGACACACCATGATATACTCATAATAAAAAATGAGGCCCTTGAAATGATTCTCACACCTTATAATCAATTCCATAATAAAATCAGTTGTAGAATAGGATATATCATTAGATACTTGGAGAATCATGCCTAGTGCACTACAACCATCATGTGGGATGATATCATGTTGAAAAGAGAATAATGAATAAAATAGGAATGAATGAGAGAATAATCACTAGATAAATAAATCTGATAAAAAATATCAAATAGTCTACCATAATTAGACAAATGATGAAGTAGAAAGGATGAACTTTCTAGAATATAAACAAACAACCAAGAAATATATTGAGTAGAAAACAATGCAATTCTAAAGAGGAAGTCACACCGAAAATCCTTTGGAAAGACCCTATGTTTTGAAAGAGTTATACATATAAATAATGAAGGGGGAGTTATTTTATTAGTTCTTAAAGCCTTCTGGTCATGTCGAGTTCAAATCATAAACCTCAATCTAAAGACTTAAATCTCCCATGAATTGAGTATGCCAAAAACATATTGCCTCAGGTTATATTATCATGGAAAACTATTTTATTGTGAAAAAATGGGACTTATGATGTAAATGGTTTTTATTACATAAATTGTTTTCATATATTATTTTTAGTGACACAATTATGTCATTAATGGATATTAAGATGTAATATGATATACTAGGTTTTACCATGCCTAGACCATTCATAAATTCCCAAAACAACTCCAACACACTCTAATCCAAAGATAATGCTCTTAAACATAAAAGGAGAATAATTTTTATCCCGGATGTCACATAGAGATCGGATAAGTCGATTAGTGTGTTGGGTGAGGAATTAAGAGAGATCCTTAATTAGTAAGATATTTACCTAATGTGAACTAGATTTTTAGAGGGACTAGGTTATATGAAACCATACATAATAAACAACAATTATAGGACTTATATAACTGATTTTATTTCACTAGATTCCCAAGAATTTCGTTTATTATTTATTGAATATGTAAAAAAATTACATTTAAAATGAGTAAACATCCACATATTTTATATTTTTTCCACAAAATTGGTTCTCTAAATGATCCTCCTATTTCAGTCATAACACACATTATTTGTTCAAAACGATTCTTCATAAATGAAATATTGGTCATACTAAAGTCTATAACTCAAATTTAAATCTTGTAAATTCATTTGAAAATTTTGGATTAGAAAATAAAGATTAATACGACGTATAAAATGAAAGGAAACCCATTATAATATGGAGAAATATTAAATCCCTTGAAAAGGGTCATCTTTTATTCATTATAAAATTAGATTTTCTATAATCAATTAACAACTTATGAAATCAACTTCATTCCCCAAATATTTTCATAAAACATATTTTAATAATGAATACTGTTAAAAATATAATGATTATGTTCAGTTAAGAATTCAGATTCATTAAACTCTTATAGGAACCCATAATCTTCATGCATTATATAAGTCCAGATATTCTTATTGTTGGTGTATTAGATTAGATCAAATTTATTCTTCCTATAAGATTTCTTTCTAAAATAAATTCCAATACTTGCAATATGAAATTTTTTAATTCACTTTTTATTTTAAAAATAAATTATAGTTAAAAAATTTTCATTTGTTTTTCTTAGTCTCGAGTGATGATTATTTATAGAAAAAGTGGACCTCTTTATCTTGGATAAGAATGTTGTGTCGAAGACTAATATATCATTCCAATATTTATTTCACATCATGGATAGAGAAGAACATTTTTAAAACATCAAAAAAATAAATAAACTTTGTGTGTGGTTATTTTATATCTTTATAGAGATTAGAATCATGACAACATCATGAAATAACTTCTTCCTTCACAAGAGATCAAGAAAATGAATACGACAATATCACATGATTTCAGATATATGAATTCAGTATTTAAAAATTTTATATATTAATAAATTTAATATTCTATATTTAAATGGATCAAATAAAAGAAAATAATACATGGTTTATGAATCATATGGTTTGACTAATGAAGATGCTAAACTAATAATGGATATGGGTGGAATAAAATATCCATATTTGTAGGTTGAGGGCGAAGCACTATGCTGATTGGAAGGTGGAGATTCATGTGATTTGATAGCATATATTATATACAAATGTTTTTTAATTATGGAATAGTATGTCGTGTTTCCCCTCCCACATAACCTTATGCCATTATTGTACTTTTATATAGATTAACTGTCAAATATATTGTTTTTTGAGCTAACCCAGTAGTTTTGAACCCAGAAAAATATGAACACATGCCCCTATCGTGCCACACCACTCTAGCATAGTCCACCTGGGCACTTATATGTATGATCTTCACCCTCCATGTTCATTCTTTTTCATGCTCCCAAGCTATATCTATGCATTACCACACCTTCCTGCCTCTATGGCTTGCTGGGTAAACTGTATCACATGTAGTTGATCATTGGGTCCAACATGTGTGGTTGAGGGGGTCCACAGTTATCCAATTGTCCACTTTTTCTATTATTCACCCACACAAATACCTATTATAATTACCATGTAGAGAATTTTTAATATAAACGAATTCCCTTCATGAAATTCCAAAAAATCCAAATTACCTTCATAAACTTATTCCTGAAACATAAAATAAATATTTATATTTTTCATGGTTATCTCTTTATGGATTTCATCAAAAAAATACTTCATGATACTAAATATTTTCATAGTTTTTATCGTTATAAAGTATTTATAATTTTTAAACATTTCATATGTTCTCGAATATATGAACACCAGTTCATCAATCTACAGAGATAGGTTTGATTTATCAAATATATAATGTTAAATTTCGACATTATGTGGATGGATATTCAAATCATCAATTGCATCCAATATTTATGATGTTAAATTTATCATAAAAAAAATAATTCATAATGAGATCCATATAATTTCATCTAAACATTAGTATTCATATATTAAAAATATTTTGAATTAAATAGAATACTTGCCTACTCGTTATCTTTTTCAATCAATATTGAGTCTAAGTGATTCATCCCTTAGTAACACACTGGAAAAATATAACAAAACCTAAATCATGATCATCAATATCCCATTTTTGTAATTTTGTTTAAAATATAGAAATGGGATGTCAATATTCTCTGTTAAAATTCTTCTATTGTTATAATTTTAATCCCTCCTACTTTTTCTAATAAATGCGAAGTCCATGGGAGAGGATGATATAATTAATTTCTTAAGAATTGTGACATCAATTATTCCACTATATGTCATCATGGGATAACCTTATATATAAACAAATAGGGTATAATTTAGACATTAATTCCATATATTATCAATATTGAATATGAGGCAAATTGATATAGCCCAACTATATTCTGCTCTCAGATATTATTCAATTGATTCCATGTTTATAGTGACAGGTTTATACCTATTTATATAATCAAGGTAGAAATTATAGATACCACATGCCATCATAATTATAAATACACGTTCAACATAAAACTCATACACTCTTTTAAACACATATATTATAAACATTTAACTAGATAGGCATGTAATGTTCATCAAATCAATCCTATATCTTCTTCATGATTTCTTCCATATCATTTATTCATTTATATCCTCCCATTAAGATTAGAATTAATTTAATATTTTTATTGAAAATGGTTAGCAGAGTATGATAACATACTTCATCTCTTCATTATTGAGTTCAGAAAGCAGTTCCTTCCTAAAATATTATAATTGAAAATATAGTTCATTGGGAAGTAATTTTTATTCTCCCTTACAAGGCATTATCTCCATTTTCTCTTTATTATGTCATATAATCTCATTATTTTTTCTTCCAAAATTAAATTTATGTGAATACCAATTTTTTTAACCACATCCATGACAACGAACTCATATTTTTTTGTTAACTAGGCTTGCTTGATCATCTCCATTAATGGTTGTTCGTTGAACTTTTACAATAAATAATATTTTATATATTTTAAGATATATAGAACTAGGATAGTGACTTCAAATTTTCATAGAATTAATATTCTATCATCCATATTTAGAAATATAAAATTTTTAAACATACTTTTCCCCTTATTTTTTATATCCCCTTCAATTCATAGTATGTAATGAGAAATCAAAATGTATATGCGAATAAGGATTATTTTATTTTATTTTTCTATAAAATCTACATGGATAATATTTTTTTCAAACATGAAACGCTTTAGTTTTTCAATATATGTATAGTTAAACTCTTCATGCAAATTCTACTATCTTTTTTATTAGTTTTTGGAATAATTTTATATTTTCGATCAATAATATATATTTTTGGAATATTTTTCTTTACACTATATTTCATGGAATATTCATCACTAGGGTTTTTTATGTCTTTTCCCCAAATATCCATATGAACTAGAGTTATGAAGTTTTTTATCGTAGATGTGTCCACCCTTTTTTCTCCTTCTATGTAGTAATTTTTGAGTATTCTAAAATCCAATTTCAAAATATGGAATCTTATGTTTTCCATTTTCACTAGAATTTTATTTTGTTTATTCCTTTCTTCTGTATCTTCTCCAAATCAACTAGAAAGATTAATATCATTTCATAAGAAACATTTATCTTAATTTTGTATCTTCCGCAACTATTTTTTTGAGTGACTTACTTAATATATTTATTTTGAGATGTAGCATTCCACTTGAAAATATTCTTAGATCTATTTTGATTCTACAAGTTCTTGTGTATTGTTTCTAGGGATAAATGTTTATAAAAGATTTTAAGTGTAATATATTTTCAATATTTATTCACATTTACTCCCATGGTTGATTCTATAATCTAATGTGGTCTACTCATGTGGTAGTGACCATAATTACATGCCACACCCCTCATCAGAAATTGAAAATTTGGCATTCATTTTCATTTGAATGCTTCACTGTGTCTCTATATCATCTTATATAAAATATCTTTACATCAAATAATCACATGGTATAAAATACATTTATTTCATTCATGATATCAAGATGATCTTATAATACTCAATATTTTGGAAAGCTCACATGAGATAGAGACATCTTGTGATGAATCAAAAACGATTGTTTGGGTATCTCATATATGTGGTGGAAGAGTGGATGATTAATATGAATCCATATATTATAGTGGATATCAAAATTATTGATGATCAAAATATTTTTTATGCCCGTAATGTAACACCCCAGGATTTCATAGTGTGTTATTTCTTAAAAATAATTCAATAACTTTCACTACATGCAACACCGAGTTCAATCACACCATGACGTACAAAAAAAAAGCCATAAAAAGAGGTCATGAATAGTATTAACAACATTTTGAACTTTATATAATCCTTATAATTTTAGAATCCCTATTATGAGTTTCTTAGTCATAATGCAAGAACAGATTCATTTTCAGTATTGCAATTTTATCAACTTTAATAGTGAAACCTTTTTAAATAAAATATTTTAAACTATCTGAATAAATTGGGAAATCAAAAAAAAATTTAAATGAAACATCCCAAGCTTCCACGGTACTCTTTCCTTTGAATAAAATAGTAGCGTGTGTTGTACGCAACCTTGAGTTTTAACACACGCCACAACCAATCAAACTAGCCGTTATGAATAGTAATACCTAAATTTTGAAATTATATATATTTTATATTTTAAAATGGACTTCATTTTTGGATTCGGAATATCGAATTTAGCCTAAGGTGAAATTTTGGTACTTTTCGGATAACTTTCATATTTTGATGAATAGTGAAAATTACTAAATTTTAATTAAAAACAACTTTTTTAATCAAAATAATTAATAGTGATAAATTATGAATTTTAGTAGTTTTAAAGTATATTTAGAATATATTTTTACCATTTAATATAATGTTGGTCATTGGACATAATTTTACAATTAAACCGAACATAAACAAGTGTCAATCTTTTGATAGTTATTATCTCTTAAAAACACGCTTTTTGTTTTGACAGCGGGAATTAATTTTAAATTAATTTCTGCCACTTCTATGTTTTGAATTTAGAAAAATGGATTCCATATTTGGAATCAGGATGTCCAAATTGTGTA
Source organism: Viscum album (assembly GCA_963277665.1). Lineage (NCBI taxonomy): Eukaryota > Viridiplantae > Streptophyta > Magnoliopsida > Santalales > Viscaceae > Viscum > Viscum album. The sequence continues at coordinate 1,641,230,524 of OY728131.1, read as the reverse complement.
AATAGGTAACTTTTATTTTTAGACATTTTGAATAATTACTGTGGTAAATATTTTATTTACCATGGTTAAGGGTAAATCCGGTAAATAAGGGTTAAAAAATAATATTATAATAATACCAAATTACCCTAAAACGTGTCCTAACCTTATTTGTAGACACATACCCAACCATGATCATCTTTGGGTCAATTTGGGGACCCCTTGGAGCCACTTGTATGTGGTAGGGACACTTTATATTAATAAAGTTAAAATAAAAATAAAAATGGCATAAGCTTACATCTTTTAGAAGAAAAATTTTTACATAGGGTTATACATGTTTTATTTTCGATTATAAATATTCATTAGAAATCTAAAAAGATTTCCTACATAATGATATTTTATTTATAATTTTTAGACATCAAATAAGTTAAATTATTAATGACACAATAGTGATGCAATGTTTAACTCATTAATAAATCATTTAAATAAATAAGATTATAATGATTAAAATATTATCTAAAACCTGTCCAATTCTTATTGGTTGATGTTATTTAGAATATGAGTCATCTTATATTCTACCTCAATGATTTTTGGACCATTTTAAACCGAATATAATTATATTATAAAGTAATACTTTCACTCTTTCTTAAAGAGCCCCTCCTCTCCCTTATAAAAGAGGACCACTTCTACTCATTCCTCACACCTCTCAAGCCACTTGGCTCGTCCAAACTCTGCCCAACTAATCTCCCCACATCTCTCTCCTCCTCCTTGAAGCTTCTCCTTAGGCAGAAAGCATTTCAAGAAGTCCTTTGGTTCCAACCAAAGTGAGTTACCTAAATTAAAGGTAACGATTTCTCTTAAATTATTTTCATTTATTTTGCTTCTCCAACCCCCAAACTCTTTTTATTTCCTTTCTTTTGTAACAACAACAGTATCCTCAATATACTAGGATGTTTTTATAAGAAGTATTCAAACTACACATACACACAACTCCATCTAATGGATGATGGACATAATGTTTCTGTGGATGGAAAACTAACGCCTCACGAAACGATGATTGTTCAAATACATCTTACCGCCTCTCATGGTGGCCATTATGATGGAACTGTAATTAAATATGATATTAATGATATATATTTTATATATAAGCTTCTGTAATTCCATTTTATTTCATACCATTATTCGTTTCATGTTGTATATACATACGATAATTTCATTTGAGGAAGTGCGGACTACCGCCCCTTTAAAATAATATGACTCGTTCATACCACACATGGAACGTATAAAGGATGGTGTTAATGAAACTAAAGTAACATATATAAAATATTATATTATACTGTAATAGTAAAATACCTAAGTATCATTTGGATTCAATTCTTTTAAAATAAAAATTAAATGGAAGTTGCGTTCGTGCGTACGTACGGACTACCGTCTCCACGAACGCGATGAGATTCATCCTCCATCGTATCCATTCAAGTATAATTATCATTTTATGATTTAAAAATGATGTTTAAGGACTTTATACCATTCTGGATTTGAATAATATACAACCTATCCTTTACAAACATGTCTTACGTAACAAAACATACAAAAGAAAACAAGTAAGTTAACACCCGAAACAACGATAATACTAAGATATTATTATCAAATCAATATTAAAAGATCATATATGATATCATATTAATATATATGATTCTTGTATAATTTAATAACAATTATTTCACCATTATACAGGAGGTTAACCTACCCCAACCAAGGAAAAGTACAAGGTAAGGGATTTTCTTATCTCACTTTCAATTTCGTGAGATTTCCATTGTTCGCCACTAAATTATTGAAAGTGGTGTATTGTGTACTGCCATTTGATATATATTATCATGATTCTATTTATATTCATGTTATTCTATAAATCATTTGGTGCTTATTAACTTTTGGCCATATGACTCAGTTGATTAACGTGGTAAGGGGTTTTCATCTCACTCCTTATTCTCATGAGATTCATGCCATATTGCCACCATTACCTTTTGTGTGGTGTATGTAATGCTCATAATTATATTCTTTGTGTAATACACTCTAATTTATGTGTACTTACATATTCATTGTATGATACCTCTTTCATGGGTTGTATGTTTCATAAGTTACCAAACTGGTAAGGGTTATTTCACAATCTCTTCATTATCTGAGGTTGATTATACGTAATAATCTACTGGGATCTTGTTATCATCCACATCCATGTTTCTTCAAAATGTATTTCAAAACATTTTTAATATTTAAAAGAATATGGGTTAAAGTCATTTATACCCTTGTTTGTCTTTTTATAAGAGGTTTATAAGGGAATCTTTCCGTCGTTTTCCAAACAAGGTGCTTTTTAACCTTTTCGACAGAATTAAGATAAGAATGTTTTTTTTAACTTATACGGCGGGTGCGGTTATTTTCCGCCGTTATAAAATCGTCAAAGCTTCCCTTAAAAGCTTATAAGATTATTTTCAAAGAAAATGTTTGATTTTATATGGATCTTAAATGATTTCAAAATAAAAGGAGATATTTGTTTAAAAAGAATTTTGATTTCATCTATGTCAACATCCTTTGATGGGTTTTAAGATTATTTGAAGTTGATTTATTATGATACAAAACTTCTATATTGTTTTGAAGGTTTTGTGATATGTTTGACTGTGGATGTACTATTTTTATACCATTCATAGTTTATGGTGAAAGTATTGACATTTCGTATGCTAGTTCCAATAAAAATGTTTATGTTATATTTCAATCTTTACTTCGTATGAATGTGTTGGACAAGTATGTTCCAGGTTGGGGACTGGTTATAGTAAGCCCTCCAAGTTGGGGACTGGTAAAAGTAAGCCCTCCAGGTTGGGGACTGGTAAAAGTAAGCCCTCCAGGTTAGGGACTGGTAAAAGTAAGCCCTCCGGGTTGGTGTCCGGTTATTAGAGGCACTCCGGGTTGGTGTCCGGTTATTAGAGACACTCCGGGTTGGTGTCCGGTTATTAGAGGCACTCCGGGTTGGGTTCCGGTTACAGTTAGCCCCAAGGTCTTGGGACGAGGCCTTGAAAAGTAATTAAAGTTTATCATTATGCATTCCAACATTATGAAAGTGGTTATTGATTTTGCATGTGATTATTCGATTAGTAAAATATCCATGTGAACAAGTAAATGGCATTATTTCATTTTACTTTTGCCATACTATGTTGAAGTTCAAGTTTAAAAGGCTTTTGTTTTAGTAATTCATTGCCTTAATTGTTTATGCTTATTTTTGAATGTTCCGCTATATTGTTATCCTTACTGGGAATTTGAGCTCACCCCTTTTCTATGTTTTATTTTCCCCAGGATGTGAAGATGTAAGTTATGAATGACCTGTAGGGATATTATGAAGGGATTATAGTGTGGACTGTGGAAACATTATGTTGTTGTAGTAGTTTTTCATTTTATGATATAATGTAAAACTTATGAATATATCTTGTGTTTCCAAGGCTACTAAACCAATCGGTCTTTCGAGATTTGATCTTTCTTGTGATCATGCCAATGATATGTAATAATGCAACGACTCTGGGTAACTGGGGTCGGGGCGTTACAGTTGAATCAGAGGAAGCTTAGCACAAACCTTGGAAACTAGATTTAGATAAACTCTGATTAGAGCACATAGACCTAAGATGAACTTTCAGGATTAGTATAGAAGAACTTCCTAGAATTTTGGTATCGTAGAGATTTTGTGAGTTTTACCGAGCAATACATCCCTGTCTGGATACGAGCAGGTAGAGGCGGCTCTGGCACAGATGTGCCTAGGGGTAAAACCCTAAAACACCGCTTTGAGATAGACTCGAACGGGAACTGGTGCACGACAACGGGCCTTGCTGCACTCTTGGTTACGACACTCCCGTGGGATATGCTTAGGATAACTCTCATTTTCTTACAAATCATTATGAAGGGTTTATGAGTATATACTTCCTCAAAGAAAACATTTTTATGATTATGGATTATATCCATAAATAGTTCAATTTATGTTAAGTGTTTTATAAGTATGGGATTATGTATTTTGATTCATAAACTGATCTAGTTTATGCCATTGTTTAGAAATGACACCCAATAGAAGGAATGAGAACTCCAGAAATGCACATGATCCAAAGAGAAGGAAGGATCATATCTTTCATGGTCTTAAGCTAGAATTGATAAGAGAAATAGTCTCCCATGTATTATCATCATATGAAGAAATAATATCATGTGTTGATAAGATAAGTAAAGAGTTTACTGAGTCCTATGGCTTTGAAGGGAAGCAAGAGAAGAAAAGGATGGAAGAGAGAAAAATGGATAAAGGGAAGAGGGAAAAGAAGAATTTTCCCATATGTGGTAACTGTGGGAAGAAACACCCTGGAACTTGCCTGAAAGGAATGGGAGTTTGTTATAAGTGCGGAGGAAAAGGGCACAAAGTACGTGACTACAAGGGTGAGAAAATGGTTTCAAATGTACAATGATTCATTTGCAAGGAGTTTGGACACTACGCGAACCTATGCCCCAGTCATCAGACTATGCCGCAAATGATGCTATTGGATAATAATCAAGTTATGATACTACCACAGATGAAGAGGAATGATTAGAGTTCTTATGTTGATTATGTCAATTGAGTGTTGTATCAACAATGTACTTGTTATAATAATTATGGAGTATATAAGGATTGTACTGCAGTACTATTTCATTAAGGACATGAGATTGTGTGGAACAAAGAAAAGTGACTCAATAGTAGGATAAATTTTTGGAAAATATATGGTTGAGAGAAAGATAAACCATAATATGGTCTTGATACCGAGTTAGTGATTTTAGAATAATACATGATTGATTTGGATAAATTATGTTGGATATTCTTGACTACCTTGAAACTGATTAATGATTTGTATATTCCATCATTTTTTGGGGGTTTAAAACATTTTTGGATTGATGAAGTATATCCAGCATTCTATATGGAATAGGGGAGCATGGATGTAATCAATAAGGAATATGGTAATTCAAGATGGTTCAGTTTATTAAAAGAATACAAGATGAAGGTATTCATATGCTATTACGGGGTAAAAAGGATCTATATTATGTTTACCTTCCTTATAAATGTTGGACTGTGAGTTTGGACAGAAGTATTTTGGATAGTTCTAGTTTGGATTATTTTGGATTACCATAAAAGGACAACCCAGAGGTCGGGCGGCAACCCGTCGCGTCCAGCAAGGCTGCGAGACTTGAACCCGCAACCGAAGGGCGACAAGGGTGTATCACCTACCACTGGCCCACGAGATGTCCTGGATTAAATAATGTTGTTTTTTTTAATGATCTGGTAGATGAATTATAAATTCATTTATTTTGGAACCCTGTACGAATAGTATAAATAAAAAAATTACATTCTATTATCTTTTAGAGTGAAAGATGAGTTTGTGGTAGAAATTTATTAATGGATAAAACTCTAATTATAAAGTAAGTATATCTCCTTATGATCTTATCCAATCTCATAAATATATTCCTCAACATTAATAAAAGGAACCTAGAACAAAAATGTTGTCCTAGATGGTACCTTAAATCATCACTAATTCATGGCTTTGGGATTGTTGGCCTTTTCATAGCCATGTTCTCTACCACTCTCCATCAAATAATTGATGGTTAGATTTCTCTTCCATATCCATATTTTCCTACATGAAACCCTAGTATGTGTTATTTTCGGTAATCTTCATACTTTCCACTCTTTATTTTAAATAGAGGCCTCGTTAATTCATTTTTCGATGTGGGATTTCAACTATGATATTTTGAAACGTCAAAAATGTGTTATCCTAATACCCTATGTTTTGTTGAACCGATGGTATTTCAAATCATCATAGATTGATGAATTTAAGGAACTCAATTATACACTTGTTTGTGATTGATGATCTCAATCACTACCTATAAATATTTACGTTTTTCCTCCAATTATATGTCTCTAATTGCCACCAATGTTCTCCTAATCGAGATCATAATTTCGTGGTGACTCTTTCATTTCTCTTTTCCTCATATTAAGACTAAAATTTAGTAACCTAATTTCCGATGTGGGTTTTCCCACAAAGATATTTTCTATTTTCAACCTTTTATTTTCGAAGAACAATTTCAAATTGCGAGGACGCAATTTATTGAAGGAGGGGGAGAATGTAACACCCCAGGATTTCATAGTGTGTTATTTCTTAAAAATAATTCAATAACTTGCACTACACGCAACACCGAGTTCAATCACACCATGACGTACAAAAAAAAAGCCATTAAAAGAGGTCATGAATAGTATTAACAACATTTTGAACTTTATATAATCCTTATAATTTTAGAATCCCTATTATGAGTTTCTTAGTCATAATGCAAGAACATATTCATTTTCAGTATTGCAATTTTATCAACTTTAATAGTGAAACCTTTTTAAATAAAATATTTTAAACTATCTGAATAAATTGGGACATCAAAAAAAAAATTAATTGAAACATCCCAAGCTTCCACGGTACGCTTTCCTTTGAATAAAATAGTAGCGTGTGTTGTACGCAACCTTGAGTTTTAACACACGCCACAACCAATCAAACTAGCCGTTATGAATAGTAATACCTAAATTTTGAAATTATATATATTTTATATTTTAAAATGGACTTCATTTTTGGATTTGGAATATCGAATTTAGCCTAAGGTGAAATTTTGGTACTTTTCGGATAACTTTCATATTTTGATGAATAGTGAAAATTACTAAATTTTAATTAAAAACAACTTTTTTAATCAAAATAATTAATAGTGATAAATTATGAATTTTAGTAGTTTTAAAGTATATTTATAATATATTTTTACCATTTAATATAATGTTGGTCATTGGACATAATTTTACAATAAAACCGAACATAAACAAGTGTCAATCTTTTGATAGTTATTATCTCTTAAAAACACGCTTTTTGTATTGACAGCGGGAATTAATTTTAAATTAATTTCTGCCACTTCTGTGTTTTGAATTTAGAAAAATGGATTCCATATTTGGAATCAGGATGTCCAAATTGTGTAAATAGGTAACTTTTATTTTTAGACATTTTGAATAATTACTGTGGTAAATATTTTATTTACCATGGTTAAGGGTAAATCCGGTAAATAAGGGTTAAAAAATAATATTATAATAATACAAAATTACCCTAAAACGTGTCCTAACCTTATTGGTGGACACATACCCGACCATGAGCATCCTAGGGTCAATTTTGGGACCCCTTGGAGCCACTTGTATGTTGTAGGGACACTTTATATTAATAAAGTTAAATAAAAATAAAAATGGCATAAGCTTACATCTTTTAGAAGAAGAATTTTTACATAGGGTTATACATGTTGGATTTTCGATTATAAATATTCATTAGATAGCTAAAAAGAGTTCCTACATAATGATATTTTATTTATAATTTTTAGACTTCAAATAAGTTAAATTATTAATGACACAATAGTGATGCAATGTTTACCACATTAATAAATCATTTAAATAAATAAGATTATAATGATTAAAATATTATCTAAAACCTGTCCAATTCTTATTGGTTGATGTTATTTAGAATATGAGTCATCTTATCTTCGACCTCAATGATTTTTGGACCATTATAAACCGAATATAATTATATTATAAAGTAATACTTTCACTCTTTCCTAAAGAGCCCCTCCTCTCCCTTATAAAAGGAGACCACTTCTACTCATTCCTCACACCTCTCAAGCCACATGGCTCGTCCAAACTCTGCCCAAATAAGCTCCCCACATCCCTCTCCGCCTCCTTGAAGCTTCTCCTTAGGCAGAAAGCATTTCAAGAAGTCCTTTGTTTCCAACCAAAGTGAGTTACCTAAAATAAAGGTAATGATTTCTCTTAAATTATTTTCATTTATTTTGCTTCTCCAACCCCCAAACTCTTTTTATTTCCTTTCTTTTGTAACAACACCAGTATCCTAAATATACTAGGATGTTGTTATAAGAAGTATTCAAACTACACATACACACAACTCCATCTAATGGATGATGAACATAATGTTTCTGTGGATGGAAAACTAACGCCTCACGAAACGATGATTGTTCAAATACATCTTACCACCTCTCATGGTGGCCATTATGGTGGCACTGTAATTAAATATGATATTAATGATATATATTTTATTTATAAGCTTCTGTAATTCCATTTTATTTCATACCATTATTCGTTTCATGTTGTATATACATACGATAATTTCATTTGAGGAAGTGCGGACTACCGCCCCCTTAAAATAATATGACTCGTTCATACCACACATGGAACGTATAAAGGATGGTGTTAATGAATCTAAAGTAACATATATAAAATATTATATTATACTGTAATAGTAATATACCTAAGTATCATTTGGATTCAATTCTTTTAAAATAAAAATTAAATGGAAGTTGCGTTCGTGCGTACGTACGGACTACCGTCTCCACGAACGCGATGAGATTCATCTTCCATCGTATCCATTCAAGTATAATTATCATTTGATGATTCAAAAATGATGTTTAAGGACTTGATACCATTCTGGATTTTAATAATATACAACCTATCCTTTACAAACATGTCTTACGTAACAAAACATACAAAAGAAAACAAGTAAGTTAACACCCGAAACAACGATAATACTAAGATATTATTATCAAATCAATATTAAAAGATCATATATGATATCATATTAATATATATGATTCTTGTATAATTTAATAACAATTATTTCACCATTATACAGGAGGTTAACCTACCCCAACCAAGGAAAAGTACAAGGTAAGGGATTTTCTTATCTCACTTTCAATTCCGTGAGATTTCCATTGTTCGCCACTAAATTTTTGAAAGTGGTGTATTGTGTACTGCCATTTGATATATATTATCATGATTCTATTTATATTCATGTTATTCTGTAAATAATTTGGTGGTTATTAACTTTTGGCCATACGACTCAGTTGATTAACGTGGTATGGGGTTTTCATCTCACTACTTATTCTCATGAGATTCATGCCATATTTCCACCATTACCTTTTGTGTGGTGTATGTACTGCCCATAATTATATTCTTTGTGTAATAAACTCTAATTTATGTGTACTTACTTATTCATTGTATGATACCTCTTTCATGGGTTATATGTTTCATAAGTTACCAAACTGTTAAGGGTTATTTCACAATCTCTTCATTATCTGAGGTTGATTATACGTAATAATCTATTGGGATCTCGTTATCATCCACATCCATGTTTCTTCAAAATGCATTTCAAAAAATTTTTAATATTTAAAAGAATATGGGTTAAAGTAATTTATACCCTTGTTTGACTTTTTATAAGAGGTTTATAAGGGAATCATTCCGTCGTTTTCCAAACAAGGTGCTTTTTAACCTTTTCGACAGAATTAAGATAAGAATGTTTTTTTTAACTTATACGGCGGGTGCGGTTATTTTCCGCCGTTATAAAATCGTCAAAGCTTCCCTTAAAATCTTATAAGATTATTTTCAAAGAAAATGTTTGATTTTATATGGATCTTAAATGATTTCAAAATAAAAGGAGATATTTCTTTAAAAAGAATTTTGATTTCATCTATGTCAACATCCTTTGATGGGTTTTAAGATTATTTGAAGTTGATTTATTATGATACAAAACTTCTATATTGTTTTGAAGGTTTTGTGATATGTTTGACTGTGGATGTGCTATTTTTATACCATTCATAGTTTATGGTGAAATTATTGACATTTCGTATGCTAGTTCCAATAAGAATGTTTATGTTATATTTCAATCTTTACTTCATATGAATGTGTTGGACAAGTACGTTCCAGGTTGGGGACTGGTTAAAGTAAGCACTCCAGATTGGGGACTGGTAAAAGTAAGCCCTCCAGGTTGGGGACTGGTAAAAGTAAGCCCTCCAGGTTAGGGACTGGTAAAAGTAAGCCCTCCGGGATGGTGTCCGGTTATTAGAGGCACTCCGGGTTGGTGTCCGGTTATTAGAGGCACTCCGGGTTGGTGTCCGGTTATTAGAGGCACTCCGGGTTGGGTTTCGGTTACAGTTAGCCCCAAGGTCTTGGGACGAGGCCTTGAAAAGTAATTAAAGTTTAGCAATATGCATTCCAACATTATGAAAGTGGTTATTGATTTTGCATGTGATTATTTGATTAGTAGAATATCCATGTGAACAAGTAATGGCATTATTTCATTTTACTTTTGCCATACTATGTTGAAGTTCAAGTTTAAAAGGCTTTTGTTTTAGTAACTCATTGCCTTAAATGTTTATGCTTATTTTTGAATGTTCCGCTATATTGTTATCCTTACTGGGCATTTGAGCTCACCCCTTTTCTATGTTTTATTTTACCCAGGATGTGAAGATGTATGTTATGAATGACCTGCAGGGATATTATGAGGGGATTATTGTGTGGACTGTGGAAACATTATGTAGTTGTAGTAGTTTTTCATTTTATGATATAATGTAAAACTTATGAATATAACTAGTGTTTCCAAGGCTACTAAACCAATCGGTCTTTCGAGATTTGATCTTTCTTGTGATCATGCCAATGTTATGTAATAATGCAACGACTCTGGGTAAATGGGGTCGGGGCGTTACACGTAACATTTTTTAGCAGAGAAAAGATACTTGCACATATTGATACCAACATCTATTTGGGGATTATTTGAGGAATGCTTAATAATATACTGTATAAGACTCACCTCTTGATCCTTCACAAAGATTCAACACCCACAACTTCAAACACTGAGAAAAATCACAACATTAACACAATGTATGATCATTAATATCCCGTTAAATACTTTATAATTAACCAATTCATACATAGGATATATCAGATATATCCATAATTATATTAGTATCGAAGCACCAAAACAGAAATAAAATGATCAATAGATTTTTGTTTTATCATAATATGATAAAAAAGTAAATTTTATCCCATAATAATAATAATCACTTATTATCATTGCATTGAAAGAAAAGTTAAATCCTATTCTTTGATAACTATTAATGAGAAAAATGGAAATGAATTTACATTATAAAACCATGAATAATAAAATAGGAATAATTATAAAAATAAATATGCATAACACTAAGAAAAGGTGTTCATGTGATACTTGTTAAAAATACCTTCTTTTAAAATTATAAATAATGTAAAAAATGACCCCTATTGAAAAAGTTAAAATGATCCTTTTTTAAAACGTTGTGAAGAAAATCAAATATAATTAATTTTTTTTCTAAAAATGCTTGATTATAGTGATTTGTTTTAAATAATATTTAAAACATATTAGAAATATTTGTAATGAAAAAATTTATACATTTAAAGTAAGGTTTTAAAGAAAAATAAAATACATCAAGTCTCGATTTTCTTTATATGATGTGTATCCTCCTGAATAATAAATAATATCAATTATTTACTTTAATAGTAAATTTTTTATGTTCATTAACATATTAATATTTCTTTGAATTAATTTTTTATCAGGCTTTATTTAATTAATAAATTTTTATAGTTAATATTGTTTATTTTGGGGACATTTAGTTCAAAATCGCCAAAATTGTTTTCATATCCTAGAAATAATAAAACATTATTTTCCAATGTTACCACATGTTTTATGTGTTTCATGGTATTGGTTCTATATCATGATTTAACCAAAAGAGCTCATCAGTTAACAATCACCACTACAAAACATTCCTTCAACATCACTAAAAATAGCCATTTGCTGTGTCGAATAAGTAATCAATACCAAATAGGAAGTAAAATAACTTGCCTTTTATGAGTGCTAAAAAATAACTTAAAAAATTAAACTTTTATAATCACTTTTACTAGCACTAAAAAAGGGGAATATTATAGTGTATTGTGTCAACACACTACAACACCAGAAGAACAACTATAAATCATCAAAATATATTTCCAATATAGAAATTCATTGAAATAATATTTAAGACAAAAATACAAGAAAAATAATCATGATACATTAAAAATTTGAAAAATTGGTTAATATAGTTACATTATTATGTTAAAAATTATTACCCTCATTCAAAAACATTAATGTTCCTTTTTTTATTTGACTGTAAAATTGACTCATACTATTTCCGAAAAAAAGAACCGTATTCATTCCAAATAATAAACCAATATATGAAAAAAATTCTGATGGTTTGAATAATTTAATGAAATAAATTGTACAAAATATGTTATCTTTAAACAAAACATTGAGTAGTAGCAGGAAAACTATGTCTTAGATTGAGTTTTGGGTAGATTTCTCCATGTCGCAATATTTTTTGATCTTCTTCAAGAATTATCTATATGAAAATAACCTAAATAATTATAAGACTAAATTTTTATGGATATTAATTATGTAACAGTATATAGAATGATACGAAAAACAAACTTTTCTTATTAGATCAGTTTTGGTGATGTGATGAGCGTTTTAATCAAAAATGAAAATTATATATTAAAAAAGGTACGTAGATTCATAGTAGTCACGCCATGAGTATTATTAGGGTGTTATAAATTCCAACATATCCCAAATGACTTATCGATAATTTTCCTATGGTATTAAAATGATATTATTTTGTTTTCTCTATTATGAGTGAGTCACCTATCTTTTTTACTAATGTTTTATATTAAATTGGAATCAAACTATTTGATTCATACCAAACACATCATGATTTGGTATGATGTATTAAAATTTCATAAACATCAGAAGCAACTTATGAATCATTTTTCTAAATTATCAATTCAATCTGAGTGAATTGGATTTATTTTCAGCGAGTGACGCTTTGAACTAAAATGTCAGTTATAAATTAATAACCGACACACTGAGTCACATCGGGAAAATCATATATCATATTGAGGTGAGTCTCAGTCGTAGACATTACAAATGACCTATGTATCATTTTCAGAAATTATAAAAATAATCTGAATGATTTACCTTGGTTTTGAGTATGTTAGTTGTCTTTTTTACTCAAATTAAAGTTGATTTTAATTAAAAACACTAACATTGAATCATATCGGTCACACTGACTGTTTAGTTGAGGATTGTTTGATTCCTAAATTCATCCAATGATATAGAAATCATTTTACTAATGTATAAAAACAGTCCGAATCATTTTCTTATTTTTGTGTATATCACTTTTCATTTTTTACTATTTTAAAATGGAAACACGCCATTTGAGTCATACTAGTCACATAATGTCTTGTATTGATGTGAGACTGATCCATATGCATTATAAATGACTAATATATTATTTTACTAATGTATGAATTTAATATGAGTGTGTTTGGACTGTTTTGAGTATATTAGTTGTATTTTTTTATAAAATTAATGTCAATAGTAGATAAAAATATGCCCTTAGAGTCATATTAGTCCCACCATGTTTTATATTGATGTTTGGATGATTAATACACATTCGAGATGACTTATTTATCATTTTACTAAAGTTTAAAAACAATTTAATGGTGTTTTCATTGTTTTGAGTTCATAAATTTTCATTTTTACTAAAATGTAAATTTTTAATAGAAACATGAACTTTCAGTCATACCAGTCACATATTGCATCAGTTTGACAAGGGAATGATTACTATATGAAATAAATGACCTATTTATCATTATATTAACATATAAAAATATTTTTATTTCATTTTATTTGTTTTGAGTATGTTAGCTCTCTTTTTTACTATAATTAATGCCAATTTTAAATAAAAATGTCACACTCAAAGTTATACCATTCACATTGTACATTGGATTGAGGTTTATCTAAATACTACACATCCCAAATGATATATGTATAATTATACTAATTTATCAATAAAATCCAAATTAATTTTATATATTTTGAGTAGATAAATTTTCTTTTGTACTAAAATGTCAATTTAAACTAGAAACGCACACTTTGAGTCATACCGATCACATCGTATGATAGTATGATGTGGGAAAATTTCTATACATCTAAAAGGACTTATGAATATTTTCATAAATTATCAATAAAATCCCTGAAAATTTTATTAGTTTTTAGTGAGGGAAACATTTTGGTCTAAATTGTAAATTTTAAAAAATAACTGGCACTTTGAGTCAAACTTGGCACATTGTTTTTTGGATCGATGTGCGGCTTATTATTATTTGTTAAAAAATAAGATATGAATCGTATTACTATAATATAAAAACAATATTTACATGTTTTATTAGTTTTATGTGTTGTATTTTACTTTTTACAAAAATTAATGACAATTTTAAATAAAATTAGGAAATTAGAGTCATATCATTACCATTGTTTATCATATTTATGTGTGGTTGATTCCAACTTATCTGAATGTCCGAAAATAATACCAATTAATAATTTTACCACATTTTAAATTTCCTTTATTTTAAAAATGAAAATAATACATATTGAATTGATGTTATTATATGAAAAAGGTTTTTAGGTTATGAACATTGAATCAATATGCAGTGTTGGTATCTTAGGAAAGAAAAAACGGAATGAGTGCTAGAATTCTCAAAAATGAACATGTTATCTATTTTTTAGATTTTTTTAGATTGTTGACAGAAAAATATGACCCATATAATATTTTTGAAAAAATAAATATGTTTTTCATGAATATGATAAAGAAATAAACATAAAAAGTAGATAAAATGATGGAAGAAAATTATGTTAATAAGTAGTAGGAATTTACTATTTCATGATCATTGTATAAATTCTTGTCTCATTTCCATGTTTCAATTATCATAGCTATAGCCTCAAAGTTCAATCTCTCAAGATCATCAGAATATTTGATCAAAACTCCCCAATTTTAACAAAACAATCCATTGGTATAAGAAAAAAATTCTTTTGTTAGTAAAGTTAAAAATAAATAAATTAAACATAAACATGAAATAGTACATTAATTATATTCGTAATTTTTTTTCTTTTAAAAAATAAAGATTATATCTTTGATTTAGAAGAGGAAGTGTCGTTGTCTGCCTACAAATGAGGTAGAGGGAACCTGGAGGAAAGTGATTAATTTTAACACATCCGGGTTGAAATGTTTTTGAGATAGAAGTTGTATGTGTAATCCTTAAAGATTAAATGAATTAAAGATTGAAACAAATCTTATAAAATAAAAAAATATACAAGGAATAGTGAAAATTAAATCAAGGGTATAGTATATAATTATTCATTAAAATAGAGAAAGTATATCATAGGGTTAACATTACATATTCAGAAAGGTTTTTATTCTTTATAGTATATTCTTACATGGGATTGGTAATATCATCATATGCATAATAAATTGTCTGCATGATTATTGAAAAATTTAATATATATTATGTTAATTTATTAGAGAACATATAATATTATAACAAGAAACATTGTATATTGAAAAACAATTTTAACCTCTCATTGAACTCTCGTCCCTTTTTTACAGGTTTTAGGTATTTGGATCATCTATTGAGAATCAAAATCCCTCTTTTTGGTCCCCTATAACATAAAATACATTTTATTCATTGGGACCACAGATGAATTTATTGTGATCTTGAGGAAAGTGTCATCCATGATTGAATTTTCATCTGACCTAGTAATTTTTTTAGTCACCATTAAGAAAATTGAACAATTTTTATTTTCTATATTTGAGAAACAAAATATATAAAATACTTATGATTCTATTACTAACACTGTTTATTTTCCCCATCCACACTAATATTCACCATCAAAAATCCCACTTCATCAACTTTGAGTACACTCCTATTGTCAACCCATTCACACTGGAAAATACTAACTTGAAATTTTTTATAAACTAACTCATATATCTTGTTGATATTAATAATGTTTTACATATTTTCATAAATTGGATTTCAATACATGGAACAATATTGGTAAATTAATTTCACCACATGCGTAACTCCACTTTTTTGCATCATGAAATAGTTATTATGTTATTTTATGTTTGACTTATAACCATTGATTACAAAAATCATTGTTATATATAAAATTTTCACTATGCCCCCTGGATTTGAATTCATTCAGAAAATGAATTGAAATTTTATGATATCACCTTATAAATTTGATATTGGATCCATCCTATAATCTATTGATTATTTTTATTTTATATAAATACTCAATCCCATGAATTATTAAAATATCTAAGAAAATCATTGTGGGTTTAACTATATAGATAAATGTATTAATATTATGTAAAATGTAATTTAGTCTTTTCTCCCACTCTCTAAAAGAAATTTAAATAACATATCATCCAAAAACAACTTTTCCCATACGTCATCTTCTGTGAAGATACTTTAGGAGACCAATGCTTTCAATATCAGATAGATAATTAGTATATAATTCAATATTTTCTTCAAAAATATCTCATTTTGCAATAAATCCTTTTAGTTTCCTTGAATCCTTGACATACCATTTCAAAATCTTGATATACAATTCTAGTCAGGTACATCAATCTGTAATGGACATGAATACATAGTTTAACCTCTATAACCTAATAAACCATTAGGTGAACAATTATATGAAATAATTATAGTGAGAAGAAATTCTCTAATTCACATAACATGAGTACAACATCCTTATTAATTATTTTTAACTTTTTTGGGTCTATAAATTTTCTACATATGGCATTGGAAACGAAGTTTAGTCTTGTTAGTGTATGATGAAATTTTTTATGTCGAACGAAATAAAATAAAAGAAGAAAAAAATCTTTTATCAAAACATTAAATTTTTGTTATTTTATTTTCTGTAACATCAAATTATTCATTAACATGTCCTATATTATATTTTTTTAATGCCATTCTATATGAATTTGAGTAATAAGTAAAATTAAAAATTTCAATTTTTTCCTTCTGGATAGAGTGTAAGATACCAGAGGAATAAAAATACTCCCCTTACCTCTAAACAATTCCAACTCTTCCATGATCCCCTTATCCATCATGTCCATCCTATCCATGATTCCATCATTCATTTATCTAGTAACATTTAGTAACATTACAATGATAATATCAAGTACATTTTTTCTTTCATCCATGATATCAAGAAATTATTTGATTTACAAAAAATTACAATACGGTAATTAATATAAAGTTGATATCTTCTTTAAACCATATTTCATAATGTTTTCCAAAAACTGTTTACCAAAAACTATTTCAAAGTATTTTATATTATCAAATAGTTGATCACCCATTAATAGTGATGGTTTTGTACCATAGTTGATATTCTAAAAGAATATAGTGATAATGGATTAGTATTTACATAATCAAGGTATAAATGTTTAATGTACATAATAAAGAGTCATAGAGTAATGATTTAAATGAACTTAGTTTGTGAATTATTTAAAATAGGACACCCAGTCATTACATTAATGTAATATCCTGATAACTTCCCATAATAAAGAAATCCATTTATTGTCCCAATAAAAATTTCCCTCAATGTGAATTCCTAACTTATATGTTAATCATACATTGTAACATATGTACCGCATATCTATTTCATATCAGTGATCAATGCATACAAATAGACATCAATATCATTACTGGGTTGATTTGGTGCAATTATAAATATAGGAAACTTAATTTATTTGTGCTTCATAAAAAACCATGGTAGTAAGTTATAATTTACCAAACAAAAATGAAATGTAACAAGATTATTTGTCTATAAACTAAATAGATACACTTCATCTATATTTAACACAAGAGAACGTTTTCTTGACTCAATTTTTAATTCATTATTCTGGTAATAAGTTTTCTTTCTCTAAGGAGAATTCGATGGACGATGTAAGTTCCCATCTTTGATTCTAGTATATGCATGTCTTGTCAATTGTCTCATGGTTTGTTGATATCAATATACAATTCTAAAACATATAATGATAAGAAATTACCAAATCTATTTTAAGGGAATTGATTCATTTTTAAGTTATAGAAAAGAACCACACATAGGGAATTTTATGAGTGATTAATGGTCTTTATTTAACAATATGAAATTATTTAGAAAAAAACGGATTTATTTTTCAGAAATCATTCCCATTTAACATAGAATTTATTTATCAACATATGCTTGACGTGTTAGTTCATTTTATTTTAGTATAATATCATTCGAGATACCAAGTAATTTTTTAAATACAGTGTCACTAAATCTGCTACTAGCTTCATAATTATATAACTTCAATTCAATTGAAAACATTTTTTATTTAGTACAAATGGGATAAAGTGATCTTTTAGAACATATATAAAACGTCTCAAAAAACTATTAATATTCATGATTTTCATATTCAATTTATATTTCAATTTCTTCCATGTGATCACCATCAAAAGTTACACTATTTTCATATAATGTGATCCATAAACCGTAGTATCATTACAATTTGAGTGAACATTCAATTCTACACATGTTTAATCCAACATTAATAGATATAATCTACTCCATGATAAATCAATAGCTCTTCCAACTGTTATAGACTATTTTTTGATGAATAAAAAAAAGTGAACTTTGAAAAATTATTTGAGAATGGTAATATGAATGCTCTATTGAAAACTCAATGAACTCTTTAAATAAATCTTCATATTATTTTTCAAATGATTAGAGTGAATATATTTTTGATTAATATACTTCATATTAGATTTATAAAAAAATAATTTTTTATAAAAAATAAATAAACAACCACAATATATTCATTATCAATGATAAAAGTTATGTATAATTATAATAAAGAAAACCCAACATTTGATTGTATCAATATAAAAACAGTATACATTGAAAAAAATATGTAATTGAATTTAATAATATAATTAATCCACTATGATAGCTGTTATCCTATCAATTCACCCAAATTTGAAAGTTATAGACAACATCCCTCTTCAGACTCATCACCCAAATAGTTATTATTAAATTTTGTTTTTTGAGACACATCCAACATCTCTTGAAGATATTCCCCCATGTTTTCTGAACTACTCTAAGTAGTAGTAATCCATAAGATGAGTACTGCTCAGATTAGTTCATGAAATGAAATAATAATGGGGAATGAGTCTCAGAAAAATTGAAATAATAATTGTTCTTACGATGAAGATGATGAGGATGGAATTTGTACTCCATTATGTTCTGTAAAATGAGTAATGCCTCTCATTTATAAGAATTAAACCATCACAACTATTTATTATACCATTTACTATTAAACAATATATTTGGGGGGGGGGTGAATACATATTCTTCTATGGGATTAAAGGGGTCTAAGTAGGGACAAGTAATGATATACAAATCCATGGGGCCTCTATAAATTCTATATTTATAGAAGAAATATGACTTTTAATACTTTCAATATTCTACATATGACTATTCCTATATCTGATAAAATGTCCCATCAAGTATTTTTTAAATCCAATAATCAAATGAAAATATAATATATGAAAAAAAGAGTTATAGGAATCCATATAGGATACGTAAGAATAATAAACTCTAATTCAAACAGCAATAAGATATAAAAATGTGTTGATTTTTTTTAATAATAATTTGATAATTGATATGCATGGTTTGTAATTAAGGATTCTTAGTGGTGGAACCAATACATGTACACATAAATTGATGAACATCTAAAATTATTTTGTAATAATTAATCCAGAAATATATATAATTTGATAACATCAATTATATTTTTTGGAACATGTGATGTAACAACCTATGGAATTATCGAATTAAATATTAATGATATATCAAATATTATTAATCTCCATAACATAATTTAATAAATATTTTCACCTTAATAACTAATATTTCATGGAATAATGATAATTTTATAATATGTAAATATTAAAGGGTTCTTGAATATTTCTCTTTATAAATATACACATGAATAATGATATATAATAATAAAATAAAACCTTAGATAGAAAAATAAATAAATCAATATAACCAAATAAACCATATAAAAAATCAGCCATATTATAATGGATCAATATTAAATGGATAGTCAGTATGAAATATTATTCATGTAAATGGTAGTAAATGAAGCCTATGTAATATTGGAAAATTCCAAAACATCATGTGAGGTGACTCTGAACATTGTTGGGATGGATCCAACTAGTTCAATTATGTCGAGTTCCTATGTTTATAACCAACTAGAGAACCATAACTACCCAACCATTTTGGAATCCCATATAGAATTTGATAAAAGTGGTGACCCATATAATCAAATTATTTTTACATTACAACTATCTCTTATCCCTAACTAAGAGGCATATGACCCCTATTATGCTATTAATGGTGGGTATGGTCAGCTTTTCAGAAATGATTCCAATTTATAATAAACATAACCAAAACATGTATATTCAAACATCCTTCTAATGCCCATTAATATGATATCTATATTTAAAATAAAATTATTTACCACAACGAAACAAATATTGAAATCCTTTTTAGATGGTTATAAAATTAAAAAAAAATCCATGGTACCAACAATGACATAAAACTTGATACTACAACTAATTTTCAACAAAAAACATCTTTATTTAAATATTATTAAAAATAAATAAATTTATTTTTAAAAGTTAAAAATATGCCTCAATGTCATAATTTTGAAGCACACACATTTCTAGTATCACATTTAATTCATTTTTTAAAACAAGAAAAAAGTATCCTATTATTTGTTGAATGAACCCGATCAATATCTCATATGACTACATACAAACATATATACATTAAATAATTTGTCAATATAAATTTATATATATATTTAAAAATTAAAATATATATGGATCTTCATATTGTATTTCAAGAAAAAATAATGTGATAAAAATAAAGTCATTTAAATAAAATAAAAAACCCGATGTAATACCTCTAAAGATTTCAAACAAAATAACTAAAAAACTGCACCTCAACATCACGAAACCATTACAAGAAATCCATTTTGATGTATTAAAAAATCCACTGGGGTAATTATAAAAAATACATTGTGTCTGTTATTTACATTGAATGAAGCTAAAATCATGTAATCGTAATATTCTAATAGGATGAAATCAGTTTATGGAATTCCAAATATGCTACAAGGAAGCAAGAAAATGCCATAAAGGGTTAATAAAAGCCAAAAATGGTGTAAACCCCCTATATAAATTCATTCTATAATGGAATTTAGTGACTGATGATGAATAAGTATAGATAATGAATAGAAAACTAAAATAGATATCACAAAACAAGTAATCAACAAGTGAGGAAGACGAAATGATAACATACCTTGGTTTGAAACATTAAAATGTATAAGAGAAATTTGTGATATCACAAAACATTGGATTAATTTAATAATTGGATTCATTTAACCCATGAATCATTCAGTGGTTATATTTTGGCCTTGGAATTGTTTGAGAATTGATTCAGTCTTGGATATAGTGGGGAGGAGTTCCATAAAAAGGTGGTTTCTACAGAAAGTGTTGGGTCTGCGAATAGTTCATGAATTGTTAGGGTTCTTTAAATAGACCAAGGACACTTTTATGAGGGAATATAAAAAATTTCAGATAACGAAATCTTTTATCACCAATAATGTTATGACATATCGACCCGGATCACCTCTAAGTTGGTGGAAGGACTGGTGGGTTACATGACTTCAAACACATCTCCCCGAATGCCAAAGGCTACCGACTAATAGCGAGGGCCTTTTTCGGGTCTGTGTAAGAGACTAGGCTCTCATAAGTAATAGGTATTATCACAGTGGAAGTAATAGAAATTAAATAATAAGTATAGGATTCATATAAATTAATAAACTAAAGTATATAAAATATAAATAATCCAACTAAATAATACTCAAGTGTGGAAGCTCACAAAAAAATGTCGTAATTAATCTAAATTATTTATTTCATTATTCAACAATTTTATTTTTATAATTTTTATTTATCTCATTTTTATTTATTTTTTTCATATATAGTTTCCTTCCCTTCCCTTTTTATTTCTTTTCTCCTCTCTTCCTCCCCTCCCTCTCCCATGCGTGGGGCACCCCCTCTTCCTATGTGGTGCGCACCAGCTTATCCTCCCTTCGGAAAATCGTTGTGCCTCCGTTCAGTGTCCATTTTCTTCAACGTTATGTGAAATATGAACCTATTGGTACGGTTTATCCCACACACCATGAATCGTGAAATCTCATTCCAAATCCTTTGCATAGTTCGCCATAGAATGATTTTACCCTATTTTGGAGGTTTTCTAAAATATTATGCTTTTTCTATTTTAGGTCAAATCAAAGCCTTTCGCGGATCATAGAATCATCTATGACAACAAGGTAGGGTGTATACTCACATTCCCTATGTTTTGTTGTGATTTATAAATATGCACCGTTGTTCCTTTAGTCGGCGCATACCGGCTTTGTGCAAATTCACCCAATCTTTTAAATTTAATTGTTCCACTTAATTATTGCAGCCCTCATTCAAATAAATTAATTTTTTCTTCCCTAATTGTTGCAGTTTTTTCATTTATATGCTTCTAATATTTATTATTTAATTTATATTACTTCCACTATGATAATACCTTTTACTTATGAGGGCATAGTCTCCCCCACAGACATGAAAAAGTCCCTCGCTCCTAGTCGACAGCCTCTGGTATTCTGGGAGATGAGCTTGAAGTCATGTAACCCATCGATCTAGCCACTGTCCTAGATGTGATTCGGGTCGGTGTGTTATAAAAGTAATAAGCACTGAAAAAATAAATCTCCATAAGTGATTAAAAATCCTTCACAAAATGTCTCTTTATCAGTGCTACAACATTTTCACTGATAAAGGATTTATAATTATTATGATAAAATTAATTTTTATTATATATATTTATAGAATTATATATATATTTACTAAATATATACAATTATTAATATTGTAAACATAATAAGTTATCAATATATATTTATTATATTTATATAATTATTTATATATATAATTATTTATTAATAATTATATAAATACTCTTTTTAAAAATTTATTATATATATATCAATATATATATAAATAAATATATAAATATTTAATAAATATATATAAATATAAATATAGTAAATATATTTATTATATAAATATACTTTTTATAAATTTATAATTATTTAATTATATATAACAATTTATTTATAATTATATAAATACTATTTTAGAAAAAATATTTATTAACTTATCATTATAAATATATAACTACATAAATATAGTAAATATAAATTTATAAATATACTTATTTATAAGTATTTATATACAAAAATATTATAACATTGTCAATGACTATTTAATCTTAAGTGAATGCATGTTAAAAATGAGAGAAATTGAATATTTAAAAATGACTTCACTTTAATAATATTAAAAAATGGATATGTTTTATTAATTAAATATAAATTATTAATAAATTGAGATATATATTGAAATAATTAACAATACATATTGAAATTATTAAAACATAGTGAATATATATATATATATATATAAAATAAAAAAAAGATTTAATTTCCATAAAAATAATAAATTAAAATTTAAAACCTATTAAAAAATAATGTAATACCTATGTTTAATAAAACTAGAAAATACATAAATAAAATTTACCAATTAAAGAAGTAATATATTAAAAATACCCTATTATAATGAAATTATAAAATGAATATTAAAATTTGAATAAATTACATAAATATTTGATGTATGGGTTTCTATATACGATTTCATTAATTACATAAATATTTGTAGGTGTGCATTATGTATAAAAATGGTTTAATTAATTATACATATTTGAAATCAATATAACACACATTAGAAATATTTTAATTTGAAAAATCTATGGAAATTCAATTATGTCCGTTACTCAAAGCAATTAGTCAGTATCTTTAATTCAACCCACTTTTTCATTATAAACCACTATATCCAAAATATATGACTTATTTATTATAAAATATAAATATTATATATTATATAATTCATATTTATAAAAACTTTTATGCATATATATCTATATTTAATATATATTATTTTTTAATATTTATAATCTATACAGATGTATACTAAATTTAATCAATTTTATCAAAATGTATTTAATTAATAATGTGCTTTATATTTTCATTGATTAAATTATTTTTAATTTTTAAATATTTATATATTTCATATATATATATTAAATATATATTATTTAGTGTTGTTTATGATTTTTATATTGTAAATTAAATTTATTCATTTATATCAATATTTAATTAATTAATAATATTTTTAATTTTTTTTAATAATCTCATTCAAAATTTTTATTTTTTTAAGTATTTTTTCTTACATAGGACTTTTATCAGTGCTACCAATATTGTGCTGATAAAGGGTACCCATTATCAGTGCAAAAAAATAATACTCTGATAAAGGGTACCCTTTTGGTGCACTAAAGAAAAGAACTGATAAAGATTACCCTTTCACAACACTAAAAAAAATGATAAAGGGTAATTGTTATGATGGATAATGAAAAGTGCTGATAAATGGTATCCATTACCACCACCCTTTTTATCAGTAATATATTCTAATGTTTTTTAGGACAAGTTTCGTAGTAGTGGATATTTTCACTTTTCCATGAATCATCATTAATAAGCCTGTTTTTGATAGATTATAATAACAATAAATCACTTATAACTCCATCGTTATGCTAAATATTTAACCTTAATATAATCAGAAAAAATCATAAATTTATATGTATTACATAATATTAAAATTATTTAGGATCTATTAATCATTGGAGACATAAACACTATTCGTGTAGGCAGTAAAACCAACCGAAAAAAGAAGACTTTATAAAATCTAAATTAGTCTGAATATAATATTGTATAATAATAATCTGACCTTTATTGATGATTAAAATTAATAATTTTTTAGAAAGGTGAGCTAAGAGAATCTTGAAGTAAAAGAATAAAAGTAGCTACAAATACATTAAAGTGGGTAGATTACATATATCCTTTTGAAACATTAGAAATATACCATGAGGGAGTGTTTGGGAAGAAGAATAAAACCCCACATGAACTACATTATTTTCAAATCATCCTCAAGAGAGTTAGCTTCCTGGTATACATGCATCATGATGTAACTCATTAAAGAATTATGATCATGGAACTTGATCCATTTGGCTGTCAGCTTCCATGAATGGTGTGCTTTCCAGTTTTTGACAGCCTAGACTAAGGATGTAGAGTCACAATCAACCCAAATATTATTCATATTCTTTTGAGGTTCCATGATAAAAAAATTTCATAAACTATTTAATTATGCCTCCAATGATGTTTATGTTCAACAAGGACCACACAAGTAAGCAAAAATATAATTACCAAGGACTCTAAACAGAAAACCATGACATGAGGTTCTAGGATTCCCTTTAGAGACCCCATCATTATTACATATAATATACCTATTAAAGAGAGGGATCTAGGTAAATTTAATCATGTAATGATGAGTGGGGTAGCATCCATATACCTTTAGTCACCTTCACACAACAAAATATTTCCCTTGGTTTTTGGAGTGCATATAATATAGAAATTCTGTATGGTCAATTTAAAACATAATTTCATTTAAGGTACTGTTAACATTGAAGAAGAAAATATTATGTATCACCTTGTTTCATGCTCTCCATATAATACGGACCTGCTCTACACAAGCCACCTATAACAAGATAGAATTTTTTCTAGACGTTGAGATGTTCAGTAGATAATGGATAAATTCACTAATGACATTATAATGGATTTTATGGACATCAATGTCACGACCCGTCCTTGGGGCCCGTTACGTGACTACCACAAGCCCACCTTCCACAGGTCAGGGGCTGGCGACTAGCACCAAAGACATAAATCCTGATAAAAGGGGTGGAATTTCCTTTATAAAAGTAAAGAAACATGATAGAGTTCACAACAGAAGTAGACACTATGTAATACTGAATAAAAAAGTAAGTTCGGAAAGGAAAGGGGCCGAAAATAGAAGCCCAACGGTAAGTAAAGTACAACTAAAAAACTAGTACAACTACAGTAAAGTAAACAGAAACCACTGAGTCGTCCTCCAGGAATCCCACCTGAAGGGTGGGTACAGATGGATACCACAACATCTCAGGTCCGACTGCCTGCTTCGTGTATGCCTCGCCAAGTGGTCCAACTCTGAGTACCGTCCATCTCCACAAGTCTCCATCCAGATTAGTGTTTTCTGTCATCTGCTTCCAACAAATCATAGTGCGGGAATATCCCATACAGGGGTGAGTATAACGATACAGAGTAGGGACCCCGAGACCCTCAATTTCTCACAAAATCCAACAAGGATAAACCACATAGTCTGATTTCAACAGTTAACCAATATTTAGGTATATGCCCATACATATACCTAAGTTGTTAAGTAACCCATCTCAATCCAGAGAAAAACACAAAGGACATTGACTCAGCTCAAACCAGGATTTTTTATTCACGATTTCGAAAGCACGTCTTCTGGAGAACTCCTCCTTTATCGAGTACAGTGGGCTTGCCGCTGCAACCAATATCTTCCCACTGACCTGGGATTGCTGAAGTACTCCACCTTTCGAGAACTATGGGCATGCTGCTACAACCAAGCGCTTCTAACTATGGGTCTATTGCTATAACCATGCCCCCCCTCATTTCCTACAAAGGTATTTCTTCTGTCGAGTACCCTGCGTCTTCCGCTACAACCATGCACTCCTCCACCGTGGGTCTGCTGCTACAACCAAGCGCTCCTCACTGGGCCATCCGAATCACTCTGAGTAGATAGATCAGCAGTCGTCATGTCTCATCCAGCTACTACGTCTCTACAATCTGCTCGCTCGTTACCAAGAGGGTCCGCTCCATGAGCCACACGCCAATACTCCAAGTGTCACTATGCATCATGTAGAAGTATCACAGAGGACTACCACATAATAAGGGTCTCAACGCAACAGACGACGCGTCAGTTGGACGTCTGGTCTGTGAGTTATTGGTTATTCCATTCCAGGGGACCGGTTGGTTTTTAAGCTTAAACCAACACTACCATACCCCAATATCATATGAATACCACGTGGAGTATTCCAAAAGAACCGTCTCAACAAAAGGAAACTGACATAATTGATGGCACATTAATCAGACGTCCGGCCCTTATGTTAAAATCGTTTCCGCTCCAAGGGACCGGTTTTTTTCGGGTTCGATCCAACCTGACCATACAAAAACTTTGGAAAAATCACGAGTGAAATATACCAAAATGACCATCTCGATCAATGGAATCCTATGCAACTAAATGTGCATCGATCGGAGGTCTGTAGCTCATTTTATGGGCGATTAACAGAAAATGGTCTGAAGAGGGGGGTCTAGGCCCGGTCCGACCCTGCCCAACTCACCCTGGGTCATCCCGAACCGGATCGAACCGACCCTGGTCCGGGTCCAGATTGGTAGAGCGCATCCCAGCCCAGCTGGCATGGCCCGGCCCATGGCTAGCATGGCCCAGCCCGGCAGGGCGCGGCACGGCTTGGTGCTGCCCGGCCCACGGCTGGCTGCATCTCGACCAGGCAGGCCGGGTGGGGGTGACGCGACCCCCTGCTTCCGCGTAACGGTGGTGCTAGGCTGGCGCCGCCCGGTCTCACAGGAACCCGCACAGCGTGGGTTCCATTCCTCCGCCACTGCGGCTGGTTTCGTGGCGGTCTTCCGCTGGACGCCGCCTTCAGCAGCCCACACTGGCCGAAATATTCCACGGGTCACTAAATTCATTCTGGTGGTCCTCTTTTCCTCTCTTATGTGCCTACGAAATCCTTGGGTCCCTCTCTACACTATGATGACCTCAAATCAATGTTTCCCTTCTGTTCATCCTTCACCAAACATTCTGCGCCTCATGAACAAGTTGGAGGTGGGTCTGGACATGTTCGTTAGCCCATACCCACCATGTTAGTGGTTCAAATAATCACCCAACATGCAAATAAACACCCATGTTCAAGGTTATAAATATTTTAATTATACAATATCCCCCTACCTTGATAATTGACATCACATGTTGCTGAGCTGCGGGAGATGAGCATCGCGGTAGTCGGGCGCCGCGGAAGAATGGTGTCGTCCCTCCAACGTTGGAAGAGGAGTCATTGTCGTAGGTCATGCCTCTCGCGTGTGGTGTCTTCTCCCTTGATGTGGAGGAAGGAAAATGTAGGAGAAGTCGTAGATATTTCTTCTTCGAGAGAGTATGACATTCTTCGAAGGAGGTGTTTTTCGTCGGGAGAATAACACTTTTCTTTTCTAATTCTCCAGAGTTTTCCCATGATTTCCCCAACACAACAAATGCCTGCAAAAATAATAGCTAATGCTATTATTTTATTCACATGAAAAAATTCAAAAACTCCAATTAATTAATTGGAGAATCCCATTTAATTAATTATAGTGTCTTGGAAAACTTAATGGGATGGAAGTGGAGAGGCTTCTCCTATTAAATGAGGGGGAGTTAACTAAATAATTAAAGGGGGTTTATTGGAGTTGAGGGGAGTTATGGGGAGATGAAAGGTTTAGGGCACATGTGTGTCCCACCACACTAAATCCTCTAATGAGAGGTTATGTGGGTGTGTGCCCCACCTCCAACTCCCCTTGGGAGGAATTAACCACCATCCAAAAATAAAATTGTGTACTACAAATTTTATTTATTTTATTTTCAATTCCCAAATATTAACTCTAAACTCGCATAAAACGCAATGGTGGTAAAGGTCCCCTTAAGAGAATACCGGTACTGATAGTTCATCGGTGTCCTGGGAATTCAATTTCGAGCACCAGTTAAAAAGATAGATAAACCCACATGTACGTTTACAGAACGTACCTCCACAAAACTTTAGAAATTGATTACGGGCACACCGGGCCTCGGAATCAAGTTCCTTCAGAAACCACAGACTCGTAAAATTCCAAAGTATTTAGGAAAAAAATTTGTGAAATTTTCGGGTCTTTACATTACTCCCTCCTCGGGGAATTACATCCATGTAAAGATACAACACACGCTAGGGAATCAAATGGGGGGTATTGATGACGCATCTGAGTCTTCCGCTCCCAAGTGCTCGCTTGGTGGTTCCCGTGCTGCCAGCAAAGGCGCACCAGAGGAATCGACCGCCCATGTAGGACCCACTCCTATTGATCCTTGATATCCACCAAGACCTCCAGGAATATTTCTACATCATCTATGTCCATCTCTCCGTGGTTGATAATGTGGTACAAGTCATGCATGTATCTCCTAAGCTAAGATACATGGAAGACGTCATGCACCCAGTGCAACTGCGGTGGAAGGGCCAGGCGGTATGCCACCTCGCCTACTCTGCCGACGACCTAGAAAGGTCCAATGAATCATGGAGATAACTTGTCTCCCCATCCAAATCTCTATAGAACTCGTTGAGTTGAGACCCATAGGAAGACGTGGTCACCATCCTCGAACTCCAGTGGTCTCCTTCTCCTATCATCATCGGACTTTTGTCTGCTCTGTGGAGTCTTCATCCACTCTTGGATGATCTATACCTTCTCCGTTGTAGCTTTAACCTTCTCTGGTCCTACAGGTGCTGACTCCCTAGGGTCCGTCCAGCATAGAGGTGAACTGCAAGGTCGGTCGTATAGTGCCTCGTAAGGTTTAATACCAATGGTGGAGTGATAGTTGTTGTTGTACGCCATCTCCACCAAGGGTAGGTGATCCTCCCAACTGTGACCAATGTCAAGTACACATGCACAGAGCATGTACTCGAGAGTCTGAATGGTCCTCTCAGTCTGGACGTCCGTCTGAGGATGGATGGCAGTGCTCGGACGTAGCTGCGTCTTAAAAGCCTCCTGTAACCCCTTCTATAGCCGAGAAGTGAAACAAGAATCTCGATTGGAAACGATTGACGACGGAACTCCATGAAGTTTTACGATCTTCCGAATGTAGTGGCATCCCAAGATCTCTACTGATCCCTACTCTCTGATCGGTATGAAGTGGGCCGACTTGGTGAGTCGGTCTATGATCACCCAGATAGAGTTCTGTTTTCTGGATGTACGTGGAAGCCCTGTCACGAAATCCAAAGATATTCCTTCCCACATCCACTCTCGGACCTCTAAGGGTTGTACCAAGCCTACTGGTACCTAGAGATCTTCCTTCATTTGTTTAAAAGTGAGGTATAGTTAAATGAACTCTGCCATAGCATTCCCCCAGACCAAGAGTATAGACTATTTCAAAGTCATAGTCCTGGAGGAACTCAAGTCAACGACACCATCTCAGGCCCAGGTCCTTCTACGAGAAGACACACCTAAGAATTTGAGATTATAGTAAACTATAAACTATTCTCCCAGTGAACTATGGGTGTGACTAGACATTTGTAAAGAACTCAACTACACCCTTTTTCACATACATCCTACAAGAGCTTCTATGATTTCTCCCTTGCTGATAAGAGAAATATGGTCTCATCTCCTAGATGAATCACATTCCTTGCATAATACAGTCAATTTAGAAATAAACAATACTATTTGATGACATGGACGACATCATAAGGCCTCGACGCTACTACCATGATATCCAACCGTTACTCTCGCCTCCAAGGGTTGAGTCACACTGTCGGCAGTAGTGTGTGGTCACTGGGTCTCCCCCGGTTGGAATCTCAAAAGTGAGGGTCGAGTCAACGGTTTTAACTGGAACCTCTTATTATTAACCATAAAAAAATGACATGGAAGAAAAGGTCGCAAGGATAAGTGTCTTTTATTACTGAAGCTCAAAGTAAAAAGACACAAAGCATCCACAAACAACAGCATCAACGAAAATAGTCTCGCTCCTGTCATCTTTCTTCTCAATCAGCTCCTCTACCATGTCCACCCACTCCTAGAAGACCACCATGGCCGAACCTCATCCTCTGCTTGGAAGGTTCCTCTACTGCCTGATGCTCATCGGCTGGACGGGTCGGAATGTCTCGAGCCATGTGACCTAGCTTGCCTCGTGTATAGAACTTCCCGCTCCTCAAATGGATGGCTCTGTTTTGTGTGCTTCGCACATTCAAACATGTATCCTGAGGTCGCCCACCTGTTGGCCTAGTCTGCTTGGACTTCTGTGTCAATTTTCTATTGCCGGCTACAAAATACTCTGCTACGGTCTGAAATCCTTGCATAAAGTGCAATAGCTCTTGAGCCCGCACATAGCGTAGAGTTCCTGGTACAATACCATCCCTAAAAATACCCTAGAAGTCTCCCCAGGTGTGAGTCATCTCATCGTAAAACTAAAGCATCAGTCTCCACCACCTATCAAATGCTCTCTGAAAAAGACTAACAGCTATGTATACCATTAAGTCAGCGGGTGTCCAAACTGTGCGGAAAACTCATGCTACAACCTCCAACCAGTACCCGACCATCTGAAAATCAGTCTCTCCATGAAAACTCAGAGGCCTCTATCACAGGAACCTGTGAAATGCACTCAAGTGGCATGAACCCTCTGCTACTGGGGATGGTGGCAATGGTAGCCTAGCAGATAGTGGTACCGCTGGTTCCTTTCCTGTGATGGTGCCCTGCACCATTGCCTCACTACTCGGTGGGCTACCACCACGATCTCCACTCGAACCCGCGTTGACTGACTGGGTGAAGACATCCTGAAAAAAAAAACAGGTGTCCCACAATAAAAATATTATACCTTGTGAGATGACCTGGTTTGAGATGACTTAATGAAAAACTTTTGATACACACACAATCAGTGTTTTTGTGCACTAAGTCGGAAATCAGTAGTCAGGGTGCTGGTGTACGGATACGTCGGCCGCCACACCAACACTGGACTCCCTGAACTGAAAACCACACTCAGTACTCTTAACACTATTTCTTCACAGAAAGAAAGAGCTGAGTCTAGTGATCTCTGGTAGAACTAACTCCTCTGATACCAATTTGTCGTGACCCGTCCTCGGGGCCCGTTCCATGTCTACCACAATCCCTCTTTCTAAAGGCCAGGGGCCGGAGACTAGCACCAAAGGCGCAAATCCCGATAAAAGGGAAGTAATTTCCTTTATAAATGTAAAAAAACACAACAGAGTACACAAAATAAGAAAACACTATGTAATACTGAATACAAAGTATGTTCTGAAAGGAAAGGGGAAGGAAATACAAGCCCAAAAGTAAGTACATTACAACTGAAAAATGAGTACAAATACAATAAAGTAAAAAAAACCACTGAGTCATCCTTCGAGAATCCCACCTGAAGGGTGGGTACTGATGGCCACCACAACACTGCAGGTCCGACCGTTTGCTCCGTTTACATCTCACTAAGTGGTCCACCTCTGGGTACCATCCAGCTCTAAAAGTCTCCTTCTTGATCAGTGATTTTCGTCGTCTGCATCCATCACAACGTAGTGTGGGCATAGCCTGTGCAGGGGTGAGTACAACGATACTCAGTAGGGACCCCAAGACCCTCAAGGTCTCACAAAATCCAACAACGATAAACCACAAAGTATGATTTCAACAGATAACCATTATATAGGTATATGCCCAGACATATACCTAAGTTATTATGTAACCCGTCTCAATCAATAGGAAAACACAAAGGTCATTGACTCAGCTAAAAACAGGATTTTTTATTCATTATTCCGAAACCAGGTATGCTAGAGAACTCCTCCTCTATCGAGTACAGTGGGCCTGCCGCTACAACCAAGCGCTTCCCACTAACATTGGACTCCTGATGTACTGCACCTGTCGAGTACGGTGGGCCAACAACTACAACCTAGTGCTTCCGACCATGGGTCTGCCGCTACAACCAAGTGCTCCACCTCATAGCCTATAGAGGAACTAATTCTGTTGAGTACCGCGGGTCTTCCGCTAAAACCAAGTGCTCCTCCACCATGGGTCTGCTGCTATAACCAAGCGCTCCCCACTAGGCCATCCGAATCACTCCGAGTCGATCTATCAGTAGTCGTCAAGTCTCAGCCAAATACTAGGTCTCTTCAATCTTCTCACTTATCATCAGGAGGGTCCGCTCCACGAGCCACAAGCCGATACTCCAAGTTTAAAGAAGTCTCACATAGAAGTATCACAGAGGACCGCCACGTCATAGAGGTCTGAACACAATAGACGGCATGTCAATTAGACGTCTGGTGTGTGAGTAATTGGCTTTTCCGTTCCCGGGGCCTGGTTGTTTTTTAATTTAATACCAACATGACCATACTCCAATCTCATCCAAATCCCTTGTAAATTATTCCAAATGAACTATCTCAACAAAAGGAAACCGACATAATTGACGGCATGTCCATCAGACATCTGATCCTTAAGTTATAAGCATTTCCGCTCTGAGGGCCCCGTTGGTTTCGGGTTGGAACCAATCAGGCCATACCCAAACATCGCCAGAACCTTGAGTGTAATATACCGAAACGACCATCTCGATCCAAGGAATCCTACGCAACTGACGGTGCATCGAGCGGACGTTTGTAGCTCATGTTATGGGTGATTAACTGAAAATGGTCTGAAGAGGGTGGTCTGTGCCCAGTCCGTCCCGGCCCAACTCACCCTAGGTTGGCCCGACTCGGTGGGGCACGGCATGGACTACGGCCGGCTGTGGATCATCCAGGCTGGCCAAACGGGCGGGACGCGACCCCCTGATTTTGCGTAACGGCGGCGCCCGCCTGGCGCCGCCCTGTCTCCCCGGAACCCACGTGGAACGAGTTACGATCCTCTACCGCCGTGGCTGGTGCCGCGGCGGTATTCCGCCTGCGGCGCGCTGGGGTGTCGCCCCATCCAGGAAGCCGGCCAACACTAACCACCACTGCTCCGGCGACCCACACCGCCGCAGTATTCCTCGGGCCACCAGAGTCGTTCTTGTGGTCCGTTTTAGCACCCGTCTGCGTCTACGGCCTCCTCAGGTCCCGCTTTACACTGGGACGACCTCAAATCAACATTTCCCTTCCGTTCATCCATCTCCAAACATTCCTCTCTTCACCAAAAATTTTTCGGTGGGTCCGGACTTGTTCGTTAGCCCATTCCCACCACGTTAGTGGTTCAAATAATCTCCCAACAAAAAAATAAAAACCCATGGTCAAGGTTATAAATCATTTAATTATACAATATCCCCCTATCTCAAAAATTGACATCACACATCGTCGAGCTGCGGAAGATGATCGTCGCGTTGGTCGGGCATCGTGAATGAACGGTTTCGTACCACAACGTTGGAGGAGGAGTCATTGTCGTAGGTGACGCTTCTGAAGAGCAGTGTATTCTCCCTTGACACGGAGGAAAAAGAAGGTAGGAGAATTCGTGGAGCGTTCTTCGCCAAGAGAGTATGACATTCTTCGATGGAGGTGTTCTTCGTCGGGAGAAGAACACTTTTCTTTTCTAATTCTCCAGAGCATTCCCATGGTTTCCCCAACACAACAAATGCCCCCCAAAATAATAGCTAATGCTATTATTTTATTCACACAAAAAACTTCAAACACTCTAATTAATTAGTTGGAGAATCCCATTTAATTAATTAAAGTGTGTTAGAAAACTTAATGGGAGGTAAGTGGAGAAGTTCCTAATATTAAATGAGGGGAGTTAACAATATAATTAAATGAGGTTTAAGGGAGTTGAGGGGAGTTATGGGGAGATGAAAGGTTTAGGGAATGTGTGGGTCCCACCACACTAAATCCTCTCATGGGAGGTTATGTGGGCATGGGACCCACCTCCAAATCCCTTTTGGAGGAAATAACCACCATCCATAAATGAAATTGTGTACAAAAAAATTTATTTATTTTATTTTAAATTCACAAATATTAACCCTCAACTCGCATAAAACGCAACTACGGTAAAGGTCCCCTTAAATGAATACAGGCACAACGAGTTCATCGGTGTCCTTGGATTTCAACTCCTAGCACCAGTTCAAAAGATAGAAAAAATTACATGTACGTTTACTAACCATACCCAAACAAAACATCAGAAATTGATTCTGGGCACACCGGGCCCCAGAGTCAAGTTCCGTTAGAAACCACAGACTCGTAAAATTTAAAAGTATTTAAGAAAAAAACATTCCTTGAATATTTTTTGTATTTATAATCAAAGTTCTCAAAGAAGAAATTCCAAATTGAGGAAGTGATTTTTTTCAAAGAAATGAATGATCTACATATTTAAGGTGTTTTTAGATAATCACACTCCTAGAAATGAGAGAACCACACATTATATATATTTTCCTCAGTCTCTATTTTATTGAAGTAGTTTCTAGATCATAATGAATCTGGATTTGAGGATCCATTTTTTATTTAAATTTTCAATCCATTTTCCAGGCCCTATGTGAGATGTTTGTAGAAGGACATAGAATCAGGTTTCCCATTTAATGTCGGTTGCCATACTGGTATGCCATCATGAGTTGAGAATTCATAGTTTGCAATAAGTTAAAGAATCAAATGTTGGAGAGAGATCTTATTTATCATTTTATCCTTAATGTAGATTATATATTCTATTTGAAAATTCATGAGTTCAATTATATCCATAAGGGTAATTTTAGTCCATTTTCTAGTCTAGAACATGATATTGGTGGTATAAATTCTGAGTTAGTGTGAATTTTTTATAATATAAAAACATGTTATTAGTGAGAGATTTTGGATTCAATTATATGTAGATGAATTATATAAATGGAAGAGAATTATAAGGAGTTATTATATATAATGTTTATCAATTCGCCCATTTTATGTGGTTAAATTTCATAATGAAATTTTTTTTTTAATTTTTTTAATTGAAATGAAAAATTGAAATCATACATATTAACAAATTTTAACCTTATTTTTCAAAATATTAAAACCATTTTACATTAATCAATATATAGATAAGGTAAAAAATAATTGTAATTATGTAAATATAATGCAATAATGTTTTTTGAAATATGGAAATATATGTGTAAAAATGATTTGTCACAAAAAACCCATATTATTTATTCTCAAGAAATATATTAGTTTATGAATCACTAAATTGGATTTACCTATCCTTAAAACTAATACAAAAATAAATGGATCATTTTTAATACATAATAATAGGTAATTTATTGGTATTTGAAAACACAATATTTTCCACATTTTACATAATGATCAACCCATTCATTAAAAAACTTAAAATTCAAACTTGATAATTTTGACATGAAAAAAAAACTATGTCAAATTTATAAAATTAAAATTTTATAATATATAAATTTTCTTTATAAAAAAATATCACATGGAATAAAATTTAAATGGATAATATTACCTGTTTTCTAAATGAAACTTAAAATCCCAATTCCATACCATAATAAAATTATTTATATGGTTATAATAAAGATTTTTAATATGAATATATATAATTAATATGAATTAAATATAAATTTAATTCATTAGAAAAAATATTTCGGACTTTATATTCCCCCTTAAAATAATCTCATCTACATAATTTTTATTCTTTAAAAACATGTTGGGAATTTTTCACACCATTATATTATAGTTTCTCATTTTCCTTATTCAATAATTTAATTTTTTCAGAATCATTAACCATTTGAGTTACTGTTTTTTCACATCACCAACTCTCTGTGATAAATAACATGAATATGATTTTAAATGAAAGAATGATTCTAAATTATCCTAAGCACTTCAAGGATTTGAAATATTATACGCATTCGTACATACTTAATAAAGAAACATGAAACACTTCATTTATCTTTGATAAAATCATATGGTAAGAGACTCGATAAGGAATTGATCACACGTCACCCAAAATTTCATATCGACCACTAAAAAATAGGATTAATTTTAATTTTTCTCTAAAACACATCACACATAACCATATGGATAATTTATGAAAAAATTTCCCCTGACTCAAATGAAAGATATTTACTCTAGTTATATGAATATATATTCTTCCTTCTTAGAGCCTCTATCATGTAGTGACATATTACAATATCATTTTAATCAAATATAATAAAAATTACAATAATAACTATTATCTCTCCTAAACAAAATCCCCACATGATGATGTATTACATAGACTTCGATATAAGGACATAAATGGATCCATAAGTATTCTTGAATTAAAAATATTATTATAATTAAATTACCCTAATGAATCGTGGTGATCCCAACATCCATGATAATCTAACGAATACTCCGAGAGAATATCCCCCAAAATATGAATTGTTCACTTTGGTTGTTCATCATTTTGACGATTAAAATATATATTGAAACCAAACAAAGTAGCCATTGTCTTTTGAAAACCCTTCCAAAAATTAGATGAATGGATGATGAAAATACAAAATGAAGAGAGATGAATTATATATAACAAAATTATCACTTTATGATAAATTCAAGAAAGTGGTTCCAAACACATAGAATCTTTATTATTAAGAAAATGGGAATATTTAGTCAAATGGACCACAGTTAAATATATTTAATTATTGCCACAAGTTGTTTTGTAAATCAATAATGAAATAAAGGGATATAAGAACCCAATTTCAAAATTTTACTTGAAAACTATGATATCCTCCCCTTATGTTATTTTAATTTATCATTATCCTAATGAAAAATCAATCATTTAAATGTAGAATAAAAAATTAATTTCTTCATTGCTTCCCTCCAACAATATTCATGAAGATATATTTACATCTTATTCATACTTTGATGAACATGATATATAGATCTATTAACCTCACTAAATAATTCTTTTTTCAAATTTGAGTATCCCAGTACACAAAACCTCTATTTAAAAATTATAACACCATTTTTAATGTTAAATTCATGAAATTATCCTTCATTATGAAGTTCCATTTTTATTTTTAAGTGATGATCTAACTTTTGAGAATATTAAACTATATCGAAAAATGATTTATTTATTGGCACTTGATCTGAAAAAAAATTGATTTTATGATAAAGAACATTCTCTTATATTTTCATAAATCATTACATATTAGATTATATTCCTAATATATCATGATTTATGATGTATTATCCTTTCAAATCAATTTATATACTAGATTATTTTCCTTACCTAGATGATTGTGAATCATACAATCATAATCCACTATAAATTTCAATCATATTCCATCTCTCATGTTTAACACCATTTATAGTATAAATACCTTTAAAAATTATGATATTTATATATATATATATATATATCTCAAATCTCCCAATATAAATGATTATATAATTTTTTTGTAAATATTACCTCTGTATGATTATAATCATGAGTTGGATATTTTTTCATGTGTGGTTTAATCTATCTCGATGAATATGAAATTATCCAATCATTTTGTATTAAAGAACAACCATGTCCCTTCTATAAAGAATATACATAAATATAAAATTCTTAATTTTTATATTATATGTCCAAAACTAGGGAATTAACCAATATTATTTTTAATTCATAAAAAATTCATCACATTAATTTGAATGAATTGATTTTACTATCTTTCGGGTTAACATGGTTCATAGGTTAGTTAATGAATAATTGTTTTTAAAAACCCATTGATAATAACCACCTTATCTAAGAAAAAATGAAATATTTGAGACATTATTATATATTAACCACTCTTCCACTGAATTTGATGTAGTACGATAAACTATTGCGACATATTTAGTTACAATATTTCTATATAAATAACTCTACTCCTATAAAAAAAATTAAATATATTAAATTCTCCTCACAAATTATTTTCTTTACGAGATTATAAAAATGCCTATATATGTTTCTATTATCTTTAGAATATTTAGAATATATAGGAATACCATTATTGAGTATCACCAAAAATTTATCTGAATTCTCATTTAAAACATTGTTCAAAATATTTATAAATATAATTGGTTAATAAATATAACTATATTTTATAACTACAAACTATTAATGGTTAAACATAGTTCAAAACACTATCCTTAGAATGTATTCTTCATTTACCTACATCTTATTATATCTTGAACTAATGTTATAATTTTAATAATACTGATCTACCTATATCTAATAAAAAATTATCAATATGAGGAAAAAAATACTCGTTATTAACATTACATTTACTGAGTTGTATATAATCATTGAAATAACACATAGAACTATATTTCTTTTTGGAAAATAGAATTGGATCACCCTATAATGAAGTACTACGGATAATGAAACCCTTATAATTTAATTCATAAAATTTATTTTTTAACATCAATATTTCTACTAGATCTATTTGATAAGGATGTTTTGAAGTTGGTTTGGCATCTGAAACTCTGTCAACTATGAATTAGGACATCTGATCATGAATAAAAATATGTAGCTCATTAGGAAATACATTAGAAAATTCATTTACCATATGCACATCACTAATGTGAATAGTTCCATTTTTTTCATTGACATGTGAACGATAAAATTCATTCCAATCATTAATCAAATTTTCAACTTCCTGATATATTATCATAATTATGAGGCCATTATTTTATAAAAATTAAAATAAATTTTGAAAATTGATTAACGATTATTTTAACACTATATTATATCTTAGTATGATAAAATGAAATCCAATATACACACAATCATGAAGGAACCAAGCACACAATTGAACCCCTAAAGTGGGGATTTCAAAAAAATCATTGGAGGAAAACATGAAAATGTTAATTTTATTGAATCATTTCCAAATTACTTCCTCAGGAACATGCACGAAGTGGTTTAAGCAAAAAATTAAAAACATAAAAACCAGGTTTAAATCCAATGACATGCATGATGTCTTCTCATCATTGGTGATAACTTATTAAAGAATATGAATCATAATTCATCTAGATTATTCACACGTGATTAAAAAATATATAGTAGTTCCAATCATTGAAATTTAGGTTCTAACACATTGTTCTGATGACTCCTTCAATGCTCTGATGATCACCTCTTCACATTACGTATGACTCCTAGGATGAAACATGATTCCTACACCTATATCCAAAGCCTCTCTCTCTATAACATGGGACAAAGTATAAAAGAGATAAATACCATGAATTTTCCATGGTGGGAGGCTCCCTTATTCTCTATATACTGTTTAATTAAAATTCCTCGTATTGCCTCTCCATCCCCAGAATTCTTAACAAACTATAAAAGACCAGTTATGAATGCTATTTTGAGTCATTAATATTATTATCACAATCATGTAATATGTTAAATATATTACATTAAAATAAATGATTCATTAATAGAACTCATTATTCCTACAAATATTAATTGATCCTTGAATATTTTAATATTTATTCAAATAACAATTTCCATTTATTTACTTAAAACATGTAAACATATTTCTTAAATAAATAAATTGATCATTATTATTTACTTGAATAATGTGAATATATATATGTCATTGGAGATTTTATCTCCTTGGAAAAATCCTAGACCCTGGTTGGGGGACCCACCATGTTCAATATACTTATTCAATTGAATATGGATGATTCCTGAATATGGTATTGTGTGTGACCCTCTAGGCCCATATATCAGTATTAGTGAATACTATTCACATACCAAGACTAGCATCGAGAAACCTATCATGTCCTCTAAATAGATAAGGATGGTCACTATATCAACAACCAACCTACGAACATGCACCACATAATATAATCTCCTTGCCTTTAATATCTCATAAAATATGATGCACACCCATTTCATCACCCTTTTCCGTTCATTATTATTATTTTATCTAACTTTACAGATTTACATTGGACTACCATGTCCATGGATTTACCAAGGTACTATCATCCTAATCAACATGGCCTGAGATATATATCATCCGTAACATAGAGGTGACAAATACTTTATTTATCATTGAACCATTTTCATGCCACTAATGACACACCAAACATGATATAACATGACATGATTTCTATATCATGGTTTTCATCTTTTATAAATTTATGTAATCAAAAGTGATACATTGATAATGATCTCAATTTAGGAGACCATTACACATGATCATTGAAAGGAACATCCAATGAACACATAAACATGTGGTGTTCCTATTGGCGAGTCTGTCCTCATGATGTCAATACAAGTGATAACCATGTTTGGTCATCATGAGAAAAAGTCTCAATGCCTTTGGGCCACCACCACCAGATAGTCAAACATCTAATGTGTTTAGTCAGTATAAAGTATCTTAACAATAAAAACCTTGTTTAATATTATTGTCATAATATCTCAGGGTTATCATTACATAATGTGATCTTCTATATTATTTTGATAAAATAATCAACCTTTGGATATTACCATTAAATTGTAGAAGCTGAAACATCTACACTATAATGTTAATAATACATCATGTATAACAAACTATATAAAAAATATTGTAATAAAAAATAACTAAATAGTTGTAGGTAGGGAACCCACTCTTTCCACTCCTCCTCTTGAAATATAGTTAACATGGTAACCAAACTTATTATCTTCTGACATGTTCACAATCATGTTTCCACTGAGTCATAACATTAGCTGCTGGGCCTGCCATGGTTCCACTACATGGAAATTCTTTTATATCAACCTCATCTCCTGAGTAAAACTTCTCATGAGATTGTAACTCCATGTTTATGCCTTTTTCTACTGATATATCTTTTCATCTTTGCTAGAAATTTTATTATAATTTAAATTTTGATAATTCTATACTTACTTGGTCTGATTCGATGAACTGGAATAAATCATTATATATAACTAATTCTTAGCTTCCTTAGAAGATACAACATACTTCATCATTGTAGTTTTGGCTACCACAATCTTACATGAGACTTTATCACCCATCCACTTATGTTAATTGTGATACTAGATCACATGGATCTTAGTAAGACTCGTATATGTCCCCTAAAAAATATTATCCTTTTTTACACTTTTTTGGTAGATATCTTCTGTACTTGATGAAGTAATATTAGATAGTTA
Source organism: Viscum album (assembly GCA_963277665.1). Taxonomy (NCBI): domain Eukaryota; kingdom Viridiplantae; phylum Streptophyta; class Magnoliopsida; order Santalales; family Viscaceae; genus Viscum; species Viscum album. Next base: position 1,641,188,800 of record OY728131.1, on the reverse strand, counting down.
TGACTTATTATCTTGAAGTGATCTTAGATATACCTGATATTTTCATACTATAAAGTGAGTATTGGAAACAAATTATCTCTACAAAGCACGATATTCATGATAGACCCATAACATAACCATATGGATTTAAACTCTCCACATTTTTCTCATCCCTTGTCTTCAGCATGTCACATGGCGAGATAATTTTAGATAAACTTTGTAACACTTATTCTCTTAAAATTTTCAATCTTGTATTTTTTAATACAAATTCACTATATATACGATTTACAAGGTATAAGAAAAAATTAGATCCACCTTAGTTGATCCTGTTCAATAGAACATATATTTCTTCATTAATCCAATCACTAGAGAATTAATTTCATCTTGGTCTTGAGTAAATTGAAGACCAATTTGTTTTCTTTATGTTTCCAAAGTTATTGTACTTTGAAACCATTAGATCTCCCACTAACCTCCCATAGACCCATTGAAAACATTTATGGAAAATGTATAGTCTCTGATCCCATTGATTACATTAATCCTAAACTAGATATCAGTAACTCGCAACCATTGTTAGTATTCTTTGATATGACCATCCCTTTCTAATTACTTCGTATGGACACCTTCAGTGATTGGTGTTTATTAAATCATCTACCTAATATAATGATCATAAAAAATTGCTATGACATATAATATTATAATGGATTTAGGCATAACAACATTGTGAAATGAATCGAGCATTTTTGGTACTACTCTTATACCATCCATGTATATATTCACGGGAATAAGTACCACAGTATGAAAAATTAATTTCCCCTTTGTGTTTGATACACAGAACCCATTATTGAATTTTAATTTTTCTTTTCAATCTCATCTAATTGACATATACTCATATACAATAGTAAATATTATTCAAAAGGAATAATATATCACCTTCTGCGGTGAATAAAAAAACCATCCCTATTATTTTATCCTTCCAACACCTTATGTGTCTCTTCATAATTCATATTCCACATGCAGTTGTGGAACTAGTTACTCTGCGAACTATATGTGCATCTCTAGTATTGACAAATGCATGTCAATTTGGCTCCAAATATCTCTCAAAAGATGTATGTCCTTATCAAAATGTAGTCAATCACATTAATATTACGTTTACATCTTAAGGATTTATCTAATTTTATATATGAATATTATAATAGTTACATAGATTCATGATGTGTTAAATGCGATGCATGCTTGTATATGTCCTCAAAATCTATTTACATCCAAACACATGTCCTTATGACATAATGGATTTATATCATACTATGAATCATATAATATCCAATTTTCATTATATTTGACCTAATATTATGTGATATGTTAGTTATTTTTATCGAATGTCATCAAATATAATGTAATTATCTACAAGTTTCAACATTGATACTTCATACATCATAACTATGAATTCTAAAATTTGCGTTTATGAATTAATCCATGCTACATTTTTTATGAATGTTCATTTGTAATACTTTATCATTTATCCCCCTTATAAACATCAATGTCGTGATGTAGATAAGGTAATGCGAATTTAGGAATTAGTCATTGAAACATTATCATGAACGATGATTTCATAGTCAAGATATTCCTTTGAATGCTGGCTCGAAGAAACTTATATGTTCAGACGATGCATATAATTAACCTTTTCATTCCATAATGACTTAATAGAATAATATAATGTACCTTTACAACTATATTTCCCTTGCAAATTCCATTCTCACATGATGAACTATTTTCCCATATCTTTGTGACTTACCTTTATTTATAAAAGATTATTTTTCCAAAATAAAGACATCTATAATACCATATAATTTTGGTTGTGTTCATCCAAAATACCATAATAGGTATATTATTGATTTCAAATTTTTGTGTTTATTGATAAATAATTATCATGTCAAATCATGGTATATGTATAACATTTTATATTCATCTGTCATTGCATATAATTTGTGTATCACTGAACTGTTGAATGAGTATTAAATACCAAAAAAATCGTTATGGATCTTGGAATAATTTATCCTTGTGTCTAGAAGGAAATGTGGGTGGAATGTTTTGGTTATACTCAATAGTTTTTCTACATGAATTATTAGCTTGAAAATAATAAAATCCATGTACTTCTCACCACTGGACTAGGTATCACCCTCTCAAAGCCACTTGGTGAACACACATGACATCGAATAATATTTCTATGTTATATTTTTTTACTATAAATCAATAAAAACATTTGATAATCATATTTTATTAAATACCCAATAAGTAAAACCAAAAAATTATATTGATGTATATTCCTGAAGAAGAAGTTGTATCTTTTTTATTTAATCAGTTAATAATGATTACACTTCCATAGTTTTATTTTATAATATGAAATGAAAATAACCTATTGTTAACACCACTTACATTGAAGGACAATGAAAATGTTCCTTTAGAATTGATTTCCATCGGAATTTTTTCCTTATATTAAAATTTTAGCTCCATACTAATTAATGATGAATCTGTCATTTATATTATTTTGTACTTTGCAAACTTTTCTAAAATAGTTAATAAAGCGTTTACTCAATCCTTGTTTTTTTGTTACTTATAATGAGACTTGAGTAATGGGGTGAAACTGATATTATAATAGGAAGTATTGAATTCTCAAAACACTCCTTTCAATTTACATAGATCTAGTGTAACCATTACCTATTCATATCACTAATTTTCATTCTCCTTAAAATCCACTCAGAGATGATACTTCATGTCATATCATCCATGTTTTGATGTAGCATCCAGAACTAACACTGAACATTGAAGAAAGCATAATTACAAAAATATCATAGACTTCTTAAATAAGTCACTTTTAATCTATTTCACCATCGCTTCACAAGGTAGTTTAACAGGTATAGGGACACTAGCACCATGAGTTTCCAACTGCATTGTGCGCGAGCGCCTATACTATTCTTGGATACTCTAGATAATGAGTAAATTTACTTTTTCCATGATTTATTATAGTATATATTATGGTATAAAATTATATTTTTTCAAATAAATTTAGCAGTGTAGTGCTTTTATCAAATTTACCAGTTTAGAAATTTTGATTGATTTATTATGTCATTAAATGTCTCCCACTATTTTATCGAATTCAAGGAATCCTTTGTGATAGATTTGGAATATTATATATCTCGGGAATTCCAGTGGAATGGATCCTTTAACCTTCTATAATTTTATACAAGATATATATTCACCACTACTATATGGGTTCAAGGTAGGGGATTGGTTGGCCAACAGCATAAACTCGTGGTTCCAAGATCTGTGGATTGATTTCCCGACTTGTAAAGTCATTACATGATTAACTCAACACTTGCCTATAAAATAATAGAAATTAATATATATATAATCATCACTACCAATTTAGATAAGTCAACCCACCGCTCTCATAATAACTCCACATTAGTAAGAGGCACCCTCATATATGGCATGATCAACACCCCAAACACCCAATTTTGTCAAAATGAATATGATAAAAGGCAGTTTAGGCTTAATATTTCATTGTGGGTTTTATTGTTTTTATGCCATGAAATAAATAGTTTTCTATTTACGAAGCATGTAATATGTGATCTCACTCACAACTAACATAGATGTAATAGGAAAATTAATCACGTCACACATTCATTTTATCTGTGCATTATTGTTTATTATTACTCCATGTGTTCTTGCACTAACTACACATACACAAAAAATTATAAAACTAGAAAAAATAAAATTAAGAACTTATCATGGTCCAATACTAATGGTTGATCTACTGAGTGAATAATGCACCAAACTATACCCTCTGTGGTTTACCATGATTCACATCGCTTCTGAATCGGATTGCAGTGTACGCCTTTCAAATGAATCCAACTTTTTTTTGGTGCATAACCATCACATGACTCGATTTATGTCTCTCATCACCTATCCATTATACAATTGTACTCATTCACAGGCAAGGGGAACTGGGGATTATTGATACACTTTTAAAGTGGTTATATAGGTCCTTATAAATATAATGACACTGAGATGACACACATATCACCTTTTAATTAAACATAATTATCAAAAATAACAATTTCAATAATTAGAAAATTAAATAAAACATTCACCAAATAAGAATTGGTTAGTCCATGGCTCAGAACCATTCAAATATGCATTAACTAAAACATTTTAATAAGAAATTCATTATTAAATTAAAAATGAATTAAAATAAACTCGAGAGAATTTAGATGAATAAAATATTCCACTCAAACCCCTAATTAAATAAAAAACATTCAGTCCCAATAATTAATTTAATTTTAAAACTAAAAATTAAATTAATTATTTATTTTCATCAAACACCAAATTAATTTAATTTTCACTAAAATTACGTATTAATCCCACAATTAATATTTAGTTAATTTAATTATCTACTGAAATAAAAAAAATTATGTAATTTTTGTTAAATAAAATTACCAAGGCACTGTAAAGCCCATGCATGGACTCTACGGGTCAGGCCAAACCCACATAGGCCCATTCATGGAAATAACAATTCATAAGGGTTATCTACCCCTATCAAACCCACACAAACTCAGCGCGACCTTTGACGGAAAAATATAGATCCAATCAGACCTGCAATAAGGGTACCTCTCCAGGGATTCCAGATCGGGTCGGTCCAATGGTGTTGCGGTCAGGGTGCTACAACATTGATGTGGTTGGAACTGAGGTGCAGTTGACAAATGGTGGCCCAAAGCTCATCTCGCAATAAGGGGATGATGCAGTATCTCTAGGATAGAAGGGATGGATTTATATTTGGCAGAAATCAAGGTAGGTGTGGATTCTCTATGGCTGATAGCAATTGAACAAAGATGGACCAAAAAAGGTGGTGGTGTGACAACATCGCTCTTGTGGAGGCCAGAGGTAGGTGGGGGCTAACGGTGTGGGGCACCTTCTACTAGAGCAGCCGAGGGAAAAGGGGTCGACCAAGGGTGGGCCCCCGGGGAAGGCGTATCCCAACGAAGAACTCAGGTGGCCGCATGATTAACCTAGCATGGAGGTGGAGAGGGCCAGGTAGGGGAGTTGGCTGCACCGACAATGGATCCAAATGGCTGACTGATGATTTGGGCACCATCGTGTTAGGTGGCGAGGCATGGGGTACCTCCCCATGTGGAAAACCCTAAATTCACCATTTTTTTATAATATTTTTTGTTTCCACCATATATTCCTCACCCAATACACCTTTTAATTTTCAATATAACCTAATTGGGTTACAGTACAATAAAATTCAAGAACCTATAATCATAGGCCTTTTGAAAATAAATAATATAATAATAAGAATATTATTATTATATAATTATAATATTATCTTTAGAATAAAACTAATTTTATAATAAGAATAATATTATTTTAATAAAACCATCGATGCTGTAAAAAACTATTTTGGTGACTAGAATGTGGTTTTGAGACGATTTCAACTTTTATATCATATAAAAAATATATTTTCAATCATTTTTACTCATAAAAAATGAATCTAAATTCGAGACATCAGATGGTTGTAGAATGGCCATCAGATGACTGATTCTGATTCTATCTTCGATATTGGATCAGTAATGATACCCTCTATAATAATTTATTCAAAATTTTTTTTTTACTTTCCCTAAAATCAACATGCTAGTCTCTGATATCACTTAAATTAATCGGTTATAAAACAGATTCCCCAAAGTAGGGAATTTTTTAAAAATAATTAATGAATTACATGAACTTGTCAACATCAAAAAATCGTTTCCAAATTACTTCCTTAGAATCACGTGTGAAGGGTTTTGAGCAAAAAATTAAACCCCTAAAAACCTTGTTTAGATATAAGTCCATGCTTGATGTATTATCATTATTGCTGATATCTTCTTGAATGATCTGAAGATGAAATCTAAATTATCAACCAAAAGCTCTTAAAAAATACAAGGGATCATCAATCGTCAAAATTCGGTTGCTTCTGTGGATTTCCGATAATGCATTCAATGCTTAGATGATCACCATATCACTTTTTTTATGATGGTTATGAGAGAACTTGATCATTGATCCTGGATCTAAAGATTCTCTCTATAGAACATGGAAGATATGAGAAGATAACTAAATCCCATGAATATCTATAGTAGAAGTATATGCTCATATATATATAGTGTGTAATTAAAATAGCTAGTATTGCCTCTCCAGCCCTCGTATACTTAATGCACTATAAATGACTTGTTATGACTACTATTCTGAGTCATAAGTATTGTAATTAAATTGTTGTAATATATTAAATATATTACATGAAAATAAATAAGTCATTAACTTGAATCTTCGCTCCCAAAAATATTAATTGAACCTTGATTTTTTAATATTCATTCTATGAATATTTTTCATATATTTACTTAAAACATTTAAATACATATAATCAAAAAAATTAAACGATCATCATTCTTAACATGAATTGTCGGAATTTATTTATTGCATTGGTGATCATATCTCCTTGAACAATTCCCAGACCCCAATGGTGGGGCCCATAATATCCAATATACCTATTAAACTGAATAGGGGTATATTCTTGAATACCCTATTGTGTGTGACCCTCTAATGCCATATCTGGATAATAGTGAATACTATTCATAGACTAAGAGAGAGATCAAGAAACCCCTCATGGACCCTAAAAAGATATGGATTTGAACAATAGAAAAAAACCAACCTATGAACATGCACCATGTAATGTAATAAATTTTTCTTTAATATCTCACAAATATTGACGCAGACCTATTTCATGGCCCTTTTCCAGGATTTTTTTATTTTTCTCTTGTAACTAGGCATATATACATTAAACTACCATGGCCATGGATTTATCAAGGTACTATCATCCAGATCAACATGGCTAGAGATTTATAACTTCCTTAACATGGAGGTGAAAAATCCTTTCTTGATAATTCAACCAATGGAGTGCTTCCAATGACACACCCAGCCCAAATTACATCACTAAAATTTAAATAACATGGATTTCATCATTTATCAATGTACATAATAAAATTTCATGCATTGGTAATTATCACAATTTTCGAGACTGTTACACATGATCATAGATAGGAATATCTAATGACACCATATACATGCGGGGTTCCTATTAGTGGGTCTTTCCTCATTATCTCACTACTAGAGCACCCTAATTGCAAATTTCATGATAAGAATCATCTATTCTTATGATCCACCAACACGTGATAGTTAAACATCTATTGTGTCCTATCGGTAAGATGTGTCTAGACCAAAGAACTATTGTTTAAGATTAATGTCATGGAATCTCAAGGTTCTCATTATAGCTCGGGATCTATTAAAACCTTTTGATATGAAAATTAATCATTGGACATTATGATTAAATAGTGTATGAGGAAATATTTACACTATAAATGTATGAATACATCATTTATAAATAACTCTATACATGATGTGGAAATAAAAAATCACCGAAGTGTTGGGTATAAGGAACCCACAATTTCAACACGGTGTAGTGGTACTCGTGACACTCCCGGGTGGTTGTTAAGCCAGAGGTACCAGGTTCATATCCTGAGGTAGGCATATTACATCAAAATTGGGCCTGGGGACAATAATATCCACCTGGATGCGTAACTCGCAAGTGGCCCGGTCTATAGTAATGGCGTGTGTGGGGTGTCGCCAGACTATGGCCCATTTAGTGGAATATTTCTATTCAAGAGTTTCCTTTTTATTGGACCAGTGAAACTCTTGAAAATGGTCCATATACCCCATATCCCACTAACTCATGGGCTTCATTCTATGGGCCCCATATTGAGAAGTGTTTCTGGATATCTCCCCTCGCCATCTGGGGATTTATTTCCACTCTCTATAGAATCGTACATGGGGATGACTGTCGTTTAGAAACATGGGATCTTCTTTTGTACCACTACCCCTTAGGGCATAGCGGTACTAGAGAAGCTCCCATGTTGGTAAAAGAGCTGCCATCCTGGGGTTCGAATCTATAGGGAGGAAAATTAATTCCCTAGATTTCTAGGGGAGATATCTAGATACCCGGCCTATATAGGGGCCTATAGCATGGATCGCATGAGTTAGTGTGTTTTACGGTATATGGTATTTTTTTTGGATTGTCACAGGTCTAACAAAACTATCATCAAAATATATTATGGGCATGAAAACATTTTTTTGGATCACCTTTCAACAAGTTACTATATATATATATATCTATTAATACTTTTTTCTATAATATAAACATTATAATATTTTAGAAAAACTCATTTTCCATTTTTTAAGATGATATATCTATTTTACTACCAAATTTACAAAAACTAATAGAATCCATTGATCGTGAATTAGACAAGAAATTAGAATAAATTGAGTAAACAAGTTATGTATATGTCACCTATTCTTTTTAGGGACCAACATCTTATTTACTAGTCGAAAATGATGTTTCCATGACTTTCTACCAATGATATTGATTATTTACACGTTTAATACATATATTTAATCCCAAATTTAAAAATGAAACATTTTATTAAAATTATCATTGTTCACTATCTACATACCATTGATGCTATGACCATTACCATTTCTAATTTCATAGAAATATCAAGTCTAATATATAATTTTACCTCTTTTATAAAATTTTTGTTTTATTGTTATAAACTCAATTGAATGATTCTTACCACATTTATGATATGATAAAAATTGAAATCTCCAAAATTGTCAATATTTTCACCATATACATCCACAATTACATCTTGGTATCCATCGTGTTAGGAGATCTATAAAAGCTAAAAAATCCATATAAACCTTCTTGTCACATCAAAAAATTTCTTCAGAATAATGAAATTAAAACATTTTACAAATCTCATCATTAATATGATTTTAACCCTATATAAACTCTATCAATTTTATAATCATGATCGAAAATAATATTCAGTGCAAACCTAGTCAGTATGGTAAAAGTTTATTTATAATCAGTATTTGAGTTCTATTTTTTAGATTATGTCCAAAATGCGTTTAGCACTATAATTAGATAATATTAGAAATATATTTCGTTGCAAAAATATCCCTAAATGACATCTATTCCATGTAATCAATCTCATTGTTCTCCTTGGAATTATTATAAAAATTTCACCACTGATAAACTTCACCTTAAAGATGATAAATATAATGAGTTATCTATAGATTCAATGAATAACCCAAGTCATATAATATCATCTCTATAGAATTGATATATCCTTCATCTACCACAAGGATTATGGTTCCACCAAAATCTATATAGTGTTTATTCAAGAAATTATCTTGTATTATGAAACTAATATGTAGATAATTTGGTCTCTCTCTTACATGGGTACCATCATTTTTATTATGAGTTAAATGATTTCACACATCAATTAACCACTCAACTCAAACTCCGTCCATTTAGACTTCCTAATTAAAATGGATATTATAACATTTTTTCATTTTTATTTCATACAACCTATTACCACTAAGTAAAACCACTCTAATATGGAAATATATAGGATGAGGAACATGAAAACAGTTAGATTAATTAGTATCCATCTTATGATAATATGATCATAAATTAATATTGGCACATTGTATTTACTTATAATCATATTAACCCCAAAATGTATATAAAATCTAAACTAAAAAAACTATATCAACCCACGCATAATCAGCTCATAATTAAAAGAATTATGGACCATATTTCATTACACTAAATTATAATGACCTTTTATTTTTATACTTTTATAGAATTTGAAAAAACATTATATAATAATAGATTTAACATTAATATAAAATATGTTCTTAAAATCAAACTTCTGATTTATCAATGTCATCATATCTTTGTTCACGATGAGTCTTCATAACTAATTGTTTTACCATTCTAGATTTTCCTACATATAATTAAATCCTGTAAAAGAAAATAGAAATATGAGATGAATAAATGAAACTCAATAAGGGATTTAAAAACTAATGAAACCTGTTAGTCCATTGAAAAATATAAAACCCCATGGGAATGTATTCCAATCTAAAAAATAAACTTTGAGATTAAATAATCACTTACATATCTAGGAAATTAATGTCATTACTAAAACCATTTAATGAAATATCTTATAAGAAATCATAATTGAAAAAATAATAATGAAAGCTACATTGTAAATCACATTCATATCACTCTTAAAATCACCCATATAGTGGAATAACCTACATAGTTATTTCAAAAATTATATATTAATGGTATCACCTGATTAGATAATTCCACCATTTTCATAGGAGTAAATTATATATTGTTAACTTTTCTATCATTACCCAATTTATTGGGTGGATATATTAGGCCCATATATTTTTATATATAGTGAAAATAACCATAAACAAAAATATAGCACATATGATTTATCACATTCACCATAAAAATCATAATATATTTTCATTTGAATGCATAAGAATTAGAGTTTATTTTTATCCAATTAAAAATAAAATAAATAACATTTTCCTTAATTACTCATTAAAATGAAAAATTCACTAAATAATGAGAACTATAAATACATTGGAAATACCTGAGAAACAAATAATTATAGAAAATAATATAAATGAAATCAGAAAAAGGAGTTCATGCATTATCATTAAAAAACATTCTTTTCTACATATTTATAAAGAATGTAGAAAATGACCCATATGAAAAATGTAAAAAAAAAATATTTATTTTTATAACATTTTAAATAATTTAAAATTGAAATTGAACATGAATTTTTGAAATTAATGAAGTTTGGACAAAATTACTCTTAATATAATATATTCATCTAAGAGAAATAGTTGAAAGGAAGACATTGAAATTTTTAAAATATGTTTTAGAAGAAAATCATCTTACCTCATGTCCATTATCACATAGTATAACATCTATAATTCAAAATAATAAAAATATATTAGTTATTTAATTTCATTAAAACCATTTTCGTATTATCTACATTACTACTATCCCTTTTAATTCAATTTTTATTATGTTTCGTTTTTTACTAAATCTATAAAATTCATTTTGGTTATTTTGGGTTTTCAGTATTTATAAGACCCAAAATAGATTCAGTATCAAAGTAATGATAACAATTCTATGTCCAAAGGTTCCATGAGATCATAATATGTCATGTTATATGGTTAATATAATTCAAAAACTAAATTAGTGTAATAAATAATTATATAGTTAATTGTCTTTGAATCTTCCTTAATTATCATATTTTAGAATGTTAAAATAACCATGATTGTTCACATGAAATTTCATTTTTATGATTTATATTTCCCAATTATATAATGATAATACATCTTAATATTACCATTAATAAATGAAAATGTCATAATTTATGTTTTCATAATCAATTGTGAAATTAACATTATAACACAGTTCGTTTAGGTTGTAAAACCAATTCATGTAACAACACGTATGGTGCCACATTCTCTAGGTGTTCTCGAGATCTCATCTCACCATTCGTCTTCTAGGGTTTTGTCCTCCCTGGTGGCGATGAATTCTTCACCATGCTCTATTCAGATTCACTTTTCTTTTCCTTGTTCACTCTGGCCTCAATAGTTCTATTCTTTCTTCCTCTCTATTTCTCATTCCTCTTTGGCTTTCCCATCGTTGTTTCTCCTCCCTACCCCGTGAGGTGCTTTGGTTTCTTCCTGGCCACTTCTCCACACTCCGACAACACGTTCCTTTGCTCCTTTCTAGGTCGGATTTGGAGTGAGGGATACTCTGAGGTTTTGGGAAATATATTTGGCGGATGTTGGATTTCGAGGCGCTACCGGAGTCGACTCTTCCTGCATGGATTCCATCATAGTTTCATACTTTTGTTGTTTGTATTTCTTCCTTGGGATTCTTCCCAGGGCTTCTTTATTTTCCGTATTACCTTTTTCAGACCTAACGTTCCACCTCTCTTTTCTCTATCGAATTTGAATCGATGGATACACATGGGTTTTGAGCCGTGTGGTTAGGCATTCACAGAGTCCCCCAGGTCGGCCTTCTTTTGTTTTCCTTTGTTTGGGTTCCGTTCCTAGTTGTCTGCAAATTCGGTTTTGTTTAGGGTTACTTCCCAGTTTCATTTATCTTTTTGTGTTCTTCCCAGATGGTGGTTCGTGATCTACAATGGTGGTTTCATTATTTGGTATTGATCGTTGGTTGCATGATGATGAGCTAGTGGAAATAGTGTCATCATTGGATTGTGTCTCTCAATTTTTTCTCTGTTCGAAAGTGGTATCTGGTGAAGTCTTAAGGATAAAATTCAAGTGTTGTTTGTGATGTTGTGAAGTCAGTGACATGATGGTGACAAGTTCATTTGGTGACGAGGACGGTGGGGTGATGATATATTGGTTTTCTTCCTTCGTCAATTTGATGGTGTTTCTATTCTGTGGTACTGATATAGGTCGGCGGTTCCTCTGGCCGACGACCAGCGAAGTTCATGACGACTTTGATTGGAGATGGGATGATGGTGAAGGGACAATGCATTAGGTGATGCAATGATTGTGTTTACTATGTGGATGTGACTTGACAGGCATGTCCTTGGTCCATTCAGTGGATATCGCGGCCATCAAGGTGACGATTTGGTTGGATTTGAGGATCAATTTATTTTTAATTCATGGATCTTGTTTGGTTAAATTTTGAATTTTGAATCCAAAAATGTGATATTTCTAATCCTGCTATAAAGTTACCAAAACCATAAAGAGTCTTTTAGGAAATAAAAAATGATTTTAGGAGGAAGTAAGAACACCTCATAATGAAAAAATGAGTATGAATATATTATTATATAGTGATAAAATAATCTATAAAATTGTTTAATGATTTAATAAACATTTTATTATAGTGATATATTAGATTCAAGAAGTGTTACATTACGATGATAGATAAGATGTAATTATAATGATTTCATTCTTACAATGTGTCTCAGTATTCCCATTTTAAGTAGTAAAACCTTAAAATGAACATTTATTGATAACATTTATAATGGAATAGGAAAAAAGGAAAAATACCTTATTATATAATTTTGAACATTTAATTAAAAATATGAAGACCATTTTACAAGATTTGTTGGGTCCACTAAGTTGAATACCCTGAGAGGGGGGTGAATCATGGTATGAGAAATTAAATCATTCTCTTGTTCAGATCAAGTTTTTTTTGTTAGAAAAAACTCAATTACCTCTTACTCCTATAGAAATATATGAACAGATATAAAATAATGCACATTACACAATGTTTTTTACTTAGTTGACCGTCACTGGGCTACGTCAAAAGAGCATAAAATGTCAATGTGTCGTTGTACCAAATTCACTAAAGCTCACAAAAAATAGTGAGTAAAATGTTCTGGCTAGATCTTCTATGTCAAGGCTCACTTCTTCTATAAGGATTAGGGACTTCTAATTATATTCACAAGGGTCACTCCCTATGCCACTTTCTCTGGCTCGCTGCTGGTGGAAAAGGTCACCGACTTCCCTTTCCTTCACACACAGCTCTTGGAAAGGAATTAACTCACATTTTATGGACATGTAGGTTCGACAGTATTTATGGACATGTAGGTCCCTTAATTTTCATGAATTATTTCATCCTTGACTATAGGTAGATGCTCTATTGATGTTCATTTTTCACCCATAGATGAATCCCACTTCCCTGAGTACTGTTAGGTACAGAAAAATACATTGACAAACTAAATTGAAGCTTTTTCTATATTCCTTAAGAAAACTGTGAACCACCTTCCTCACCCACGTACAAAGTACCGGGTTTGGTACATGAGATGCCTACTCCACTTACTGTTTCCTCTTCCAAGAACCTCCTTTGTCCCCAGACTACCTCTGCCTTTTCCATCGCGTATCGCTAATGCGTACCGACTCTGTGAACCTCCTGCATGAAGTACCCTATGTCCGTGAATTGTTCTCGGTTCACAGACTGCCTTCGCTTTCACATAACAAATCACCCATCCATGTACCAAGTCAATTCATTCCACATACCAGTCTTCCTCCTCTCCATAGAATACATCCTTTGTGGCTTAAGAATCTCTACAAAGACCTTCAGCAGAACTGCTTCTGCGTAAAACACCTCAGCCTTCACAAACCACCCTTCACAAACTTCTTTTATACTTTTCCGAATTCATATAGAAAAATATTATTTCTAATGATGTTAAATATCCCCATTAACTGGTGGTGTTAGCTATTCTTATTTATGAAAATATATCCTCTTAATCCGCTAAATCAAGATTTATCAAATCTTGAATCAATATAACCCCCAACGCATACCAGATCTTTATCCACTACAAACCTCAAGCCATCCGTGAACCATCTTTCTACAAACTATACATTACGCCTTTGCTCCTACACTATTGACCACTTCCACCGACTTCAGTGCATCCAAGAACTGCATCTCCATCCGCCATGAACCATTTTCTATTTCGCGAACTACATCCACATAGGGTTCCCAACGCTTTCTATGTGGTCGCATACCCTTCCCAGACATGGTACACGATCCATGCCCCAGGCTCCTCATTCCTCTTCCTTTTCCAATTTAGTTCACCATTATTCACACAAATTCCTGATTTTGAGGCCCCAAAATTTGGATAACACTAGGAAACCATGCTACCTTAAAAACATGTCTTTGGTAAGAACAACCACACCCATTACATACCGAATGGATGCATTGAGGGATTTTTTACCGACAAGAATTAATTTCTCGAGTCTTTAAAATTAATTTTAATATATGTATTTATAAAACAGTGATTTTTTTAGAAATATTCCTTTTTTAATCATAAAAATAATATTAATTAATTTCATGATTATTATTGATTATTAATATGTTTATTATTATATAACTATTTTTTATGTAAAATTTAAAATAATCCAATATTGAATAAATCATTTTGAGTACTTAATCAATGTGAATGTTATTGTATTGGAAGAGAAGACATTTCCAATCATTGACCTGGAAATCAACCATTTGAAATGAAATCACAAAAAATCATTGTAATATAATTTTTTCATAAGGAACGTAAAACTAATGTTTATTAAATTAATTTTCTTTTCAAATATTTATAAATTTATATTTGAACAAAACATTATAAAAAATATGTATTTTTTTGTTTAAATAAAAATGACTACATTTCCATATGAAAAATCATATTCTTATTCCATAAAATAATAAAACTATTTCAAAGCTTATGACAATAAAAATTAATATAAATCACATAATTAATATCAATAAAATATAAAATATATTTATTATGAAAAAAATTGGTTTCCATAATTTAGAGGCCCATAGCAGGAAGAGATGTGGTTATTTCATGATAGTAAGAAAGGTTATGAATAACGAGTTATATCAGTTTGGAAAACACGTGCGTTGGCTAAATATCGGTATTATTGGGTTGTTATTAAAAGTGGGTCCTAAGTATTGGGGGAACCTAAAGATATTTGAGAAGGGATACTAGGTTCATGTATTCAGCTGCTAGTGAATTTCATGCAAGATATTTTCATGGAATTGTGGGGACTCATGTTCACATTTGGAACTGAGGATTTTATGAGTCTCCTATAAGAATGGTGGTAAATTGTTTTGATGAAATTGTGCGGTGTACCTCAATAGTGATAGGAGACACCAATGAATGTTTTAAGTAACCTATTATGGTTTTCTAGAGTTAGTCTTGTACAAGTGTTGTCGAGGATAACTATAACAACCCTCATTTCTCAAACATTATGATCACAATACTTCTGCGGATATCATAAAGAATCATATCAATGGACTCCCAAAGACCATATTAGACTAGTGCCTTTGGGAACATGGAATCATAAACACTAATACATGAGTGAGCTGCAGTATATCACACTAGGACCTCCAAGACTATAACCCCTCTTAGACATATCATTGAAGAAACATATATTTCTAAGCTGGGGATTAGAATCATAAAAAAGGTTTAGATTTGATTCTTAAAAAGGGTAATAGAGGGAAAATATAAGTATAAACACGAGAATGGGGGTATGGTAATGTGATCATTACAATAGAAGATCACACCAAGATTATAAAAGATCATAAAAATGAATCAAGGAGAAAACCTTATAAGTATAAAAGACATGAATCATAAGTAAATAATAAATATAAGACATTAAATCATAACATAAGAATAATACATATAATTTTGAAAAAAAATATAATCATATAAAATGATTTCCATAGTAGTCAATGAATTTATACAAAGGCGATCCTAGTAACATGGGATCACTTACTATATGTTCATGGTATTCATGGTTCCCACCCATTGTTATATTTGTCACATGATATCACTCCTCATACCATCTTGGTAGTCAGGGTTCACTCCCACGACCAAAATAGTAGAAAAGGTTCACTCCTAATAAAATCAATATCTATCTCATGAGATATAAATCATTACTCAATAAATTGGAGGGAGATATAAACCTCTCCCATCTCATAATGAAATCATAGAAACATGCTCCAAAAAATCCTAAAAAGAAAAAAATAAAAAATAAAATTTAATGGTTATCATAAATATATTATCATGTCATAACATATGGAAAATGATATTTGTTTCATAATTATTACATCAAAATAGTTGTCCATGAAAAGATGAAAGTTTCAAAAGAATATAACAATTGAAAGTGAAACTAATTTCAAAAAAATAATTCCCTCAAAACATAAACCATTTATAGAAAAAATTTACTAGAAAAACTGAAAAATTTCCCCAGAAATACATGAGCAACACCAATAACTATTATATTAGATGGAAAATAATTTCCAGATAAAATTACTGAGGATAATATCCTATCTTATTTACAAAATTCCTTATAAAATATAAAAACTTATGAAAAACATTTCCATTAGAAAATAAATTTAAAACATATAAATAAAGCTTTAAATTATTTTGGAAAATGTTTTCCTTGTAAACATATAAAAGAAACATGAAGAAATGTTGGAAAACCTTTTCCTTGAAAACATATCAAATAATATTCATAAAAGTTTAGAATCTATTTTATTTGAAAATAAATTGTATTTTTATTAGGAAATCCTAAAAACATTTTGAGATAATGTTTATTTTAATTCGTAGGAATGAATCCCAAAATCATGTTGAATTTTATTTTACTTGAAATCCTATGAAAGAATCTTCAAATTTCTTAGAAACCCTTTTTTTTAAATTATAAAAAATGTTGAAACTTTTTGAAAAAATAGTTTCTTTAATACTGCATTGAAATATTATAAAGAATATTTTAAAATATTTACATTATTTTGTTTGAAAAAACTATTTCAAAAAATTTAATAGAACCCATGAAAATAATTTGAAACACTTTTAAAATAAATTTTTTTTGGATACTATATTCATTGAAAACAACTTTAACAAAAATAATTTACATAATATTATAAAAAAATTATAATTTTAAAAAATAAAATTTTATTTTTTTAAAGGAAACTTCAAGGGAATGACAGTCATAACATTAGGTAAATCCATACATTCCAAACATTCCTTTACCCTACAATATTTTTTAAATGTTTTCTAACCAAAAAATGATAAGAATATTTGTTTTAAAAAAATTGTTTAAAAGGTAATTTTTTTAGAAATTTCATATAATGATCCTGAACAAAATTATAATATTTTTTTTCAAACATCTCTTTTTTCCAAACATGTGTGGAAGAAACCAATATTTCCGACTATAAAAAGGGTTAATTCGGGATTTCATAAAAAAACAAATTCTTAATAATTTTCTGCATCAAATAGTGTAAAATAATAAAAATAAATAATTATATCATGAATAATAATATAATAAGAATATAAATTAATTTTCTTGACATATATATCATAATATTTCCTCAACTAAATCATAAATATAATTAATTTGGAAAAAATATCATATTGTTTCATTATGCTCATACCACATGGTCACATTGAACTATAGACCACATGTTATAAAATTAAATGAAGATAAAAATATCATGGAATGATTAATATTTTTTATATAAAATTTCAAGTTTGTATATAATCCTCATAAATTTTGTTTGCAAAAAATGGATTGTGTCTTGAAGAAGGAAAATTGAGAAAAAATTATCACACCAGTTTGGATAATTTTGAAACATAAACCCCATAAATGAAATATTATATATTGCATATGTAAATATGAAAAACCTAATAATAATAATAATAATATAAAAAATACAAGATAATAACACAAACCATATTAATGAATCTATAGGTTATTAAGGAAGTTATCTAACAAAAATAAATTGGTGAGATGAAATATCTTTACCTTATGTTCTGACTCTCTTCGTACTGGAAAAAAATACCATTATATTATGTATAAGATTATTATAAATCTATCACATAAATGTATTATTATATCTAATTCAATATATGTATTTATTATTCCTTCATATTACAGTTTTTAATAATTCAATATTAAGGTTTCGCTTTTGGTAATATCTTATTTGTTCTTCACATCTATCATAATTTGTTATATATTTAGTCCTTATACAAATATCAATATTTCCATAATATAAAAAATTATATAAATATCAAGAATCATTATTATATTTTTAGTATAATAAAACTTATAATATAGATGTATTAAATGTAATACACTGTTTATGGAGATGGTATGGTGTACGTATACATGAATGTTGTTTCCATTTTATTGTCGTCTAGAATGAAAGATAGTAAATGAAACATTTGAATAAATGTATATATATATCATTATAAAATTAAAATTATTTTATAATATATATACTGTATATGTTCACTAATATATCCTTAATACATTCCATGTAGTATGTTTAATGAATCACATCGCTTTGATGGGGTGGTAGTCCACAGTTCCTAAAAAAATAGTGTATTTTAAAAAAATTGAAAGTATTAAGATATGTGTTGTAAAATAATTAAATAATATTAATGAACTTTTAAATATCATATATATCATATATAAATAGAGTTTATATCATAGTTTCCACCATGAATGGTGGTAAAGTAAAAAATGAACAATAATCATTTTGTGAGGTGGTAGTTCACCGTACACGTATAGAGTACATTCGATACCCATTAGATGTGTGAATAAATGTAGGTAGAACCCCAAAAAGAAAAATATATAATTATATTTTGGATACTATTTTTTATAATTATTGAATAATGAGAGTTTAGGCAGTGGATAAATAAAAAAATAGATAGGTTCTTAAGGGAGGGTTTTGCCTTTTAACAGGGTAAAAAATATCACTTTTCTCTAAAACGAATCATTGGAAAGATTTATAAAAATAATTTGTCATAGATAAAGAATTTAGGGATGATGGTAACAGTATTTGGAAGGTATTTTCAATCCCTATTTGGATTGAGAGGTGTGAAGAACAGGGAGAGTTGGTTGCCTTTATAAGGAAGTGAAAGGTCGCACTTAGCATTTTTGAAATCAATTTAGGTATACCTAGGTTTTTACCTAGAGAATAATAAAAACCCAAATGAAAACAATAAAGGAAGGATTATGGATGAAATATGGACAAATAGTGGGTGTTGGACAAGTGTATATGTCATTTGGGCCATTATGTTTAAGGTATATTCCCCTGTTAAGATTAATTTAAACATAATCATTATTATTAATTTTAACTTCATTCACTAATATTTCTAAAAATAATAATACGAACATATTAGATATTATAAGTTACACTGATTCCAAATATGGAATCAATATTAAAAAATTCAAAGAAATTAACTGGAGGAAATTAATTTAAATTTAATCCCACATATCGGATGGAACTATGGGTTTTTTATGTAAAAACGTCTGAAAGGTTGTTATTTTTTTATACCCAATTTATAATAATTAGAATTCAATGTCCTACATTATATTAATTAAAAAAAATTCTAATTAATCATTGAAATATAATTAAAATATAATTTATTCCTATAAATAAATTAGTTGAAAAAATGGTTTTGATATAAAATTCTATATATTTATCTTTTTGATAAAAAATAAAACCTTATAGGATAATACAAAAAATATATCATAACCCAATGTTTAAAATATAATTTATCCATTAAAACGCAGTTAAATAAACATTATAAAAATATAGGTTTTAAGCATAAAACTGGGGTTGTTCAAATATTATGTATATCAAATAAATTGGATGAATATAATAAATATTTTATTGAATATATAAAAAATATATAAAAGTAATATCACGTATTAATTTCAATTAATTTCATTTATTATGACAAAACACCTTTTAGAGCCTAAAAATAAAATAAAATTCATTATATTAATTGGGTTATTAAATTTTCATTTGAAATTAATTGGTAACCTAAGAATTCATATTTTTTTCTTTAATCTATGTATTTTCTTTTTTTGTTAATATTATTCATAACCACTAATTCAATGAATAGGTTATATATTATAATAATATTTTTATATTATACAATTATTTAGTAAAACACGATCTTCTGTGTTACACAGACCGTAGAGTAAAGTCATTATTGCGTGTAATGCAAAATAACATCTGAGTTCCATGTATAGAATGCAATAATTTATGTTTCATGTAGTGAATGATTAATTTTTTTCAGGTAATGAAAGACAAACATAATTCTTTAAAATTAAATAAAATATTTTCAGTGTTGTGTGAAATGGAAAATATAAAAAATATTAAATTAATTAGAAAAAAATAATTATAAAAATCATATGGTGATACTTTATGAAAACCACTAAATTAATTTCTCCATCGAAATTTATATAGGATATCAAAGGATTAATAACTTAACGTTTCATTCATAGAAACCCACATTTTAAGAATGAATCCTAAAACATCCCTTAAATGGGGAATGTATGAACCATAACAGTTACCCAATGTAACATATAAATAGGTTTCCACATAATATAATATTGGTGGAATGTGAAAAAATACTCCTAGAAGAGAAAGATAACTATTATGTTTTGACGGAGTCTGAAAGAGAACATTGATCAACAGAAGTGGGTTACCACAACACCGTAAGTCTGGGATGATCTATGGGACCACCTAATACATTAAAAATAAAGGCAATAGGATAATTTTTTTAACATCCTTTTCATAGATCTAGGGAATTAATTTACAATATAGGAATATAAGGTATTATAATTACATTATTATATTCATTTTTATATGTACAATCTCTCCCTTTGGTTTTTCCATGATTAAATCCCACATAATCTCGTACGTTAGGGAAGGGAGGTGTACTTTTCATTCCTAAAGCAATAACATATCATGACATCAAAGATATTACATCATATTTTTCCTCAGTTATCATAAATAAAATTTTGTTAGAATCATTTATCCAATATGAATACATCCTCATGTATTAATATAATACTTCAATCTTACGAACTTCATTTGAATTTTTACATAAACTTTATATAAATGGATAACCTTATAACCCTTCAAAAAGATGAAAATAAAAACCCTTAAAAACAAGGTAACAAAATATGTCAAAAATAGCTTAGAATTGACCCCCATATATTACAATATATCTCTTGGTTTCCACATCCCACACACGTGAATAACCACATCAAATATTCCAATAAAATATGGTAATAAACTGAATTACCATAAATTCATTTGGAAAAAATTCATGCTTCCTTATTCCAAATGTTACTATATTTTTCTTAAATCGATGTATTTGTAAAAATTATCCATGATGAAATATACCACTTTATAAACAAATAAATATTTAGATCCAGGGTTATCAGTTCTATATAGTTAACTTTATCCTATTCAATAATATCTTTTTCCAAGCTAAAAACAAAATTCTCAACATTATGATCTCATTAATAATTTCCTTCCATTAATCTAAATATCACATATCCATGAAATAAATTTTACATTTCATCACCACCATTAAAAATGTCCATTTTAATATATAATGAAAATTTATACTAAAAATATTTATATACTTCATGATTTATATAACATACCCTTTGAATTAAAAATCATAAATACATCAATAATCCAACCATATTATTAAACCATTTTTTGAGCTTCATTAACATTTTATTTAGTACCTCATTCCTATAATATGAAACTTGAATAATGTATTATGGTTACTCAACCTAAATATAATAATTATTCTTGTGTTTAATGAAAACAAAACTATAATAACATGAAATATCTTTCAGATCTGGTTTCGGTATCTTTATCTTCAATAGTATAACTAATAATTGTACCACCAACCTAATTCTCATTATGACATTTCCATAACAGAAATTTATTCAAATAACTCTGATACATTCCACATCTAAAACATGAAATGTTAACTAGGTTCTTCCTAGTTATATCTATTTACTAAAACAAGAAAGCACTGTGTTAGAAACAATTGTCATGATGGAATACAATGTAATCATGCAAAATAATTACTTATAGGAATTATTAATTATGAAAACTTATTTAATCTATGAAATATCATTTTTATACAATATTATTCCTAGGGATATTCTACTTAAATCCATCATGATGTTCTATAAAGAGTTTTTAAATTCCCAATGAATATACATTTGGAGTGTCAGACCAGATGAGCCACATTGTTGGTTTTCGTGTAGCTGGTTACCCTGATTCAAGCCCAACACACCTTTTTAGATTTTTTACTCAAACATAAATATATTATATAGTCAAATAAACTTGTAGTTACAAAATAGGTATGTATTTATAGGATACCACAAACTCAATCCTTTAGGAAAACACAAGAAACATTCCTAAACATTAACTCATCCTTATACCTATCCTTAGAGAAATCCCTATACATGTCATTAAAAACAATCCTTGGTATCCCACTAATGTTTTAACTTTATATTTTCCAAATTTTGACTATATTTTAGCTCAATTAAAAATTATAGAGTCCCTCTATTTTTCAAAATTGACATAAAATTTTTTAGGAAATACATAAAATATTATTAAAACGAATTCCCCATGACCATATGAGTTTAGTGGCTTTGGAAACATGGAATCATAAATAATATTACATTATAGAGATACTTTTTCTTCCACTATGTTCTAAAATACATGAATCCCTATCATAGATATCATTGTAGGAATATATCTTTATAACCTGGGGAAAAAACATAAAAATGGTTGAGATCAAATGTTCAATAACGGTAAAAAAGGGAGATGTGTAAGCAAAAACTTGATCATATGGGTATGATAATGTGATAATAACAATATAATTTCACACCCTAGATATCAAGGATCAATGAAATGGACCATGACATAAACCATGGATATTTATAATATATTAATCATAAGTAAATAAAAACCCTAAGACATAGAATCATAAAATAGTTATATGACATGGATTTATTGAAATTACATAATAAAATAAAATGATTCATATATTAGTCCGGGATATGATACCATGGACATATTATTATCATGGGTTCACTCCCCATACCATATTTTTAGTAATGGACCACTCCCATGGCCATCTTAGTTGATTGAGATCACTCCTCATACCATATTGGTAGTCATGATTCACTCCTACGACCATCTTGGTAGTCCTGATTCACTCCCAAGACCATATTAGTGTATCTCATAAGATATAAATCATTACCCAATGCATTGGATTTATAAATAGTTCCTAATCAACACATAATGAAACCATAAAAACATGGTACATAAAATTACAAATTTCAATAACTTAATACATGAAATAATTTGGGTATCAAAAAATGAAATCATATCAAAACCTATGGAAAATGATATAGGATTTATAGTCAGTTCATCAAAATCATAACTCATGAAATGAATAATGTTTCAAAATAACATTACCCATGAAAGAGAAAAATGTTTCAAAAAACATTATGCAATCAAAACATAAACAATTCAGAGAAATAATTTATATAGAAACATTGAATAATTTCCCCTGAAAGGCATGTGTAACACAAATATATTTCATATTAGATGGAAAATAATTTGCAAAAACATTTCATGAGGAAAATATCATTTCTTATTTGAAAAATTCATTATAAAACATAAAATGATTTTAAATTAGTTCCTTTAAAGCTAATTTGAATTAATAGAAAGATTTCTTATAATCATTTTGAAAATATTTTTCCTTGAAATAATATTAAAGATACATAAAATAATTTGAAAACCTTTTTACATGATAAAGTATTAAACAAGCTTCAAACCTTTTTAAAAACGTTTTTCATTGAAAATACACCAACAAACTATAATGAAATCATTATAATATTTTGAAAACCATTTATATTAAAATCTATGCATGAAGCTTGAAAAACTATTGAAAACCTTTTTATATAAAAACTTATAAAATAATCATGAAATTTCATTGAAAAACATATTTACATCAAAAAATATGAATGAAGCACGAAAATGTATTGAATTTTTTTTTTATCAAAATCCTATGAAAGAATATTGATATTTTTTTAAAATCATTATCCCAAAAAATAATTTTAAAATATAAAATAATGTTAGGATATATTTAAATCAGTTTATATGAAAAAACCTATTTAAGACTTATAAAGATATTTTTTGAAACACTTGTTAAACATAATTTTTTTTGAAAAACATTTTCATTTAAAACGAGATTACGACCAATAATTTCTAGAATCTCCATAATTGGTTTTCTATTTTTAAATAATTAAATTCTGAATCATGTAATGGAAGATTCAATGGAATGATGGTCATGAATGTAGGTAAATCCAAACATTCTGAACATTCCATTTTCACTATAAAACTTTTTGAAATGTTCCTCGATCAACACATGACATGAGCATTCATTTTTCATAAAAAAACATTATTTCAAAAGTTAAAACATTGGTCAATGTTTATTTTATATATCATATAATAATATTCGTATTTTTTAAACATTTATTTTGGTAAAACATGGTTTTAATGAACCCATATTTTTAACTGAAGAGAGGGTAACATCTGGTTTTTATAAAAACACAGTCCTAAATAAATTATGATCCAAAGAGTGAAAAAATTGTATTAATACAAGAAAATATGATAAATAAATTGAGGATAATAAAATTAATTATTTTTCATGAGATATTAATCATAAACATACACAATCATGAAATGTTATGATATTGTTTCAATAAACTCATACCACATTTTAAATTGGAACCATACTCCCCATGTAAGAAAATGTAATAAAACAATGATTAAAATATCACTGAATGAAGGATATTCATGGTATAACATTTTAATGTTAGTATATTCACCTCATGGAATAAAATATGTGTATAACATGTCTTGTGTATCAATGAAAAATAATTTGGAGAAAACTGTCTAACCGACATTGAAACATTTGAAAAATAAACCCTACAAAAAATTAACATAGGATATTTATTTAAATACACATAACCATTATAATATGAATCATATAATAAATAAATTTATAGAATAAAAACCATAGAAATGAAATTAGTGGTGATTAAAGCATATATATCACTGAAATACAACGATGTGAGGAAATCCCCATACCATATGTCATAAAATTCATTGTAATTGTACAAACATCGTTTATTATAAATAAATTTTTTTTATACATATATAACATAACCATATTATTATATATAATACCATATATGTTTTATTATATATTTCTATTACCCACTTGTTAACAACTCTATTTTAAGGATTCACTTTCGGTAATATCCTCTTTGTTCTATGTGTGTGTCTTAATTTGAAATATATTTGGACATTATAATTATATCATGATTTACAAAATGGAAAAAAATATCTAGTATATTCATTATATTTTTAGTATAATAACCCATATATTGTTGATGTATAAAAAGGAATAGACCATTCATGGCTACAGTAGGTCATACATACACTGTGACACTATTTCCATTTTTTGTTTTAATAAATTAGAGTAAATTATGTATATATATATATATTTAAATAATTATTAATGTATAATTAACCTATCATCTATATTATATGATTTCACTAAAATCTTATTTAACACATTCCATGTAGCATGTTATTTAATCACATCACTTTGAGATGGCGGTAGTCCACACATCCTCAAACAAAATTACCATATTTATACAAAATAGAATGTTTAAATATATGTGTTGAAAAATAATTTAAGAATATTTAAGACATTTTAAATATCATATATATGATATTTAAATATTTTTTCTATCATAATCTCTACAATGAGAGGTGTTAAAGAAAAAAAATAAACAATCATCGTTCTGTACGGCAGTTGTCTTCAGTACATGTATATATAATGTTTCATACCCATTAGACGGAACTGCGTGTAAGTGTAGGTAGAAATATTATCATAATAAGTCAAATTATATATGGGATAATAGAATTTTTTTATAAAAATGTAATAAATATGGTTGATTGGGTGGATAAAAAAATTAAATAAATGAGCTTGAGGGAGGGTGTTACATATTAATTAGGTAAATCATTTTGGTTTGCACTAAAGGGATTACTCGAAAGGATTGATTACCAATGGTAGTCTTTGTGTAGTAAGGTATGGTTCTTGGAATGTTTATGTGGAAGATATTTTATTATTCTATACGGTTTTATAGGTGATAAGAAGAGGGATATATGGTGGCCTTTTATATTGAAGGGAAAGGAAACACTTGACATTTTTGAAAATATGTTATCTGGAACAACATTTTTTTTCTAAAATGTTATCAAAACTATCCCAAATAAATATTGGAAGTTTTATGATAGAAATTTTTCAATAAAATGTGATTTGGATGAGTTTCTTGGTCATTTGGTCCTTTATGTTTAAGGTTTTCCCCTTGTTACGATTAATTTTACATTAATGACTATAATAGGCTAATCAATTTTTTTTCATTTTCAAAAGCCGGTTTATGGGTTCCCAGTACCCCACTACAAGATTCCATTACAACCACATTCATAATACACAAAAACTTCATACACCAATGGAAATGTCCATGAAACCACGAACCAGGGCACAAGAACATTAGAAAAGCTTGCCAATCCACTGAAAGGGTTACCTTGAACGTCCCCCGGCACGACGATCGACACCGGCCAAAATTCTCCCATCGGTTAACTCCAATGGTGTTCACACATCCTTAAAGAGAAATGAAATGTAACTCCAAGAAGAATCCATCCCAAAATGACGTTAAAGAATCCAAAGTGAAGATGACGAGATCCTGATGCCGTTAGCACCCTGATCCGTATACAACTCAGAAGATACACCATGCCCTTAAACCAAATCCTCCTTCACCATCATCGCATAACCATACCTCACATCCCAACCATCCAACATTCCATAGAAATACAAAAAATTCACCAAACTCTAGAATTGAAAATTCATGAAGAGAATCTGACTCGTCAAGTATGAAAATTGAAATCAGAAAAACATGAACCCAGCTTTACCAAATCAGAACCTCAAAGAAACTTTCAACAGCCCCAAGAAACACCAAAACAAGATTCCTCCCCCCTCAATGCCACTGAACCAACCCCGAGCAGAGTGGAGCATTCCATGATCGACGTCTAGCTGGGAAGAATCCAAGAAAGGATCCAGATCCACCAGTGCTGAACACGTCAAAGCAGAGCACCCCACCGCAATGATATAAAACCGAACATGCAGGGCCAACGTAGCTAATGACATGAACACCGAGCCGACACCGAGTCGACAACGATTTGAAGCTGCGATGAGACCCCGACACCAAGGGTGATCCAAAGACAACACTGGAACATCAGATCAAGCACCACCCACCTGGATCCGCAAAGAAGACCTAGTCCCGGAAGCAACAGAATAGTCACCGAGCCGAGATCTCGAATCTGAGTCACTCAGAGTCGACGCACGCCAACACCGAGTTGAGATCCCAGATCCCGAAGTGCCGAGGCCACTTCTGACCGCACCGGAGCCAAAAATGAACATACAAAATCCAAGGCAAGATCCCGAATCCGAATCGAAGATATCGCTGAGCCAAAAACGAATCTGAACCACGCGGATCTGACACCCAACAATGCTGAGCCGAGAGAAGAGAGCCGCCACCGAGGTCGGGCCATGCCAGAGGAGGGACGTAGTCAGCGAGAAAAGGAAACCCTAGACCCACATGGGAGGGGGGTAATCCAGCGCTCAGAGGTCCGATACCCGAATTCCATAAAATTTAATGACAATAATAAATTTTAAAAGCATTAAATTTATTTTTTGTCAAAAAAATGTTTTACATTTTAGAAATAAGATGTTATTATTATTTAAATTATGGAATACATTTTTTCATAATTCCAACCAATTAATTGAATGAAATAAATTTAATTTTAATCTCATTAACAGAAAGACACTATATGATTTCATAGAAAAATCATCCAATGATATGCTATGTTCTTATACCAAATTTAAAATTTAAATTGATTCTAATGAACTTAATTTCATTAATTGATAAAAATAAGATCTATTTAAAATTTTAAATCAATTTAAACTGTAATTTTTATTTATAAATAATGTAGATGAAAAATATTTTTTTAATTAAATTTCTTAATTTTTAAATATTCATTTAAAAAATGAAACCTTAATGCATAATACCAAAAAAATTTCCAAAACTATTTTTATTTTATTTTTCATTAAAATAATAATTTACTTTGAAATATTTAACCTAAAAAAGTTCCTAAAATTTTATTTAAAATGGTTATTAATTAAAATTTAGTAAAACTACTTTTAGAAAATATATTTTTAAATGTATAAAATTGGGTTTGTTCTTATCTTTTGTCAGTCAAATATATTTGACAAGTATAAAAAACTTATTGAATATATAAAATATATATCAAGTTAATATCATTAACTAATTGTAATTAATTTAACTTATTAATACAAAATAACTTTTAATGCATAAAAATAAAATCTTATCCTTTATATCCAATTGGTTATTATGTTTTCATTTATAATTTGTTGGTAATATGTGAATTCATATTAAATTTTTGTAAATAATACATATTAATTATTTGGTTATTAATATTAATAACCACTAATTTAATGGATACTTTCTATCTTATAATAAAATTTTAATATTATAATATTATTTGGTAAAATTCGGTGTTACATGTTAGACAAGCCATCGATGAGAGTTATTTTTGTCTGTAACTTAATCTAAGATATATTTTCCATTTATATTAAGATAAAATTTAATTTTTCTATAGTGCATCATTAACATGGATTGGCATATAACAAAACCTAAACATAGTGCTTTAATATTTAATAATATATTTTTAGTGTTATGTGAATTTAAAAATATCAAAAAAATTAAATTAATTAAAATAATAATAATTTCAAAAATATTTGGGTGTTACAATGACAAGTTCATGTATTGATAAAAGTGACATATATAAGATATGTTAATCAATTATGCGTTTTTCTCAAGGATCAAGGTTAGGGATTCCATATAGTTGGGAGCACACCTTTAGATGTTGAAGGGTGTGGCCTTTGTTGTGGATATATTTGGATGAAGGCTTATTATGGTGATCCTAGTGTGATACAAATGAGTAGAAAATGGCATTTCATGATAACAATTATGAATGAGTGTATTCGTGACATTATATCATTTCATTAGGTAATATATTGGACATGGGTGGTTGAGCTCGACTTTTTTGGTTTAGTAGGTTAATGATAAGGGTACTACTATGGTCTAGAGCATCGAAATAAATACGGACGAAAGAGGTACATATTTTTCACGTCACATATATAGTTGGGCTGGTTAGAGAGTGATCATGAAAGATATATGATTTTGGTATAGAAGTAAATAATATTTCTTCTCACTCCTTGTGAAATTCTAGATTTCAGAATAAGATGTACTATTGGATGTAGTCCGTATTTTTCCATTGGGATTGAGATAGAATAAATGATACTCAAGAGTGAGTCAGATTTGAAATGTCTCTATAATCATGGAGAGATTATGATTGATGGTGTGGTTTACTAAGGATCCAATTAAATTGTTGTATTAGAGCGCTAAAAAAGTTGTTATTTAAATGTACCTATTGAAACATAATGGGTGACCAGAGTCATCTCACTTGAGGAGATTTATAATTTCTTTTCTTACTAATTCTAATTCACCTAAACTATTTTTTATTATTTTAATTATCTTTCCAAAATAATTGAATGATATTAGATATAAAATAGAATTATTAACTTTCCAAACGTGGAATGAAAACATAATTAAGAAAGTACTTGGCCAAGGGATTAGATTTGGATTCCTTCATTATTAATATTAGTTGATATAGATTCATTTTGATAATGTTATTCTGAAATCACACTGACATATTAATATCCTATTACTTATGAGTTTTGAAATCTCTTTTTCTTAGGAAATATTTCTTCCACCACAATCTTTAATAATGTTTGATGACACAACTCTACGAGAAGCATGAAATCTTCCAGTACATTACTCCATCATAATCATTTTAATCAACTTAATGGATCAATTCCATCAAGTGAAAGGTTTTTTTCAATTAAAGGGCGTGTTTTAAAACTAATAATAGAAGTGATTTACAAATTCATTTCATGGTGAAAATGAAAAAACCTGTGAAATTCACACTCACCCACCAAAAAATGATTTGAAACATAAAATAATTTATTCAAATATTTCTGGTAACAACTATCATATCCTGAGGTAATCCTTGGGCTGGGCTTTAGTTATCCAAAGTAAGTGATCACAATGGAGAGAATGAGATTAAAATAATAATAAATATGAATAATAAGAGTGAGAGGGATACATTAAAAGAAAGAAATAAAAAATAACACATAATTTGTGAATTAATTAGGGTGCAGTCACATGAATTGAAATGAATGCATGAATTATCTGTAATATAAAATTATCTAAAATCATAGAAGCACATTATAAGAATTGAAAAAGTGGAGTATCTTTCCAGAAGAACATGAAATCCTCCTGTGAATCAATAAAAAACAATCATTTAATAGTAAAAACTAATATTTTTTTAAAAAAATCATCTCTTGGAAAAATATTCTTATATATAATTTAAATTTGGTAAAAATAATACTTTTTATTTAAATATCTTATGTAATTATTGTAAAAAGGATTTTAAAAGACCCTTTTTGAATCACCACATATATTATGGGTTTTCTATTTTGTTGTGTAGGGAAGTTTGGTTGAGTGGAGAAACATCCATATATTCTGAATGGAGTGCATGGATATGAGTAATTGTGATATCATTATCTTTATTTAGTAAGGTGTAACCCCAATCCCATGGAACACCAACTTCCCAATGAAATCCATCCTTTATAGTGGCACGATCACACTCTTCTTACATATAGGGAGTGAATGGGTATATGAAAAAGGTACTACCAAGGACTCTTGCAGGTCTAGAGGATTTATATGGTAGTTCGGGGCCTCAGTAGTTGAAGTTTTTTCAAGCCAGTGCTCCCATATTGGTGAACATGGTGGTTCTAAATGATTTTTTTGGTGGTATGGGAATCAAGATGCCAAATTATAGTGGATCAATGAGGTCAGGAAAGATAGTTATCGTGATGGAAATGTCTGAGCTTCTAGGGGGAGGAGCTAAGGGTGAAATAATAATTTATCTAGGTTTTAAAGAATACCGCTTAAGAGCTTGTCCTGATTCATAAATGTGGCCAGTCTCAATGAATGAATAAATTGAAACCGATGTGAGGAACTGGTTACACTATGGTAGTGGGGGATCTATTCCCACACACTCCTATCAGACATAAAATGGGCATGCATTACCATGTGTGGGCCTACATGGGCCATGGACCACACTATTCATGCACTCACATCTATTTGATGTATACATCCTCTACATAATTATTGTTCCCTCCCCATGGTATTTATAAGATGGATGGCCCTTCATAGGGATATGTTAGTGGTTGGTACCCTATGGGTTTGAGGCCTAGCTCTTCATGGTCCATTTTTTTACATTTATATCATCAGAAAACATATTAACACATCAACATAAATTCATAAGTAAATTATATTTTTTAAAAGTCAATATTTTTATCTATTTTCACTATTATTAATTCCTTAATACTAAATTGAATAACAATAATATTATATTGAATTGTATGTTATTATTTATTGATTCCCATTTAAAATATTAAAAAAATGTTCAAATTTTTTCATGATAATATGAGTCCATTATATACCCCCAAAAAATAATTAATACCTTTTCTGACATTTAAAATCAAAAAATTTAATTAAAAGAAATTACCATGATAGAATTATTCATATATCAATGAAAATAAATTCATTTATTATCAATGTTTGTAAAGACCCGTAAAATTCAAGGGAAATTTTTTCTTAATTTTCTTTAGAATTTTACAAGAGCGCGGTTTCAGACGGCACCTGATTCCGAGGCCCGGATTGCCCGGAATTAATTTCCGAAGTTTGGCACGGGTACGTTCAGTGAACGAACGAGCGGGATTTCCTAACTTTTGATCCGCTGCTCGGAATTGAAATCCGAGGGCACCGATGAACTCGCAGCGCCGATATTCGCTTAAAGATACCTTTTCGGGAGTTGCGTTTGTTGCGAGTTGAAAGTTAGCTTTGGGGGTTTTCAGTTGAGTTAAATAAAATTTGTGTAAGACAAATTTTATTTTAACTTTTTAAAAACCTACCAAAGGTGGTTGGAAGTGGGACCCACACCCACTTAACCTCCCTTGGGAGGATTAAGTGTGGTGGGGCCCACACGAACCCCTAGACTTTTCAAATTTCCCTAACCCCTCTAAACTCCCCACTCTCCCACTTAATGGATTGACAAGTTAACTTATATTTAATTATACAATTCATGTATATTAAATAAGTGAGTTAATTTTGGAGTTATCCATTTTGAATTTCAAACCTTTGAAATTCTACTGTGTTATGTGATAATAAAATAAGAAGTTGTCTTATTTTATTTTGGGTTGATCGTTTGTTTTCTTGAGAGCTTTGGAAGCTTTTCTTCTTCTTCTTCAACTTGACGAAGAACACGAAGAACGCCGTTCTTCAACGAAGAACTTCTTCACCGAAGAACACGGCCTTCCCGCGACGCCATATCCGCGACGTGACGTACTTCTTCCGCATCATCTTTTCCGCGACGAACGCCATCGACAACGACTCTTCCTCCGACGTCAAAGGAATCGACACCGATATTTCACGACTACGTCAACGTGTGATTATCGAGGTAGGGGTTCTTGAGTTCGTTGTTTGCTTTATTAATTGACTTTCCTCAAGACTTGACGAGGAACGCTCTTTTTCCGACGAAGAACGCCGCACCTCCTTTCTTCATTCACCGTGACAACGAAGGGGACGCCACCTCTTCTTCGGACAACCTTCGTCGGCGTACAAGGATTCGCCAACGACGTGCCTCTTCGGACGCGCCTCTTCGTCGTTGAATTTGACGAACGACGACCGCGTCGCCCGACCTCCGCGACGTCGTCTTCCGCGGAACGTAGAGCGATCTTCGATTTTATACCCGAGGTAGGGGTTGTCGATTTCTTTTGGTTTCCTTATTTTATTCTTGATCGTGATATTATCAAGACTATCGTGTGACTTGATTTTATTTTGAGTTGCGTTATTATTTTAACGTGAGGGGGGCCGGACCGCACGAACACGGCCGAACCCCCCTCCATTGTTGTTGTTTAATTCTTGCGGTGGAAGTAAGTGGCGTGGTGCCGTCGCACCACGCGGATGATCGTGCTTATAATTTACGCAACGCCGTCACGCCACGCCGAGGAAAAATCTTCAAGAACGCGACGTCGCCGCGCCGCGTTGAAAAGAATCAAAGTACGGCGAAGGGGCGCGGTGCCGACGCACCGCGCTGGATGACGAACGCCGCGGCCGGTTCCGGGCCACGGCGGGATGAGAAGACCGCGGCCGGTTCCGGGCCGCGGCGGGACGAGGAGACCGCGGCCGGTTCCGGGCCGCGGCGGAAGGGAAGACCGGCGGCCGGGCCGCCGGCGTCGGAAGCCGAAGAGGGGACTGGAAATTTCCGGTCTCGTTGGAGAAAACCGGCCGGCCAGCTGGCCGGCCGGAAGTCATTAAAACCGGGGAAATAAATTCCCCGGCCGTATTAATAAAACCCCCTCTTTAAGAGAGGGGGGGTTCTTTGAAGGAGGGGGCAACCGGCCCCCTCGGATCCGCTCAAGCAGGCCCCCTCATGTGAGGGGGCGGTTTACAAAAAAAAACGGCGCGGCTAAGCCGCGCCGCCAGAAGAAACGCGGGGCTTAGCCCCGCGTGCGTGCGGCCTCCCCGCTGGCGACAGCCGCCAGCGGCCCCTCGCGGCACCCCGAGCCGCCGCGGCCCGCCGCCGCCCCCGCGGCCCTCCGCCGCCCCCGCGGCCCGCCGCCGCCGCCACCGCGGCCCGCCGCCGCCGCGGCGCCACCGCGGCCTGCCGCCGCCGCGGCGCCGCCCGCCGCCGCCGCCCGCCGCCGCCGCCCGCCGCCGCCGGCCGCCGCCGCCGGTCGCCGCCGCCGCCCAGGGGGGGGGGGGGGGTCGGGCCGGGTCGGCCCGGACCCGGACCCCCCGTTTCGAAGTAGATTTAGTTTTTGGCTCATAACTTGATCCTCGGACCTCCGAATGATGAACCGTCTGCGGCAACGCGATCCTTGGATCGAGACGGTCGTTTCTGTATATCGCACTCAAGGTTTCGGATTACTTTGAGTTCGGCCGGGTTGGTTCGTTCACGGAACCAACCGGGCCTTCGGAGCGGAAACGCTCATATCTTGAGCCACGAACGTCCGATTGACGCGCCGTCAGTCGCGTTGCGTTCCTCTTAATGAGACGGATCTTTCAGCATACTCCGCCCGAGGTTTGGACGCAGGTGGAGTACGGTCGGGTTGGTTTTGCCTTAAAAACCAACCGGGCCTCGGAGACGAAAAAGCCAATAACTCACAGACCGGGCGTCCGATTGACGCGCCGTCTGTTTCGTTGACTTCCTCTTGATGAGACGGAACTTTTGACATACTCCGCCCGAGTTTTGGATGCAGTCGGAGTATGGCCGGGTTGGATTGTACCCGAAATCCAACCGGACCCCTGGAACGGAAAAGCTAATATCTTTCAGACAGGACGTCCGCTTGACGAACCGTCAGCGGCGTTGGTGGTTACGTTGAGTAACGGTCCCTTTGAGTTTACCCTATGGGAGTTCGGGGTACAGTTGAGATACGGCCGGGATTGGTTTCGCTCTCGAAACCAACCGGGCCCCTGGGACGAAAAGGCTAATAACTCACAGACCGGGCGTCCGATCGACGCGCCGTCTGTTGCGTTGAGACCCCTGTGACGAGACGGACCTTTGAGACACTTCTTCGTGGGACTTTGAGATACTTGGAGTATCGACCTGTAGCTCGTGGAGCGGACCCTCCCAGTGACGAGCATGCGATGTACGGAGACCGTGTAGCTGGCTGAGACCTGACGACTGCTTGACCGACTCGACTTGGAGTGAGTCGACTAGCCCAGTGGACGGAGCACTACTTTCTGAGGTGCAGACCCATGGCGGACGGAGCACTACCTGTGTGAAAGTGCAGACCCGCGGTGCTCGTCCGGAGAGTACCTCAGCAGGCTACTAGGGGGTGTGCACTACGGAGTTTGGGTGACATACCTCGGCAGGAAGCACTACTGTGTTTGGGTGGCTGGCCCGCAGTACTCGACAGGAGGAGTACTTCAGCAGTCTTAGGTTAGTGAGCAGTACCTCGGAGTCGTGACATGACCACTGTACACTCTAGAGATGGAGCTCTTCAGCAGTTACGGTTTCGATAATGAAAATCCTGGTTTGAGCTGAGACTTTTGACCTTGTGTTTACTTCATGATTGAGATGGGTCACTTACTAACTTGGTATATGTATGGGCATATACCCGGGTAGTGGTTATCCGTCGATTTCACAATCCTTGTGTTTCCTCATGATTGAGATGGGTTACTTGATAACTTAGGTATATGTATGGTCATATACCTAAGTAGGGATTATCTGTTGAGATCTTATTGTGTTATCCTTGTTGGTTTTTGTGAGACCTTGAGGGTCTCGGGGTCCCTACTGAGTATCGTTATACTCACCACTGCACGGGCTATGCCCGCACCTCGTTGTGTTGGTTGCAGACGACGGACAGTGCTGGCAGAGGCTGAGTGTTCGAGGACTGGACGGTACCTGGAGGTGGACTATACGACGAGGCGGTTCCCAGAGGCAGACCACTGGGCGGGACATACTCGGAGCGGATGGCGGGAACCGAGGAGCAGAGGAGCTATCTGTACCCACCCTTCAGGTGGGATTTCCAGTGGACATCTCAGCGTAGCAGCTTTACTTTTCAGTCGCTGTTTTCCCTTTCGAGTTGTACTTTACAGTTGGGCTTGTATTTCCGGCCCCTTTTTTTACTTTTCAGCTCTTCTTTTTGTACTTAGTGTTTTACTTCCGCTTGTACTCTGTGGTGCTTGTTTTCTTTATAAAGGCAATGCCTTCCCAGTTATCGGGACTTTACGCCTTTGGTGCTAGTCGCCAGCCCCTGGCCTATGGAAGGCGGGCTTGGGGTAGTCACGGCACGGGCCCCGAGGACGGGTCGTGACAAATTGGTATCAAAGGAGTTCGGTTCTACCGCAGAACTTATAACTCTGATGTTTCTTTCTGTGAAGCAATAGTGTTGAGAGTACCGAGTGTGGTTTTCAGTTCAGGGAGTCCAGTGTTGGTGCGGGCGGCCGACGTATCCATACACCAGGACCCTGACAACTGATTTCCGACTTTGTGCACGAAAACACTGATTGCGTGTGTGTTTTCAAAGGTTTTTCCCCTTAAAACAGCTCAAACCAGGTCAGCTCACCAGGTATAATCGTTTGATCGTGTTACGTTGTTTCTTTCAGGATGTCTTTTCTCAGACGACCAGCTAGAGCCCGGAGGGATGAGCGTGCTGACAGTCTGTCGAGCGGTGAGGCTTCGGTACAGGGCCCTCTTGCAGTTGAGGCACCAGCGGAGGCACCAGCGGTACTACCATACGTTGGGCCACTGATGCCACCAGCCCCAGCAGTAGGCGATGCACGACGCTTGAGCGCGCTGCACGAGTTCCAGCGCCAGAGGCCACCCAGGTTCCGGGGAGAGACGGACCCGCAGGCGGCTGAGGTTTGGCTGGAGGCTGTGGTGAGAGTCTTCAGGCTAGTGGGGACGCCGGCAGACTTCATGGTGATCTTTGCTACCAGCCTCCTTCAGGCAGCAGCAGGTAGGTGGTGGAGCCACTTGTTTCAGTTTTGCGATGAGATGAACTTCGCATGGGAAGACTTCGAGACCTTCTTCAGGGTAGAGTTTGTGCCAGTATCTCTACACCCCGAGCGTGTACAGGAGATTCTGCCTTTGCCGCGTGTTTTTCGATCAGAAGCTGAGTCATATGTGGGCAGTAGACAGATGATGCAGAGGTCCAGGAGAACCAGACCAGCAGTTGGGCGATCTCGGGTTTTAGGACCGGTGGTGCGGGGCACCCGAGGTGGGGTCAGAGCCAGGCAGGCCAGAAACGGACAATGTTACTCCTGTGGCGGAAAGGGTCACCTGGCACGTGACTGTCCGACTCCTCGATCCGCAGGCTTGGAGGGAGCCACCGAGGTTGAGGCAGCGACGAATGCTGAAGCTCTGGGAGCAGGTGGACAGGGGAGGAACTAGTGGATACGTCTTTTGTACTTCTAGTTCCATGTTGATGTTGCTTTTGTGTAGCGTCTTGTAATATGAGCTGCAATAATAAAAGACGCATACCTTTGTGATGTTTTCATTCCTGTCCTCTTTTGTGATGTTACTAAGAGGTTCCAGTTGATTGTTGACTTGACCCTCACTTGTGAGACATCTACTGGAGGAGACCAGTTACCACACACTGATGCCGACAGTGTTACTCAACCCTTGGAGGGGAGAGTAATGGTTGGATCTCTTAGTAGTAGCGTCGAGGCCTTACGACGTCATCCTTGGTATGGATTAGTATCATCCATGTTAGGATTGACTGTTTTAGGCAAATAATGTGGTTCATCCAGGAGATGAGACCAGGTTTCTCTTATCGGCAAAGAAGAAATCTCGCAGCTCTTATGGGACCAGAGATGGTCCGGGCCACGTCAGAAGAGGTCCATGTCATCCAGGAACGGATGAGGACAACAAAGAGCCGGCAGAAGTCATATGCTGACAGGAGGCGGAGGCCACTGGAGTTCGAGGATGGCGACCACGTCTTCTTGCGGGTCTCACCTCGACGTGGTATTCGGAGATTTGGCCGAGGCGGCAAGTTATCTCCGCGCTTCATCGGACCCTTCCAGGTCCTCAGCAGGGTTGGTGAGGTGGCTTATCGCCTGGCTCTACCACCTCAGTTGCACCGGGTGCACGACGTCTTCCACGTGTCACAACTGAGGAGATACGTGCACGACCCGACACACATCCTTGACGATGGGGCGACTTTTACGGAGGTCCCGGTGGAGATAGAGGATCGACAGGAGCGGGTCCTTCATGGGCGATCGATTCCTCTTGTGCGCAACAGATGGCGGCACGGGAATCTCCAGGAGAGCACATGGGAGCGGAAGGCTCAGATGCGTGCTCAATACCCTCTTTTGTTTCCCTAGTTTTGTTGTATCTTTACGGGGACGTAAAGCCCTGAGGTGGGAGTAATGTAAAGACCCGTAAAATTCAAGGGAAATTTTTTCTTAATTTTCTTTAGAATTTTACAAGAGCGCGGTTTCAGACGGCACCTGATTCCGAGGCCCGGAGTGCCCGGAATTAATTTCCGAAGTTTGGCTCGGGTACGTTCAGTGAACGAACGAGCGGGATTTCCTAACTTTTGATCCGCTGCTCGGAATTGAAATCCGAGGGCACCGATGAACTCGCAGCGCGGATATTCGCTTAAAGAGACCTTTTCGGGAGTTGCGTTTGTTGCGAGTTGAAAGTTAGCTTTGGGGGTTTTCAGTTGAGTTAAATAAAATTTGTGTAAGACAAATTTTATTTTAACTTTTTAAAAACCTACCAAAGGTGGTTGGAAGTGGGACCCACACCCACTTAACCTCCCTTGGGAGGATTAAGTGTGGTGGGGCCCACACGAACCCCTAGACTTTTCAAATTTCCCTAACCCCTCTAAACTCCCCACTCTCCCTCTTAATGGATTGACAAGTTAACTTATATTTAATTATACAATTCATGTATATTAAATAAGTGAGTTAATTTTGGAGTTATCCATTTTGAATTTCAAACCTTTGAAATTCTAATGTGTTATGTGATAATAAAATAAGAAGTTGTCTTATTTTATTTTGGGTTGATCGTTTGTTTTCTTGAGAGCTTTGGAAGCTTTTCTTCTTCTTCTTCAACTTGACGAAGAACACGAAGAACGCCGTTCTTCAACGAAGAACTTCTTCGCCGAAGAACACGGCCTTCCCGCGACGCCATATCCGCGACGTGACGTACTTCTTCCGCATCATCTTTTCCGCGACGAACGCCATCGACAACGACTCTTCCTCCGACGTCAAAGGAATCGACACCGATATTTCACGACTACGTCAACGTGTGATTATCGAGGTAGGGGTTCTTGAGTTCGTTGTTTGCTTTATTAATTGACTTTCCTCAAGACTTGACGAGGAACGCTCTTTTTCTGACGAAGAACGCCGCACCTCCTTTCTTCATTCACCGTGACAACGAAGGGGACACCACCTCTTCTTCGGACAACCTTCGTCGGCGTACAAGGATTCGCCAACGACGTGCCTCTTCGGACGCGCCTCTTCGTCGTTGAATTTGACGAACGACGACCGCGTCGCCCGACCTCCGCGACGTCGTCTTCCGCGGAACGTAGAGCGATCTTCGATTTTATACCCGAGGTAGGGGTTGTCGATTTCTTTTGGTTTCCTTATTTTATTCTTGATCGTGATATTATCAAGACTATCGTGTGACTTGATTTTATTTTGAGTTGCGTTATTATTTTAACGTGAGGGGGGCCGGACCGCACGAACACGGCCGAACCCCCTTCCATTGTTGTTGTTTAATTCTTGCGGTGGAAGCAAGTGGCGTGGTGCCGTCGCACCACGCGGATGATCGTGCTTATAATTTACGCAACGCCGTCACGCCACGCCGAGGAAAAATCTTCAAGAACGCGACGCCGCCGCGCCGCGTTGAAAAGAATCAAAGTACGGCGAAGGGGCGCGGTGCCGACGCACCGCGCCGGATGACGAACGCCGCGGCCGGTTCCGGGCCGCGGCGGGACGAGAAGACCGCGGCCGGTTCCGGGCCGCGGCGGGACGAGGAGACCGCGGCCGGTTCCGGGCCGCGGCGGAAGGGAAGACCGGCGGCCGGGCCACCGGCGTCGGAAGCCGAAGAGGGGACCGGAAATTTCCGGTCCCGTTGGAGAAAACCGGCCGGCCAGCTGGCCGGCCGGAAGTCATTAAAACCGGGGAAATAAATTCCCCGGCCGTATTAATAAAACCCCCTCTTTAAGAGAGGGGGGGGGGGGGGTTCTTTGAAGGAGGGGGCAACCGGCCCCCTCGGATCCGCTCAAGCAGGCCCCCTCATGTGAGGGGGCGGTTTACAAAAAAAACGGCGCGGCTAAGCCGCGCCGCCAGAAGAAACGCGGGGCGTAGCCCCGCGTGCGTGCGGCATCCCCGCTGGCGACAGCCCCCAGCGGCCCCTCGCGGCACCCCGAGCCGCCGCGGCCCGCCGCCGCCACCGCGGCCCGCCGCCGCCACCGCGGCCCGCCGCCGCCTCCGCGGCCCGC
This sequence comes from Viscum album, assembly GCA_963277665.1. Lineage (NCBI taxonomy): Eukaryota > Viridiplantae > Streptophyta > Magnoliopsida > Santalales > Viscaceae > Viscum > Viscum album. The sequence continues at coordinate 1,641,148,166 of OY728131.1, read as the reverse complement.
CGCCGCCGCCACCGCGGCCCGCCGCCGCCGCCACCGCGGCCCGCCGCCGCCGCCCCCGCGGCCCGCCGCCGCCGCCGCGCCGCCCGCCGCCGCCGCCCGCCGCCGCCGCCCTCCGCCGCCGGCCGCCGCCGCCCGCCGCCGCCGCCCTCCGCCGCCGGCCGCCGCCGCCGGTCGCCGCCGCCGCCCAGGGGGGGGGGGTCGGGCCGGGTCGGCCCGGACCCGGACCCCCCGTTTCGAAGCAGATTTAGTTTTTGGCTCATAACTTGATCCTCGGACCTCCGAATGACGAACCGTCTGCGGCAACACGATCCTTGGATAGAGACGGTCGTTTCGGTATATCGCACTCAAGGTTTCGGATTACTTTGAGTTCGGCCGGGTTGGTTCGTTCACGGAACCAACCGGGCCTTCGGAGCGGAAACGCTCATATCTTGAGCCACGAACGTCCGATTGACGCGCCGTCAGTCGCGTTGCGTTCCTCTTAATGAGACGGATCTTTCGGCATACTCCGCCCGAGGTTTGGACGCAGGTGGAGTACGGTCGGGTTGGTTTTGCCTTAAAAACCAACCGGGCCCCGGAGACGAAAAAGCCAATAACTCACAGACCGGGCGTCCGATTGACGCGCCGTCTGTTTCGTTGACTTCCTCTTGATGAGACGGAACTTTTGACATACTCCGCCCGAGTTTTGGATGCAGTCGGAGTATGACCGGGTTGGATTGTACCCGAAATTCAACCGGACCCCTGGAACGGAAAAGCTAATATCTTTCAGACAGGACGTCCGCTTGACGAACCGTCAGCGGCGTTGGTGGTTACGTTGAGTAACGGTCCCTTTGAGTTTACCCTATGGGAGTTCGGGGTACAGTTGAGATACGGCCGGGATTGGTTTCGCTCTCGAAACCAACCGGGCCCCTGGGACGAAAAGGCTAATAACTCACAGACCGGGCGTCCGATCGACGCGCCGTCTGTTGCGTTGAGACCCCTGTGACGAGACGGACCTTTGAGACACTTCTTCGTGGGACTTTGAGATACTTTGAGTATCGACCTGTAGCTCGTGGAGCGGACCCTCCCAGTGACGAGCATGCGATGTACGGAGACCTTGTAGCTGGCTGAGACCTGACGACTGCTTGACCGACTCGACTTGGAGTGAGTCGACTAGCCCAGTGGACGGAGCACTACTTTCTGAGGTGCAGACCCATGGCGGACGGAGCACTACCTGTGTGACAGTGCAGACCCGCGGTGCTCGTCCGGAGAGTACCTCAGCAGGCTACTAGGGGGTGTGCACTACGGAGTTTGGGTGACATACCTCGGCGGGAAGCACTACTGTGTTTGGGTGGCTGGCCCGCAGTACTCGACAGGAGGAGTACTTCAGCAGTCTTAGGTTAGTGAGCAGTACCTCGGAGTCGTGACAGGACCACTGTACACTCTAGAGACGGAGCTCTTCAGCAGTTACGGTTTCGATAATGAAAATCCTGGTTTGAGCTGAGACTTTTGACCTTGTGTTTACTTCATGATTGAGATGGGTCACTTACTAACTTGGTATATGTATGGGCATATACCCGGGTAGTGGTTATCCGTCGATTTCACAATCCTTGTGTTTCCTCATGATTGAGATGGGTTACTTGATAACTTAGGTATATGAATGGGCATATACCTAAGTAGGGATTATCTGTTGAGATCTTATTGTGTTATCCTTGTTGGTTTTTGCGAGACCTTGAGGGTCTCGGGGTCCCTACTGAGTATCGTTATACTCACCCCTGCACGGGCTATGCCCGCACCTCGTTGTGTTGGTTGCAGACGACGGACAGTGCTGGAAGAGGCTGAGTGTTCGAGGACTGGATGGTACCTGGAGGTGGACTATACGACGAGGCGGTTCCCAGAGGCAGACCACTGGGCGGGACATACTCGGAGCGGATGGCGGGAACCGAGTAGCAGAGGAGCTATCTGTACCCACCCTTCAGGTGGGATTTCCAGTGGACATCTCAGCGTAGCAGCTTTACTTTTCAGTCGCTGTTTTCCCTTTCGAGTTGTACTTTACAGTTGGGCTTGTATTTCCGGCCCCTTTTTTTACTTTTCAGCTCTTCTTTTTGTACTTAGTGTTTTACTTCCGCTTGTACTCTGTGGTGCTTGTTTTCTTTATAAAGGCAATGCCTTCCCAGTTATCGGGACTTTACGCCTTTGGTGCTAGTCACCAGCCCCTGGCCTATGGAAGGCGGGCTTGGGGTAGTCACGGCACGGGCCCCGAGGATGGGTCGTGACAATGTTAACTAAAATATGAAAGTTCCAACGAAAAACAACTTAATTTCACACCTTTCAAAACATCAATCAATCCATTTATTTTACATTATTCATTTTGAAATATGTAGAAATTGGTTCACCCTGAAAAAACTAATATAAGAATATTGCGTGTGATAACATGTTTAACATGCAGTAGTAAGCATGTAAGGTAATATTATATCCATATAATTTTTTACATATTTTCTATTTAAAATATATTTTATATATTTCAAGGAATGAAACACCTAGTTATCCTGAAATGCCTCTGGAACATAGTTAGCATACATCATACACTACAACATAAATTCTTTTATAGCATGAGTTACATGAAAAATCAACCTTCTACAATTGCTTGTTTTATATGCAATACTAAGTCTTACTGAGAAATAAAATATAATTAAGACATTAAGATTTTATATAGTAAGATATAAACTAGAAATTGTGAATGGAATTAACTAACATATTATAGTATATATTTTATAATAATATATGATTAATTCATAGGATAAAAAATAATTTTAAAATAACATAAAAAAATTTATTAATAAAAGAATTTTTTTATTGATAACTATATTTCGTTTCACAATGTTGTTTTACCCTAATAGATAAAATTAATTATAATTAGTGATTAATATTAATGTAATAAAAATATATTATATATTCAATCTATCATATTTTATATTCATAAAATAAATTTATTAAACATAATAAATGAGCAAACACAATATTTTTCATAAAACCCCATATTTTTATTGATATATTTTACCATCATTTAATCGAGAGCCTATATTAAATCATAAATTAGTTACATTTATGCATTTAATCTGATAACATTATAATTATTTTTGAATTTACAATATCAAAATTATCTAATGGTGAATTTTTGGGATTTATCTAAGAATCATCATTTCTAGTTAATAATGAAAAACACTGCATTTTAGTTAAAAACTGCCTTTTTTAAATAATTATTAAAGTCAAATTATGTTATAAATTTGTTTTAAAGTCAAATTAGATAAATTATACATATATTGATATAATGTATTACATTATAATCAATTAAAATTTTAAATTAAATATAAAAACATAATAATATTTTGACTATTTTTCTACTAAACCCTCTTAATATGTCTATCTGCAGGATTAGTATTAATCCAAATTTTTCCGATTTTGTGATTTGAATTTTAAAAATATGACATACAGAATCATAATAAATTTAATATACTTAGTCTAATAATATCAAATGTATTTTTTTTCAAAAATGATTAGTGAAACTGATTAAAATTATTTATATTGATTAATGTGCAATTAGGCTTAAAATGGACTAAAACCCTATGATTAAGGGCCCCAATGACCTATCAACTTTTCAAAAACTCATTTAATGGATATTTTTTGGTCATTAAACATTGATTAAGGAGTTTGGGTGGTTTTTTATGACTTCATTAAGGTATGTACATGTGTACACATGACCAATTATCAAGAATACCAAGTGATTCATTTTCTATCCCTATAAAAGGACACCAACTCTACCCATTCATCACACCTCTCCAAGATCTTAATTTCATCCAATCAATGCACAAATGGACTACCAAAATTGTAACACCCCAGGAAAATAAAGAATATGAAATTTTCACATTTATCGATATTTTTGAATAAAATATTAATATAACTTTAAATGGGATGCTATGCTCGATGGCGTACCCAATAAGCAACAATGAGTTTCTTGGGAATCTTACGTTGCACTCTAATAATAAAATAATATTATTTTAAATGGAATTTAACGCCTAGCCGTTGTAATGGCAGGAATGAACATAAATAACTACAAAATGATTATATATGTTTGTAAAATATTTTTACTTTTTACAATAAATGTTAGAGTATTAAAAATGTGAATGAATCAAATTTTAAGGGTAAACATTCTAATATTCTTTAAAAGGTCGATTAACCACCTTTTGATGATGAACCTCTTTTAAATCAACTTTTTGACAATTTTATGTGTCATATTTGACAAAATAAAATTCTTCTTTAGAATCGGGGAATCAAAATTTACTTTGTGTAAATTTTTGGTATTTTTCCGATAAAGTTCATTTTTTTAATGAATAGTGAAAAATATTGTATTTTAATTCAAATCCACTTTTTAATATAATCTATTTATATGATTAGATTATCTTATGAATTGGTTATAAAGTGAAATTAGAATATATTGTTACCATTTAATCCAATAGTGGTCGTTGAAATTAATATCACTTTGAAATTGGTCTTAAACTACTGTCAATCTTTTAATAGATATTGTTTCTTAAAAACACGTTGTTTGTTCTGACAGCGGGAATTAATTATTAAATTAATTAATGCAACTTATATGTTTTTAATTTTGTAAAATATACATAATTTTTGAATTTGGAATATCAAATATATCTTAGGGTGAATTTTTGCTATGTTTCTAAAAAACTTCAATTTTTGATGAATAGTGAAACCACTAAGTGGTAGTTTAAAAACTCTTTTTTCGTTTAAGTGAAAATTTACCAATTAGGTGGTTTTAATTACAAAAATATGACATAAATGGGTGTCATTAGGAAGTAAAATTGTGTTCAATGGGATTAAAATAATTTTTTTTGTGAATAGTAACTTTTATGTTTTATTAATCACGATTAAATGTAATTAGTGTAATTTAGGGTAAAAATAAGGTTTTAATAATATGAAATGACCTTGACACATGTCCTACCCTTATTGGATGAGTTATGGCCGACCAAGATAATCCATGGGTCAATTTGGGGACCCCATGGATCCACTTTGGTAGGAAAATGACATTAATACCTTTTTATTTAAAGTTAACTTTAAAATGTCAGAAACATGTGTTGTTTATTCATGATTTGATGAGGTATGGTAAAAGAATTATGTTTTATGAGTAAAGTATGATTTCATACATGGACTAATGAATTATTTTCATACTTTTATATCCCTTAATGAGCTTTTTAGGCTCATCCCAAGTTTATGAAATATTTTTCACAAGTCAAGGGAAAGGTGCATGATATGATGATAGTGTCAAGGATGTTTCAAAAAAGAATCCATGTTTTATTTTAAATATGTTTCCGTTGATGGGAAAAAATGAATACTATATTTTATGTAACCACTTAGTTTAAATGTAGAATGAAATTCATGATTTATGATATAATTCTCTAAAACTCTAAACCTGAAAAGATCCACAATGTGAATTATTCATTTAATTCAATATTATGTAAGGATTAAGGTCAAGGCCTTATAGTTGGTATCAGAGGTCGGATTAGATAACTTTATATGTTAGGGTATTCTCTAAGCATAAGTGAAATTACCATAATGGTTAGGATTTCAGAAAGAGTCCTAGTTTTAGATAAAATGAATGAGTAAGTATATCTTAGTGTTTAACTTCCTCATTAGTTCATGATGGTTTTGTTGATATACTCACACTGACATTTATGTTTTTAGTGAATGGATGTATCTAGCAGGCACCAAACTGACAATAGGTTTGAAGGAAACTATGGTGGTTCTCTGATTAAGAGACTGGATGAAATGGGGGATTCAATGAGGAAACTTTTGGTTGTTCTAAACCAACTATCAAGGAGTTATGATCAACCACTTGAACCTTTGTATGTTATGTAATGCATCATGTACGTGATGACCAATAGATGTTGAAGTTCAGGTAATAATTATAAAGGTAACCATTAGGGTTTATATGATCCTTACTTTTGATGTAATTATGGGTTATTATATGTTATGATAGAAAATGAAAGGCATGAGATAAAATTGATGTTAAAATATGTTATGATTATTTTTGAATATTTTATCTCATTTTGGGGAATGTATTAAGAATTATATAGTTTTGGAAAAAGGACAACACCTAGACCGTGTGACAACCTATCGCGTCGGACAAAGCTGCGGGAATCGAACCCACAACCAAAGTGCGACTGGTATTTATCACCTACCACTGGACTATGTGAAGTCCCTGGTTAGTTTGACAAATTTTTTTTAGTTAGATTATTTTAGGAATCATTAGTAAGATTATTTTGGGTTGTCTATGGAATTGACTAACCTATCATCGAGGATATGTGATTAGGTTAATTACTTTTCAATATGATAATTTAAGAGCAACTAATGTTATTTGAAGATAAAAGGTAATTTGTACCATCGAAGACTATGTGATTAAATACTTCAAATATTTGGGTTTCAATCTTAGTTTGGATTTATTTGAATAATTTTATGGACAAGTGTTTATCTAATGGTCTTCGTTGAACATTGGGTTTTTTGGACAAATTTTTGAGATTAAGAATATTTTTTTTATAAAGGATTATACTTTTGTGGATTATCTGATCTCATGCTAACAATTTTGGTTTTGGATTTTGTCTAAAGAAATTGGAAAAATATAGTTCTCTTTTTTGGATTAGGTGATTCTCAAGAGGTTGATTATAGTACTTTTAATATGAACAAGTCTTCCTAAATACTCGTATTTTGGAGAAATATGAGTTTGATTAAGGAATATAGTAAAAGTTGAAAGTCTACAAGACAAGTAAGTATGTTTCATTATGATTTAGTTAAGCTAAAAAATAAATTCCTCAATGAAGAGTAACTTAAAACAAAAATGTGGTCTGTTAACATTTCCTACTGGGGAATCGAATACCGTCTAACCCATCACAAGTTTGTGATTTTCTTATGGTTAAATTTCTCCTAGACATGTTTACTATCACTCTCCCTCAGAACATGACCCTTTTTTCCCTCCATATCCATATTTTCTTACATGGAATCCTATTTTGGGTTAACTCTGGTGACCTTTGTACTTCAAATTATTTATTTTAAAGTGATTTTTTTACTGACTCTTGTTCCGATGTGGGTTTTTCAATGATGTTTCGAAGCCCAATTTTAAAATTGCGAGGACGCAATTCCCAAAATGGGGGACAGATGTAACACTCAGGTAAATAATGAATATGACATTCTAACATTTATCTATATTTGTGAATAAAATATTATTATAACTTTAAAGGGGACGCTATGCTCGATGGCGTACCCAATACAAAACAACGAGTTTCTTGGAAATCATACGCTGCACGCTAATAATAAAATAATATTATTTTAAATGGTTGTTAACGCCTAGATATTGTAATAGCGGGAATGAACAGAACTAACTACAAAATGATTATATATGTTTGTAAAATATTTTTACTTTTTACAATAAATGTTAGAGGATTAAAAATGTTAATTAATCCAATTTTAAGCGTAAACATTCTAATATTCTTTTAAAAAGTCGATTAACCGCCTTTTGATGACGTACCTATTTTAAATACAATTTTTGAAAATTTTATGTGTTATATTTGACAGAATAAAATTCTTCTTTAGAATCGGGACATCAAAATTTACATTGTGTAAATTTTTTGTATTTTTCCGATAAAGTTCATTTTTTTAATGAATTGTGAAAAATATTGTATTTTAATTCAAAACCCATTTAAAATATAATTTATTTATATGATTAGATTATCTTATGAATTGGTATAAAAGTTAAATTAGAATATATTTTTACCATTTAATCCAATAGTGGTCGTTTGAATTAATTTTACATTTAAATTGGACATAAACTAGTGTCAATCTTTTAATAGATATTGTTTCGTAAAAACATGCTATTTGTTTTGACAGCAAGAATTAATTAATAATTTAATTAATGAAATTTATATGTTTTTAATTCTGTAAAATAGACATCATTTTTGAATTCGGAATATCAAATATAGCTTAGGGTGATTTTTTGGTATTTTTCTGAAAAACATCAATTTTTGATGAATAGTGAAACCACTAAGTGGTAGTATAAAAACTATTTTTTCGTTTAAATGAAACTTTACCACTTATGTGGCTTAAATTTCAAAAATACGACATACATGGTTGTCATTAGGAATTAAAATGTGGTTCGATGGGATTAAAATAATTTTTTTGTGAATAGTAACTTTTATGTTTTATTAATCGCGATTAAAGGTAATTAGTGTAATTTGGGGTAAAATAATGTTTTAATAATATGAAATGACCTTGACACATGTCCTAATCTTTTTGGATGAGTCATGGCTGACCAAGAAAATCCATGGGTCAACTTGGGGACCCCGTGGATCCACTTTGGTTGGAAAATGACATTAATAAATTTTTATTTAAAGCTAAAATTAAAATGTCACAAACATGTGTTGTTTTACTAAAAAAATTTTTACATTGGGGTATACAAGTAATATTTTTGACTATAAATATTAATTATAAATCTAAAAAGATTTCCTACATCATGATGTTTTGTTTATAATTTTTAGATAGTATATAAATTAAATTGTTTATGATACCGTGATGATGCATTGATTACCTCATAAATGAACGATTAAATAAAATGAGAAGATAGGGTGAAATATAAGTCTTAAACTTGTCACAAACCTATTGTATGGGTGGATTTCGAAACCTTATCACCTTATCCGTGAAATATATCCTTTTGGGACCTTTAAAATCCAAAAATCATTTTATAATAAAGTAATATTTTATAACATTCCACGAGTGCCCCTCCTCTCCTCTTATAAAAGGCCCCCACCTCTACCCCCATACACACACCTCTAAAGCATTTGTCTTGCCCAAACCCTGCCCATTTCATCTCTCCACATCCCTCTATTCATCATTGAAGCCTAACTGTGGGCAGAATTTTTTCCAAGGAAGCCTTTGAGCTCAAATCAAAGAGAGTTACCCGATTTAAAGGTAATGTCTTCCCTTGTGTTCTTTTGTTTTATTTTGCTTCTCCAAACCCCTAAAGTCTTTTTAGTGTTTCTTTTTTGTAAAAACACCAGTATCTTAAATATACTAGGATTTTTTTATAATAATTATTGAAGCAACACTTTCACACACGTCCATCTAATTGTTAAAGAACATACTGAATCTGTGGATGGCGAATTACACCCTCACAAAACGATGATTGTTCAATATTATATTAACACCTTCAATGGTGGCCATTAAGATGTCACTTTATTTATATATGATATATAATATGTTTATGTTTTCTTTAAGCTTATGTATTTTTCATTTATGGCATACCTTTTTGGTTTCCATTATGGGTAAATGCGATATCTTCATTTTAGGAAGTGCGGACTACCGCACCTTCAAAGTGATTTGATTCGTTAATGCCATATGTGGAAAGTATAAAGGATGGAATTAATGGTATTACATATTATATCTAACGGATATTATAATATACCTTTATATCATTATTATTTCATTCTATTGAATAAAAAAAGAAATGAAAGTAGCGTTAATGCGTACGTACGACTTACCGTCTCCATGAACGGTACATTTCATTTCTTATCTCCAAATGTTATGTACTATTATAAGTACATATATATGATGTATATATATGTAATATATTACATATAAATTATGGATATCATTATGGAATTATTATATATATATCTCTCTCATTTTGTTTTAATTCCATTAATATGACAAAAAATGAAAGTAGCGTTCATGCGTACGTACGGCCTACCGTCTCCATGAACGGTGCTTTTAATTTTTTTTATCTCCAAATGCTATGGAATAGTATAAAATGAATATATACTGGATATATATGATATTTAAAACATCTATATATTCTGGATATGATGTACCTATAACTACATGGAAAATTCTTTTCCAACAAATTCAATTTTTACTCATGTACCGAACATCGGCAAAAATGTCTGATATGAGCTCACTTTATTAACCAATTATTATAACATTTTAATATGTTATATTAACTGAATAATAATTTTTAAAGTAGGTCCTTAAGAAATTATAAATTGACCAAATTTGATTATTCAGGAGATTAATGAATGATCGAGTCATGTCGGACACGAGATAAGAGATCCTACCTCTCTCTTTCTTTTTAAGTACACTCTTTTATGTCATTATTTTTAAGCTCATATTTCTTATTATTGGGATGTTATTTTATATTACTCTTACTGTAATTTTTATGTTCATTTGATGAGAGACCCTATTTTCTCTCATCAATCCATTTTTGATGTTTTAATTGGCGTCGTTATGCTGCCGAAATTTCGTAAGGGGTTCTTTTATCTCACTTTGTGTTTTTGTGGGGTTCATGCTACATTTGCCAATATTTCATTTCGAGTGGTGTATGTACTGTCCATTATTATACTATTTGTTTAACATAATTTCGTTTATGAGTATTAAATCAATGTTTTATAGTCCTTCTTTCATGGGGTGTACGCTTCGAAGGTTTCCCAAATCGGTAAGGGAACCTTTCACCCTCCTCTTTTTAAAAGACTTCTTTTGTTATGTATTTTAATTTTCATCTTATTATGTGGGGATATGTTCTTATATATCCTTATTGCTGTAAATTTTATTTCCAAGATATGAGATACCCTTTATCTCTCTCATCAACTCTATTACTAAAATTTGATGTGACGTCGTTAGGCTCTCAAGGGAACTTCTTAACCTAATTTCAATTTCTTTGGGTTCAACATGTAGATATTGAATATGTCATCTTTTGAATATGTGTGAATGACCTTTGATAAAATTACACATAATATCTACTTATATTAGGTGTATTTATATTTGTCTCACATAATTATGAGATTGATTTATCCATAATTTAAGGATACCATCTTTATAATGGATTTCATCTCAATTTAAATTTACATTGAGACTTCATTGTTGTTATGCACCAATTAACTCTTATATGGTGTATATACTGTCCTTTGGAATATTATATCCTGAATCCATTTATTCTCATGATATTATAATGTTTTGATTAAATGTTATTCCTCAATTATTGTATTCAAGTGTCTCTCATTTTGTTAAAACCCATTTATCTAAAATATCGTTTTAAATGTTTTAATGATTTAATCTTATAAATATTTATCATTAATATCCATGTTTTCAAAATGGATTTAAGGATTTATTTATATGGATATTAATGGTTTAAAATTTTAAAAGCTTCAATGTGGTATGGGACACTTTGATTTTAAAATATCTTTATTAAATGTTTTAAATGGTTTTGAAAATGGGTTTTAGAATGGATTCATTATTTCAATATCATAAAATGTTATATTTTTAATTCATTGTGGGAATGTTATATTTCCTTTATGATTACGTTATGTTATATGATTATGTTATGGTTCTTAGGCATTGTTATGAAGAAGGGTGGTTTAGTGATAAACGAAGGGCGGGTGAGCCCGATATAGCTCTCTAATGCATTGGGTAACACGAAGGGGTTAAACATTAAGGTTTCTCCGAAGATATTTAGGAAATATACTGTTATGGGTATTCCAAACAAAACCAAGAGGGTTACTCCCTACGTAAGAATGTTATGAATGACTCAAGTTACCTTTTTGTCTTATGATTTCTATTATTTATTCATGATTTGATGTGGTATGTTAAAATGATTATGTATTATGAGTAAAGTATGATTTCATACATGGACTAATGTTTTCTTTTTCATATTTTATATCCCTTACTGAGACTTTTATGCTCATCCCATGTTTTTAATTTTTTTTTCACAGGTCAAGAGAAAGGTGCATGATATGATGATAGTGTCAAGGAAGTTTCAAGAAAGAATCCATGTTTTATTTTAAATATGATTTCGTTGATGGAAAAAACGAATACTATCTTTTATGTAACCACTTTGTTTAAATGTGGAATGTAATTCATGATTTATGATCTTATTCTCTAAAACTCTAAACCTGAAAAGATCCTCAATATGAATTATTCATTTAATTCAATATTAAGTAAGGTTTAAAGTTCGGGCCTTATAGTTGGTATCTGTGGTCGATTTAGATAACTTTAAAGGATAGGGTATTCTCTAAGCATAAGTGACATTACCATAATGGTTAGGATTTCATAAAGGGTCATAGGTTTAGATAAAGTGAATGAGTATGTATATCTTAGTGTTTATCTTCTGCATTAGTACATGATGTTTTTTTTGATATATTCACACTGACATTTGTGTTTTTAGTGAATGGATGTATCTAACAGGAACCAAAGTGACAATAGGTTTGAAGGAAACTGTGGTGGTTCTCTGATTAAGAGACTAGATGAAATGGGGGATTCAATGAAGAAACTCGTGGTTTCTCTAAACCAACTATCAAGGAGTCATGATCAACAACATGAAACTTGGTATGTTCGGTAATGCATCATGTACGAGATGACCAATAGATGTGGATGTTCAGGTAATAATTATAAAGGTAACAATTAGGGTTTATATGACCCTTACTTTTGAGGTAATTATAAGTTATTATATGTTATGATGAAAAATGAAAGGCATGAGATAAAATTGATTTTAAAATATGTTATGATTATTTTTGAAGGTTTAATATCGTTTTGGGGAATGTTTTAAGAATTATATTGTTTTGGAAAAAGGACAACATGCAGACCGTGTGATAACCTGTCGCGTCGGACAAAGCTGTGGGAATCGAACCCACAACCAAAGTGCGACTTGTATTTATCGCCTACCACTAGACTAGGTGATGTCCCTTGTTAGTTTCACTCATTATTTTTAGTTAGATGATTTTAGGAATCGGTAGTAGGTTTATTTTGGGTTGTCTATGGAAATGATTAACCTATCATCGAGGATATGTGATTAGGTTAATTACTTTTCAATATGATAATTTAAGAGCAACTGATGTTATTTGGAGATAAAAGTTAATTTGTACCTTGGAAGATTATGTGAATAAATCCTTTAAATAGTTGTCTTTCAATCTTAGTTTGGTTTTCTATTAAAAACTTTATGGACAATTGTTTATCGAATGGTCTTCGTTGAACTTTGTGTTTTTTTTCGGACAAATTTTGGAGATTAAGAATAAATTTTATTTTTATAAAGGATTATAATTTTGTGGATTTTCTGATCTCATACTAACAATTTTGGTTTTGGATTTTGTCTAAAGACATGGGAAATATATAGTTATCCTTTGTGGATTAGGGGATTCTCAAAAAGTAGATTATAGTACTCTTAATGCGAACAAGTCTTCCTAAATACTCGTCTTTTGAAGAAAATATGAGTTTCATTAAGGAAACTAGTAAAAGTTGAAAGTATACGTGACAAGTAAGTATGTTTCATTTTGATTTAGTTAATCTCAAAAATAAATTCCTCAATGAAGAGTAACTTAAAACAAAAATGTTGTTAGTTAACGTTTCCTACTGGGGAATCAAATACCATTTAACCCATCACATGTTTGTGATTTTCTTAGGGTTATCTTTCTCCTAGAGATGTTTACTATCACTCTCCCTGAGAACATGACCCTTTGTTTTTTTCCTCCATATCCCTGTTTTCCTGCATGGAATCCTATTATGGGTTAACTCGGGATACCTTTGTACTTCTCTTTCTTTATTTTAAAGTGATTGTTTTACTGACTCTTATTCCGATGTGGGTTTTTCAATGATGTTATCAAGCCCAATTATAAAATTGCGAGGACGCAATTCCCAAAATGGGGGAAGGATGTAACACCCCATGTAAATAAAGAATGTGACATTTTAACATTTATCCATATTTTTGAAAAAAATATTAATATAACTTTAAAGGGGACGATATGCTCGATGGCGTACCCAAAATGCAACAACGAGTTTCATGGGAATCTTACGTAGCACTCTAATAATAAAATAATATTATTTTAAATGGTAGTTAATGCCTAGCCGTTGTAATGGCGGGAATAAATAGAACTGAATACAAAATGATTATATATTTTTGTAAAATATTTTTACTTTTTACAATAAATGTTAGAGGATTAAAAATGCGAATGAATCCAATTTTAAGTGTAAACATTCTAATATTCATTAAAAGGTCGATTAACCGCCTTTGGATGACGAACCTCTTTTAAATCCACGTTTTGACAATTTTATGTGTTATATTTGACAAAATAAAATTATTCTTTAGAATTGGGACATCAAAATTTACTTTGTGTAAATTTTTGGTATTTTTCTTATAAAGTTAATTTTTTAATGAATAGTGAAAAATGATGTATTTTAATTCAAAACCTCTTTCTAATATAATTTATTTATATGATTAGATTATCTTATTAATTGGTTTTAAAGTGAAATTATAATATATTTTTACCATTTAATCCAATAGTGGTCTTTGGAATTAATTTCACTTTGAAATTGGACTTAAACTAGTGTTAATCTTTTAATAGATATTGTTTCTTAAAAACACGCTATTTGTTTTGACAGCGGGATTTAATTAATAAATTAATAAATGAAACTTATATGTTTTGATTTTTTTAAAATTGACATCATTTTTGAATTCAGAATATCAAATATAGCTTAGGATGAATTTTTGGTATTTTTCAGAAAAACATTAATTTTTAATGAATAGTGAAACCACTAAGTGGTAGTTTAAAAACTATTTTTTCGTTTAAATGAAACTTTACCACTTCTATGTTTTGAATTTCAAAAATCTGACATATATGGTAGTCATTAAGAAGTAAAATGTTGTTCAATGGGATTAAAATAATTTTTTTGATTAATAGTAACTTATAAGTTTTATTAATCGCGATTAAAGGTAATTAGTATAATTTAGGGTAAAAATAATGTTTTAATAATATGAAATGACCTTGACACATGTCCTAACATTATTTGATGACTCATGGCCGACCAAGAAAATCCATGGGTCAATTTGGGGATCCCATGGAGCCACTTCGGTTGGAAAATGACATTAATACCTTTTTATTTAATGTTAAAATTAAAATGTCACAAACATGTGTTGTTTTACTTAAAAAATTACATGGGGTTATACAAGTAATAATTTTGACTATAGATATTCATTAGAAATATAAAAAAATTTACTACATCATGATATTTGTTTTTAAATTTTTAGATATTAAATATATTTAATTATTTATGACACCGTGATGATGAAGTGATTACCTCATAAATGAATGATTTAAATAAAATGAGAAGATAGAGTGAAATATAAGTCTTAAACTTGTTAAAAACCTTTTGTATGGGTGTATTTCTAAACCTTATCACCTTAACCTCGACATATATCCTTTTGGGACATTTATAATCCGAAAATCATTTTATAATAATGTAATATTTTATAACTTTCCAAGAGTTCCGCTCCTCTCCTCTTATAATAGGCCCCCTCCTCCACCACCTTACACACACCTCTGAAGCCATTTTCTTGGCCAAAACCTTCCCTTTACATCTCTCCACATCCCTCTATTAATAATTGAATCCTCACTTTTGGCATAATCCTTTCCAAGGAATCCTTTGAGCTCAAATCATAGAGAGTTGCCCGATTTAAAGATAATGTCTTCCCTTGTGTTCTTTTGTTTTATTTTGCTAATACAAACCCCTAAACTCTTTTTATTACTTTTTTTTGTAACAACATCAGTATCATAAATATACTAGGATGTTTTTATAATAATGATTTGAGCTACACTTTCACACACCTCCGTCTAATGGTTAAAGAACATATTGTTTCTGTGGATGGTGAATTACTGCCTCACGAAACGATGATTGTTCAATATTATTTTAACACCTTCAAAGGTGGCCATTAAGATGTCACTATATTTATATATGATATATAATATTTTTATGTTTTCTTTAAGATTCTGTATTTTCCATTTATGGCATACCTTTATGGGTTCCATTATGGGTAAACGCGATATCTTCATTTTAGGAAATGCGGTCTACCGCCCTCTCAAAGTGATTTGATTAGTTAATGCCATATGTGGGACGTATAAAGGATGGAATTAATAATATTACATATGATATCCTACTGGAATTATAATATACCTTTATATCATTATTATTTCATTCCATTTAATACAAAAAAATGAAAGTAGTGTTAATGTGTACGTACGGCTTACCGTCTCCATGAACAGTACATTTCATTTCTTATCTCCAAAGGTTATGTACTATTATAAGTACATATATATGTAATATATTAAATATAAATTATTGATATCATTCTGGAATTTATATATATATATATCATTTTCTTTTAATTCCATTAATATGGAAAAAAATGAAAGTAGCGTTAATGTGTACGTACGGCCAACCGTCTCCATGAAGAGTGCTTTTAATTTTGTTTATCTCCAAATTCTATGGAATAGTATAAAATTAATTTAAACTATATATATATGATATTTAAAACATCAATAATATTCTGGATATGATGTACGTATAACTATATGGAAAATTAATTTCCAACAAGTTCAATTTTTACTAATGTACCGAACATCGACAAAAACGTCTAGTATGAACTCACTTTATTAACCAATTATTAAAACATTATAATTTGTGATATGAACTGAATAATAATTTTTAAAGTAGGTACTTAAGAAATTATAAATTGACCAAATTTTATTATTCAGGAGATTAATGAACGATTGAGTCATTTCGGACATGAGATAAGGGATCCTACCTCTCTCTTTCTTTTTAAGAACACTCTTTTATGTCATTCATTTTAAGGTCATATTTCATATGATTGGGATGTTCTTTTATATTAATCTTACTGTACTTTTTATGTTCATTTTATGAGAGACCCTATTTTCTCTCATCAATCCATTTTGGATGTTTTAATTGGCGCCGTTAGGCTGCCGAAATTTCGTAAGGGGCTTTTTATCTCACTTTGTGTTTTCGTGAGATTCATGACACATCTTCCAATATTTACTTTTGAGTGGTGTATGTAGTTTCCATTATTCTACTCTTTTTGTAACATACTTTCGTTTATGAGTATTTAAATCAATTTTTATTTTCATTCTTTCTTGGGGTGTACGTTTCGGAGGTTGCCCAAATCAGTAAGGGAACCTTTCACCCTCCTTTTTTTAAAAGACTTCTTTTGTTATGTCTTTTAATTTTAATATTATTATGTGGGGATATGTTCTCATATATCCTTATTCCTATAAATTTTATTTCCAAGAGATGAGATACCCTTTATCTCTCTCATCAACTATTTTTCTAAAAGTTGATGTGACACCGTTAGGCTGTCAAGGGAACTTCTTAACCCAATTTTGATTTCTTTGGGTTCAACATGTAGTTATTGAATATGTCATCCTTTGAATATGTGTGGATGAAATTTGATTATTTTACTCTTAATAGCCACTTATATTGGGTGTATTTATATTTTTTTCACATACTTATGGGATTGATTTATCCTTAATTTAAGGATACCATCTTTATAATGGATTTCATCTCAATTTACATTTCCATTGAGACTTCATTGTTGTTATGCACCAATTCACTCTTACATGGTGTATATAATGTCCTTTGGATTATTATATCATGAATCCCTTTATTCTCATGATATTTTAAAGATTTTATTAAATGTTATTCCTCAATTATTTTATTCAAGTGTCTCGCATTTTGTTAAAAAACCTTTAACTAAAATAGCATTTTAAATGTTTTAATGATTTAATCTTATAAATATTTATCATTATTATCCATGTTTTCAAAATGGTTTTAACGATTTATCTATATGGATATTAATTGTTTAAAATTTTAAAAGCTTCAATGTGTTATGGGACTCTATGATTTAAAAATCTCTTTATTAAATATTTTAAATGGTTTTGAAAATGGTTTTTAGAATGGATTCATTATTTCAATATCTTAAAATGATATATTGTTATTGAAATGTGGGAATGTTATCTTTTCGTTATGATTAAGTTATGTTCTATGATTATGTTATGGTTTTTGGGATTTTTTATGAATACGGGAGGTTCTGTGATAAAATAAGGGCGGTTGAGCCCGATAGAGCTCTCCAATGCATTGGTTAACGCGAAGGGGTTAAAGGTTAAGGTTTCTCCAACAAGATTTAGGGAATATACTGTGATGGGTATTCAAAACGTAACCCAGAGGGTTACTCCGTACGTAAGAATGTTATGAATGCATTAATTTATCTTTATGTCTTATGATTTCTATGACTTATTCATGATTTGATGAGGTATGTTAAAATTCTTATGTTTTATTTGTAAAGTATGATTTCATACATGGACTAAGGTTTTCTTTTCATAGATTTATATCCCTTACTGGGCTTTTTATGTTCATCCCATGTTTTTGAAATGTTTTTTACAGGTCAAGGGAAAGGTGCATGAAATGATGATAGTGTCAAGGAAGTTTCAAGAAGGAATCCATGTTTTATTTTAAATATGTTTCCATTAATGGGAAAAAACGAATACTATCTTTTATGTACCCACTTTTTTTAAATGTGGAATGTAATTCATGATTTATGATCTAATTCTCTGAAACTGTAAACCTGAAAAGATCCTCAAGGTAATTTATTGATTTAATTAAATATCAAGTAAGGTTTAAGGTCGGGGCCTTATAAAAATCATTAACCTTGACCTAGATGACTCCCATTAGGAATAATACCATTCATGGATGCCTTTTGGTTTAAACCCAAATAAGTTACCCGATTACATGGTAATTTCTTTTCTCAATCTCTCTATTTTCATTTTCATTCTCCAACCCCAAAAATCTTTGTATTCTATTACTACATTACAAAATTAATATAATAAATATATGAGTCTGTTTTTATACTGACTTTTAGATATACAATTTCACACACCACCATCTAATGGGAAACAAAAATACTATTTCTGTGAATGGTAGATTAATTTCCTCACAAAACGATGATTGTTCAATTCTCCATCAACACTATTTATTGTGGCCATTATGATGGAAAATATATTTATATATGATATAAATTTTATTTAAATTGTTTTAAAAATCTTTATATTTTATTTATAACATAAAATTAATCTTTTCATGTTTTTTAAATACGATAATCTCATTTGAGGAAGTGTGAACTATCGCCCCCTCAGAGCGATGTGATTCGTTCACACGATACATGGAATGTATCACTGAATAGACAAAATTAAACTTATTTTACACATACATCATCAATAATATATTCATTACAAAATTTAATTTTTATAATCATTTTATATATATTTATATCATCTCCTTTGTTACCCCTTCACACGCATTAAAAGAGATATCATGGTTCGTGGATGTGTGGATTCCCCCCCCCCCCGACGTGATGTGATTCCATTTACATAAAATAATACATTCTATAAGTGTATATGATTAAATAATACTATATTTATTATATAATTATCATTATTTAAATATTTTAGTTAATTAAATTCTTTCCACAATGATCATTTAAAAGTTGGAATGCTACAGATGCCTACATACGACCTGACGTCTCCATGATTGTAACATATTCTAATTTACCTAACCATATTTAATGATTTATTTTAAATGTATAATTGATGTTGAAATATGATAATTATGTGATTATTATTATTTTGGATATGTTATATACAGATCCCTATGAACATATATGACCAAAAACAGTTATTTTGACTCATAAACCGAAATTTGTCAAAAACACCCGATGAAAAATTATTTGTCTGAGTAGTTGTAAAAAACATGGTAATAAGTGAAATGAAATAAATTATAAGAAAAAAATTTCTAAATAAAATAAAAAATTATCATAAGTTTATTATACAGTAATTTAATGGTCATTCACCCGAAAAGAAATGCAATGTAATGGATTCTTGTCTCATTTTCATTTTGTGAGGCGTACTTTATTATTCTGAACCTAATTTCATATATATAAATATGTGGTGTACATACTAAAATATTTAAATATAATATCATGAACGATATTATCTACATGGTGTTTCGATTTCTCATTTGGTGATTTTATCATTTTGGTTTCTTGAATCACATGTAATGGATTTTATCACACATTCATTTCATTGAGAAACATTATATTGTTATGCACATAGATTCTATTATATGGTGTAAATATTTCAATTTGAATTATATTTCATGAATTTATTTAATCTCATGATATTACTAATATTATAAAATTTTAAACATTCATGAATTTTTTATTTAAAATGTTTCAAAGTGGTATCTGACACTTTGTGATGTTTAAAGATTATTTTCCTCAATACTAATCATAAGGTTCTTTCAATGAAATTTCCATTATATGAAATTAAATATGCATTATTCAATAAACCATTTTATTATACTTGAGTTATTCATCACCATTTTCAATTATTAGTACTATTTTTATATTCATTGGTACTCTTAGTGTTTTACCAAATGTTTTTTTTAAAAAATCGACTTTATTTCTCACTTTATATGGAGAACTTTTTTTCAAATAAAATCAACGGTTTATTAAAATAATATCTATATGATTTTAATATAATTTGGTAATATCCCTTTTAACCATTTTTTACTAATCAATTTGAAGGAATGTTCTAATCGCTTTTCCAAACAAGGCATTTTCCAACATTATGTCGTACAAAGGGAATATTATTTTTGACCTCATAAAACATGTACAGATTTATCCACCAATATTTCTTCAATGCATCCATCAGTAGTTCTAAATGTTTATTTTCAGAATTTATTTAAAAGAGATTATCAATGAAAAATATTTTCAATAGGTTTTTTAAAACAAAATTATAATTTCTTCAAGAATAATTTTGAATATTATTGTTTTATTTCTTCAATGACAACAACCCTTTATTTTACACCACATGGGTTTTGTTGTATTGATATAGTCCTTATCATTCATATGAATATTTTATGATTTATTTGTCCAATTGAGGTATTAAGATTCTCTTACATGACTCATTCTTGAAGTCCCCTTGATATGTTCAACTTCTTATGATCATTCAGAATTGAATTTATCCTAATTATCACTATCATTTATCAGGGATGATACTATTTATTAAACCATATACCATTTCACATATGGTGTTTACATTGAACGTTATTTGATTATTTTGGAATTATTGATAAATTTATTTCACTCAGTCAATATAGTTATGTGATAAGGAATATTATTATTCAATATGAGAAATTCATTGGTTTTTCGATAACGTGTGAATCCCAGACATTATATAGATCATCGATGCATCTACAGGTTCTTATGAGATGAATAACTGTTCAAATGGGTTTTCACCCTTAGTATTAAAATGTATTCTGAGATTTATTTATGGTAAATCGTCATCAAGTCCCTTATACATGAACATAATTAAGAATGAAGTAACCTCATGGTAGTTTTAGTTATTATTCATCCATGATATTTTATGTCGAAATATTTTTGGACACATTTCATTTTAGGATCATTGATTAAATGTCATGAATTTATGTTTCATACCTTACCATATTTATTTTTAATCATCAATTTAGTTGAATGAAATTTTTTTCTAGTTATTACCATTCCATATTGCTTTCATGCTTACATTCAACTTATTGATTACATGGCATGTGTGTTCTATTATTTACCTTTCCATACAAACTATTCTCATTGATTCATTATTTCATCCACTCTATTTTTCCCTTACTAAGAATTTGAGCGAAAAAATATCAGGTTTCATTCCAGAGGAATCTATGAATCATACTATAAAATATATACATGTATTGACTAGATGTAATAGAGTTATCCTCAGAGTTATTTATTTATAGAGTAGAAGAAAATTTATTTTTTAATCAATGTATTCATTTATAATACAATACTCATTTTTTATCTGGTTTATCAAGACTACTAAACTAATCTGTCCTTAGAGGATTTATTCTTGGTAATCATACCAATTTATTTAGTATAAGACCCATAATCTGGGCAATATTGGGTTGTCTTGTTAAAGTTTGTGTCGGAGAAGTTTTTTATCAACATTGGGAACTATATTTTGGAATACCATGATTAGAGATTATAACTCTAAGGTATAATTTAACGATGTATATATAAAAACCCTAAAATTTTGTTAATATATAGATTGTGTGGGGCTTTATAGAAATTCATCAATATCTATATACTAAAAGTGGATATGGTTCTGGAATAGATGTACCAAGGAATAATAACTCAAACAAGGTGCTTCAGGCTTGACTTCGGGTAACCTGGTACATAACAACCGTCATGGCTTCACACCTAGTTTGACACTTTTATTGGATTTGAGTTGGATAATCCCCTTTAATTTACAAACCATTATCAAGTATTTGGATACATAATAGGTAACCTCAGATAAACCTAAGAAGTTTTATGTTGAAGATATGGTTTCATGATTCAGATATCTAATTAACGATATTATAGATAAACCCTAGACCATGGAGGGACTTATATAGAAATACAATTGATGATGTATTGTGGTTTTATTGAAAGACATAGTTAAAATGTTATTTAGAGATTAACCTGATTTCAATAATTTTCATCATATTTATTTTAGAAAGATATATTAATATGGTTCTAGAAAATGACAATATGTAATTTGAATAAAAAAACAATAAAATACGACAAAGCCACATGACTTGAACCCATGACCGAAGGATGATAATGTTTTCATACCACTAACTATCCTACACAAGTTCCTTGTTAATTTTCATGGTTTATTGTTAAACAATTTATGAAAAAAATATTAATGAGGAATAAATAGTAACATTTTTTGGATTTGTAATTAATTAATTATCGATATTAATATTAGAGGACAGTTAAATTAAAATAGTAAGACCTTTCACTCTTTTATAGGCCTTATGATCAATTAAATGTTCATTTAAGTGCTTCAGGCATAAAAAATTCATTATTCGTTATTAATTTTTTGGATTAAAGGAATGAATAATTAAATGGTAGAAGCAAAACCAAAAGTTAGGATTGTTCATATGATATTGAATCCTATAATGTAAGAATATTTCATTATATTTTGTGTCAGTAAAATAATTAGCCAACATTAGGATAATGAATTTTAAATAATTTTTTTTCCTAATACCTAAATTTCTGTTTAACTAATGGCCATAGAAGTCATGTCATATTTATGGCATTTAAGACCTCAAATTTCCAATAATCATTCACTTATTTGTGATTGATGACATCACTAAATCCATATGAATATTTACATTTTACCACCAAGTACATATCTCTATTTCCAATGATGTTCTCCTTCATATAGATATAGTTACATGGTATTCCATGTGACATTAATATATTCCATTCTCTCTTTTATATATAATTACTTATGAACCATTCTAATGATGTAGTATTTCAAACATAAGAAGTATCAATAAATATACCATCATGATCAATTTTAAATTGAAAGGATGCAATTTAAATATGGTTGGGAGAATGTGACACCCAAAAAATTAATGTAACAACATATTTTTAGATAGTTTGTATGACACACAATAGCAAGTGTGCAAGGTAATATAATATCATTATATTTTATAATATATTTACTGTTTAAAATATATTCTAAATATTACACCACATGAAACAGGGAGTTATTTTGAAATTCACTCGAAACTAAGTTAGTGTAAATAATATGAAACAATGATCTTCCTCTATATCTTGTGTTACATTCCAAAGCAACCTTCTTCGATGGCTTGCACTATATGAAATACAATGTCTTACCGAGAATAAATGTGTAATTAAAACATTATTATTTAGTATAATAATATATAAACTAGACATTATAAATAGTATTAACAAACTTATTAAAATGAATTCATTATATTAATAGACGATTAATTAATAGGATAACAATTAATTAGAAATTAATATAAGAAAAAATTTTATATAAAAAGAATATTCTTATGGAAAACAATTTTTATGTTCACGTATCTATTTTACCAAAATATACTATATTAATTACAATAAGTGGGTGATTTTAATTTTATAAATATTTATTACATATTCAATCAATAATTTTTGATATTCGTACAATATATTAGTTAAACATTATATTGGAGTAAACCCAATATTTTCCATAAAAACCCATATTCTTATTAAGGTATTTTTACCACCTCATAATGGAGAACATTTTTTAATATTTATTTTGAAACTATTAAAATTTTAATTTGAATTTATTTTTGAATTCATAATGTCTAAATTATCTTATTGTGATTTTTCTGTATTTTTTTTGAGAAACTTTATAATTCAGTGACTATTAAAAAATGGTGTGTTTGAGTTAAAAAATTTCTTTTGATTAAATATTTATTAATGTAAAATTAGGATTTAATTTATTTCAAGTAAAATTTTATAAATTATACATATATTAGTATAATTTAGTTCAATATAATCAGTTATCTTTTAAATTTATTAGAAAAAAATAACAATATTTTGAACATTTTTATATTAAAACCTATTAATCTCTCTATTTGGGAGATTAAGATTAATCCTAATTTTTTCAAATATGTGGCTTGAATTTCTAAAACATGACATAACATATTGAAATCAGTGATATTTTTTTGTTTAAATAAGATCAACTTAGTTTGTGAAAAAAATTATTACAAAATATGATTAAAATTAATTATAGCTATTAAGGTGTAATTAGGCTTAAATGGACTAAAACCTAAAGAATAAGAGGACGAATGAACGATCCACATGTCCAACACTCATTGGATGGAAATATTTCTTCAATAAATATTCAATTTATTAGATGTGGGTGTTTTGAATGACTTTTTTATGTAGGAACATGTTTACACCTATCTTCCTTTCTAGAATACCAATTGAGTCATGTTCCATCCTAATAAAAGGACACCAACTCTACCCATTCCTCACACATCTCCAAAATCATATTTTCATCCATGATCTAAAAAAATTTCCTCCCAACATTTCTCAACTAGAAATTGAATTCTCAATAAGGGCATAATAACTTCCATGGATACCGTTTGGGTTAATCAAAAAGAAGCTACTCGATCAAAAGGTAATGTCTTTTCTTAACCTCTCTATTTTCATTTCCATTCTGAAACCCCTAAAATATCGATATTATTTTCTAATAAAAAAATGTATTCTATATATACTAGGATTTTTTAATACTAAGGGTTAGAACTAAACTTACACACACCTCCATCTACTAGTCTAAAAACATATTGTTTCTTTGAACGGAGAATTACTACCTCACGAAATGAGGATTATTCAATTCTACATCACCTCTAATTATGGTGACCATTATGATGGAAAAAAATATTTATATATGATATATATGTTATTTAAAAATTTTTTTTACTTCCAAAATTTTTATTTATAAAATTCATTTCTTCTATCCATGTTGTGTAAATACGATAATCTCGTTTTAAGAAATGTGGACTATCTCCCTCGCAAGGTGATGCGTTTCATTCGCATGATTCATGGAATGTATAAATCAAGGGACATAGTTACAGATAGGTGAAATACACATAATAAATAATATATTCTTGAAATAAATATATTTCTATAAATAATATATATATATATATATATCATATACATTATTACCCCGTCACACATTTTAAAAGAGATAACGTTATCCATAGACGTCTGCAATACTGCCTCCTCGACATGATGTTATTCTTTTTATATCACATAATTATATATATAAATATATGTGATTAAATAATATGATATTTATTATATAATTATCATTCTCAAATGATTTGATTTGCTTACCCTATTTCCATAATGATCATTTAAAAATGGGAATGTTACTCATGCGTATGTATGGCCTACCATCTCCATGATTGTAACATATTCTCATTTTCATAACCATATTTAATGGTTTATTCTAAAATTTAAATTTTTATAAAAATATGATAATTATTTTATTGTTATTCTTCTAGAGATGTTATATAATGAACCCTATGACCATAGTTGACCATTGATAGTTTTTTTGACACATAAAATAAATTTGGTCAAAAACACTCGATGTAAACTTAATTGTTTGATTAATTGAACACAACATGGTAATAAGTGAAATTAAATTAGTTATAGACCCATAAAAGGTTCTTAATAAACTATAAAATTAACCTAAGTGTATTATAAAATAATTTAATGGATGTTCACCTGAAAGGAAACACAAGGTAAGGGATTCTTGTTTCATTTTCATTCCATGAGGCATACTTAATTGTTGTGCACCTAATTTATTATATATATATTTATATGGATTATATACTAAAACATTGAAATATAATATCCTGAAAACTATTATATTCATTTTTTAGATGTTTCATTTGATGATAATCACTTTTGGGTAATAGTAATCCTGTGTGATAGATTTTGTCTCAATTTCATTTCATTGTGGCGCATTTTATTGTTATAAACCTAGTATATTTTATATGATGTATATATTTCCATAGAAATTATATATCATGAATTACCAAATTCTCATGATACTAATACATTAATTCAATTTTAATATTTTATGGAGTTATGATCCAAAATGTTTCAAAGTTGTGTGGGACACTTTATTGAAATTTACGAATTATTTTCCTCAAGACTAATCTTAATGATATTTCAATGGTATTTCTATTTGAGGAAATTACATATAAATTATTCAGTAAACCCATAAATTATCCTCTGGTTATTCATGAAAAGTTTCATGTATTAGTTCTATTTTTTAACTCAATGATACTCAAAATGTTTTAGAACAAGTTTTTATGAAAACCTGACATTATTTCTCTCTTTTGTCGGAGAACCTGTATTCTTATAAAAACCATGATTTATTAAACTGATTGAAAAAATGAATTTAAATTGATTTAGTGAATTAAATTTTATCCTTTATATCATTTACCAATATCTGATAAGGAATATTATTATTTCATTATAAACCAAGAATTTTATAATCCTTTTCTATACAAAATGAATATTATTTTTACCTTGTACGATATGTATGGATTTATCCACTGAAATTTCGTTGAAGCCCCCTTATCATGTTTAGGAGGTTTATTTTTAAAATAAATTTAAATAAAATTTTCAATGAAAAATATTATGAATTTTTTTTCAAATCAAATGATTTTTTCCTCAATTTTTTTTGAGTTTTTATTTTATATCATCAATGAAAGAATACTATTATTTTACACCACTTGGGATTTATTGTATTGATATAATCCTTATTCTTACTATGGATACTCTATGATTGATTTGTACAAGGAATGTATTCACATTTCCTTCCTTAATTCGTTCTTGATGTCCACTTGAAATGTTCAACTTCATATGATGTTTGAGAATTGAATTTATCATAGTTATCTACATCATTTATCAGGGATATTACCATTGCCTAAACTGTATACCACTTTACATATGGTGTTTAAATTATCTGATGTATGATTATTTTTGTATTATTGATTGATCGCTATCTCTCAGTCAATATATTTATTTGATAAGGAATATTATTATTAAAAATTATAACTACGTTGGACTAGAAATGATGGGTGGAGCCTCGATATTATATAGATCCATAATGTATCTATAGGTTCTCATGAGGAGAATAATAGAGAAAATGGGTTTCTACGATTCTTTATAAAATTTATTGTGAAAGGAACCAATGTTAATAGTTCCTAATGTTCCTAAGATATAAATTTAATTAATAATTAATTTATCTAATAGTAGTTTAATTTATAATTAATCCATGATATTTTTCATCGAAATATCTATAGATACATTTCATTTTTAGTTCAGTTATTAAATGGCATGTGTTTCAGTTTTATACCTCCACATATTTGTTTTATCTTATCTACTTATCTAAAAATAATGTGTTTTAAAAAATTACCTTTATATATTTCATTATTTCTTACATTAATTTTATTGTGTACATGGAATGTGTGTTAAATTATTTACATTTCCTTATGTACTATTCTGATTGATTCATTATTTTTTTGGCTTAATTTTTCCCCTACTAATCATTTGAGCTCACCCATATTATGTACCGTTCCCATGGAATCCAAGAATATTACTATGAATGATATGAAGGTATTTACATGATGTATTAGAGTTATCCTATGAGTTATTTATTTAGAAAGAAAAAAAAATTAAGTTGTATTCAATGTATTAATTTGTAATATGATACTCATTTATGTATATTATTTACAAGGAATACCAAATTTATCAGTCCTTTAGGGCTTGATTCCTTGTAATTTTGCATATGTATTTAATATAAGACACCAGATTTGTGCTACCTGGGACTGGGTCGCTACATAAATTATCGATTCTTTTATTTGAGCCTCTAAATATTTTATTATTAAACCTTCCAAGTCATGATAAAAATCAATTTGAAATCATTCCACTCACCACTCATGATAAAAATACAATTATAGATTTCATAAAAGGATGAGAATATTCTCTATTTCTATAGTATTTAAACGGTATAAATTTATCCACTTTGTAAATATAAAATAGATAAAATCATGAGGATAGTTTAATTTTTGATCTAATAACTCCATGAATCATTGTTGGCATGTATTAGTGTTAAAAAACATTATGTCTCAAAGGGGAGGTTTAGGTCAAAAATCATATTTCATGATTTTGAAAGTAAAAGATCAATGGTAATTTTCACATTAAAGTGACAACACGAACATATGAAGCTCAAAGTAATGGTTATCAATAATGAATGCGTAATGAAAGAATTGTACCTTCGTGAATTTTCCATAATTTTTCCTTTTTTAAATTTTATCTAACTAATATTGTTAATTTTTTTACTTTTTAATAATATATTATTGGAATTAAATCCAAATTCACCATCTAACCACATATGTTAAATATCATAGATATGGTAATAGTGTTTTTTCCAACGTCAAAACCCATTCATTTTCTAATTTTCTTCATGAATGTAAATTGATATAAGTACAATGTATGCATCAAAAATAATTTAACTTTTCAAAAAGTAGAAACCCCACACTATTTTACCATTTATTCGATCCTTCCCAAATGAATTCCCTCACTTCCAAACATCAACATTAAAATATCTTTCAAAAACCTCAGAAGTGCGTAGGAAATTATATAAATGGATTGAAATGTGGATCATTCTTACCAAGGTCATTAATAGTCTCTATGAGATAAACATGGATTAATTAGTAAGGTGGTATCAAGGATATGGGATTGTAAATATATTTCACAGTCATTTTAGAATTGTTTTTTTTACATAGTTATATCCTTAACATGTTCCAATGCATGTTCTAGAGGGTGACATGCCCCGTGACTTGTTAAGAAATATTCTCCAGATAATACTAAAAGTATTTTGTTAATAAATGATATAAATAATGGAAATATTATATTATAAAATCAGTTATGGTTGGAATGATAAAAAAACCAAATCCCATGATTTTCAGAATGACATTTTATGTTAAATTATAGGAAAATGACATTTTCATGAATCCACAAATTCCCTCATATAAAAATTAAAAAAATTGACATTTATAATTACCTATATTAATTAAATTCTCAACCTTACTCATTTAATATCATTATCATTTATATCCAAAACATGGAATAATAGGATTCCAAAAAAAACTAATGTCTCTTAGATATGTCAAATAAAGCATAAATATTTTGTATGTAAATGAAATTACAATTTTGAAAAATAATTTTAGAATAAATGAATGTTTTAAAGGAGAATAAATATAATAATTAACCCCGTTAATCATGAATAAGTAGTCCATATTTATCATAAAATATTTATGGGTGTACATGGGATATCATGGCCCTAAAAAGAATTTCAATTAGTTAATAAGAAGTACCATATCAGTAATGATAAAAAAAGAATTAGTGTATTGGAATGAACTATAAAATAAATCCAAAAAATTAAATTTAAAATTATAGAAGAAATTCAAAGAGATAATCCCATGTTTAATCCCCTAATTTGTCAATATATTTATATTACCTCGAGAAGATAAGTTCATATTATTATCTATAATTGGTAGGTGGGTGGAGCTTCTTAGATTATATCCACCACTTGTGGATTTTCCCAGAATTAAATTATTCATTATTGGTGGTGATTCCCTAAGATATAGTATAAATATTCTCCCCATTTTCTATAAGGTAGGGCTTTCATGGTGAGGTATGGATAATTAATGGGTCATCCCCCTTCTTGATTCCTACGTGGGAAACCTTCCATAGATTATGCAGTGTCTTCCCTTTGTGGGATGCATAAATTGAATATTGAAATGGAGAGTAAGAATGTAAATTTATATAGATAGAATTTATACATGTAGAATAATAATAAAAATTTGGTCCTTCAGTGTTAACAACATTTTTCTTGGTTTCCATATGATCATCCACATGGACCTATTCATTAGTCTCTTAAATATTGGTATAAACATACCTTGGATCTTTTCATGCTCCTCAAATAGGTTCATGGTCATTTTTTTCATCTTACTAAAAGGAAAAATGGGGTTTTAAAAAAATTAAAATTTCTATATAGTGGGAGCTAATACTATATTGTAATTGAACAAAATAATATGAGATATATTTCAATAAATAATTAGCTTCCTATGTTGGAACAATTTCAATCTATTCTTCAGTGTTAAGTGCCTCTTGTAGTTAGATATCAATGGGTCAAGGTAGGTAGCCATTATCCTATATATTTTCAATAAATTACACTAATTGTGTGTCTTACTTCTCCTAAAATGCTAGAGTGATATGTAATGAAGCTAGCTCTTCTACCATATTCTCATGGATATCTCATTTCATTTCATAATCTTCCTGATCACTCCAGAATTATATATTGGATTATTGATCTATCATATTCACATAAGCACATGAATATTTATCATCACTCTCAATTTATTTATGGTATTCATAGATTAGAATATTGATATTATTGGGCTATGGTTACTCCAATATCAAGGAGTCAACCTTTTGACCTCTTCAAAAATATTGGGCAGCTCTTGTGATTCATACCATGTGGTATTATATCTTTCATATTCAGTTTTTTACATCATTAAAAATATTTTCCATTTATTTAAATCTCAATCCTACCTCTTGTCCATTCAAAAAGAGCATGGCGAGACATGTTGTATTTTTATCCCTCTATCAGAGGGTCTCCATAGAAAAATAAATCACTTTATTTTAGTCCTTTACCTATGAGAATTTTTTACAAACATAATAATATGGAAAGCATTTATTGGTCAATGAATGTTTTATTCATGAGTTTTATTTATTTATTGGAAATGAAATACTTATACTAACGTGTGGAAAGAAAAATCAATTTAAAAACTGATTGGTCCTCGGACAACAACACCATGTACTATCCTACTTATCATAGGGTTGTAAAACATCTATGTTTATTTTATTTTTTTAGGATCATACAATTGAGCACCATAGTAGAATAACATGAAGATATTAACAATATATTTATATACGAATTATAGTTCGAAAATTTCTATATTTTAATAATTTTATAAAAACTATGAAAATGATATTATAGAGAAATGAAATTCTGAACTATCCTGACATGCTATGAAAATAGAAGGAACAAGGTACATGGACCAAGGGATCATATTCATGTAACATATTATTCATATTTTTTTAAAAAATAACATTGATAAGAAAAATATGAAACACAAATCATAGATTACTATCCTATTATTTATTAGTCATAAAGCCTTTAATTCCTACCAAATTATAATTCTATCTCCTCTAATAACTAAGGATTTTGATACAACTCAATTGAGAGTGTGAAATCATCTAGTACCTAACTCAATCATATGTTATTTCGTCCATTGAATGACTCAAATCTATAATGAGATTATCATATGTTTTATGTAAGGGACGGAAAGTTTTTATGTTAAACAATAAAAGTGAATTTGAAATTATTATGAAGGTTGAAAATAGGCACACCTGTAAAAACAACATTTATCCACCAAAAACATATTCAAACAATAAAATAATTTTGGAAAAAATGTAGGAGCCACTTATCCATACACAAGAAAAATCCTTGAGTCTAATTTTTTATATCATAAGTAATTGGTTCATGGTATAGAAAATTAAAAAAAATACGAATGTGATAGAGGGATACAATGGAATAAATGAATAAATAGAATAAGGAATTAATGGATGAATTCGTGTGGATTCACTTGAATAAAAACAATTCATGAATTAAATTTAATATAAAAGAATAAAAAATAATAATGAAAATTAATAGAAAAGAAATAGTGGATTGGCCTTCCAGTGAATCATATCATCCTCCTATCCATAGATGTACAATCATACTCCAAATGTATCATCCTCAAGTTCAATAGGAAAATAAAATAATCCCTCATAATAATATTTCATTATTTCCATTAATTTTATTAAAAAATGATTATTTATTTTAAAATTTTATCTAATCTATGATAATTTTTTAAAGGTATCCCTGTTAAATCTTGGTGGTTATTTGTTCTTTCGTGATTTGTAGTGTTGATGGCATGGGTTGATCGGTGTAGCCACTTCTTTTGATTATAAAATACATAGTAATGGGACATATCAGTTTATTCATATTTATTCACTATG
Organism: Viscum album; assembly: GCA_963277665.1. Taxonomy (NCBI): domain Eukaryota; kingdom Viridiplantae; phylum Streptophyta; class Magnoliopsida; order Santalales; family Viscaceae; genus Viscum; species Viscum album. The sequence goes on along the minus strand of OY728131.1, from coordinate 1,641,115,687 downwards.
GGGAATCACCGAGACCATGTCACAAAAACTCCTCCAAGATATTGATACTTCATAGTGGCTTGATCATACTCCTCTTCCATTAAGGGAGGGAGTGAACCTTCAAAAAAGGCTCTTCCAAGGTTGGTTGAGGCTCCAGTGTTTTTTGAGGGTGGTTCAGGGCCTTGGTAAAACAATTTTGGCTTTAGACCACGTTCTAAGGGATATTTAAATGGTTGTTTATGGTGATTTTTAGTGGATGGAAGTGGCATCATGAAGTTTCGTTAGTATGGTATGGTGAGGTTTGGTATGACATGCGATATAGGGAAAATGTTTGAGCATCTAAGGAGCACAACTGATGCGTGACATCATTATTTTTGTATACTGTTAATAGAATCACTAAAGTTATTACCCCACACTGAAAATTTGTCTAGTAAAATCACTTCTAAAAATCATATCCCACAAAGGAAATCAATTGTGTTGTAGTAGTTGGGGATCAACTCTCATGCACTCTTGTCACATAAATAATGGGACCATGATGACACTCACATGCCCATGAATTCTTTGACACATACAATGAAATAAATCCCACATTCATAGCCTATAATTCATCTACCACATTAGTATACCCTCACCATGTGTTTTTTAGTCCAACTGTATATTTATAGGGCTATTGAAGTGTCTGGTAGTCTATGGGATTGAGGTATATCTTTGGAAGACACCTTTTTTAAAATTATATCATCAAAACACTTATTAAAATCTCAAAATAAATTTATAAGTAAAATTATAAATTTATAAAATTAAAATTTTAATCCATTTTGATTCATTTTATTTATTTAATTTTAAATTTCAACATTTTAATAAATATTTAATTATATGAGAATATTCATTAATATTGATTCTAAATTTCCAATAAATTTTCACTTTCTTATGAAAATATGTGTGCATCACCCAACCATATAAACACATTCTGTGTCAGGACAGGACATATTTGTATGTGTTTAAATGATATCCTAGTTATTTTTGGTTTCAAATCTCAATACCTAGACAATGTTATAGTATTTAATAGGTTAAACTAGGTATTTTAGGAAAATCTTGTATGTGGAGGATCAACTACTATTTTCATTGAATTTTGTGAGGTGAAGTAGAATTTACATGAAAAAATTTGATATAATACATGGAGTTAATTTTTAGTAGGTGAATATTATCAATGAGAGAACCATTTACTGAAATCATTCTTTATGATAATAGAGTAATAGTGGGATAACCAAAGCCTATGGATGAATTGGATATTGATGCTTTGGTGTCTCGATATTGGAGAGTGTGGATGAGTTCCATGTTCATGCCAGTGATGCTGATTAGTGGGTTGAAATAATTTTTATTAAATGTGTGCCTCTTCATTTAGAGTTTTGAAGAGAAATATCATCTTGAATTAGAGGATATAACTCAAGAGTTTGTGGTGAATTGATGTCTGAGTTGTGTTGAGAATTATGGAGGACAGAGCACCATGTATTCTCAAGGGTGAGAATTATTATTGTGGGATATTTTAATAAACCACTACCTATTATATTTTTAAATTATGGGGAACATAAAAATTTATCATAGGGTGGGGGAAGTGTTAAAAATATTGATTTTGATATGGATTTGGTGAATTGAAACTCATATAGATGATGTTTTTGGATGTGACCAAAGGCCCACGAGATGTTATGGAAACTCGAGTGAGTGTTTTAGAAGGAATGGGATGGACTTGATATAATTTTGGGATAAAGGTTTCATGAAATGATAGATGTGGAACAATAAATGATATATGGATGGTAGAGGCATAATGGTCAACAAGCAGATGGTCACTCCACGAAATTTGATTGTATTAATGTGGTGGGTTTATTTTTGTTTTTCACTAAGGAAGAAACATTATATTAGAGGATAATGCCCTAACTATGGGGTCACATCATGAAAAACTCACAAATTTGAATTATAGAAAATGGGAAGATATTTAAATATGATCATAACACAATGGTGGCAGTTTTTATTAAATGAAAAGGTCCCATATAAATTATTTTTTAAAAACTATTAGTTATCTTTTTTCATATTTTCAATAATGGAGGATCATTCTTCTATAAAAAAAGGGCCAGACCCTATGGAGGATCACTTTGGGTCACAGTGTGGAAGGCCACAAAAGGATGGCATGGATGGAATATATTTGGTCAAGAATTCAGTAGGAATTCCTTGTCATAACCATAGAGGTCCTTCCATGAGAGATGACCCTGGAATAACGTCACACTATGACCTATATTTTTCACACAGTGATGATGCCTAATCCAAATTTTAACACATGGGTAAACCACTCATATCTAGATTAATCTCCTTAATTATTTTGTATGAGTGAGATATTGGGAGAGAGTAATTTTTTCCATAATTCCCCCATCATTCAACACTCTTTTTGATTACCCTTGGTAAGGGGTGATTCTCAGATGATTCCATAAATATTCATAGTATTATTTATTTATTTTCCATTAATTATTATTATACCACAATATTTTGTGATGTATTTATTGTAGTGTTTTTGTAAAACGTTTACTATATCATGTTGGAAATAATCCCAGCTAATGGGGTTATAATTTCACTTGGATAAAGGATAATCTGATAGGATTAAATGAATAGGTTTTTGTGTGATTTAAATGTGTTAAAATTTTCATTAAATAATTTTTTATTTCTCATCTTATTTGACTTTCATTTACTAATGAATCAATATTAGGTGTTATAATGATTTTAATATATGTACTTAGATTATTCCAATATTTATCTTCACCCTGGTGCCTGATGATTCACTGTCATTACACCATCTAGTGAGTTTATATTTGACTATGTAATTAATATTAATTATTAAATTAGTGTGTTTTAATTGTTTAAATTAAATATAATTTTATTATGATTAATTTGGATAATAATTGATATTTTTAGGGACCCATAATAGTGGGTGGTGGTTTATTGTGTTTGGGTGACCTTTGTGACAAATGTTATAGTTTTTCTTGACAATAATAACTTTGAATAAGTTAGGCGGTCCTTGAACATCTATAAAGGTTTTATTCAATTTTTCAGGAACACATGACCTATAGTCTCTCTAATTGTCTATGATTGACCATAGTTTATAAATTTATTTTTCTTATTTGAATAGAAATTAATCTTATTTAATTTTTATGTGCCGATATAAACCCATGGACACTAGTTTCTTCCATATCCATCAATGAGTGGGGCGTAACTATAAATGTGAACTATATCATACATATACCATAGAGTATCATAATTTCCTTGAGGTAATATAGTGTAACATTAGAAATCTTCCCTTAGGTACCTATGTGTGGGTGAGTGTTATTTTTTAGGATGATCAATCTTAGGTACATGAAATGGATATGATCTGTGTATAGGTTCGGTTCTAGGAGACCAACCTTGTTCAATAATGATTGTTGGAAGAGATTAGTTCAATTTCAATTTTAAAAGTTTTATTTATACATTATGAAATAACGTATATTATGATATTTGGTATTATATCTTAGTTTTTTTCCAGCCCTTAAATTTGAGAATGAGATATAGGAACTCATTTATGGTGTCTATACATTAATTTTACCTATGAGTTTATAGAGGGTGCCTAGATTTTTTTATATGAAGAGTGTTAGTGCCTGAGGGACATGATGGTTATAGAATAATATAAATATATAAATCTAACATTTTTTTGTAATTGATAGGAAAACATAGAAAATTTATGTGCGTTTATGATGATCATCTCACCCATTTTATGATGATATGTGTGAAATTTGGTTACAAGTGGTGGGAAAAATGTTATTCCATAGAAAATTATGCCCTAATAATAATTCTAGTAAGGGATAAAACATCATATATATATATATATATATAATATGAGGCTGCATTCATCAAGGAGGGATATGGTTCCCTAGTTAATGATGGAAAGGAAACTTTCTTGGACAAGGAAAAAGATCCCTATGGAGGATGATATGTGATAAATAAAGGTAGGGAATTCAACCCCTCGGTTGTGTAGAATATGATGGTTCTATAAAGGGGATTTTATCCCATGTTTAAATGATATGAATTTATTTCAAGTAGGGCATTTTACCTCTCATGTGGATGAAATATAAGGGTTCTAGGTAGGGGATACAACCCCCTATGTGGATGGTAAATGATGTTTCATTATTTGGGATGAGACCCCTAAGGTGTATGATTTTCTAAAAAGTTTTATAGGTGGGTTATAGAAACCCTTCAATGCTTAGATATTATTATTGGAAATATACAACAATAGATAACGTTTTATGGTACATCCAAGGATTCACGTAGTAAACCAAGGATATAAACTAATTAATTTTATTGCAAATCCATGTTTTATTTAATTATATTTGGAATTACACATTGTGTATTCACTATATTTACATGTTATGTTAGAGAATCTATTGTTAGATGAAAACTGGTTTTTACTAAAACTTTAATTGGACAAACCTTTACCATTGTTACCTGATATAGACATATGATCTTAGGTATATGTAAGGTAGATGCTCAATGATGGATGGTTTGGATAGATAGACTAAACAATTTTAGGATATGAAACCATGTCTGGAAGATGGATCAAATTCTAGAAGATTCATTTTTTTAATTATTTTTTATGTATATGAAATTCCTCAAGGAACATAGTTGATGTATTCAAAACTGGTGAGGAATTTAGAAATTGTATTTTCTTAATAAGTTTGAGTATCCATTATATATAATATCTTTTTCACTGTTTTATATTTATTCATTCGATGTTGTGAGGAAAAGTTATACATTGTTTTCACTATTTTTATACTCTAATTGGTGGGTATATTCTTTAATGATATCACCATATATCATTGATTCTATTCAGTATTTTTTTTACATATTAGGAGGCACGCCTAAGGTCACCTTACTAACTAGTATGATTACTATGGAGTGAGAGAAGCTTGGGGTGTCACTCCTTTCACTAAATGTACACTACACACTTATTTTATAATAATCATTAAGAAACATTTAGAATTATTTTTCATTATTTATTCACAAACCCCATTTCATTGATGTATTACCCTACCACTAAATATAAATTTTTATTGAAAATAAACATTTTCGAGAAGTGGAACACCTTGATCAACATAGCTGAATAACTACGTACTGAAAGTGATCACAAATTGATTAAAAACAAGACTATGATTGTTTGAATTGGAATCAATTGATAACTACCAATTAAGTGAACTAACATAAACAACTGATATCTCCCTGATAAGATCTTCAAAATTTTTAGTCATTCTATATATTTTCTGTATAAAATCCTCTATGATGATTTTAACTTTATTAAAGCCCATCGCTGGTATTCAGTCATGCTTGTTTATTCATTCTTATTGATCCTCATTGATATCATCTCACAACCTTATTTCATATTATTAACCTCCTATTTTGAGGCGTTAACCCAAGGAACATTATCCAGCATCTCTTCCAGAGAATAAAGGATGAGATCCAAAGGGTCTCCTTTATCTTCTTCCACTTTTTAATGTTTCCATAATTTTTTATCAAGTTATCATCTTTCTTTTGCAGGTTTATAATTTAGCTTCTCATATTTCTTATAGTCCTTTCTTACCTAAATATTTGGTAACGATTGTTTTGGGGAGTTTTAATTAATCTTAGTGGGTTCTATCTTTCTTCCCTCCCTTATGAATTGAAAATTTCCTATATTCGGTATTTTTTCCCCTTTCTCAGTTTTGATCCAACATTCTTATCCTTGAATGAGTATTGATCATAATAAATTTTTTGTCGGTAGACACTATCTCCATCACTCGTCATAGTGTTTTCAATAGCCCATGATTCACCCTATTTCTTTTTCCTTTTTGGAATTACTTTCATCCACCATTCATGACCTTCAGCTCTATTCTCTCTTCTAGATAAATAAAAAACCATTTATGAATCACAATAGTACTTGATATATCCTTATTATAAGATTCCATGAACTTTTTATTTGATTATTTCAGATCTGGGGGTTCCCTAACTTTGAATGGTTAACTTTGATCCAGTGTCTCCATCACCTCATTCTCACTAATAACAACAGGGATTAGTTAATGTTAGGTTGCACTGCCTTAGAAAAAATATCATCTCGGACAATAAATGAAAGAAATCCCAAATTAGTCATGATGTTCTTGAATTAAATAGAGATCGTCAGTTCATTCCTTGCCTTTAATGGTCCACTACCTTCTTCTTACCTAGAAATCCATTATACAACCCCTGGTCCCCTGATTCCTTCTCATGTAAAGAATTACCAACTACACCTACAACCTTAGGAAAAGAACATGGATTGGAATTTCCCTGTTCCATCCCCATGGTTCCATTCTATCTGATAGGATGAGCAATCTCACTATTACCCATATGATCCCCCTCAATGGTAATTTCTTATTGAGATAGATAAATATGGACTGAATTAGGCTAAAGGTGGGATTAAAAACCATTACTGACCACCTATAGGACAACTTCACAAATAACATCTTCGAAGTGATCCAACTAAAATTCTCCATGGCCTTCATCATTGTTAAATCTCTTATTCACCAACTGCATTCATCTGATTCGAGATCCAGTACCACAAACATGGGAGAGATGCTGAAGCCAAACACAAGAGAGACTGAAATAATTCCATGTTTCATAGACAAAATATTTCTTCCAACTAAAGTCCTCCATAACTGAAATCCAAACTCAATACAATGGAACCTTTGACACATCATCCCCAATTCAGATTTTTGGTGAAATGAGGTGGCTGACTGCTTGCATTCAAATATCCGAACACAAAAACTTCCCATCAAGGTTTCTGATGACATTCATGGTAGTAGGTTTAGGAAATTGAAGTTATACTTTGGGAGGCTTACACAAATCGATGTTGATGGTGAATCCATCTTCAGTTAAAAATTGATGGACCAGTGGAATATGTAAAATAAGCATCTGTTTCATCTATGGGGGGCTCTGGACCACATGGTAGCAAGTTCTTCCATATTTTTAATCCTAATCATAAGTGGGTTGTGGTTGAGAATCCAAACACATTCATGGCACTTTAATGACAACAGGTCGAAGATGAAATGATCAAAATCATGAATTTAGGGACGTCGTTCCGTGAAATTTGCTACCATTTTTAGGTTAATGAGTCTCGAGGAATTGGTGAACAACGAAAGAGAGAGGAAGATGAGGTGAGCATTCTAGCAGTCCTGGGATATTCGACCTGAGTGGGATTTCTAGGAGCTTTGGATGTGTTCAATGGTTTGAGAAAGGAATGAAAGGAAGGAGGCAAGGTGGGGAAGAAGGAGAGGAGTCCCCCCTATAAAGTGGAATGGGGAGCCAGTAGTGCTGCTATCGATTCCAAGGGAATCATCTGAAAGCAGTTAAGAACAAGAAGGTGAATCTCATGCATCTGGATCTTCATGTGATGAAACATCATTTTTCTCTTACATGTTACCCAAATACAATTTATTGTCTCACCCTTACCCATTTCTATAAGCTAGTTTCATATATCTAAATGAGTCCTCTCTTTTTAATTAGGTTAATTAATCAAATATATATCCACTATTTGGATTCAAATTTCACAATTAATGTGCCTCACAAAGAGGAAACATGACTATCAAAGGATATTTAATAAATATAAAACACTCAAAGACATAATAAAAAATTTACATACCCCAATAGATCTACTAACCAAAAAATAACACAAAAATGGATTCATATTTGGTTTCTCATGCCGACTTAATCTCTCCTATAAGGTTTAAAATATGTATATTATAAGATAAATGTTATCATCATGGACTTGTTACCTTAATCATGGATTTAAACCATCATATAATATTAGATTTATCAATTATCAAACAATCATCAATATCTATCACAGTCCCCAGGAACAAACCACAATCCCAGCACTCCGTAATCAATTATATGTGACAAAAAATAAATTTACATTATTAATTCTTAATTATTCGTTTTTATAATTGATTACAATAACACCATATATCATATCCTCATGAACACCATGAGTAAATAATTTTTAGTCATCATACACATGTATCCATATCAATCCTATAAAACCACCTAAAATCATACCCTAATTCATTATCTTATTTTTAATGGTTTTTTAAATTTATAGTAAAACCCGAGAATTATATTACGTACAATAAACCCACATGTTGATTCCAGTGTTGTTACTCATATAACTCCTATATAATTCATCAAAAATCCCTTTTATAATGATGCAATTCTAATGTGATTCAATATAACCACCATTGAGTCCCTAATTTGGAGACAATAAATTAGAGTTAGAGGAATCATAATAACATAAGAGGAAGAAATAAGAGAAACTATCTTTGTTTTTTTGTAACAACCACACCCATATAACCATTATTAGTCTAAAATAATGACATGAGTAGATGAGGGAAAATAAGAATCATCATCTTCATTTCACCTTGATATTGAAATCTAAACAAGACTATGTTATAAAATGCTACCCCCTATAATAAGAAACCTAAACCTACTTAAGAATATGGTTAGGAAAGTGAAAAATTATATAGATGGTAACTTGTGAATTTTTGGCTTCCAATTGAATCACGCCTGAGCCATCAATTTTTCATGAAATGTGAAATCCCATTTTTGACATTTACATTCAAACTACCATCTCATGAAGGTCTATTTATTCATTTAAAATATGTATACAAAAATTTATTCCCAATGAAATTTTTATAAAACTAAAATTTTATCTATTTCCATCCCCCACTAGAACATTATGATTATCTAGCTCCACCATATCATATTGGTATGAGTAATTAGAAACTCCCAATAATTATAATTCTTATACATTATAAATATCCAACTATATCTTATTTGGTTCACACTTATCACTGATTTTCTTATTCACATTCCAATTTATTATATCATCATTATTATTTTTGGATCTCCACCAACCCCAAACAAAATAAATCATCATAACTATGGATTCTACATAATTTCTTCCATGAAACACATATATAACTCTATGAATGAAATGATTCAATAAATGTTTTTATGTAATCACATTCAATGACAGATGAAATATATTATCTGATATGTACTATGATATGTTAATTAAAAATCATGATGGCCCACACATAATGGTACTGACTAAACATACTAACTCCACGATGATTATATACTCTAAGTGGGATTTCTGATATCCATATTTAATTACCTCATACTACATGGTTTAGATTATTTATCTATTCCTCTAATCACATGATTTTGTCCCATGATTTATCTTATCCAGGTTCACTAGAATCTATAAAAACTGAACCATGACAATTCACAATACAAAAAGAAATGAATTATTGAATGATTCCTAATTGTATTCTTTTCATACAAAAAATTGAAATCCATTATATTTTAACCATTTTTATTCATTAATTTCACCCATACGAGTTACGAAATATACTCACCTTATAAACCCATCATAATAAAATATTTAAATATAGTTTATATCATCTAATTATTGTATCTAGGAAAATTGTATCAAAGCACCCAAATAGAACTTCGAATGACTAAAGGTTTTGGTCTATCTTGCATGTTACAATTATTTTTCACCAGTATTACATCAAAATCAATGTTTGTTCACAATGAAATCCAGTATTGGTTACCCATACCATAGATAAAGCTTATCACCATATAAAATGAACCAACATAAACATATTCTATAATAATATGAATACCGATACCAAAGAACTATACTTATATAACCTGATAGACCCATCCAGGATTTTTTGATGTAGATTATATGACCAACTAATGCTCTGTGAAACCACTATCCAATTATAATAATAATCTTTTTCCATAATTTCTAATCCCAGTTGATAAGTGTTATGATCTGTGACCTCAATTGTTGTCACAATATTCTAACATTCAGAAACACTATAGACATCACAAGGGTTTTCATATAGCTTTATAAACTATTATTTACAAAGTTTCTATAATAGATTCCCAGTACATATCATTACTAGTAATTCTAAAATATACATCAATTTAGTGTTACACTAAATCTATTTCTCCTCTAACTATGTATCATAAATATGAAAAAGGCCCATTTCTCTTTATTTATAATAGATGACTATTTTTGTTAAACCATCATCTCAATAAAAATCAAGGTGTTACCTGCCATTACCTGGATCATCTATAGCCCAATCATTCAAAAAGTGTGAAACATAATTGAGATTCAGTGAAGACCCATTAATTTACTATAACAATTGAGGGAAAATAAAGTAATCGAACACTCCACCACCAAAATTATCAATCTTTTAAGGGCCTACAACAAATATAATTCATAAGATATTGACAACTAGTAAAAACAATTACTAACCCAAATAATATTATGGAATAAAACACAATCATTCTAACAGCTCCATAATTACTTTGACTTAACATCAAAATAAACATTAATAGAAACACAACTCTCCTATAAATATTTCCAACATGCTTCCTATATCCCATTAAACATATCCAAAATGTAAAATGATCATATTAAGATCTCGATTAGAATATCACATTCACATATGCTACCATTTTGTATAGAACCTATAACACCACAGGATTTTATGAAAAATGTCATTTTAATTTCATTGATGTCTTATATTATGCACTACACCAAGTTTAGCTTGTACTATACGCAATACCGTATTAGCTTGCATTATATGCAACACTATTCTTTGATCATGTTACAAACAATTTCAAGTTCATTTTATAGTTGTTATTCTACGCAACATTGAGTGTGTATATATATATATATACATTCAATGTATAAATGAAATATGGTTGGATTCTATTATAAGAAACAACAAAGGAGTCTTGAACTACACGCAACCCTGACATGGCTTACATTACACGCAATCGCGACCTTCCACGATAGCATGTGTTGTACGCAATATCGAGTTTTACTAAACAAAGATATGCTATAAAAATATTATATAAACTAGACGTTATGAATAGTAATAACCACTTTTTGAAATTTTATAAATTTTATCTTTCAAAATGGACTTCATTTTTGGATTCGGAATATCAAAATTAGCATAGGATAAATTTTTGGTATTTTTCTGAAAACTTTCGTTTTTTGATGAAAAGTGAAAACACTAGGTTACTATTTAAAAACCAACTTTTTATTTAAATAATTATTTATTTTGTTTAGATATATTTTAGGTCAAAATTTATACATAATACCTATATAAGTTCAATGTAATTCATTGGAGTCATTTTATAATAAGTGTAGATATATAAAAAAAATTATTAAACTTTTCACCGTCTTTTACCCACCTCCTAGGAGAATTTGGAAATTCACATAAGAAATACGTTTACCGCTTCTGTGAGTGGAATTTCGAAAATATGAGATACACGGATAATATCAAGGACTAAAATGTTGTTCAATGAGATTAAAATAATTTTTGTTGAATGGTAACTTTTTACTTTTATTTACAACGATTAAAATTAAATAGTGTAATTAAGGGTAAAATTGATATTATTATTACCCTGAAAAATGTCCTAACTCTTGTGGATAAGTTTTATTCGACAAAAAAAAACCTTAGATATAAAATATGACCATTTAGGTCCACTTCGATTAGATTAGGACATTTATTATTAATTTATTTAAAGAAGGGTTAAAATAGTTAATATCTATGTTTAATAACTAAGTCATTTTTAATATAGAGTGATACATATGATATATTCGACTATAAATATTCATTAGAAAGATAAAATGATTTCCCACATAATCGAATTTAATTTATAATTTTTAGAAATGAAATAATTTTATTTATTTATGACACAATGATGATGTGGTAATTACCTTATTAATGATATATTAGAATAATTGATGTTATAAATACCCAAATAAATGTAATTTTAGACTTTTAATGAATGAAACTAATTTTCTAGGTTAATATAACACGTTATTATTGATTTAATTAACTTTTTTTGAACTAATCATGCTATTATTGTTTTCACAAAAATCAAGTACCAAATAGTGTCAAAATTGACATAATATAGTTTTTAAAACAAATATTATATTATAAAATGTTATTTTATTTATAAAAAATATTGTTCGACCAAATGACTTACATAAGGATATATATATTAAAAATTAACCACATGGGGTTATTTTTTCTTGTTATAGTATGTTTATTAAAAATATAGTGTAAGAAAACAAAAAGACATGGTAAAAGTTAAATTATTTAACATAAAGTTAAATCTAAATGATAAGGATAAAATGATAACCTAAACATTCCTAAAACCTATTGGATTAGAGGATTTCGACCCATCCCCATCTTAGATTCGAAATAAATAAATTTTGAGCTATTTAAAACCGAATATGACTTTATTATAAAATTATATTTTATGTTTTCCTATGGTTCCTCTCTCCTCCCTTATAAAAAGGGCACCCCTTCCCTCTTATCTTCACACCCTTTTGAGCCTTGAATCTCGGCCAAACCCTTCCCATTTCTCTTCTACGCTTCCCTAAAATCATTCTGGATGTTCTGGTATTATCATAAGACTAACTCTACTTCTTTAAGAGAAAGCTTAAAGGAGGTGCGTCGAAGAAGTGGTAATCTCTTCTCTCGATTCTCTCAAGTTTCTTTCTTCTTCTACTTCTTATTCTTTAGTTGTCTCATTATAAATTAACAACAACAGTATAAAATATATATTGATATGTTACTATAAATATGAACCATCCATATTTCACATTCTATCCATCATACGGAAAACAAAATCACCGCGCGTGCGTACGTACGAAATATCGTCTCCACACCGTGGTGTAATATGTTTTCGACTACCACCGTACTTGGATGGGTATAATAAGGTAAATAAATAACTATATATGATTATTGTAATTTGATAATTATTCTGAAATATTATACATACACTTAAATACAATTCCACGATCATGGGAATGATATCATCGCTCGTGCATACGTACGAACTACCATCTCCACGACGCGATGAGATTCATTCTCCATGTTAACCATTCATGAATGATTATAAAGTATATATAATGAACAATAATAAAATATATGACATAATAATTATACTGGATTATGTATATATATATAGGTATTTCATCTAATTAATTTCATTGAGGTCAATAAGGAAAAGAAAACAGCGTTCATGCATACGTATGGCCTACCATCTCCATGAACCGTGTATTTCATTTCATTGATATATCTATTTTATATATATATACTGAATATATATGATATATAAATAATGATTTACATTTTTGAAGTAAGTTAATCATTATATAAGTAATAATCATATCAATAACAACAAATCGAAACACGTTCGATAAAAAAATGATTTTACACAAAATGCTGCTTTAACTTGGAATTTATAAAATAATGTGTATTATAAAGTCATAATTGAACCACATATGATCTCATAATTATTAATATTATTCTGTAATAAGTCAATAACATTATTTAAATCATTATACAGGAGTTCCGTATACATACGAAGCATATCAGACATAAGGTTACGGATAACTATTCCAATGTCGTTTTTATCCGAGATTGTTTATTCGTAATTATTTACTGGGGTTATATTTCTGATCCATGTCCCCATTTTCTAAAAATGTTTCATTTATGTTTAAATTCTTTTTTACCCATTTGTGAATTTTACTACATGGTATTTAATGAATCTTTTTTTGTTTTCTATACGAGGTACTTTTTGACTATTCTGGTAAAAGTATGAGAAGAATGTTTTTTTAACTTATATGGAATGAACGGTTTTTTACGGTTTCATAGTGACTTTTATTAATAATGATTAATCTACAAGATTTAATTAATATTTTCAACAAAATCATTTTCTTTTAAATTTTCATGGCATTTTGTGAAAAGAAAATGATTTTGAAGAAGAAAAGATATTTTCCTCAAGAATTTATTTCAACTATTTTATCAAAACCATTTTTTCATATAAGATGGCATTATTTCATATGTGTATCTTTTAAGTATAATTTCTCTATGATTTACATGGTTTCACTTTTTTTATGATGAAATGACATCCATTTTGTTTTTTATGTATTATTTTATGATGGGATGATGTTTATGAAACCCATTTTATACTTTGGGTAATGATGAATGATTTATGTTCATGTTGTGGCACAAGTAATAATGAATTCATTATGAAATTGGTGGGACATATATCTCCATATAATTCATTAGTTAATGATTTATATATAATTTGATAAACATGGCTGGAATGGTAAGTTAATCTGGTTCAGTGATACAGGACTGGAACGAGGAGTGGACTCGATTCAGAAAGGGACTTTGTCCACTAATATGGTCTTGGCAGCAATGCCTTGCCTACAATGGAAATCATATCATGTGCCTAATGGTTTTCCAAAATTTACTGTTTTATTCCCATGCTATTTTATCATGATTGATGTTACCTTATGATATACGCCCTACGTACTTCTAAGATATATGTGTTTGCTCAATACTTTGATGTTTAGATTTTATGTTCAAGTTTTTCCATTCTAATGTTTATGGATTGTTTTATGTTCTCTATGTTTACCCTTACTGGGCATTTGAGTTCACCTTTTTTTTATGTTTTCTTTTCCCCAGGATGTAAATAAAGTTTTTAGGTCAGAAAATAAAATGGGAATATCTTTATGGGAGATGTTGAAGATCCTTCACCAATAATATATGATAATATTCCAAGTTTCCAAAGACACTAAACTATTATGGTCATGTGGTGTCTATTTTTGTTATGTAGTAATTATTCCGCAAAAGTAATGTAATGTCCGTGTACGTCACGCTTTGGATCTCTACAATTAGTATTAGAGGAAAGGTTTATTCAACTTTTGGGAACTAGGATGCGAGAACTTTAGTTAGATCCCTAGAGATATTTCTAAGGTATCTCTAGGGATGTCCCAAAGGATAAGTATAAGTATAGGATATAGTCCTAGAATTATAGAAAAGTTATTAGAAATAGACATGAGATGTTATATATTGAAGGTACTCCCCCTTTATTATGTTTTTCCCCTAGCTTGATTTTTTCCTCCCACACTATTCTTTTTGGGTTTTAGATGATGTTTGGAACCCGAAGGAACCCTGTTGATCAATGTAATAGACGATGCAATGATTTTCCTCCTGAACAATCCAAAATTATGGGAGATGGAGTGAAAAATCTTATTTCTATACTTACACAAGCTACGAATCATTATGGACTTCCAAATGAGCAGAGAAGGGAACAATATTCTATTGAGTCCTCCATGAGGAAACGTCCACCTTCTTTCAGTGGGTCTTCTGATCCACTTGTTGCTGAAAAATGGATCAGTACCATTGAAAAGATATTTTACATACTTCGATGTTTAAAACATGAAAAAGTCATTCTGGATATATACTATTTAGAAGGTGAAGTAGATCAACGGTGGACTCTAATTAAGATTATGAGGCCCCGAGATGAAATTGAATCCATGGAAAGGGATGAGTTCATGAACTTATTTTTCAATAAGTACATCCCCCATATTCTTCTAACAAAGATGGAAAAGGATTTCCTTGAGCTTAAGAAAAAGGATGATGAATCTGTTGGTATATGAAAAGAAAATTTTACAAGGATTTAAAGGTAACCATCTGGATTTATCATCCATCCTGAAAGTAATGTTGATCGATTGTTTAGTGGCTTAAAACCATGTCTTAGAAGGGCATTAGCTATAAGATAATTCTGTAGCTATGAAGAAGTTGTGCGTTGTGATATCAAGGTAGAAATGGAAGTTGGTGTTACATATCCATCTCTTGGTTTTGACAAGAAATGAAATATGGAGTCCAAGAAGAAATCTCAGAATAATGGTGAAAAGAATATGAATGTTTCTTTATGCTCAATGTGTGGAAATAAGCATGGTGGAGATTGTCTTAAAGGGATTAGAAAATGTTTTAATTGTGGAAAAGAAGGTCATTGAGTTGGTGAGTGTTGAAGTAATAGAAAAATCTTTTCTAATGATATGAATAAAGAAACAACTGTAGAGAACAAACCACCAACACTTTAATGCTTCATGTGAAAGGAAATGGGGCATTATGCTAATCAATGCCCTAATCCAAGGGTTATTGATGATCGACATGAGAAACCACTTAAGGAAAAGGACAAAGGGAATTCAAATGAAATCACTATTGGGGATGTTGAATATGACAACGATGTGGTGGAATGATTAAGTATTTATGTAATGGGATTCTAAAATAATGTTGTATATAGTATCGAGGAATATTTGAATATTTATGTATTGGTCTATTTTTGTTTTCAATAATTTTATGGTACCGGTAACCGTGGAAAGTGATTGAGATATTTTTGGAAAGAAGATTATATGCGCATAATTATGGGATAAGGAGAAAATAAAATGTTTGACAGTATTCATGAGCTCATGACTGATATAATGAAAACGTTATTTCATGGTTTGAGTATATAGAATTTTTGGATTTCGGTATGTGGAAAGAGTTAACTTTTGACAACATTCATTTTTTCACTAAGATTCAATGGGTATTCATTTTTTAAGAGAATACATGATTATGGTATTCACATGTTTAGAATGCGATCAACAAGATATATCTTTTGATATATGAGGGATAAATGATGGTATTCACGTGCTAGTTATATAACCTTTTTTGTAATCGTTCTCTTTATACAATGAGTAGTATATTGGATAATCCTAAAGATTATAATGGATTGTGTTTAACATAAGTTAGTATTGTTTAGGCTACATATTTTTTTCGATAGTATTGATAGAATGTTATAATAGTGTAGTTTAAGGAAAGGGACAACCTGCAGAATGGGCGATAACCCATCGCATTAGACAAGTATGCGGGAATCGAACCCACAACCAAAGTGCGACATGCCTTTATCTCCTACCACTAGCCTACAGGAAGTCCTTGGTTAGTAGAAACTAGTTTTATTTTTTTATTAAGGATGATAGATGAAGTATAAGTCTATTTTAGAACCATATCCGATTAATCTCACCATAGATGGACTTATGTATATAACTTTTACTAACCCTATGTTTGAGACAGATTGAATGACCTATCATTCTATCGCATGATCTGATAACACTTCATTAAAGACAAATTCAACTTCATTTCTTTAAGAGATGAATTAGAAATTGATCAAGGAACGAGAAATGTTGAGATTGTGCCAAAATCAAGTGTGTATTTCTTTTAAATCAGAAATTATTCAACTTTAGGTAAATGATCCTGAAAACCAAAAATGTTTTCCTAGTGCTCTTATATCTCATGAATCAGATGGTACCATAGATCATCAAATATTTATGGCGTTGTTATTTTTTGTTTTTTCAGAGCCATGTCATCTACCACTCTTCATTAGAAGTTGATGGTTATATTTCTCTTCCATATCCATATTTTCACCTATGTTCTCTTATGTAGAAACCCAGTGATTAGTTAATTTGGATATCCGTTAAATTTCATACTTTAGTTTTTAAAGTCATGTTTTGGTATTACTTTTTACTATGTGGGTTTCTATTAAAGAAACTTTCATGTAGTAAACCATTTATAACCCCGACGAATTTTGAGGGCGAAATTCATTTTAAGGGGGTAGAATGTAACACCCCAAGATTTTATAAAAAATATTCTTTTAATTTCATTGATCTCTTCTATTATACACTACATCAATTTTATCTTGTACTATATTCAATACCGTATTATCTTGATATATATGAAACACTATTCTTGGATCATGTTACACACAATTTCAAGTTCATTTGATAGTTGTTATTCTACGCAACATTGAGTGTATATATATATATTCAATGTATATATGAAATATGGTTGGATTCTATTATACACAACAACAAAGGAGTCTTTCACTACACACAACCCTGACTTGTCTTACATTACAAGCAATCCAACCTTCCGTGATAGTATGTGTTGTACGCAATACCGAGTTTCACTAAACAAAGATATGCTATTAAAATATTATATAAACTAGCCATTATGAATAGTAATACCCACTTTTTTGGAATTTTATAAATTTTATCTTACAAAATGGACTTAATTTTTCGATTCAGAATATCGAAATTAGCCTCAGGTGAAATTTTGGTATTTTTCTAACAACTTTCAATTTTTAATGAATTGTGAAAACACTGGGTTACTATTTAAAAACCGACTTTTTTTAAAAGAAATTAATTATTTTATTTAAATTTATTTTAGGTAAAAATTGATTCATAATACCTATATAAGTTCAATGTAATTCATTAGAGTCATTTTATTATAATTTTAGATATATAAACATTTTTATTCAACTTTTCGCCGTCTTTTTCCCACCTCTTAAGAGAATTTGGAAATTCACATAAAACTTAATTTTACCGCTTCTGTGAGTGGAATTTCTAAAATTCGAGAGGCATAATTAATATCAAGGACTTAAATGTGGTTCAATGAGATGAAAATAATTTTTGGTGAATAGCAAATTTTTACTTTTATTTACCACAGTTAAAATTAAATAGGGCAATTAAGGGTAAAAATGATATTATTATTACCCTAACACATGTCCTAATTCTATTGGATTGGTTTAATTAGACCAGAAACAACCTTAGTAATAAAATATGACCATTTAGGTCCACTTGGATTAGATTAGGACATTTATTATTAATTTATTTAAAGAAGGGTTAAAATTGTAAAAAATCATTGTTTAATAAATAAATAATTTTTAATATGGGGTTATACATAAGATAAAATTTACTATAATAATACATTATAAAGATAAAATTATTTCCTACATAATGGTATTTTATTTATATTTTTTAGACATTATATAATTTAATTTATTTATGACACAATTAGGATGCTGTAATTACCTTATTAATGAAATATTAACATAATTGATGTTATAAATACGCAAATAAATATAATTTAAACTTTTAATGAATTAAACTAATTTTTAGGTTAATATGACATGTTTTTATTGATTTAATTAACTTTTTTCGAACTAATCATGCAGTAGTGATTTTCACAAAAATCATGTACCAAATAGTGTTAAAATTGACATAAAATAGTTTTTAAAACAAATATTATATTATTAAATTTTATTTTATTCCAAAATATCTAAAGTTCGGCCAAATGACTTATATAAGGATATATATATTAAAAATTAACCACTTGGTGTTTGTTGGGATTGTTATAGTAGATTTATTAACCATATAGTGTAAGAAAACAAAAAGACACGGTAAAAGTTAAAGTATTTAACGTAGAGTTAAATCTAAATGATATGAATAAAATAGTAACCTAAACATGTATAAAACCTATTAGATGATAGTATTTCGACGCATCCCCACCTTATCATTGAAATAAATCAATTTCGAGCTATTGAAAACCAAATATGACTTTATTATAAAATAATTTTTTAAGTTTTCCTAAGGTGCCCATCTCCTCCTTTATAAAAAGGGCACACCTTCCCTCTTCTATACGCACCCTTTTTAGACTTGATGCTTGGCCAAACCCTGTCCATTTCTATTCTCCAAATACCATCTCTACGTCCTTAAGAAGATGCTTAATGGTGGTGTGTCGATGAAGAGGTAATCTCTTCTTCTGATTATCTTAAGTTTCTTTCTTCTTCTACTTATTCTTATATAGTTTTCTCATTATAAAGTAATTACATAAGTATTAATTACATACTTATATGTAATTATAAATATGAAACAACCCTATTTCCCCTTCTATACATCCTATGGAAAATGAAATCACCGCTCGTGCGTACGTACGGAATACCGTCTCCACGCCATGGTGTAATCTGTTTTCGACTACCACATTACTTGGATGGGTTTAATGGTGTAAATAAATAACTATATATGATTATTGTAAATTGATATTGATTATAAAATATTATACATACACTTCAATACAATTCCATGATCATGGTAATGATATCATCGCTCGTGCGTACGTACGGACTACCGTCTCCACGACGCGATGAGATTCATTCTCCATGTTAACCATTCCTGAACAATTATAAAGTATATATAATGAATAATAATGAAATATATGACATAATAATGATAATTTATTTATGTATATATATATATATGTATGTCCCCTACTTAATTCCATTGAAGTCAATAAGGAAAGGAAAACATCGTTCATGCGTACGTACGACATACCGTCTCCATGAACGGGGTATTTCATTTCATTCATCTATCTATTATATATATATACTGAATATATATGATATATAAATCATGATTTACAATCTTGAAGTAAGTAAATCATGATATAAGTAATAAAAATATCAATAACAACAAATTGAAACATGTATGATAAATAAAAAGATTTAACCCAAAATGCTGCTTTAACATGAAATTTATAAATGAATGGGTATTATAAAGTAATAATTGAACCATATATGATATCATAACAATGAATATGATTCTATAATAAGTAAATAACATTATTTAAATAATTATACAGTAGGTCTGGATACATACGAAGCATTTCAAACATAAGGCAAGGATAACTATCCC
Organism: Viscum album; assembly: GCA_963277665.1. NCBI lineage: Eukaryota > Viridiplantae > Streptophyta > Magnoliopsida > Santalales > Viscaceae > Viscum > Viscum album. The sequence continues at coordinate 1,641,095,163 of OY728131.1, read as the reverse complement.
AATCGCATTTTTATTCGAGATTGTTTATTCGTAATTTTTTATTGGGGTTATATATATCATCCAATCCCAATTTTTTAAAAATGTTTTCATGTATTCATAAATACCTTTTTACCCATTTGTGACTTTTACTACATGGAATTTAAGGATTATTTATTTTGTTTACCATACGAGGTACTTTTTGACTTTTCCGACAAAAGTACAAGAAGAATGTTTTTTTAACTTATACGGCATGAACGGATTTTTACGGTTTCATAGTGTCTTTTCTTAATAAAGATTATGCTGCAAGATTTCATGAATATTTTCAAAAAAAATACTTTTCTTTTAAAATTGTATGGGATTTTCTGAAAAGAAAATGATTTTGAATAAGAAATGATATTTTCCTCAAGAATTCATTTCAAGTGTTTTATCAAAACCATTTTTCCAAATAAGATGGAATTATTTCATATGTGTATATTTCTAGTATAATTTCATTATGATTTACATGGTTATACTTTTCTTATGAATAAATGATATTCATTTTGTTTCGTATGGATTATGTTATGATGGGATGATGTTTATGAAACCCATTATATACATTGGGTAATGATAAATGATTTATGTTCATGTTGTGGAAAAAGTAAGAATTATTTCATTATGAGATGGGTGGTACCTATATATCCCTCCAATGAATTGGTTAAAGATTTATATCTCATGAGATAGACATGGCTGGAATGGTATGTTAATTTAGTTCAGTGATACAGGACTGGAACGAGGAGTGAACTCGATTCAAAAAGGGACTTTGTCCACTAAGATTGACTTGGCAGCAATGTCGTGGCTAATATGGAAATCATATCATGTTCTTAATGGTTTTCCACAATTACATGTTTTATTAGCATGCTTCTTTATCATGATTTATGTTCCCTTATGATATATGCCTTAGGTACTTTCAAGATTCATGTCTTTTCTCAAGATGATGTTTAGATTTTATGTTCATGTTTTTGCATTCTAAGGTTTATGGATTGTTTTATGTTCTCTATGTTTACCCTTGATGGGAATTTGAGCTCACCCTTTTTTATGTTTTCTTTTCTCCAGGATTTAATGAATGGTTTTAGGTAAGAAAATAAAAGGGGAAGATCTTTATGGGAGATGTTGACGATCTTTCACCAAGATTAGAATATTATATTCCGAGTTTCCAAAGACACTAAACTATTATGGTCATTTTGTGTCTATTTTTGTTATGTATTAAGTATTCCACAAAATTAATGTAATGTCCACTTACGTCACGCTTTGGGTCTCTAGAGAATCCCACTTTCATTTCCTCCAAATAATATAGGGGGTCATAAAATCACACTAAAAATAGTTCACAACTATTATTATTGTTAATTAAATCTAGTTCCTTGGAATAATTATAATAAAGAGAGACCACAAAAGAGAACAAATTGCATATGATTTTGAGTTATCTACAAAGAGTCTATGTCCCTCAAACCTATTAAAAAACTATCAATTTCTCCCAAGAATCTAAGATACATTTTTGACAAAATCTTCCAAAGGCCTCATATTTATTAACATCTAGGTCAATACCATGACTAGTTCATTCTATTATTTCACATCACCCATGTTTAATCTATATAACATGAAGTATCTACTGATTATTTCAATCTCTTAAGGAATAAAAATATTATTCTAACCAACCTCTCTCTAGATCTAATGTCATACATCAAACCCAACATGAGAAAAAAATAGGAAAAGCACTCTATTAGTTTTATATTGTACTTAAATCACCAATATCAATATTTTTTTCTTATTAGAACTAGGACATATTTCGTTTTCAAGAAACCACACCAAACTATATAATAAAGATCACAATTTTTACAATCATTATTCCATCCACTATTAGCCAAGACATCTTGTTCAAATGCTCTTATTATAGAGTATCCATTTTTATTTGGTATCATTCTTCCAAATTCAACTACTTGATCAAAGGTAAAATACATTAAATATGTATTATTAATATATTAATTTATTAAGTAACATATCAAAATAAATTATTAACCCTACGTTTTATCATGTAGATATACATTGATACCTTATGTAGGGAAACAATATATATATTTATATTATATGGTTAGGTCTGGAAAATATATTTTTAGTTGGGAGATAAATCACATGAATATCATATGAATATTATATGCAAAAAATGATGTCGTAATAAACACCACCTTCCACCCCAAACCAAGAGTAAAACCACCAATCAATAACAAAGAACATGGATAAAATAACAAAAATATAATATCAAAAACCATGAATAGTGATACTGTATTCTTGGGAAAATAATTTTATACTCGTACAAGTACAAGTTAGAAAAAATATGGTTTCCATACCTTGTTATAATAATTACAATATCCACCTACCTTGTTCTAAATATGATAATAATTAATGCAATTCAATAATAATTTTTTATAACCCTCTCATTTTTTTAATAACCATAGAAAACCTAAAGATGAAAGATTAACTGAGGAGTGGATCCTCATATTCTTGACGATTTCAACTAATTGAGAGGGTTAAATAACAATAATTTTGGAGTCTATACGCTTAGTATCATTACATATAATAATATTCAATAAACAAAAAATTTATAACCAAATAATAATCATAGTAAAATGATTGATTTATAGTATAATTTATACCATTTATATAAATATCCCTAACAATAGATCAATTGTAGCTCATGGTAACTAAAAAAGCATCTAATAATGTGAAATCACCTATTATAATGATCATATAATGTACAATTATAATATAAAAAATAGTACTATGACCCAATATATATTTAATTGACAATGCCTAAAATATATCTCAAAAACAATAAAAATATTCTACCACCTACTCCAATGTAGTAGATTCCATAACCAAATTTTCACACCAAAAATTATGTATCTAAATACCATGATGAAGGTCTAGGGTTTGAGTAAAAAAAATAGTAGGCCAACATACATGTTGTCCTTAATAATTTCCAATATATATGTGTATGAATGTATGAAATGAAATAGAAGTAGAATGAATCACATGTGTAGACCTGTCAAATAATTCAATACCCATATAGCAACAATGATGATTGACTCAAAAAAAGCTATCATGTGCTAAAATGGTATGATAATCATAATATGTGTTCAAAATGAGGAGATTGAATGGATTATTATCACTCTTAATAAATTATTTTTTGAATGGAGCACTATAATCACTAACAAAAATAATATAAGATAAGTGGTCATCATAATTAAATTTTAATTATGGTTGATCAATTAATCATCAATCCATTACATATATGTAGGAAAATGGTTCACCACAATAATATATTCTATATTAAGATGTCATCACTATAATAAAAAAGAATCTCTTTATTTCATCACTAAATATTTATACATACATTGACTATGGTATAAAATCAGATGATCGACTCTCAGTAGTCATAGTCAAATTAAGTGAATAAGATAATATATTTAGTGAATGAATGATCCCTAATAATAACCAACATATGCGAGAACATACTATAATCACTCCAACAACAATCTGGGATAATTTGTTGTCAGCTATTGTTAATGGCATATCATAACCCAGAAACAAATAAAGTGAAACAATTATTACATAGATTGGAAATAGTGAAATGGTGAATAAGTAACCAATTACCATAAAGGTATGAGTAAAGGGGGGATCACCAATCCTATTATAAGGATGAATGAACATATTATCACTTATATTGAAGATGTGTCTCCCATAAAAAAGGTGTGGAAATCACCTCAACCTATAAATTATATAAATAAAAAATAACACAAAAATGTTTTTAGTTTAAGGTTTATTGTATCAACTAAATCATAGATTTAGTGAATGATATTTCTCAAAAAATATGAACATAAAAAAGGGATAATTTGTAGTCATCACTAAAAAACATAATAATTGAGAAAAAATCAAGATAATAAAAAATGAGTAAGCGATAATTTAGAATTAGTCTACCATATGTCATTATAATCACATATTCATAACCATGATGAATTATTAATTACACTATGTATTGGATCACCCGAACACAATCTGGTCTCTATATTACCCATATTCATGATAATATACACCAATATTTCGTATTTCACCCTCAAACACCCTTGGGATGATTTTGAATCCATTATAATAACCACATTCAATATACATGTTCCACAGTAACCATTAATTATCTAAAAGTCACCATAATAGGAAAATATATCACAATCATGACACTAGATAATCATCCTATCATCATGGAACACATAAGGATTCCTCATAATACAAAAAAAACTCATTTACGTTAAATGATGTACCCCATTGTTCCACTCCATAACAATTTTTCCATTTCAAATCTTTAAATGGACATTTTCAAAAATGTGATCAAGAATGTTTGTATAGAGAGTCTATCATTATGTATATAGGCCTTATAATTGGACCAAAAATAATTTAATCTACCATTGGACAATTATATTTCACTTAAAAACAATTTCTTAAGACTTCATATCATAAAAAGTTTCTAAATATAGTTCACATGCCTTTCTCTCAATAATTCTCTAATAGGGAATCATGTTTCAATATAATACATCTGTAGGTCATTTGATAAATACCTTAAAGATTGATTCCCACCTTTGGTTCCAATGTCACATTGACCAAGACACAATCATAAGAGACATTACAATTACTGGCTATGCAATAAAATCATAATACTTGTGGATACACTATGAGAATAAAAAAAATGAGACCCACCATACAAAAAAGAAAAAAACCATGTTCGATTTCTGTCTACTTACACATTCTTAAAGTTTTTCATAAAAAGAATTCCACTACTTAAAATATAAAAAATCAAGGAAATATATTATTAAATATTGAGTTACCCATCAATAAATATATAATATTTTTATGAATGATCTTTCATCATCCACCATCATGAACTAGGATCCCCTACTTCAACCGAAGGACTACATAATAAAATAAAGACAACTTAAATTCAATTTAAATATTTAAATAATAATTTCTCACTTATTCATAAAAAAAGAATGTATTATATAGTGAAATATCCCTATATAATTATTATGTAACTAGGTGTAAATATTCTTCAGCAGACATCTAGATAATTCCCATAAAAGACGCAAAATATTATCTAAAATCATCCTATAATTTTTTACAATTTAGTAAAACAAATAAAAAATATGTTATAGTATAACTAAAAATTATCTATTTTTTGGTCACATTAATTAATTTTATAATAGTTTTCCCTAACATAAACCAATTGAATCACACTCATAATGATGTTATTCCACCATAATACAGTGAAATTCCTACAAAATACCTAATCCCAAAAATATATATTATATACAGATGAAAGATAAGGAGGGGTATTTGAAGAAACATATGGAGGAACTGAAATTGTCTCATACAAAAACATCACCCCAGTCACAATGGTTCATCAAAATGAAAGGGAAAAGTATTAAAGGGAATGTGGACCACCCTAAAGTATTTCACTTATTCATATGGATATTATCCAAATGGGGGTATAATATACAAAAAATAAAATTGTTAAATTTTCCAATAAATTAACGAGAGGATTAAATATCACTATAAATCTATTTTCCATTTTTATGATTTATGCCTATAGGTACAGTGGTGAACCACCACTATCTAGCCTATCAGAATGTGGTTGTAAGTCCTCCAATGATCTTGTGGTTTCCAAAAACAACCAATAGAGGGAAAATTCTTATTTTGAAAAAGAAAATTTCACATATGGACCTATATATCTAAAATATCAACTTAAAAACAAAATTTAATAATTTAAGACGCATATGACACTGATATTTACAAATCTAAATCCAAAAAATCTTAAACATGATCACTTACAATGAAAATTTATGTTATTGTTACTTCATATTTATCTTCCCAAACTGGTGTGGGTAAACACGATATTTATTTCTCATGGATAGTGATAAGAAAATAATTTTTTAATTATTGATCTACTATGTAACAATAATCCATCATTACTTCTATTTTCAATATATAGTTATGTTTTATGAAAATTGGGAATGAGCTCATGTACACTATAAAATTATGGGATGTAATTGATCAAATAAAAAGGAACTACATTCATAGGGGGTATGTCGGTTTTTAGAATTAAAAATATATTATATGAAAAAGTTTCTATTTAAAAATTATTCACATTGGGTAATGATAATATATAGATTCATGGTAATAACCACAATGAAACATGTTTTTACTAGCTTTTATAAATGATCCTATCAATAATATTCTAGCTATAAAATACATCATGATTTTGAAAAATATTAATAAAATTTCATTAATAATTTCATTAATTATTATTTTCATGGATATACCAATGAATCATCCAAATTTTTTTATTTTCAAAATATTGGTTGCAATGTTTATATGAGACAACTATTAATTTTTTGATTTATGCAGCCACATGGGAGTTATAATCATGATTTTAATGGTGAAATAAAATATTATATAATCAATTCAAAAAGTAATGAAACATTTATATAAAAAAATAGTTTAAATGAAATTATATTTTTGGTATTATATGTAAATGGAACAATAATTATCATTTATGACACTCTAACATTACATGTTACAATGTGAAGGTTGATAAATTACTTCTCAATAAAATATACATGATAGATAAACAATTGAATTTTTAGTATGAAAAACACATATTTATAAAAGTTTATAATGATTTTTATCATTTGTAATTCCAATATTTTAACCTTAAACGTTTTGTATTTTAGGATTCCTTTGTATTATTAATGTCCATCTATGATTATAGGTACGCAACATACAAGTGGGGTTTTATGTGACATAGTTATAATATATATTATTTACACATTATTATATACTCAATATGGAAAATTTAATTTTTTTTTTATAACAGTCAAACATAAGTGTGTTTCACTAGGCGGTAACTAAGGAAAATTAAATGTTCTTGAGAATAAACAAGGATTTGATTTTGATTTTTGGAGGTAGGGATGTCATCAATGTAAATGGTTAGATTTTTTATAGTATCAAAATCAATATAGATGTTTTAAATCATAAAATTAGTTTCAATATAACCTAATTATTTGGGTTAAGATCTATTATATCCAAAATCACCTCATAACATATTTTTCTAAATTAAAAATAGTACATTCCATTATATCATTCAATTAAGGAAACCTATTTGGTTTAATATTATGTCAATAATAATATGCGGTAACCGATAATAATGGATATATTCATAATAAATTACTATAATAGTGGTATAATATCATATTATAAGGAATCATATTATAATTAAATATATAAAAATAATATTTATAAGTACAATTTTATTAATGAGAATATATAAATGCAAAAAATATAAGGACATATTTTGAATTGATCATCCCAAAAACACTATAGAACCTAAATATAATGTTTCATACCTCATGTGTATTACCTTATATTCTATATGTAATAAATTATTTGTGATGGTATAAAATGAACTTGAGTAAAGATATACATATAGATAATTTTTTTTCAAAAAAATTTGGGGGTTTTCCAAATAATAAAATATAACACATCCATATGTTTGAAAATATAAAAAATACTATTTTTTTTATTAGAATAACTATAAATTTTTTCCAATAATCCAGGAGACTCAAAAGACAATAAGGTTTAACATATAAAAATTTATATGTATCATTATGTCTGTATAAAAATATCCACCAAAAAAACAACAAACATGGTCAAATATAAATACATAAAAACATATCAAAATTTAGAAAACCTAAAAGTGGTTTGAAAAAGAACACAAACAAGAATCCATGGTATACCATCACCTATTCATCTTTATATTTTATAATATTTTGTCCATGGAAAAAATTATTTCACTTAACATTTATCTTGAAAGACTATATTTATATATATGCATTTAGTTTTTCCATAAATTCCTATAATAAGGAGTGAGTACTACAACTCAATGGGATACACTAATAACTACTTACATGAATCATATTGTAAATGTGATGTATATGTGTGTGAATTTACATTTATGTATTATATGGATCCCTTCCATAAAAAAATTATTAGAATATAATATTATAATAAATCATTGAAGATATCACTTATTTATTAACCCATATAAAGATGACCCTCATCCCTAAATTAATTATTCAATGTTCCCAGGTTTACTCAAATAAAAATAAATAATTGAAATCATGATCCTTGGATCAACAATTAATAAAATATATTATTTCCCATTAATTAATTACTATATCAAAAATTTCAAATTATTCCAAAAATTTAGCATGATCCCTAGAAACATCAAATAGTTTTAAAAAATCATTTATTTTTGGGATACCTATTGAAACTAATAAATTCATATATAATGTATGTACTCCCTCTAAAAAATTTAATCAGTTAAAAGGAATTAAATCACTCTAAAATAAAAAATAAATAAATAAATTAGAGAATGTATGGTCTAAATATAAGAAACAGAAAAGACTACAGAATGTTTTATATGTGAAATAGTGATGACAAAAATCACCATGTAGATGCTCAAAAAATCAACAAAATATAAAGAGTAATCCATAAAAAATAAATTAAAATACCAAATATATATATAAATGTCACTAAGAACACATCAGGGATCCCATAAACAAATACAAATATATAGGGGTTTATTATAAAAACTCAATAGAATATCCCTATTTAATGGGAAAATAACAACATGTTGTTTAACATGAATGTTGATTTCATGGGGGGGGTGCAGTTTCTTGTATAATCATTACGATTGGGTTCAACAATATTTTTATTAATGTAGAGTCGCAATGGATCCCATATCTATATATTATTTCAAACCTGCATTAAAAGGAAAATAAACAATTGTGATTTCACACCAAAAGAAATTAAGGAACTCAAATTGTTGGATAGTATGGGAGGTCAAGATTCTCAAACCCTTATTCCAAGAACTGTTTCATACATTAGGACTTTATTATTGATTTATTATATGTTCATTAATCTCTTCATAATTCAAATACATAAATTGTTTCCCTAACAAAATGATCATGTGTTCAATCTATCGACGTGTAAACATGGGTCATCTAATGAGTCCATATGAATGTATCTATGGTTCCCCATCCATTTCCTATTAACGAGTGGGTACATATATATAGAAGACATATATCCACGAACTCTGGATTTTACTTCCATCTAGGGAGGCAATTAATATTTTGAGGATGGAATGGAAACATTATGTGGTGTCATATGTATCATTCTTATAATTTGATTTAAAATCCATGTGGTTAGTTGAACTTATATGTCATGCTCAAACCAAAACTAGGAATCATATTTATCTTAGTTATTGAAGGAATAATAGTAATTATGGATCAATCATGCACTTGGGTTATCCCTCAAAGAGGATGCCCTTATATGGGGGTATTCATATCATTCCACAAAATGGGTCTTCGAATTTTAGGGTTCCATGGATGAGGTATATTCATGATTTGAATGATATAATCATAAAAAATCCGTAATACCACCTTATAGATGCTCACTGTGGGAAACAATGGATAAAAGTAATCTGTGTCAAAGAATGTTAATATGAGTCTTATGCATTAGGGGGAACACAATGAATTTTTGATATGGATCTCGATCCTTATGAAGGAATCCTACATATCCTTATTATGGATGGAATCATACTTCCCATAGTTTACATTCCTTCCCAATCCATTAGTGGATAAAGAGGATTGATAAGCCCATGAGAGAGACTGGGTCCTAATGATTTGAATTTTAGATACATGGTGGTAATTATAAAGAAGTATATGATTATTTGAGCTAGATACTTAGGAAAGTGTCTTACATAACATAGTTATGTATGTAATTAGATTTATCATAGTTCAATTGGGGGTATACCCAAATATATACATTGTACAAGGTTATCATTACAATAGATGTCTGCCTATCATATCTGAAATGTATTACTGAAATGTCCTAATTATCTGTCTAACATGTATCGATCATATTAACATCCAGTCTGAGGATATTTAGACATGTCCTAGTTTTTTGGAGTACATGATCCATGAAAATTTCATAATCAATTTGACTTTTCAAATGAAATCACATGATATGGATGGAATTTTTGGCGGGTCTTGCATGACCCAAATATCACTTTTAGAGGGTGTTACATGATCTAGATGACTTATCTCTATGAAATAATAATATGTAGAAATCATTTCTAAATTATTTCAAGATTCATTGATGGGAATTAATGGGGGAAATCATGAGATCTGGCTAACTTTTCTAGAATGAATTTTGATACATGGATCAAAATCCATAGTGTTGTTGCATAACATGGCTTACTAGTCTAAAGGATATCAAAATATTGGGATGTAAGTCTTGAAGGACTTTAAAAGACATGGGTGGTATTACCATATGGTATCACATAACTTTCTTGATATGTTTAAAGGAAATATTATTATCAAAATGGCATGTCAAGAGAGTTTCACATGACCAATAAACATGTCCCAATGTTGTTTTATTACTACTGTAGGTCATGCGAAGTGCATGAGGGTCATGATATCTCACTTTTCATAAGTATCTCATATTTTCCAAGAATTATTCCTTCCTTATATGCTTCTTTTCCTCAATTTTTGTTTTTCTTCTAAATATTTTTTTGTTTCATGTTATCCAATCAATATGCAGGACCTCATTATAATAATTTGACTAGTTAACCATTATTCATTTGTGTGATCCATAGAGTGATCACATGAAGAAAAAACTCATGATTCATGATACTGGATGTTTTTCTACTTATTTTCCTTAATGGAAGAACTTTATGATCAAATGAAAAGATTCTATGAGATGTCCACACCTATGCTCTTGTATAGAAGTCACCCATGGCCTCTCATCCATTGTGGTTGGGTTTTAATTTTGAGGGGGGAATTTATGATCCTAATCACCAAGATTATATGCCTCCTTACATGATGTGTATATATAAAATTTGATCTATAGTCTGTGGAGGGATTTTGGTATCATGGGCATTACATAATCCTTCTGTGGGATATCAATGGCGCCACCTTATGACAAAAACTATAAGAATGTTATATCATTTTTAAGTTTCTTGGACCCTCACTAGCTAAATGGGTATTTCCTAATAAATTTTTCACCTAAAATAGATTTAAAGAGTTTAGGATGAAGTGTCTAAGAGTCTATATGAGAATTGAAATCCCGTGGAAAGGATTTAATGTGACAGAGGTTGACTTGTACATGGCCATTCATGAGATTAATGGGGGTTGTTCAGTGGGACTCCACTAGACCAGGTTGTCATATCCAAGGTCCCTCGTGAGATTTTACTGGAAATTAGAGGGGGTATTTGTGTGATCAATGGTGATCTAGGCTGTATAACCCAATTTTTATGATTTTCATCATACCTTCTCCTCACATGAATATTTTTTTTTCATTTTAATTGGTTCTTTATTCTATAAGGGGAAGATACCTCATGAAGCCATTTGTATGTTGTTGAGGAAAATCAGTCTCCATGTTTTTGGAGCATCATATGACCTATGATAGATCTCATGATGACATGTGATCATTACCAAATATAACCAATCAACATGTATCTATTGATGGAGGGGAATCATATACTTGAATAAACACATATAAATTCCTTCAAATGATAAAGGTGAAATTCAAAAATATTTTTGTGTGACAAGGTTGACATGACACCAGAGGATTCACGAGGTCTTCCATATACCGTGATCATTTCACATGAGGCTTAAGGTATTCTATAACTTTATATTATATTGGGGATTTTGATGCCTATTTGGTGTCTTTATGTTGAAAAATTCTCATGATTCTAATGATATATTTTAGTACCCTCAACATGATCATCGCTACTTGCAAAAATTACATAGAATGAATAAGAAGGCTTGTTAAATGGGATTTTCATGATAAATAATAGATCATGATCTATGCATGATCAATTATTATTATCTTCTAAGGGTTATTCTATTTTTTGTCCCTTAATAAGTTATATGTCTTTTGTTAATTATCTTCCTTCTCTTCCTTTTTTTTGTGGGGAAAATTATAACGCTAATTTGGGTATTTTTCCCTTCTTAAATGATCATGTAGTGTGATTCAATAATTTACACCTCCAGGAGTGACATAAAATGGGTCATGGGATCAGTTATAAGGAATGTAATTCCCACCTATGTCATTGGGGCCACCACCCATATGTGTCTTGGAAATGTTTGGTCTTCCAGGTGACCATTTGTATTCCATGGTGTTCCCTATAAATATGAGGTTAATGAGTGGCTCATTCCACAAGTAACTTCAATTTTTCAAATATATTTATATATCCATCATCATGTGATCCTATTATGAGAACTCCTCACAATATATTCTTTTTCATACCCTTCCACAACAATTGATTGGAAAAGCTGTTTTACAAGATCGATTAATTAGAAATATTTAATGAAACCCTATCTCCTGCACATTAAACTTGCCTGACATGTCCTAAAACTTTATTACAAAATTATTAATAAATTATTATTAGTTTATCTTGACATTCCTTAAATATTTGGTGATATTTTGGTCTTATAGGTTTTTCCTGACCTGCTAGTTCATTTTCATGATCACTTTACCAAAATGTGGTTCACATGACCATGTTTGTGTCACATGATCGCATGTCTTGTGATGGATTACATGGTGGAGAGATACCATGTGGGTCTTGTGGTCCAGATGATATTCATGGGTCATAAAGTTCAAGATACTTATCCCACGTCACTCTCTATTAAATCCCTTAATAGTTCATGCAATTCAAATTATTATTCCAAAGTACTAAATCTATTTTATTGGTTTTCTTGCTCAATTTACATTTGTTCATTATTTCATATAAGTGGGTTATAGTTTTAATTCATCCTATACTAATAATAGATCATGTTTCGTGATTTGTAGGAATTATAATGGTGATCCTTGTTATCATGGGTGTTCTGATAATGAGTTTTTGAAAAGGATTATCCCTTCTGAAATTTAGAATTTCCCCATGCCACATCGGGTTTTCCTATAATAATTCGATCTACTAGACTACGATTTTATTCCACTGACCTTCTACAATCTTCCATCATGTTTTTTATAATCAGCCTATGATTATGGTCATGTGTCAATTTCTAATGATATTCAACAGATCATGGTATAATGAGAGAGGATTCCAATATGCTGGAAAACATCACACATAGTCCATGTAGTTATCAGTATTTCACCAATCCATTCATCAATGTTTTTAAATAATATTTTTTCTCTTTCATGAATGATCGAAGAAGAAGATAGAGCTTGGAATGGAACCTCTGGAATGGTGGAACATTTTTATAAGAATGGGCATGGCCATTTTGGTTTAGAAAACTGCTCTAAATTTCATAATCGGTTACATTATATCTTCCATTATAAGGTCCTATGGATACCAATTCATAATCTATCATAATTTGAATCTCCATAAACAATTTATTAGTTGTTGGTTCTCTGTCAATAATTCATTCCATCATTCCCCTGGATAAATTGGAATCATAAAATGGTATATCATTCAATCGGGAGGGTAATCCCCATAGAGGATATGTATAGTTACTTCCTACTATGACTACCTGGGATAAACCGACAAAATCTACAGTCCTGAATGGATAAATTCTAAACATTGTGATTTATAATCTAAGGAATTGAATATTCACTCACTCACTCATATTCTTCAATTACAAGATCAATATCATTCTCTGTCATTGTGGTTTTCAATCAACATATATACACGCTCAATGGATCCCTTTTTGATAGGTCCATAACACCAGTTGCTCATATTAGAAAATCAAGGAAGATGGATAATATTTCACAGAGGGATACTCAGTGAGACCAGAGATATCCTTAAGCCATAGGTTGGCGGTTTTCATGGACATGTTCTTAAATTAGTGGCTTTTCAATATTGGGGACACATGCTTGGGAATTAGAGTTGGAACACTTGTGATAGAAGATCGATTAAAAGATAGGAAGAATATTAATCTAGATACATTGAATCTTTCATTCCATTACCAGTACAAATGATATTTTCTACAAGGTAGTGCCCCTATAGGATTGGTTTCCCTTTACAGTTCTTATTTGGATGGATAAGGGACCATTTCCACTACTAATAATAACAGAACACTACCATGATCCCTAGTTTCTTGTTCTTCTATAGGCAATTGTAAATTTTTTTGGTTGGGTCATTGTAGTTAGGCCATAATGTGATCACTAACCAATGGATCCAATATGATTGCTTCAAATTAATTCATTATTTAATTCCAACTGTAAAACCTTTAGTTTTTATAAATTAATTATTTGTAAATAAATAAATATTTCCTTGATTTCTTGTATTGTAGAACACAGCATGCTATACTAGATTTATACACAAATCCTTATATTTATTGAACTATAGGAAACACTTGGATTAGTTTTTGGTACATGAAACACTATGTTTGTCTTTATTACACAAAATGATGAGTTCCTTCGATATCTTATGATACACCAAAGGTTGAGTTTTACCAAAGTATAATATACTATTATATTGTAATCAAAATAATATTTTAGTTTCCACCTAGGTTTTAGAATGGACGTTACAAATAAGATTAACTAAATTTCGAAAATATGATTTTCAAAATTTATATAAAATGAATCTGTTTGTTATAAATTAGTTAGAAATGTATGTATGATCTATTTGAAAATAAATAAATTATTTCTTATGTAGAAACACCATTTTATCTCTATAAATTAATCCAAAAACATTGGATTATTTTATTAAAAATATATATATAATATATACTCAATGATAGTTTTTGACACTCATCCAATAATTTTTCTAGGAATAAGATATGAATAAATCATATTTTATTTATAAATGATGTATTTTTCTAAATGATTATTTTACCACATTTTAATATCATGCATTTAAAAATTATCTTTGAAACAATAATAAAATATAATTTAAAAAAAGTAACTATATATTAAAATCATATTATAAAAATTAAATTTGGGTTATTATTAGGATATTTTTCTAAGAAGTTTCATTTTTTGTTGAGTAGTGAATGAAACTAAATATTAATTCAAATCTATTTTTTCATATATTTTTTAATACAATTAAAATATATTTTAAATTATTTTAATGTATATTTAGATCAATTATAAATATTTTAATTTAATATAGGTCATTTATTTAATTTTACCTTGAAATTGAATATAAATTTTTTTCAATCTTTGGAACAATTTACATATAAAAGTCGTTTTTATATCCCATATGAATGATTAATTTTAAATTAATTTTTTCAAATTATATATTTATAATTAGAAAAAATGGATTACATATTTTTAATCATAATATTTTCTAATTTCTACTAAGGAATTTTTTTTTTAAATAAAAAATTGAAATAATTTTAAAATAATTTGGGATATTAAGATAAAAAATAGTTTCTATAGTGGGTAATAATTAACTTATGGGTCCAAATAACCTAGACACATGTACTAAATCCAATGGGAGGAAATATTCAGACTACTGTTTCAATTTTTTTTCAGATTTTGAATGTTATTGGTGGCACATTATGTAAGGTATACCTCTCAATATTGTTTACCATTATGTATTTCCTTGAATTCCACTGCTCCACCACTATAAAAGGGAACTCATCCCTTTGTTTTTCACACCCCTCATGAGATTTTTCTCATCAAAATCCTAAAAAATCTCCTTCCAAATTCCATTACATAGCCATATAGGAATCACTTTGGTCAAAAATCAATCAAAGGAAGTCGTTTACTGAAAACCAAAATGAGTTTCCCAAAGAAGAGGAGGTTTGAATGTGTACAATGAAATTCCACAATTAATGTAATTTAATTTAATCTCACATTTTATTTTCATGAGATACATTCCATATTCACCAATTTATTATTTTTTTGGTTTATATACAACCCTATTACCTGATATAACATTAATTTCCTTTTTTTAAATTTATTTAATGCTTCAATTAATGTTTTTCATTCATAGGGATCATGATTGAAAAGTTACTCATGCAGTAAGGGTTTTATCATCTCACCTGAATGTATGATATATATTCTACACTCATCCCATATTCTTATATTGATGTTTATATAATATTTTATGACATTAAAAATCATAAATTTCATTTATTTCATTATATTACAAGGATTAATTGTGATTATTATTTCGTGAAGATCACGATTGAAATGTTAGTCATGTAGTATGGGGATTTCTAGTCCCACATTTATTTATACAAGACTTATTCCATACTCACCACTTGTTCAAAATTTATAAAACATATAAATCCCATGAATGTATTATATGATTCATGTCATTATATTTATGGGTATTTACATATCTATTTGATGATCTATCATTAATGTATTTTACTTTTAAAATAGTAAACAAGTAAGTATATTAATTTTTTCTCAATTTTCCTTTATTAAGAAAAATTTCATGGTATGAACCTATATTATTTTATGAGGTCTATATAATGCCAATTGATTTGTTATGTCATGAATATTATTGTTTTCAATATTTTTTAAGCTTCATGTAATATTATTATTTCATGGGGATTATGATTCAACGATTCTATAGTGGTATGAGTTTATTGATAAAATATAATCATTTATCAATATTAGTTATGATTATTCTTCAATTAATTAAATTATATTATCCTTATCCACTGGTAATTCATGATATAATCATTTAATGGTTCCATTTTTCCATTATTTCAAATTTAATATAATAAAGAAATTTTATTTCGAAAAAACCAATCTTATTTCCAACTTTGGTTATGATGTTTTATAATTAAAAATCCTTGACATCTCAAAATGTTTCCAAACCACATTTTAAACTATATTTTAAAAATATTTTCATGAAAATGGATTGTGTAAAATTTCTATCTTTTAAAATGTGTTTTTAATGATTTTCAATGAATATTTCTAATGATTCAGGGTTATTTTCAAAGTTAGATGTTTTCAAAATGTTTAATTATTTAATAATAGTTTTACTACATAGAAATGATATTTTCCTAAGTAAATATGTAAATTTATTTTAAATATTAATTCATATGTTTTCAATATGTATTTTAGTGAAAATTATTCAAAAAATGCTTCACGTAATAAAAAAATGATATTCAATGAATGGTTATTTTTTTAAGAAAAAATACATATGATATTTTCTATATCTAAATAAGATGGAATCCTTGATATAGTTTATGATTTACAGGGGATATGATCCCTGAAAATAATTCATGCTCTTTCATTGAATGGTGTATATTTAATATGAAATGTTTTTTATGAAACCCGATTCTTTTCATGGGTATTCTATGAAAAAATGATTATAAAACCACTCTTTTTTCCATATGTTATAATATGAAGAAATTTTTATGGTATCATTTTCATTTCATGGGTTTTGATATGATGTTTATGAAACCCTTATCTTTTCATGGGTCGTGATATGATGTGTGTTTTATTATATTGTGGAACATGCATGTATGATTTCGTTTTCTAATGGGTTCTACCTATATCTTTTTCTAATTCATTGGTTAGGGAAAAAACTTCAATGAGATCAAAGGGTAAAAGGGAGGTCATCCCATTTTTATAATAGGAGGGTAAATGAGAGGGAATCCCAGGCCTGTAACAAGAGGGTAAGTATGAGAACATCCCAATCCTATATGAAATGAGTACACGGGAGGGAATTCTGATACTATAACAAAAGGGTACAAGGGAGATCATCCCAATCCTAGAACATGAGGGTTCATGAGATGGAATCTTGATCCCTTAACAAGTGGGCACATGAGATAGCATCCTAAGCCTAAAAACATTTGTTATAGGGGACGTAATCCTAATATAGAAGAATATACATATGATATTATCCCAATAATAACATGTTTTGAGGGTATAGTTATGTACCATTAACACAGGATTGTATATTCTTATATGTATTCCACAATTCCATGGTCTATTACTATGCTAATACTTCATGTCATATGATAATGATTCCCTTATGATTCACGTATTATGAACTGCCAATATTTAGCCTTTGACACTTTATTATGATCGTTAATATATTGGGTATGATGCTATAATGTTTTCATACCCTTTTTCAAAGATTTTTCTTCAATATCTCATTATTTTATCCTTACTTTGAATATGAGCTCCCCACTTTATTATCTTCCATTTCCCTAGGTTATGAATAAAGGTTTTAATTAGGAGTATTAAACAATAATATGTTTATAGGATATGTTTAATATCATTCCCCAAGTTAAAGGATTGTGTTTCAATGATTCCAAAGGCACTAAATAGTTATGGTTGTCATGAATATATTTTTTAATGTGCTGAATATTGATCTAAAATTATGTTATATACATGTATGTTATGATTTGGTCACTATTCTTGGTATCAAAGGAATGGTTTAGTCAGCGCTATGAAACTAGGATGAGAATACATCAATGATATCCCTAGAGATATTTATAAGGATATGCATAGGTATTTATCTAAGTATTAACCAAATGATTCTTTTATTTGAAGAAAATTTTCATGATTTAGACATTGTTTATGTATTTTTTCCATCATAATGTGATTTTCTATATTGATAAGTGTTTATCACACTATGATTTATTATCTTAGTCAACAGCAGGAACAACAAGCAAGTAGGTTAACACTGAATTTATTAGATGTGGATTGTATGCTCATTCCAAAAATTTATGTCTTATGTGGTAATATAATGTAGAGTATCAATAAGTTTTCATGAGAATTAGTTATACTATAGATGATAAACATACCACAAATTAAATGTGAATGATATGGGATTTTCTAAAACTATTTTTTACATTAAGCATATGATGCAAGATTAAATTGTGGTTGATTAACATTATGAAACGATTCATATGAAATATACTACAAAAGGGGTTATATTGGATAATATAATGAATCCTTAGTAATAAATTAAGTAAAATTTTGGACTATTTTATTGTATATGTATTGGAATTTTGATAATTTTGTTTTATGAATCATAAAGTATATCTTTTACATTAAGTATTTGAAAAAAAATATTGAATGGTGCTGATAAACAATATATATGATTTAATGTAAAGGTGATATTTTTTATGGGGATCTAACCCATAATATGATCCTGATGTTGAGATAATGATGTTTGAATAAATATATGTGGGATATGAATAAGTAAACTAGACAATATAGATTAACTTGTAACTAATTGTTGATTTGTTGAAAAAGTGGTCTATGTTATGATGGATGGAATTTAAAAGAATTTATGTAATTAATTTATATATCAAATAATATTTGTAGTTATATATAGTGTATGTTTTCAATAATTATTTAATGTTATTTAGGTTATTACAATATTTCAAGAGAAAACATGATAAAGTTATTCACATGTTTTTTTATGTAAAACGAATAACAACATTATAATAAATTGGTGATCAATGTTAATATGGTCTTGATAATTTTAGTGACATCCTTTCTAATGTTTTGTATTTTCCTCATTTAAAAGTGTGACAATGTTATCAAATTATGGAATATTTTAAGATATATATTTGATGAGGTATTAGATATTAAAGAACTATATCACGAGATGAGTATTTATGAATATTCTATAACCTATGATAACCATTTTTCATTGATATTATCTATAGATGGATATAATTTATTATAATTTTATTTATGGATATCATGATATTATAGTGCTTCAAGAAAGAAACATTTACCTTCATATCCTTGAGTAAGAGATTGATTGGAAATCAAGAAAGTTATAATGAAAGAGTGAGATTTATCATATGAAATGGAGTGAAAACAGGTAAGTATATTTCTTAATTAGTTTATAATATAAATCATTTAATCATCTCTAGGGGAAGGATATGGAAAATTATTGATCCTAATATCATCGTTTCTATTAATCTAATGGT
Source organism: Viscum album (assembly GCA_963277665.1). Lineage (NCBI taxonomy): Eukaryota > Viridiplantae > Streptophyta > Magnoliopsida > Santalales > Viscaceae > Viscum > Viscum album. The sequence goes on along the minus strand of OY728131.1, from coordinate 1,641,075,172 downwards.
CTTAAAAAAATTACTTATTTATAGTTTTGAAGAACTTAATGTTCCATTGATCATTCAATTGTTTATGACTAGTGATATTTATCACTCTCTATAATTATTCATTCTTATATTAAATTTATAATCATCCCTTCCCACTTATTTTCTTTTATGTATAGTATTGGAATTAAAATTTATGATAAAATTACCCATAACCAATATGGTTTTATCCCTAGAAGATGCATTCATCATTTTATTTTTACAGCCTCTGAAAGTTTCAACATCATGAAGAGATTTGTAATGGAAGGATTCTTTACTCTGATGATCAACATATCTAAGGAATTTGATACTTTTAGTTAGAGCATTCTAAACAATATCCTCAAGAGATATGGATTTTTTGCTAATATCATCAGCCTTATTAGATACATTATTTCATCTAAAAGTCTGTCAATTTTAATTAATGGGACACCAAGTGGTTACTTTCAATGCACCAGAGGTGTGAGTCATGGTTACCCACTCTAAGAGATCCTCTTCTCCCACTATGAGCATAACCTTAGAAGGTTTATTAATCTTCTTTCATAGAAGGGTTTACTTGAAAAATTGTAGCTGGGAAGAATGGGATTCTTCTATTGAACTTGTTATATGTTGATGACATCCTTTTTTAGACAATCCTATAATGGAAATTTTCTTACCAAATAGTTTCTTTTAAGACATTGTGAAACTGTTGCTGGAAAAACCACTAGCTGGGGAAAATATTTTATAGTGTTTTGGGATGGTCTACGTATGGATATGCAGAACATGATCACCAGTAATATTGGATTGATAATGGGATGTTCAAATTTTAATTATCTTTGTGTAACACTATTCTGGGGTAAAGTGAAAAGCCAATTCCTTAGAGGAATTAGTGCTGGAATCATCAATCAATTAGAATGATGAAAAGGGAAGGCCATTTCTGAAGCTGGGAGGAAATGTATTATTAATTATATCATCACTTATAAATATGTTTATACCTTATCCATCTATAGATTTCCCTTTACCCTCTTCAAAGAGATATAATTCATGAAAATGAATTTTATATGGACTGGATTTCTGAATTAATGGAAACATATAATAGTGGAATGGATGATATGTATAAATACCATTTATCTAGGAGATCATGGTATCAAGGATCTTAAAATCTTTAGTGATGCCTTAATTAGTAAATTCACATGGACTCTCCATACTTCAAATGACCTATCACGTGAATTCATATTATACAGGTTCGTTGGAAGGTTGATGGATGGATATTCATATTACCTTGATTCTTCTATATGGACCTCAATAAGTAATTCCATCAAGGATGTAATACAGAATACTAAATGGATGGTCAGTAGAGACACTGATCTCAACTACTAGAGAACATGATGGCAAGATCAGCCTCTTCAGGATATACTAGTCATTGGTAATTATAGAATTCAAATGAATATTTGTTGGTTAATCACACATCATTGATACCTTGATGATGTCCCCATGAAGTTTTTGGGGTATATTCAACAATATAATTTCATAGACACTGATGATTTTCTTTGAAGCGAAATTTTAATAGGATTTTCAGTATAAAAATAAATTATAGACTAAATTGTGGCAGTACAACCATAACTCTATCCTAGTTTCGAGGTTTAATGTAGAGTTTATCCAACCATTGTGGTACACTATTTTCTGGAGTGTTTGTAAAGACAAAAATACCAACCCCTGATCATGTGAGGAAATTTGGACAATTTATTGGCCCATCATTCAATATTTGTCTACAAGATAAGCAATATATCCATCACATGTTAATTTATTGTGTGTTTTTAATCCAGATTTGGAGTTATGATGCTTACATATTTGTACTTGAGCTTATTGATGGTTGTTAGTTTGAACAAATCCTAAAATATCTCAGTGAAACTGGACTGAGTGAGAAGATACAGAACATACTGCTTACATCATTGGCCTCACCCGTCTCCTCAATCTAGAAGTCTTGCAATTAAGAGGTTGTTTTAGGATTATAAACCATATATTCATGATTTAATGTTCACTGTTTATAGGGATATACAATCTGATTCTCAATTATAGATAGGTCATATGCACAATTTCTTCCAGGACTTCATAATTAATAGAATCCTTGGTGTCACGGGTAGACCAAAAAAACCATTAGTTCATAAATTAGTGAGCAGTATTCTACTTATTTTTCTATGGATCACATTCATTGTTGATGGTATGCCCTTAGAAACTATAGGGACCCCACGATGCAGGAGTATTTTTTAAAAAGGTCCTTTCATTCTTAAGGGATTATTTCACCACAACATTGGTATTGGAATGACATAGGAAGAAAGAACCTTGGGTAATGATCAATGACATCATGAATGGTGTCTAGAAATAGTGGACTAATATGTCGATTGAATTAGACTATGAAAATGATGTCGTATCCCATAAAAAATCAAGAGCGACCCATAGGGACACCTACCCCCAATGTATTGAATGAATACATAATGTCAACTATCTCAACCATATTGTTTCTCATTCCTAGTGGAAGATGCTTTATCAAAGTTGGTGTTTGTTTAGGTAATCACGATATGAAATTTTAGAGCTCATGATTTCTAAAATGAATTGGTAAATGATGATATGTGAGTTGTGATTCACTCACTTCTTTGTAAACTCCCTTATAATTACTGGATTTTTTTTAATTTTAGTTATCATTTTCATAGGATTGTCTTTTGTCAGGATTATGGATATTCTTGGTAATGGATGGAGTATATTGATAATTTTTATCTTAGGATACAATATATATCTATGAATGAAAATATGATGGTAGATAAAATAACCCATAAATATTGCGAGGATGTCATTTTAGTAACAAATTATGAGTGTGAAATCCATGAAATATTTTCAGTCATGTAGTAATATACTTCAATTTATCATTATGATAGAGTGTTATTTATATTTTTTTGTTCCAACAAACATAGGGAATCGGTCGGGAAAATCTCATTTTTAGAATTTGGAAGTAGTTTATATTTGAATTTTACAAAGGGAAGGGAGACCCTACGGTGATTTTAGGAATGGTTATTTTAGACATTTCCATTTCATAGTCATTTTTTGTTCCTTCCCCAATGTGGGAGGAAGTGATGAAAAAATAATTTCATTTAAATATGTTTGTTCATTCCAACTATAAAAAAATGTATATAGACATTAAATGACAATTTAGGAGGCTATGTATGATTGATGTGGTTTCTATACACATTTCAAAGAACCTATCCAATCATTAGGTAAATATAAATCATATATTTTCAAAGTGAATGTTATAACCAATTCCTATTCTCTGCCGAATATTTGTATAAATTTCTAGGATTTTCGACTTGGATTTTCATAATACTTTGTGGAGACACAAAACCATTTTATTGGTTATGGATGAACATTCTAAATTATAAAATGTTACTTGAATTAGGTAGATTAATTTAGTTGAGTAATTTATAATTTTTTATGTATATGATGTGGTCAAAAATCAAACAACCCTAACATCAATCATTTTGGAGAGGGATTTCATACCCACTTTTATATTTTGAAAATAACTACATCCATGATTGAGTAAGGTGTTTACATTAAAAAATAACTACCCTTATCAGATAAATATGTTGTTAAAACTGTTATATAATTATATTAGAGGAGATTATTTATAAGACCCCTATATTTTATGAAATATTGATATAAAATAAATTTAATATCTTTGATATATAATTATATATAAAACAATGGTTTTAAAGAAAAATAACATACTATTAAAATATAATTATTTATATGATAGTTATCAATTATCAAGTCTAATGGTGGGAATGAGTAAGATAACTAAATTATAAAAATATAAAATTAATTATTTGGTTACCAATCAATAATAATTAAAAAAACATTAGAAATTAAAAACAAATTTTATTCTATAAATCAATTTTTACTTACATAAACACATTTTATGCCAAAAAATTAAATAATTTTTTTGGTGAATTATTTTCATGAAATTAATAAACAATATTATTAATATTTTTTAGTATTTACCTAATTTTTTATAGGTATGAGATAAGTATATATCAAAATTTACAATTAAAAATTGTATTGTTCAAAAAATATGTTTTGTTACGCTTTGTGAACTTATTTAAATATTAAAATTTTCTAATTTTAAATAGTTTTATTGATAAATAAAATATTTTTATTTAAATAATACCATTAAATTTACAATTTTTTTAATTTTTATTTTTTTTGGAATGTTAAAATTTTCAACGAATAATAATGAATATTTCTTTTTATAATGAATTACCCATTCATATAAAGCATTTAAAAACATCCAAATTGATTTAAGTCGGTTTAAAAAGTAAAATTAGTAAAATTATATAATTATTAAACTACTTTATTTTATTTTAGGTAATTCCATTTTGAAAATTTATGTTAATACAATATAAAATATTGAAAATATTCTATTTAGAATACAACATTTCATCTCATATGCGATATTAATATTAAATTTAATACTTTCCCTTCTATGGTTTTATTTTGATAAAATATTTTACAAGATTTTATTAAGAATAATTTATATTACATAATAAAAACAATTAATTTTTTCGTAAATTAAAAAATAATTATTATTAATTCCCGTGATTAATGTTAAAATTAGGTTTTTCTTATTAAACATGCTTGTATTAAACATATTTTTCTGCATATATAGGATTTTAGTGTACTAAATCATATTTAATAATTTGAATTGTTTGGAACATATTATGTAATTTTTATATTTTTTATGTAATTTTTAATGGAAAAATTATCTAGGTAAATACAAATATAGTAGTTTCCATATTGGAAACCAATATGTTAAAATTAATATATTAAAGGATAATAAATAACTGAGTTAAAACCAATTATTTTTTATTTGGTAGGTTTGGAATGATAATATAATCTCTATAATAAATTATTTAACTATTTTTAGTGACATTGTGTGAGTCTTACATCTCATTATTGTATAGTTTTGGGTATTTACAAAAATTACACTCCTCCTCAGTTATAAAAGGGAACTTCCCCACAACCTCAATTACTCGCACCTCCAAAAATATTTACTTGATAAAAACATAAAAAATACCAAAAAAACAACATTATTTATTTTATATATCTTAATTGCACTAAAAAGGAATAATACTAGGGTCATTAATAAGTGATCTAAAGTTGGTTGTTCTAGGAGAATGTAATTGTCTTCAATAAGATATTTGATTTTTATTTCATCTCTTACAACCCTAATTCATGTCCTAAAAATTCCAATATGATAAAAACTATATATTAAATATTAGTATCTGATATTATGTTTTTTTATTATCCTATATCCATCTAATCTTTAATCAAATGATAAACTAAACATTCGTTTGTCCAAACGACAGACTACCACCTCGTGAACTAATGCTATTAATTTTCCATCACCACATCACACGATAGAATATATTGATAGATTAAATGTATTTAAATGATATTTCTGAAATAATTATCCATATATAATATTATTATCTCATATAACTTATTACTCATTGCTTCAGGGTAATACGATAATATTTCCCACATGTATGATGGACGAATGATTTAGGAAGCGATGTGTTTCATTTTTCACATACTCTTTAAATGTAACGTAATAAGGATAAATTTGATGAATATATATATTTATATATATTAATATTATTAAATAATAATTAATCTATAATGGGGATATATTATTTACCTTTATTTCATTACATCCATTAGGAAAATGGAAACAACGGTCACACATATGTAAAACCTACAATATCCATGAACAGTGTGTTTCATTTTCTATCTCTATCTTTATCGATTAATATAAATAAACATATAATTATTTTTAGGATATTTATCTAATGGATAACCTAATAGATATTATTTAAACATTATCAATGTAAAAGGACAAAAAAATGAAATCAAAACATACATGACAAACAGAGAAGTTAATACCCAAAACACGATTTTAACAACGAATTTTTTAAAAAATCGGTAATAAAAGGTGATAAGAAAATAATAAATGGTATTATTTATATATTTATTTTTTAGTAATATATTTATAATAATCATATATTAAATATATAACAGTTTTAAATGTGCAATAACAACTTCAGAAAATAAGGTAAGGGAATTTCATCTCAAATTGTCTTTTTTGGGACTTATGTTATTTTATGAAACTATATTATTTCATAAAGTTTATATATAAACCATATTAAATGTTATAAAATGAATTTATTTTTTATAGTTATACTTAATGTTTAATTTCAGGTTATTCTTTCATGGGGAATATGATTTAGATATACCAAAGTGGTAAATGTTTTATGTTACAATATCATTGTTTATAAGGATTATATATTATTAATAATATTTTGATGAAATATTGGGATATAATTAACAATATATTCATTAATTTTACTCTAATATGTTTATTTCATGAAAATATACGTTTCAAATTCATTTTACTATCATTATGTACTCAATTTCCTAAAATAATATTTTTATGTAAATACTAAATTTACTTCTCTCTTTGATAGAAAATCCATTTTCTACCATGTAAATCTTCTCTAAAAAAGTTTGAAATAATATTTCGACTACAATTAATGTTTATTTAAAATTTATTTATTACCAATGTTTAATTTTGTGAAATTTTTTCAAACAATCCATCTTGTTATTTTCCAAACAAATCCCTTCTAGATTTTTATAAAAAAATTGAATATAAAATTTGATTTTAAAATTATTGGTATAAAATATATTTTCCATTGAAATGAAACATTAATTATTACATGAATTCATTATAATATTACATATATATATTTTACATATATATTTTCTTTTATATTTTGGATAATTACATATTTTAAATATGTGATTTTAAAATGAAAATTATAATTTCCTCAATTAATGTTACAAGTTATCTATCAAAGTAATTCTATGTATAAAATGAAATAATAAAATGTTAGTTAATATTTATTGAGGAGAAGATCCCATGATACCCTATTTATACTTTCTCTGAATGGTTTTATTTATGATGAAAATATTTTTATGAAACTTTTTTTCCATGGGTTATTCTATATTGAAATGATGAGACGTTTATTAATAGAATTAATTTTCAATAGGATATGATATGATTAAATTTTTTTAAAATAAATTTACTTTCATGAGATCTGATATAATGAATTATTAGGATCTTGTTAAACATAAATATGTATGGTCTTTATTATATGATGGGTGGGGTCAATTTCTCCCTCTAATGAATTGGGTAATGATGGAAAACTAAATCATTTCATTATGGTTCTATGTGGACAATATCTCTTCTCCATAATAGTAGAAATGGTAAAACATCAATATCAATAAGGTTATTTGATGTAATACTTTAATGTCTATAAATTTATATGTGTGTGTTCCCTTATGTATGGAGGATTATGTGAGAACACTATTTCTTTTTTATAAGGATATTATTGAATGAAATTTCATGTCTATAATATCCTAAATGAAACTTATTTCAAGTAAAAAAGTTAATGTGGTGGTCCTATATCATTTCATTCCATTAATAAATTAAAATAAACTTTTTTAAACATTTTCATAATACTATAAGCTTCCGTGTAGGCCACAATTCCATGTGTTATTCAAATGATATTCTATTATATTTTATTATATTTTATTCTTTTATGATTCATGTGTAATGAAATACGAATATTTATTCAAGGACTGATATTTATAATCTATGACATGAATATTATGATTCTCAAATGTAATTATCTAATTCTCAGACCCTGAGGCTTATTTTATATTCATATCCCCATTGTTAATCCTAACTGATAATATAATATCAATATTTATTATGTTTTTTCCTATGCTATGATGAAAGGTATTAAGTATGATATGTCTAGAAAGGGTTATAATTATTAATAATTTAGTGGAAGATAACTATATTCTCATATCGAAATGTTTCTTAAGGTTCCAAGTGTCAAATGAACCTAAACTATTATGATCAATAGGCATGTATTTGTGAAATGTAATGAATATCCATTAAAAAAATAGAAAATCTTTGTTTTAATGACTAGGATATTATATATGGTACCAAATGAAATTTTTAGATAAAAATATGAATGTTGGATGAGGAATATTTTGTTAGAATCCTAGAGATAAGCATAGGTATATGACACCATCCCACAGTTTCAATAAGGAAACAATTATATGAAATTTTCCTTAATACATCCCTGTATAGATACAAAAAGACTATTAGGTGTTGGAATAGATGTATCTAGGGGATACAACCCAAAATGTATTAGAAATGTATATGTTGGCCATCATTATTGTGTAAAATGTGTGTTCCCTTTCTACACAGTCAGTTTGATAATACCAAGGGATGTGATTTGGACAATGAAAATTTTCATTATGAACAATTATGATGTTTTTGAATTGATGATAATCACAGATGATCAATGATATTCCCATGGTGTCACAAATTGAAAATAAAGGTGTGAAGATTTAGAAATCTTCTAAATAATGTTTCATATCTGTGTTTTACTACTATAATAATTTTTTTCAATTTTTTTTTATTTTTAGTCATTTCTTGTAACATGACATTATTCTGTAGATAATAAATTAAATGGAAAATTCAATTATTATCCTCCTGTGAATACAAACATAATAGGATATGTAATTTAAATACATGTTTCTATTATCATATATATTTCTTAAAATATAATGAATACTTAATGTACAAAGTAGAAATAAAAGTAACCATATACCATTACATTCTTCATAAAGAAATTTCCACCTTCTTCTAGTGGTTCTACTAATAAACTAGTCATTAAGAAATGGACCAGTACCACTGAAATGATATTTTCCAATATCCATTTTTCAAAGCATAGAAAATAAATTTTGGCTATCTATATTTTGGAAGGTGAAGAAGATAGGTGGTGTACCATTATTAATAAAATGAGTTAGGAGGAATAAATTGAATCAATTTAATGGTTTTATTTTAAGAGGATATTATATAGTATATACTTCACTTGTTTTATATGAAAAAGAATTGAGAAATAATTTTTCATCCTCCAATAGAAATTTGGTGAATCTATTAGACCATATGAAACTAATTTTATGAATTTAAAAGAAAACAACTGTATTAAACATCATCCCTAAAAGAAAAACTAATTGATTCATTGGTGACAAAAAACTATGTCTTTTAACATATTATTATATACGAGACTTTGGTATCTATAAATAATTAATTTAATAAAAACTAATATTACGAAGGAATGTTAGGGATTCCAACCATTACAATGGTTTTGATTACAAAATTAGTATTAAGTCTCAAGAGAACTCAAGTAAATCATTGGTATAAAGAAATGTTATTTACCTATATTCCATTAATGTGGGATGAAGCACTCATGTGTATTATCGAATGGAACAAGTGGTAGTTACACATGTGGGAAACATGGACATTATGAAAAAATAGAGAAGTAATGAGATGAGGTCAATCAATGAAATGAATGGAGTGAGAGATAAATAGAATTTGTCAGCCACACTCTAGTTTATTGAATGAATATAGAATTAAAATTTTGAAAATAAAATCCCCAATCTATGGGAAAATGATGATGATAAGTTTCAATATCCATTGATGAAAAATTATAAAGGGAATGATTATTAAATCAGAATAAATAAAGTGAATCATGATATCTAGGTAACTTAATAGTGTGGAATTCCATGTCTAATTTTATATGATTGAGATCTATAAAACAATTATTATGAATCCATTATATTGATGTGATTTATTGAATATTTATTTTCTTATTTATATATATTTTCCTAAATAATAAAATAAAATATGATATTCTAAATCAAGTAATGATCATTAATCAGTGTACGGATGAACCATAATTTATAATTGAAATGTAATTTATCTTATATGAAGCTTTATTTATTGAATAAAAGGTTATTTTTATTTTTTTAGAATATATATTTTTATTGTGTCCTTTTTGAATTTATTTGGATTTATAAATTTTTTATATGAAATTATTATAATTGAGTTTATCATTGAAGGATGTGTCATGAATTCATTTTAAAATTCTGGATTCAATTTCAATTAGACATTTTTTGGAGGATCGCTATAGTTAAATATTTATATAATGGATTTTACGAAACCTTGTATGTTGTTCTATAACTTTTGATGGCCATTTGTTTTCTATATATTTTGATGATAAAGGAATAATTTGGGAATCATATAATGATTATAGTGCTTCATTAATGAGAAAATTATCATCATGAATATTTATTTCATGGAGTATTAAATGGATATGAAATTGATTGAGGAAGAACCATAGGACCAAATTGTGCATATGATATAAAATGATGTCAAGACATAGATATTTTGGTCCCTTTGAAATTCATTATTCTATAAGGATATTAACTTATCCTTTGGAACATTCACCAAATCTCTCATGATAACATGATATGTTTCGTGTACATCTCATTTGAAAGTAAATATGTGATCATTCTCATGTACTCATATCAGCATTCATACCATTAGAGAATGATCAATATTATGTGAAAAAAATTTCATAGATTTTGGATTTTATAGAAAATCTTATATAAAACAAGCCCACCCATCTGGAAATTTTTTGTGTTAAAAAAATAAAATCGAAGAAGCTAAATGGGAACATTTGTATGTGATGAGGCCGAATTATCCTCAATTGTTTGTATGTTAGTGATGAAATTTTTCCAATGAAATACTTTTTATGTTCAATATAATGCAACATTATTAAATTTTATTATTTTTTTCTATTATTATTATTTCTTCGATAGTGGGTGTTACACGCAACACTATGTTTTAATGAAACAAAAAATAAAATAAAAATATTATTATTTAATAAGATAGTTATCTCATTGAATTTGTAATGTCGAGTATGAATAGTAATAAATAAAATATGAAAATACATGTTTTAAATATTTATATAAAATGAATTCCTTGGTTACCAATTAAGAAAATACATTCGAAAACAAAAAAAATATATATTGAAAACAGCTATTTTTATTTGCTCAAACGTGTTTTATCTCAATAAATTAAATAAGTGACGATTTTTAATGTATTTTATAATATTTATATAATATAAAAAAAATAAAAAAAATAAATCATTAATATTATGTGATTTCTTGTTATGATGAAATAATAAATCCTATTTTGTGATTAAAAATAGTATTGTTCTAAAAATAAGTTTATTCACAATTTGAACATTTATTTTAAATTAAAATTTAATAATTAAAGAAAATATATTTGAAACAATTTAATTCTTTTTAATTAATCTTTTCCATATTATCTTAGATTTTTTTAATAAATTTTTCAAGCGATGATATTTTCAATAAACAGTGGATAATACAGGTTTTTAGTAAGAATTGTTTTATTATTTAATGTGTTTGGAAACCAAATTTTTTTAGATGGATTTTAAAGAAAAATTAGTTCAATTATATATTTATTAATCCAATTTAGGCCATTTTAATCACTTAAAAATATAATCTTGATAATAAATGATTTTAGATTTTTTGTAACTCTTCTCTTTGAAAAACAATTTTTTCATCGTGTCTTTACTATTAATATTAAATTAAATTCTAAAACATATGTGGTTGATATTTTACAATATTTGATTAAATATCTGAAAAAAATAATTTCTATGATATAATATATTTAAATAATTTTTTTTAAAAAATATATATAATGAAAATAAGAATTAATTACCATGAGTATGGTTAAAAATAGGTTTTCTATGTTACATGCGCTGATGTAAAAATTATTTTTCCACACATAATGGGTTTTTTGTTAATAAATTACATTCATTGTTTAAAATAATTGGTTAAAAATAATATAATGTTTATTATTTAAATTTAATTTTAAAAGGATAAATTTCATAGGTAAATAATAAAACAAGTTACCTTGGGGAAAACTTATATAGTAAAATAATGTCAACATAAAGGCTAATTAATATCATAACTAAAACATAATTTTTCTTATGTTGGAGGTTTTTATTATACATATAATCACTAAAATAAATTATTTTTAAATTATTTATAAACTTTGTGTGACATTGACTTCGTATTGTTTAATAGTTTTGGGTTTTTTCAAAGATGAAACTTCTCATCTATTAGAAAATGACACTTCCTACATCAATTTTTCACAAATCCTAAGGCATTTGGATAAAAAAATCATAAAAAAATAAATTTGAAATATCATTATCCATTTTATATAGATTTAGTTATCCAAAAAGATCAATCATTGGGGCATTAATAACAGATTTGAAGGGGTTTATTCTATGAGAAGGTAATTGTCTTCAACAATCTCTTTCTATTTTTAATTATTCTCTTAGGACCTTTATTCAAATAAAAACACTATTAATTTTATAACAATAATATATAAAATATAATGAGATTTTATCATTTTTAGGAATAAACTACATCCATATCCTCTTTCTTCAGGTGGGAAATGAAATTGTTGTTCACGTGTACGATAGTCTAACACCCCGTGAGTCAATAAAATTTATTTCCCCCCTCCACCGCTCACATATGGGTATAATGATGAACTTGAAATTTTTTATGATATTTATGACATATGTATAATATTTTAATTATAATATTTCATATTCCTTCTTAATTTTCATTCTAGGGGAATAATATAATGCCACTTGTGTGTACAAGGGACTACCACATAGGGAAGCGATGTGATTGAATTGTCACCTAAAATTTACATAGATGGTTGTAAGATGAAATTTAATGAATATATGAAATATATATAAAATCTTGATGAATATAGAATGGTGAAATATTATTTTAATTTATTTCATTTCATCAATCGATAAAATATAAACAATGTTCATGTGTATTTACGACATATCATCACTATAGATGACATATTTAATTTTCAATCTCTAACTTTAATGTATGGTAACATCCTAATATTTTGAAGACATGTGTAATTTTAGATAGTTTTTATGAAATAAAACACCTTTATTACAAGATTTTATAACATCCTGATACTTTACAATATATTTATTTAATATAAATCTCTTTTTGTAGATTGTAATTCCCTTAATTTTGTGATTAAACCAAATAAGATACACTATTAAAATATTATTATTTTAACCCGACCATTGTAATATATCCATAATGTTAGAGTGTATGAGAATTAATAAATAAGTTATGAATAATATATGGTTTATATATTTAAAAAATTAACTCAATTGTAATCTAATATAAATATATTATGTACCATTCTGAAAGACAAGGATATGTTTTCTAAAAAACTATATTTTTTTAAAATGTAAATTAGTTATGCATTACAAAGATAATTTAAAATAATTATTAAAAAATATATAAAATTTATTTTAAAAAATGAAATTCATTATTTAAATTTAAATATCATAATTATCATTTGGTATATTTTTTATATTCTTTTGAAAATATTAATTTTTTGGTGAATAATGAAAAATACTAATTTTTATTGAAAACTGCCATTTAGTTTAAATTATTTACCATGATATATTGTATTTTAAATTTCATTAAGAGTTAAATTATTCTTAATGAAATTAATATACATCTTATTTAGTCAATTGGAATAAATTTTATTTGGTATGTTGTTGTCACGACCCGTCCCACAGGGCCCGTATTGTGACTACCCCAAGCCCACCTTCCACAGGTCAGGGGCCGGTGACTAGCAGCAAAGGAGTAAATCCCTAAACTGAGAAATAATTTCCATTATATCAGTAATGAAACAACATAGTATGAAACTGGTAGTAAAACACTATGTGAAACTGTATTCAAATGAGGGTGCTGGAAGTAAAGGGGCCAGAAATACAAGCCCAATAGTAAAGTACAATACAACTGAAAAGCTAGTAAAACTACAATAAAGTAAAACAACAACTACTGAGTCATCTATTGGGACTCCCACCTAAAGGGTGGGTACATATGGCCTCCTCAACATCCCATGTTTGTCCGTCCGTTCCGTGTACATCTCGAAAAGTGGTCCACCTCCGGGTACCGTACAACTCTACAAATCTCTACCTCGATCAGCGATGTCTGTCGTCTGCAACAAACACAGTGAGGTGTAGGGATAGCCCATGTAGGGGTGAGTATAACGATAATTAATAGGGACCCCGATACACTCAATGTCTCAAAATATTCAACCAGGAAAAACCACAAAGAAAGATACAATCACAAAGTACCAACCAACCCTATTTAGGTATGTGTCCATATATTTACCAAAGTTATCAATCACTGTCTAGCTCAAAATCTTGAGCCCAAGCACAAAACATTCCACAAAGGATAAACCACAAATAAATATACAATCACGAAGTATCAACCAAAACTATTTAAGTATATGCCCATACATATAACTATGTTTTCAATCACAGTCTGGCTCCAACTCTCGAACCCAAGGACAACCAATTCCAAAAAGGAAGTGAAGTCAATTATCTTGATAAAATCGACCAAAAGTCAAGAATCATCTCACACAGGTATAAATATTTTGTATAGTGATAGAGATGATCAGATTTAGTCACTCATTAATCTATGCTATCAGACCCACACAAGATACTCGACCAGCTAAGCTATCAGACCCACATAGGATATAGGCCCAGCTATGCTATCAGACCCACATAAGATACAAGACCAGCTATTCTGTCGGACCCACATAGAATATAGGAACAGAAGTCAGAATTGTCGAACCCATAGAGGATCTTGGTATAGTAGTCATCACTTTTGATCCCATGGAGGATTCCGGTTTAGTAGTCATCACTGTCGAACCCATGGAGGATTCCGGTTTAGTAGTCATCGCTATCGAACCCATCGAGGATTCCAGTTAAGTATTCATCATTGTCGAACCCATGGAGGATTCCGGTTCTAGTTCAGTAGGCATCGCTGTCAAACCCACAGAGGATTCCTGTTTAGTATTCATCGCTATCGAACCCACATAGGATTTCAGTTCAGTAGTCGTCGCAGCTAGCTCTAGGGTTCCCACACACAACACGCTTGAATCTGGGAGGGTAACATCCTCAAGCCATGTTTCGATAAATCCAATATCAAGGTGTCCGGAGTTTATGTATTATGTAGTTCCTTCTCATAATAATGAACTAAACGCGATAGATGGCGCATCAATCGGACGCCCGGTCTGAGAGTTAATGGTATTTCCGTTCTAGGGGCCCGGTTTGATTTACACTCAATCCAAACCTTGTTGTTTTCCAAATTTGCCCAAAACTCACTTAGAGTATCCCAAAATGACTGCCTCATTCTGAGGGTCCCAGTGCCATAGACGGTGTGTCGATCAGAGGCACGGTCTAGAAGTTATTCACATTTTTGTAAAGTCAGTCTCGACCCGTCAAGCCCAATGGGCTTGTGGGTGGGCCCGACCTGGCTTGGAAGGTCTGACCTGGCTGGGGGTCGGCCCGACCCAGCTTGGGGGGTCCGACCCGATAAGGGGTCGTCCCGGAGTGGTGGGGCGTGACCCACCAGCAGACCAGGCTCGTGCTGCGGGCTGGTCCGGATTGCCCAGTGACGCCAAGAGGCGCCGCCCCTCCTATTTCCGGGCGGCCGTAGCCGTCCGGTTTGGTCTGGCACAAGTGGCCCCTATTGCAGGGAAAGGTTCTCTGCACACGTCACCAGCATGCATCGTGGTTGTCCTGCCTGGCCGGCATGCTGCAGGCCGGTTCGCTCAGACGAGAAGCCTGCGGATGCGGGCCGCGTCTCCTCCTCGCGACGCCTGTGAGTTCCACAGTTTTACAGCCCTGCCGACAGGTGACCAACCAGTTTGTCCAGCCAATTTCCCCATGGACGTGGTTCCTCCACGCAGTTCGTGCAGGCGTCATGGTCTTCCATCGGGCCGGCCGGTTGGCCGGTCGGTCGTCCCGCTGTCCGGAAAGACGTTGTCCATCTTGTCCGGTCGCCTCCGTACCTCCACCATGGCGTGATGGTAACGTGGTCCTGCGACCCTCTACATGGCACAAAGAAACCATGTTTCTTCATCTACTTTGGCCCTCCCAACCGCTGTTCCTCTTTCGTCCGCCGTGGTTCCTCTATGGCATGGTGCGACGACACCACGTCCTTTCGGATCCGCCTCCGACATCAACGAAATGAGACACCATGGGGGGACGTCGGGCCGTGTTTTTTTGGCCCGCGCCCTCCATGTTAGTTGATATCAATTGGCCACCATCGAATAATGAGGATATAATTCATACATATAAAGAATTCAAATTCCCCCTTCTTCAATTCGAAGTACGTTGCCGAAGTCGTGGAAAGAGGGCGGATGTCGATTTCTTTGACATCGGGAAACTTCCGAGGATGAAGCATCATCGACGTTACTTGCGGGTGGACCCTTATCTTGTGTCTTGGATGAAGATCGTAGATGGTTTCATCATTCTTCAGAGGAGCGTTCTTTGTTGGAATATGTCTTCCTTCCAAGAGTTCTCCCAAGCACTCCAAATAATAAACTCTAAGCCAAAATTAAACAAAATCCTCACTCTTATTTTAATATTTCCATGCAATTCAAATTAATTAAAAATAATTCATAACACTAATAATTAATTAATTAATTGTGGGAGCTCAATTAATTAATTAATGGGTGTTGGCACATTAATGAGTGAAGGTGGGAGGTGGAGAGTTTCAACATAAAAAAATGGGACAGTTGGAAGTTTAAGAGACTCTCCTAAATTAAATGGGAGTTACGTGGGGGGTTCAAGGAGAGTTTAAGGGGATTGATCTTGTGTGTTCCCCACCACAAAATATCCTCCCATGTGAGGTTATGTGGGTGTGGGCCTCACCTCCGACTTCCCATTGGAGAATTTTACCCCCACCTACATAAAATTATGTCACACATGATTTTTATTTAATTTATTAAGAATCCCCAAAATTAACTTCCGCTCTTGACAAAACACAAATGTGGGAATGGTCTCCTTAAGAGAATCTCGCCGTTGTGAGTTCATCGGTTTCCTTGAATTTCAATTCCGAGCACCGGTTAAAAATATTTAAAATCCCGCTCATATGTTTATTGAACGTACCCGAACTAAACATCAGAAAAATTATTATCAGTCACCCTCGACCCGCACTGGTCGAGGTTAGGCTCTGACTAAGTGAAATACATCTCAACGAGCCAAATGGTACTATCGGATTTCCAATCCGAGTTTCCATTTATATGTTATTATTTTTACAATAAAATAATTTTCACATAATTATTTTATTAGCGGGAAAAATCTAACTTTTTCTGGTGGCCCGTGCCAGCCAAAGTTTGTATCTGCTCAAAAAAAGCATGCCATCACGAGACCATCGGGGGTCTCAAAATTTTAATCCGAGTTACCGTTTGTGACTTATAGGAATTTGAAAAATAAAAGAATTTATTTAATTAGTTTATTTACGGTTATGCCATTTTCGGGTTTTCTCACACGAGGCTCATGCCGACTAAACTTAAGTCACACCTAGGGTAAAACCTTCATCCTGAGTGCAATGGTATCCTCCGATTTTTTATCTGTGTATCCTTTTACGAGTTATTCCACTTTTTTAGGAAAACTGCATACGAGCTCTAATTTATGCATAAAAATCATCGATGGATCATTCAGGGCCCTCCGGGCCTCGGAATCGTGTGCCGTCAGAAACTGCAGACTCGTAAAATTACGAAGTCTTTATGGAAAAGAATTTCCACAGAATTTATGGGTCTTACAATCTCCACACCTCAGGGCTTTACATCCCTGTATGGCACAACTCGAATTAAGGAAACAAATGGAGGTATTGCGAGTGAATCTGAGCCTCCCGCTCCTGTGTGCTCTCCTGGAGGTTCCCATTCTACCAAATAATGTGCACCAGAGGTATCGACCATCTACATAGGACCTGATATTGTCAATCCACAATCTCTACTGGAACCTCTGTGACAGTTTCCCCACCTTCAATGTCCATCTCTATATGGCCGATGATGTGGGAAGGGTCGTGCATGTTTCTCCTTAGCTAGGATATGTGGAATACATCATGCACTTGGTGAAACTATGGTGTAAGAGATGAGAGGTAATACACCTTTCCTACTCTTTTGGGGACCTGGAAGAGGTATTATTAATTGTGGAGTTAACTTGCCACCTCGGCCAATATTTTGTAGACCTCGCCGTGGTGAGACTCGTAGAAAGATGTGTTAGCCATCCTCGAACTCTAGAGGTCTCCATCTCCTAGATGTATGTGGAAGACCCATCACGATGTCCACATATATCACAACCCTCTTCGACATTGGGACCTTTAAAGTCTGAACCAAGCCTTCTGGTACCAGATTCTCTGCCATCACTTGCTAAAAAGTGAGGCATAGAAAGGAAAATTCTTCTACTACCTTCATCATACTTGGCCCCCTGTGCTATCATCGAAGGTCCTGATATATCTTCGTCAATTCTAGATGTACCGCAAAAAGGAAATGTGTGAAACTCTCCCAACACTTCCTTCTGAAGTGACACTCACACCTTAGTACTTCCTATGAAGATGTTGACGTGCTCCTCACCTTCATGAAATCCATCCGCAGCCTGTCCTGTGGATATCTGAGTACGCCGTGTCTCGCAGTCATCATCCCCACACTGCACCTCCCTAACTCGCTGAAGAAGTGGGGGAGTCACTGTAAGATACTAAAGGAATGATGCTCCATCTCTATCCACAAAGGATATCTGCGACACGACCAACTACTGTATCGCCTCTCCTAGCAGCTGAATGCCTAATCTTCTACTGAGAACATCAGCTACAATGTTCCCCTTCGCAAGATTATAGACCATCTTGAAGTCATAGTCCTGGAGGAACTCAATCCATCACCGCTGTCTCAGGTTCAGGTCCTTCTTATGAGAAGACACACCTGAGACTATTGATATTAGAGTAAACCGTAAACCGGCCACTCGACGAACAATGAGCGAGACTAGCCAAAAGTAAAGAACTACAGTACACCATTCTTCACCTACGTCCTACAAGAGCTGCCATGATTTCTCTCATGACAAGAAGAGAAATCTAGTCTCATCCCCTAGATGAACGACATCCTTTGCCAAATACAGTCAATCCTGACATGAACGGTACAATTTCATTCCATGGATGACGTCGTAAGGCCTCGACGCTAGTACCAAGAGATCCAACTGTCACTCTCACCTCCAAGGGTTGAGTCACAGTGTCACCATCAGTGTGTGGTCACTAGGTCTTCTCTAGTAGGAATCTCGAATGTGAGGGTCAATTCAATGATTTTTAACCGGAACCACTCAGTATCAACAACACAAAAAGGCAGGAAATCAAACGTCACAAGGGAAAGTGTCTTTTATTACTACATCTCAAAGTACAAAGATATAATGAAACCACAAAAATGACTTCAAAGAAGCTAGAAACATGAAAAATAAAGGCCTCTATTCCTGGATCTAGTCCTACTCTTGTCCACATTCTCTCAGAGCTCAAGGTGATCCATCTAGGGGTGGTAGTAGTAATGCTTGATGACCCTGACCACCATTCTCTAAAGGATCTGATCCACTGCCTCATCCACCACTCGGCTGATGGTGAAGCTCCTGTCACTGCCTCTGTCTCGGTGGATCCTCTAATGCCTGCTAATCAACTGTGCAATGATTCGGACAATCACGCGCTCTGTGATCCCGTTCCCGGCAGAAATAACATAACATTCTTCATTCAATGTTCCCTCATCCTCGGGTGCCCCGCACCCCCGTTTCCACATATTGTGGTTTATAACAGTAGATCTAACCCGCTTGTTCCCCTTTTTCATCTTCCTACTTCCTTCTACGGATGACTTTGCTATTTTCAAAAATTATTGCTGCTAGAGCAGTATCTCTTGAGCATGCAATGAGTGTAGATTCACTGGTACAAACTCCGCCCTGAAAAGACCCTCTACATTTCCCCGGGTGAGGGTCACCTCATCGTAAAATTGGAGAATCAGGATCCACTACCTCTCAGCTTCTCTCTAAAAGGGAATAATAGCAAGGTACACCATTAAGTCAGCGGGTGACCCAACTGTGTGGAAAACTCGTGCTACAAACTCCTGCCATCACCCGTCCATATGAAAATCTGTCTCACCTTGAAACCTTGGTGGCCTATGTTGCATGAACCCGTGCAATGCGCTCATGCGGCGCACACCCTCTGCTGCTAGGGGTGGTGGCAATGGTATCTCTACGGTTAGTGGTACCACTAGTGCCTCTACTATTATGGGGCCCTACATCATGGCCTTGTTTCTCGGTACGCTACCATCGCGCTCTCCACTCATAACCCGTGCTGACTGACTAGGTGAAGACATCCTAAAAAGAAACAAGTTTTCCACGATCAAAAATCATACCAGGTCAGATGACTCAAAGTAATCACAAAGAAAACTTTTCAAAATAAACACACACACAATCAGTGTTTTTCATTCACTGAGTTGGAAATCTATAGTCAGGGTCCTGGTGTATGGATACATTGGTCGTCACACCAACACTAGATTCCCTGAACAGAAGACCACACATAGTACCCTTAACACTATTGCTTCACAGAACTAAAGATCAGCGTCCTATGTTCTGCGGTAGAAGTGACTCCTCTGATACCAATTTGTCTCGACCCATCCCCCAGTGCCCGTATCATGACTACCCGAAGCCCACCTTCCATAGGGAAGGGGCTGACAACTTGCACCAAAGGCATAAATATCTAAACTGGGAAGACATTTCTATTATATTAGTAAACCAAAACAACAGAGTATGATAATGGATGTAAAACACTATGTGAAACTGTATTCAAAAGAGGGTGTTGAAATTAAAGGGGCCGAAAATTCAAGCCCACCAGTAAATTACAATACAGCTGAAAAGCTAGTACAACTACAGTAAAGTATAACAGCAAATATTGAGTCATCCATCGGGATTCCCACTGGAAGGGTGGGTACATATGGCCTCCTAAGCATCCCAAGTATGTTCGTCCACTCCGTGTACATTTCACCAAGTGCACAACCTCCGAGTATCGTCCATCTCTATAACTCTCTAGCACAATCAACACTGTCCGTCGTCTACAAAAAACACTATGAGGTGCGGGCATAAGCCGTGAAAGGGTGAGTATAACGATACTCAGTTGGGACCCCAAGACCCTTAAGATCTCAAAATATCTAACCAGGATAAACCACAAAGAAAGATACAATTACTAAGTACCAACTAACCCTACTTAGGAATATTCCCATACATATACCTAAGTTATCAATCATAGTCCGACTCCAACTCTCGAGCCCAAGCACAAACCATTCCACAAATGATAAACCACAAATAAAGATACAATCATGATGTTTCACCCATCCATACATAGGTATATGCCCATAAATATACTTATGTTATCAATCATAGTCCGGATCCAACTCTAGAGCTCAAGAATAACCCATTCTACCAAGGAAGTGAAGTCAATCATCTTGATAAAATCGACTGAAAGTAAAGACACATCTTACACATGTATACCTATTTTGTAGAGTGATATAGACGATCAAATGTATTCACTGATTTGTCTAAGCTGTCGAAACCATATAGGATACATGAAAAGCTAAGTTGTCGAACCCACACATGATAAAAGACCAACTATTCTAGTGTGATATAGATGATCAGATGTAATCACTGATTCATCTAAGCTGTCAGACCCACACAAGATACATTACCAGCTATTCTGTCGGACCCACATAGGATACATGAACAGAATTCAGAACTGTCAGACCCATGGAGGATCCTGGTATAGTTTTCATCGTTGTGGAAACCACAGAGGATTTTGGTTCAGTAGTCATCGGTGTCGAACCCATGAAGGATTCCAGTTTAGTAGTCATTGTTGTCAAACCCACGGAGGATTTTGGTTCAGTATTCATCGATGTCAAACCCACGAAGGATTCCCGTTCAGTAGTCATCGCTATCGAACCCACGGAGGATTCCGGTTCAGTAGTCATTGTTGTAGAACCCATGTAGGATTCTGGTTCAGTAGTCGTCACAGCCAGCTCTAGGGTTCCTGCACACAACATGCTCGAATCCGGGCGGGTCCCCTCCTTAAGCTATGTTTTGATAAATGAACTATCATGTAGTCCTATTTTGATGTATTATGTAGTTCTTCCTCATCATAAGGAAGTCAGCACGACAGACGGCGCATCAATCAGACGCCCGAAATGAGGGTTATTTACAATTCCGTTCCAGGGGCCCGGTTGGATTTACGTTTGATCCAAACCCAGCCGGTTTCCAAATTTGTCCAAAACTCACATAGAGTATCCCCAAAAGGAAACCACGTTGTGAGGGTCCTAGTGCTGTAGACAGTACAACGATCAGACGCGGGGTCTAGATGTTATTCACAGTTATGCTAAGTCAGGCCTGGCTCGTCAAGCCCAGTGGGCTGGCGTGTCAGCCCAACCCGGACCGGCGGGTCTGACCTGGCTGGGGGTCGGCTCAACTGGGCTCGGTGGGTCTGACCTATATGGGTGTCAGCCAAGCCCGGCTCGACATGTTCAACTCTTCTGGGGGTTGGCCCGACCTAGCTCGGCATGTCCGACCCGGATGGGGGTCGGCCCGGCCTGGTGGGGGCGTACCACCTGCGGACCCGGCCTGCATTGCGGGTCAGTTCAGTTCACCTGACAGCACCATGTGGCACCGCCACTCCTTTTCCTAACTGGCCATATCCGGCCGGTTCGGCCTAGTGAATTCGGCCCTAGTTGGGGGTCGTGGTTCCCTCACGGGGAACCTGTGGGCGCCGCGGTTCTCTAGCCCAGTTGGCAGGTAGCCGGCCGGTTCACTCAGCTGAGCGGCCCCCGGATGCGGGCCACGTCTCCTCTGTATGGTTCCTATGGGCGTCGTGGTTTTCCAATCTAAACGGAAGGTAGCATGATGATTTCTTCAGCTCAGCGGCCTGCGGACGTGGGTCGTGGTCTCCCTCCATGCGGCACCAGAAGGATCCGCAGTCTTCCAACGGGCCGGCCGATCGGCCGACCAGTCATCCCCCTGTCCTGCACCACGGCAGCCCGCTTGGCCGGCCGCCTTCGCACCTCCACCGTGGTGTGACGGCACAGTGGTCCTGCTACCCTCCGCGTGGCGCGACGACACCAGGTTTCTTCATCAGTCGCGGCCCTCCCATCGGTAGTTCATATTTCATCTGTCGCGGTTCCTCTCTGGCGTGGTGCGATGACACCATGCCCTTTCGGCTCTACCTCTGACGTCAACCAAATGAGACTCAATGGAGGGACATCGGTCTGTGTTTGTTCGGCCTACGCCCTCTGTGTTAGGTGATATCAATTGGCCACTGTCAAAGAACGAGGATATAATTCATACGTAGAAAAAAATCAAATTCCACCTACCTCAATTCAAAGTACGTTGTCGAAGTCATGGAAAGAGGGTGGATGTTGATTTCATTGACGTCGAGAAACATTCGAGGATGACGTGTCATCGACGTTCCTCACGAGCTGCCCCTTCTCTTGTGTCTTGGACAAAGATCGTAGATGGTATCATCATTCTTCGGAGGAGCGTTCTTTATTGGAATATGTTGTCCTTCCAAGAGTTCTCCCAAGTTCTACAAAGAATAAACTCCAATCCAAAATAAAAAAAATCCTCCCTCTTATTTTAATATTGTCATGAAATTAAAATGAATTAAAAAGAATTCATAACACTACAGATTAAATAATTAATTATGGGAGCTCAATTAATTAATTAATGGATGTTGGCACTTTAATGTGAGATGGTGGGAGGTGGAGAGTTTCAACATTAAATAATTAGAGAGTTGGAAGTTTATGATACTCTCCTCAATTAAATGAGAGTTACATGGGGGGTTCAAGGGGAGTTTAAGGGGGTTGATCTTGTGTGGGCCCCACCACATAATATCCTCCCATGGAAGGTTATGTGAGGGTGGGACCCAACTTCAACTTCTTTTTGGAGGATTTAACCACCACCTTCATAAAATTATGTCACACATAATATATATTTAATTTATTAAGAATCCCCAAAATTAACTTCCACTCTTGACAAAATAATATTGCTATAATGGTCTCCTTAAGGGAATACCGGTACTTCGAGTTCGTCAGTGTCCAGGGATTTCAATTCTGTGAACCGGTCCAAAAGATATAAAATCACACTCGTACGTTTACTAAATGTACCTGAACTAAACTTCAAAAAAATTATTATCAATCACACTTGACCCGCTCTGGTCAAGGTTAGGCTTTGCCTAATTGAAACACATTCCAGAAAACCCAATAGTACTCTTGGATTTTCAATCTGAGTTACTGTTTAGATGTTATGAATTTTATAATAAAATAATTTTCACTTAATTATTTTATTTGCAGGAAAAAACAAACTTTTTCTGGTGGCCCGTGCCAGCCATTGATTTTATCTACATAAACAAATCATTCCCTTACGACTTCAGCCATGGTATCAGATTTTTAATCCAATTTACCATTTGTGAGTTATAAGCATTTGAAAAATAAAATAATTTATTTTGTTATTTTATTTGCGGTAATTCCATTTTCGAGTTTTCTCACAGGAGGCCCACACTGACTAAACTTAAATCATGCCAAGGGAAAACCCGCCATCCTAAGCACAAATGTGGCCTTGGATTTCTAATCCGTGTATCTTTTTAAGAGTTATTCCACTTATTCAGGAAATCTACATACACGTGCTAATTTAAGCTGAACAAAACTTCGACGGATCATTCCAGGCACTCCATGCCTCAGTATCAAGCACTGTCAGAAACTGCAGAGTCCTAAAATTCCCATGTTTTTATGAAGAAAAATATCCACAGAATTTCCGAGTCTTTAGAGTTGTTATTAAAACATTATATACTTATGATATTTTTTTCTTTAGAAAACCACTATTTTATAGCATATAAAGTTTAGTTTTCAAATATGTTATTCCACATATATGAATTTAATATGTAAAAATTAATTCCATATTTATAATATTTATAATTAATAGTATCTAATATGGTCACCTTATTTTTACCTTAACGAATAGTGAAAATAGTAGAAATTAATTACTACGGTTAAGTTAAAAATTGGTTTACCGGGGGGTTAGACAAATAATATAATGGATTAAATAATCTAAAACATTTCCGACAAAACATTTATGGAAATATATCGACATTATGACTTCAAAAATTAGATAATAATTATTTTTTTAATTTTTATTCCTGAGAAAAACATGGGAATCACTTTATCATTTAAAAAAATTCAATGTGTTTCTTCTTCCGAACATATAAAAGAACACCCATCATCTCCCCTATTAACACTTAAAAACATTTTTATTAAGAAAAAGCATTACTAATTATTTAATTAATTCCCTGAAAACACTCTAAAGGCATTATTTTTAATATCAAACCCTTTTATGAATTCCTTAGGTATAAACCTTAAGAGGCACTCCAAAAAAGATAGAAAATCCGCAAATGTGTGTATTTTTTTATTTCTTCTTCCACAGCAATAAAATATTATTAAAATGTTATAAAATAATAAAATAATTATATCATATATATTTATATTTTCCTAGGTTAATTAAATAACCTATATCCATCTCAACAATCATAATGTTGAAATGAATCTATCAATCATGTGTACGGAAGACTATAGCCTAATGAACCGATGTAATACATTTTCCATCAACACCTTTCAAGGTTTTTTATAATGATAATATATATATATATATATATATGATATTTATGACATTATTATTCTTCTATAATTATCATATCACATATACCTTCTCACATTCTATTCTGGGGTATATGATAATGTCACTCCAGTGTACAGCGGACTACCATCTTAAAAAGTGATGCAATTTATTTTATTATTACAATTTATATGGAATGTAGTATAGTTAAAATAAAGGAATATATGAGATATATAATAGTTATCCATAATTCTAGAAAAATAATATCACATGTAACTTCTTACCATCCATTTTGTTAAAATATTAACATTGATCGTGCATGTGTGTGTACCACCACTTCAATATAGTGATGTGAAATGTATTTAATTTTATGTTTAAATGGATCATAACAATGATGTCATTGATTAATATACATGATGTATATTAAATAAATAATATTATTTAATGTTTAAATAATATTTATTTTCATTTTTTTTCTATCAGTCGATAAAAAATAAAATGACATTCATTCGTATGTACAACCGACCATATCCATGAACTGTATAATTTATTTTCTAGCTTCAAATTAAATAGGTTACTATAAAAATATATAATGAATTTATATTATATATTTATCAGGGTTAAAATTCTAGATATGATGTAACCATGATAAAAATAATATTTCTGGAATTACCGAACTAAAACATACATGTAAAATGATGCAATTATCACCCCAAATAGAGATATTAAAAAATAATTTTCACTAAATCGGTGATAAAATATTGTATTTAAATAATATATGTTATTATAAAAATGACTATGTTTCTATAAATTATGAATAATAAACTTATATTTTATGTTTAGGTGGTTCAAGAACATATGAAATAATTCAAACTAGAGTTTAGGGATTCACATCCCACTTCTTCTTCTGTGAGACAAATGACATATTCACCACTTATTACAATGTGTGGTGTATATATTTTCCATTATGATAGGTTATTTTATGATTTTAATTATTCTCATTGAATTTAAATGCTAATTTGATTTTATTTCATTCATGGGACTTATTATTTAATAGTTACCAATGTGGTAATGGTTTATTTCAAAATATCATCATTATTTACGATTTTTTTGTTTAAATTTACATTCGGTGAAATATTGGATATTTATATATTAATGTTAATATATTTTATTATCCTCTAAATATTGAAAATTATTTTTAATTAATAGTCCAATTACCCCATCTTTTTTACTTTGAATTATTTAGAGAACGTTTTATTGATTTTTTTTAATTTCCCTCTTCATTCGTAAAAGCATTTCCAAAAAAATAAACATTATATATATATATGTTTTCAAAAATACTAATTCCCTTTAATAAATGATTTATTAAAAAATTACCCATTTTTTCTTTTTAGTTATTTTATAATTGAATATTAATTTAATTTTACAAACAATGCATGATAATATTTTTCCAAAAATGTGAAAGGAATATTTTATTTAGCAGGTATCATGTGAACAAAATTTCCAAAACTAATGAATAATAAAATTTACTATGATTATTTTGTAAAATACAGATGGTTATTTTTGATGAAAATAGTCTTCAAAATATTTTGGGAACATTTTAAAAAAAATATTTACATATAAAAAAGATATTTTCCCCAATATTATTTTATTGACATTTTTATGGTATATAAACATGTATGTGACGTCAACCCTTTAATTTAGATTTGATCCATTTATGAGACTTTATATTAATATAATAATTATTATTTAATTTGATGGTTTATGATTAGTTTTACTGAGGATATAAAATTTTATTACCATTAACCATATTACTCTGTATGGTTTAAGATTATGTTTATTTGATTGGGGTAAGTATTAACAATCCATAAGTTGATTATTTTAATTTGAATGTTTATTTTTATTATGTTAAACCTTTTCATATGAGTTATGGATTGTATTTAGTATGTTATAGGTGGTAATATGTTATAAATATCCCCTAGATGCATAAATTTGTCTCCTAGGAAAAATCATTTGGAAATATTAGATAGGATTCTACCCATATATTTAATCAATATTTTCAACAGTCTTGAAATAATATTTCAGATGTCCAAAAGTATGAATTCTATCATTGTTAGAATAGTAATTTATTTCCATGTGATTATTTGATTAGTTATATTATATAGGAATAAGATTAATGATTACGTTATTATTTATATGTAATTATTTGATCATCATTTAATTCATAGATATTATGCCTCATTTATTGACTAAATAAAATGTTCTTTAGTTGTTTTCACTTATAAAATGGTTATTATTATTTATTCATGATATATTACCCTATATTATTCCCTTCACAGATCATTTAATCTCACCACTTTATTATGTTTTATTTTCCATTGGATACCAAGATGTTTTATGTTAATAATACGAAGAGATCCTCTATGAGCAAAAAAATGGATTTCTCAAAAAAAAAATTGTTTTTTATATTTTCAATTATAATTTTAATTTCAATTATGTATCTACAATAAAAATAATTCTAAAATATTATTTCTTTAGAGATACTATTACATAACTGTTATTCCAAAATAATAAAGTAACCACCATTTAAAGAAACTATGGTTTGGGTCTATACAGATTGTATCAAGATAAATTTAATTGATACATTGGGAACATGATTTAGGAGAAAATGATTAGAGAATATAAAACTATGATAAAAATTGATAATAAGTATATATGAACATCATAATGTACTGTAAAGGGAAATATTTTTTCCTATCCAAGAAATACATCATTATCTGGATACTACATGTGTAGTTTTTTCTAGAAAAGACAAAGCTATGGGTAATAACTCCAAAAAAACCACACCAATCGTTAATCGAGTGTTAATAGGTACATGAAAACATTATTAACTTATCACCTAGTTTGATACCCCCAGGATATATGATTATTATAATTCATATTTTCATTAAAAATCGTTATATATAATTTAAAAATATTTTTTTTGATTTTGAAGCATTTCCAAAGAAACTATGTTTATGATTATGAGATTACAGATGTATAAATTTTTCAATTTATGTATATGATTTACTAGTTTTGTGATTATAAATTATGTTTCATAATTTTTTGATCTAATCACATGTATGCAATTATTTATAAATGGTTCATAGTAGAATGAATATTAACTATATCATACACATTATCTATATAGGGATTTATATATTAGGATATATAATGAAGCACGAGCTTGAGTTGTATGTGGAAGTAAATAAAATATAATGATATTATGGAAGCTAACTTAGGATATGAGAAATACCATTTCCTATATGGATAATATTACTTATCAACAACACTATGTAACAATGTAAGACTACATTAGTCATCAACAAACTCCATTATTCAATGAAATTATAAATCAATTTGTCGTTGTGTAATGCATATGTTTCATAGAGATGATATTATTGCTTTTGGAGTAATTTATCAATGAATATTCTCATGGGAGTTTAGCATATACCCTGATATTTAGAACAATGATCGTCATTTATTCAAAACATAAATGATGAAAAAGAAATATAAACATATAATGGAAGTATTTTATTGCACAATTCTTGGAAAATTATTTTCCACTAGAGAATCATGTTGATATAGAGGGAAAAATCTAGAGTCAATGAAAAAAGGAAGATGAAAGTGTAGCTAAGTATGAATTTTTATTTATGTGGTTTTGATGGAATTATATGTAATATGTTTTTTATCCAAGAGTAATATTATCCATTTCAGTGATTGGTTAAATATAATCCATTGAAGAGAATTAGTATCCGATATAGTACCATCATAAATTGAAATAGAATCATGTGCTATAAAGATAGAGAATGAATTGTAAAATTAATATGGCATTAATGGAAAGAAATATAATAAGAGGATATAGTAGTAAAATATTTATAAATGAAAAAATGGAATGTAGGATTTTTATACTTGTTATAATTTTAGAAATAAACACCATGGTAATTTCTTAAAGGGAATGGAAGTTATCTATGATTTTGGAGAGAAATTACACCATGATCATGATTTCAAGGTCATGAATGAAGATACAAGCATTAAATAATTTTAATATAAGTATATATGAAACTAAAAAAATGTCTCATGATTAATGGGAATACACATCAAATGAAGTTATGGCTTCATGTTCAAGATTGTATGATTGATATTGGAAGAGTAGAATGATTGAATTTATTAAATTTGGATTCATGAGAAATGTTATCTGAGTATTATATTAATTAAATTATCTTTAGAATAATCATAAAATTTATATTTATTTCCCTACAGTACCTTTATTTTAAGGATATGGAAGAATATGAGGAATTGTAAAGATAACCAAGAAAATTGATTGTGTGGAATGTTTTTCTTTTAAGAAAACACATGATTGAGGGAATATAACCCTTAATATATGGAAGATGTTGGGATAATAATTATAAAGGTATGTTTATGGGATATTATTGGTAAACATGATATTTTATAGTGATTTAATTTATTTATTTTTTCAATTTTCTGAATTATTTTATTTATGGAATATATTAGACAAACTGGATATTTTATTTTTAGAAGCATAAATTTCATCATTAATTTTTTATGGTGATAATATTATTAGGATATTTTTAATTTTACATTTAGTGCCACATTATATTTTATGTGGAATATAATTTTGATTTAGTGATATACATTTTAAATTTTGGGACATTGAATTTTTCTAGACATATTTTCTATGACCCTTAGTTTTAACTATTTAAAAAAATATTATGAATAACTTTGGGTGTTACTGAAAAAAAATTTCAAACATCATGAAATTTTAAAATATATAAAGATAGTAGGAATTAATTTTCATTATTCTATTTTGATAATGATATATTTAATATTAATATTAGTGCTTCAACCTTAAAAAATCATATTATATATCATTTTTTAGAGTAGGAGATGATGTATAATTTGATAAAAGAATAACCGAAGGACGATGTTGTGAGTATATCTAATAGTTTTCTCTGTATTAAAGGTAACATAATCAGTCAACATGAGGAAAATAATTCTAGGAAAAAAAATTAGTTCAATTATAATACATTCTATAGAATCAATCATATTTTAACTCATCACACATTTACAATTTTTTGTTGGTTAATATTATAATAACCATGTTCTCTATGACTCTCTATTAATCCATGGTCATAGTAATCTATTCAATTTTTATGTTTTAATTTACCACAAATGTTCTCTTACATAGAAATCGGTTAATGTTTTATTAAAAATAACCTTCTTACAGAACATTATATCTTATCAATTAGAAGATTTATTAACCCCTATTATAATGGAGGTTTTCAACAAAGGTATTTTCAAATATCAAACCCTTGATTACTCAGATTAGGATTAAATTTCAAGGATGCAATTTATTTAAGGGGGTAGAATCTAACATCTAAATATTTCAAAAAGGAACATCATTTTTACTATTTCTTATGAAATGAAACACCATGATTATTTGAGAATATAAAAGTGATATTATTTATTATATACTTCATTAAATTAAATATATTTGATTGCTACCAATGCAAAAAATTCTAGGATTAAAAAATATCTGATACCCAATTAAAATATTATTATTTAAACATGAACATTATGAGTTTGACATTAAGATAGAGGGTATTAATAAGAACTAATAAATTATGAAAATTATATTATTTACACATAGATAAAATAAATACAGTGTTTACAAACAGTAAATAAAATAAGAGAGATTTGAAAGTGAATGAAATGTATTCTTTAAAACATTATTTTTCTAAAATGATGATTAGTCGCACATTGTGCACATAATTTAAAATTAACTATTAAAACATTTAAAAAACATTTGAAAAAAACATCATTTCTGAAATATAGATGGATTAATTATCTTTTTGTGATTTTTTTTAATTTTCCAAAAACAATAATTTATGATGAATTGTGAAAAATAATGGTTTCTATTGAAATATTATTTTCTAATTAAAATATTTAAAAATTTAAATTATATTTTAAATTTATAATAAACTAATATTAGTTAAATTATATTAAAATTTTAATAATTATTTTAATTGGTATAAATTTCATATTAAAATATGACATTAAATCATTCTTTTATTTAGATAATTTTCACATTGGAAAACACTCTTCCAGGACATCTATTGTTTAATATAAAATGTAATTATATAAATTCACAAAATTTATTTCCGAAAAATAGATTCGATATAAGGAAAAATCATAATTTATATCATATATTAAATTCAAATTATTTTTTAACCACAATGAATATTGAGAATAGTCAAATATAATTACCATAGTTATGGTAAAAATGGGTTTACCATGGGGGTGTGGGGGTGATCGTAAGAATATTTGGGTATAAAATGAAACAATATAGTATAAAACCCATTATATTGAAAAAAAATTACCTAAAAAGAAATAATTTTCAGTAGTGATCAATTTTTATGGTTTTGGAAAGATAAAAACATGGGTATCACTTTATATTTTCAAAAAATTTATGTGTTTCCTCTACCACACTTTTAAAAGGCCACCCAATTCACACATTGAAAAACCTTTTTTTCATAAATTATGAGACCAAACAAATTTCTTAATTCCCTCAAAACAACCATGAGGAATTATTTTTAGGTAATCACTTATTAAGGAATTACGTATAATCCAAATGAGGCTCTCTCAAGAAGATGTAACGTCTTAAATATTCATATTTTTTTATTTCTTTTACCACCTATTTAAAACTGATTCCAAAAATGACAATATAGAAACAAAAATATTTAATATATAATTATATTTTATTATGTTAATTTCATAACACATATCTAACTCCACTTCTATCTTATGGGAAACAAAATCGTTGATCGTGTGTATCATAAACTACCTCCACGTGAACCGATGTAATTCATTTTCTATAACCAACTTTCTAAAGTATATATATTAATGTATTTAACATATTAAGATGATATTTATGAAATTATTATAATTATTTAATTTTATCTGACATATATCTTCTTACATTCTATTCAGTAGGGGATAATATAACACATATCTTATGTACGTCGGACTACAATATCACAAAGTGATGTGATTGGTATTTCACTTACTCGTTTCATGGAATGTATTATAGTTAATTATAATTTATATTTTTTATATTTATGTCATAAAAATAATTATGGATATATTATATCACATTAATCTCTTTACATTCTACTCTGTTGGAAAATAGTAACATTGCTTTGGCATTCGTGTGGAATATCACATCCACATAGCGATGTGAGATTTTTTTCATTTATTTTTTACATTGATGGTAATAATGATTTTTTATTAATATAAATGAACTGTATGGAAAAATAATTATTTTGTAAATATAAATTAATAATTATTTTTCTTTTTTTCCATCTGGTGTGAAAAATGGAAACATCATTAGTCAGCACGTACCACCTCCCATTTCCATGAATGGTGTTTTCCATTTTATATATATAAAATACATAGATTAAGATAAATATGTATAAAATGAATATATATGATATTTATATATTATTCAAAATTTTGGAGATTATCTTATCATGATAATATTATA
Source organism: Viscum album (assembly GCA_963277665.1). NCBI lineage: Eukaryota > Viridiplantae > Streptophyta > Magnoliopsida > Santalales > Viscaceae > Viscum > Viscum album. The sequence continues at coordinate 1,641,041,938 of OY728131.1, read as the reverse complement.
ATGAAAAAAGTATCAAACTAAAACATACATGAAAAATGAAATAATTTTCACTCAAAATATTGATTTTAACAATGCTTTTTTAACAAAATAGTGATAAAAGACTATAATAAAATAAAATTTGTTATTATAAATATTATTATGGTTATTTAATTTAGTTATAATAAATATATATTTATTATATAGGTTTTTTGGACACATACAAAGGATGTAGAATTTGATGTAAGGGTTTCTCGTCTGAGTTTTACTTTCACAAGAGATACATCGTATTCACCCCATATTAAATTTTTTGGTGTATATAATACCAATATTGATATACCATTTCATGATAATATTTAAATTAATTTTTTTTAATTTGTTTATTTAAATTAATTTCAATCATGGGGTTTGTGATTTAAAAGTTACCAATGTGGTAAGGTTTTGTTTCCCAATCTCAACATTATCGGAGATTGTTTTTATATTACATTTCATTTGAGAAATTATTGGATATTTAAATCATAGAATAGTTTTGTTTTATTATATTTGTGTTTTTCATGACCATTTTCATTTAATAGTGCTATATTTACAATCATTAGTAGTTAAAATTATTGGGAAATTCTTTTTAATAAAATATGATATTATTTATCTCTTCAAGTGAAAATGTATTTTAATGAAGATCCTTCTACACAAAATATGTTTCCAAAAATGTTATAATCCTTTAAAATATAATTTATTAAAGAAATTAATACCCATTTTTTTCAAATGAATATTCATTTCATTTTCCAAACAAGGCACATTCCCATTTTACTAAAATCGTTATAGAATATTAATTTTAATGTGTAAGAAATTAATGTAATTACCCATAATGAGGAATAATTATTTTTTAAAATCAGATTTTACATGTTTTAAAATTTTATTTTATAAGAAAATATTTTACCTTTTTTTAATTTTTTGTTTTAACATCATTATTCAAGTGAAAAGTTTATTTTCTTCAAAAATGTTTTAATGTAATTTTTATGGTAATCTATTTGTCAAAAACAACATAAATTTATTATACTTATAATTAAATGGGGATATAATTTATTTATATATTCATAATTTATTATTTAGTTAGTTTATGATTATATTGATTGAGGAATTAAAATTTTATTACCAGTCACCATATTACAATAGATATTTTTTATTATATTTATTTAAATGGGGTATTTAATAATGTTTCACATTTTAGTTTTCTAAATATAAATGATTATGTATATTATGATTCACAAATTTCATAAAAGGAATTCATTAGACATATTAAGTGAGGGTGGGGCCTAGTTATATATCGCTCGTTGATGCATCAGTATGTTTTATGAGATAAATCTGATGGCCAAATTAGATGGGTTTATACCCATAAATTTTAAATGTATTTTGAACGGTCTGAAAAATATGTTTTGGTTGTATAAAATTATTAATATTATAATTATGAGATTATTTATTTATGTACATGTGATTTTTAATTAGTTAAAACTCTTATGTCATTATTTATATAGATTTATTTAATTATAAAAAAATTCTTTCATTTAATTCACAGTTTAATGATTAAATGAATTTTTTAGGTTATTTACCATGAAATATTAGATTTTATTACTTATTCACAATATCTCCCACTTTAGTATTATACTTATTTATCATCAGATTTTACCCCTTTCTTATGTAATATTTTTCCCAGGATACTAGATTGTGTTTTATGATTTACATGTAGGGATATTCTATGAATAATAACCACATTATCAAGAATATTTGTTTAATTTTTTGTTTTCCATTGTAATGTTAATTTTATATATTTATATAATTTACTAAGACTAATAATCTATTAATTCAATCAGGATATGTAACGCCTCGACCCCAGTTACCCAGAGTCGGTGCATTATTGTGTAACATTGGCATGATCACAAAAGATCAAGTCTTGAAAGACCGATTAGCTTAGTAGCCTTGGAAACACTAGATACATTCATAAATGTTACATTACATCATAAAGTGAAAAACTACAATAACATAGTCTCCATTTTCTACAATCATATCCCCTCTAGACTATCCCTGCAGGCATTCCTAAAATACTTCTTTACATCCTGGAAAAATTAAAACATTGAAAGGGGTGAGCTCAGATGATTGGTAAGGATAAAAATATAGCAGAAGCTTTCATAAATAACCATTATCATTTATGGAAATGTATAACACAAATAAAATCCTTTTAAACTTGAACCTAAGCATAATATGGAAAAAATAAAATAAAATAATGACATTTACTTATTCACGTGGATATTCTACTAGTCGAATAATTATATGCAATATCAATAACCACTTTCATAATGATGTAATGCATAATGCTAGACTATCATAACCATGTATACAAGGACTCGTTCCAAGACTAAAAATAAGATTTTGTCAAGGCCTCGTGCCAAGACACTAGTTTGTCTCATGAGACCTGCCGATGCGTCGAGAAGATATAGCGGGCTCCACCCATCACTTATTAAGTCCAATGCATTCCTCATATGAACAGGTTTAAACATATCATAAACCATAACATAACCATATCACATAAAACATGCATAAAGGAAACATAACATTTCCACATTTCAATCACAAGATATCAATACAACACATTGATATAATAAAAAAAGTTTCAAAACCATTTTCAATACCAAAATAAAGGAAAATTAAAACATTGTAATTAATTTTCATTTAAAATAAATTATGGCTTGTAGAGGAAGCCAAAACTCAAATAATGGTCACGGCGGCGGAGAAGTCATTGTCGCCTCATACGTACGACAAAAAAAACATTCCATTTTTTCGTTTAGTAAAATGCTTCGTATAAAAAATATTCCTTTTATATAAACGTAATAGTCAAAGGGGTTTATACACCGTATGAAAGAAAGTTGTGTATAAACCCAAATATGCCTCAATGAAAGAAGATTGAGATGAAGTCCCTTAAAAAGATCATTTTTTAAATAAAAAACATCTATTATGTGTATTCAACTATAAGTACACATAAAGAAATTAAAAATACAATATAGGACATAATAATATCATGAAACAATTTGAATGTACGAGATTAACACAAAGAATGGATGTTTGTTTAAGATGTTCCCTTACCTTGTGTCTGACATGACTCGAACGTTCAATAACCTCTTGAATAGTAATATAGTGTTAATCTCTACTTGCTTAAGAACCTTTTTCAAGTTCATTATCCCTTTTATATCACTTATTACAATGTTAAGATAATTATGTAGTCATTTATGTTAATAATGGTCATTTTGTCGATCTTTGGTACTTGAGTCAACAATAAACTTCTTATAATTACAAGTTGTTTATGTGGTATAATATCCATTATCTCCTAAATTATATTAATTATTTAGATATCATATATATCATATATATACATTTTATACATGAATTTATAATATTACATAACATTTAGAGGTAAGAAATGTAATTCACCGTTCCTGGAGACGGTAAGTCGTACGTACGCATGAACGCTACTTTCATTTCTATTTCGTATTTAATGGAATGAAGTTATAATTATATAAAGGTATAATATAATTATAGTATAATATAATGTATAATACCATTAACTCCATCCTTTATACATCCCACACATGGCATTAACCATTCAAATCACTTTGAGGGGGTGGTAGTCCGCACTTCCTAAAATGAAATTATCGCGTTAACCCATAATGGAAATCATAAAGGTATGCCATAAATGAAAAATAAAGAATAATAAAGAAAACAAAAACATAATATATATCATATATAAAATTTTTTTCATCATAATGGACACCATGAGTGGTGTTAAAAGTAGATTGAACAATCATCATTTCGTGAAGCAGAAATTTGCCAACCACAGAAACAGTATGTTCTTTAAACATTAGATGAAGGTGTGTGTAAGTGTAAATCAGATAATTCTCATAAAAACATCCTAGTATATTGAATATACTGGTTTTGTTACAATAGAAATGAATAAAAATAGATTAAGGGGTTGGAGAAGCAAAATAAAACAAAATAACATAAGAGAAGACATTACCTTAAAATCGGGTAACTAGTTTTTTTGATTTGAGCCAAAGGATTCCTTGGGAAGAATTCTTCATAAAGGTAGGCTTCTAGGAGTAAGAGAGGGAAGCTGAGAGAGTATTTGGGAAGAGTTTAGACGAGCCAAAAGGCTTTTAAGGTGTGAATAATGTGGTAGTGGTGGGGGCCTTTTATAAGAGGAGAGGAGGGGCACTCTTGGAAAGTTATAAAAGGTTACATTATTATAAAATGATTTTCGGATTTAAAAGGTCCCTAAATTATATATTTCTAGGATAAGGTGATAATATTTCTAAATAAACACATCCAATAGGTTTTTTAAATTTGTAGGTAATATATCTTACATTATCTTTTCATTTTATTTAAATCGTTAAATAATGAGATAATCGCTCCATCATCATGGTGTCATAAAAAATTTAATTTATTTAATGTTTAAAAATAATAAAAAAATATCATGATGTAGTAAATATTTTTAGATTTATAATGAATTTTTATAGTAAAAAATATGACTTGTATAACCCCATTTAAAAATTGTTTTAGTAAAACAACTCATGTTTGTGACATTTTTATTTTAACATTTAATAAAAAGTTTTTAATGTCATTTTCCTACCAAAGTGGCCCCATGGGGTCCCCAAGTTGACCCATGGATTTTATTGGTCGGCTATTACTTATCCAATAGTGGTAGGACATGTGTCAAGGTCATTTCATATTATTATAACATTATCTTTACCTTAAATTACATTAATTACCTTTAATCACGATTAATTAAACTTAAAAGTTACTATTCAGCAAAAAATTATTTTAATCCCATTGAACCATATTTTAATTCTTAATGAAATCCATCTATGTCATATTTTTGAAAATCAAATCATAGAAGTGGTAATGTTTCATTTAAATGAAAAATCAGTTTTTTAACTACCACTTAGTTGTTTCACTATTCATCAAAAAATTGATGTTTTTCATAACAATGCTAAAATTTCTCCCTAAGATATAATTGATATTCTGAATTCAAAAATGATGTATATTTTACAAAATTACAAAAATATAAGTTTCATTAATTAATTTTATAATTAATTCCCACTATCACAACAAATAGCGTGTTTTTAAGAAACAATATATATCAAAACATTGACAATTTTTTATGCCCAATATCAAAGTGAAATTAATTCTAATGACCACCATTGGATAAAATGGTAAAAATATATTATAATTACACTTTATATCCACTCAATTGTATAATTTATCACTATATATTATTTTTATTTAAAAAGTTGTTTTTATGTATATTTCACTATTCATCAATAATTGGAAGTTCTCAGAAAAATACCAAAAATTCAACATATGATAATTTCGATATTCTGAATTCAAAAATGAAGTCCATTTTGAAATATGAAATTTATATAATTTGAAAAGGTGGGTATTACTATTCATAGCGGTTACATTGAATGACCGTGGTGTGTGTTAGAACTTGATGTTGCGTACAACACACGCTAATGTTTTATTTTTCAAAGAGAAGTGTACCGTGGAATCATGGGGTGTTACAGGATATGATTCCATATATCTTATTCCCATGTAATAAGTAACCACTTGCTATATGCTACTAGGGATGGTGTATTTACATGGATTACTCTAAATAAATAAATAATGAATATATATTATTTTTTATCAATGTTAATATTATAATTATTAGGGAACCCTGAATAAATTAAAATATATAAAAATACTAAATCAAAAAATACATTGAAATCAAAGAAATTATAACCTAAAGAATATTTTAACAAGGAACTATTAATACCCTATTAGAAGCATGGTCTTTAACCATGAAATTTTAACTTCAATTCTTAAAGATCAACATTTAATGTATTAAAAGAGGATATCAAACATCTGTTATTCTAAAACCATTGTTAAAATATCACTTTTAACATGAGTTCTAGAAAATATTTTGTCAAATGATTTAATGGAAAATTTTTAATATGTGGTTTTTTTTTTCAGGAACTGACAATAAAATTTTACATTGATGATGGTTTTTTAAATAATAAATAATATATATTTTGATATTTTTTTATCTCATTACCCAATAATCAATATTACTGGTTATGTTGATAAAACAAACTTATAGATATAGAGTTATATACATCTAATATAAACATTATTAGATTTTTAACGTCAGTTTCAAGAAAAACTGACCTGAAAATTTTTTCCCATGATTTGGATAACTCCATTAGATTCAATTTTACTATTTCTGGATATTAAATCTGGTTATTTATAAATAGTTAGGGTATTTTAAATTTAGTCATCTCTAAGATTTCTCTTAGATATGTTCAACTTCTGACATCCATAATATTCGAACCATAAGTCTATTTTAGCTCAAATACCAATAAAATAATAACTTGGGAAATAATCTATAACTTAGTAAAGATTTTTAACATTAGTTATTTAGAAAAAAACTACTTCCATAGATACTTTTAAAGTTGTTTTTGGAAGAAAATGATGATAAATGCCTTCTATTAGGAAATTTTTACATCGGTCCTTCATGAACTTTTGATTAATGAAGTCATTTACCATCATTTACTAAATAAACGATGTTATAATTTTTGTGGTTACATTGTTTTTATAAATAATTAATGTTAAAAACCCAATAAATGAAGGTTTTTAACTTCAGTTACATATTTATGTGACGTTAAATATAAAATATCACCTACTTGGGATCATTATTTCAAATTTGATCAGAAACCTCTGTTCAATTTTTTAAATCGTATTTTTTTTAAATAAAATTCCATTGAAAATATTTTTATATTAATATATATATATATATCCATATTTAATTTCTTTAAAACAAATTATATCTTCAATTCAATCAAAATTTCCATGTGTCTTCAATTGATCATTTGTACATGGTATCTATTCTAATCATGTAATTTTCCTATTATTATTTTCATTAATTGGTAAAAAAACATGATAATTTTCGTTATAATTATGAATAATTTTAATGATACAGTTATGAAGATAAAAATTCTAGATGGGATTTACCCATTGAGGTGAAAAATTTATTACCAATCACTATTTTCATTGATTCATGAGTTTTACCATAAAACGAAAAGAAATGATGAGAAAAAACTTATAAATTTGAAGAAAACAATTATAAGAATATAAATTTTTTGAATTCATAGGTTTATTTTTTTAATATGGTGTATCTAATATTCATTCATGTTTCTCATTTTTTCATTATAAATAGTTGACTATATCTAACCTTAGAGAATTAAAACTTTTGATGACCATGAATTTTGATCTGTAACACTGTTTTATCTCTATGAGAATTGAAATAGAAACTTAAGAAATGATCTAAAACAATGTAAATAATTTTAATGACCATTCAAAGAAAAATCTATATAAGGGATTTATTTTTAAAATAGATCCTAAAAGAAACTGATAGTAAAAGTCTTATATGTAGGCATTTAGTGTTTGTTTTTTTAACTGATGTTAAAAGACTTCCATAAACACATTAACATCATTTTATATAAAAAAAGTTAATAATGTTATTTAATAAAACATACAATGTCGTTTATCAAAAAAAAACAAATTAAAAAGGTAATCATTTTACTTGTTGACATCAGTTAATAAAAACTGATCATGAAATTTCAACTTTTAACACCGGAAGCATAAATTTGGGTTAAAACCCGGCATTGAAGACCATATTTCCACTATTGATAAAAGGGTAATAAAAGTTAATATGTAAATAATATATTCTATGATATATATATATATAATTATAGTTATATAATATCTATATAATTAAAATATATTTATTATATAGGATGTTCAAACACATATGATGTGATTCGAGACTTAAGGTAAAATAATTGTGTCTAAAATTGTCTTCTTCAATACATTTGTTATATTACTCACATATGTTCTTTTATGAGGTCTATATATAGGAATTGTTAATTTTATATCATATATGTATTTATTGTCATGATATATAAAATTTTATTTAATATTATTCTTTCATGGGGAACACAATTCAAAACATACCCATGTGGTAAATGTTTATGTTAGAATCTCAATTTTTATTAGGGTTGTTTAAGATTATGTATACAATTATGGAATCATATTATCTACCTTTGAATAAAGACATAAATTTTCTTATCATTTATTTAATTCATTAAACTACTTGTCTACATTTGATTTTACTCCCTTTGTGCACTCAATATTTCAAAATAAATATCTTAAGAAAAATTTATATTTATCTCTTTCTTCAGTCAAAAATGTATTATCTTACATGTCCATATTTTCATAAAATGTCTTAAATAATGAACTTACTATTATACATATATTTTATAAATTATTTTTATACATGTTTTATTGTTAAAAAATCATTTTATAAGGAATCTTTTTGTAGTTATGTAGACAAGGCCCTCTTGGATTTTTACCAAAAAAACATGAATGGAATATGTGTTTTTAATATGTATGACCGAAACTATTTTTTAAAATGTCATGAATGCATAATTATTTAAAGATTAATTACATGTTTACAAGGTTATTTTTCAAATAAACTTTTTCATTAATATTTGTAATATTTTTATATTTTAAAGAAGTAATTTCAAAATGAAAATCATAATATCCTTAAAAATAATTCATTATGAAATGTAAAAACAATTTTCTATATATGATCAAATCTTGTGAGATTATATAATATTTTAGAAGGAAATGATATAATGATACAATAATTATTTTCTCACTGGATATTTTATGTTTAATACAGAAATATATTTATGAAACATGTTTCTTTTCATGGGTTATTCTATGATGAAATGACAAAATACTGCCAAAACCCATTTCGTTTCCATGAGTTATGATATGATGAAGTATTTATAAAAATCATTTCTTTTCATATTCCATGAGAATGTAAATGATTTATGATCTTCTGGTATAAATATATGTATGATTTTCATTATGTTATTTGTGGGAACTATTTCCCCCTCTAATGAACTCTTTAATGATTTATAACTCATGAGTTAATAACGTAATTCAGGAATCTAATTTCATGTTCACGATATTTTTTTGAACTTATTTCATGTTCATAATGTTATGAATTGACATTATCTCTTGTAAATAAGGTTATTCATGGGACTAAAATCTTTTCTATAAGGTTATCTAAGGGCCTTCTTACATTTCCATAGAGTTATATGTGGGTATTCTTTCATATTAATAAGGTTATCCATAGGCCTAAATTTATTTATATAAGGTTATGTATAGACCATTTTTCATATACATAATTTCATTTATGGATCAGATTTCTTTTCCTTAAGATTATACGAGTGAGTAATTTCATTTCCTAAACGTAATGAGTGTACCTGCCTCTATTTAACCATATTAAAAATATTTTATGATGTTGTATATGGAATAATTTTAGGTTTTATTCAAATTGTGTGCTCATAGTTCTTAAGTTATTATATTCCTTTTGTTATTCATGTCTTATGAACAACCATGATTTATACCATGAACCTTTTTTGTGACCTGTGACATGATGTATATGGTTTTCATAATTTATTCTCATATTCTCATACCATTATCTATATATTATGTTGATATCCCATTTGTTTACCCTTATTAAGAATCTAAGACCACCATTTATTATATTTCCTTTAACTAGTTTATAAAGAAATATATTAAGTATTATATGTATAATAAGGGTTCCAATTATGACTAATTTATTGGAATGATATGTGTTTCACTTATGTTCCATTTATTGTTTTTATATATTTCTAAAGACACTCAACTACTAAAATCGCTAAATCTCCATATTATTATGTAACACATCAAATAAATTGGTATTCAAAGGAAGGTCCTTATCCCTTTGGATGAGTTCCCATATAAAAATAGTTATAAATGAATCACACTGAGGCACACAACATGAGGCAATTCCATTCTCGTCATTATTTGGAACTCGTATGAGGTGCTTCTATGGATAACTGAAGTATAGTAAATAGATGAAAAACAAGATTAATGTGATTAAGAACAAGATAATTATTCTAATATTTATGAAAAATTTTTATTATGCTCATAAAAAATATCCACTTTACTATTCTATGTTTGATCATGTATTTTTCAGGGCGTCTTCTATGTTGGAATGTGATGTCCTGATAATTGAGGAAATATATCCCTTATATATATAGAATTTTTTTTCATTGAGTATTTTGGGGACATTATATATTAATTGGAACTACCTCTTTATTCAAACACTATGCATGGGGAATTTTATGTCTTCACAATATATAATTATGCACATTATCCATGACAAGATATCTATTGTGATTAGGTTAAGATATGTATAGACGAGAGATTTATATAGGATCCTATTTGAATTTAAAATTGGTCAATGAAAATATTTTATGGTCAGGAATTTAAATTATTATATATTCTTTGGTAACATGGTACTTTTCATGCAATAACATGATAACGAGAATCTTATATGTATGGACAATGTCTTGAGAATTCAACTAAAAACAATTCTCTCTGCCGTATTAAAGATAGGATGAAAAATGATTGGTATAATTGTATGTCCTATTGTGACATTCATATAATATTTTAGAGGAATTTTTAATTTAACTTCCATTCGTTGTTTTTTATGGGGGTTTCTCATGCATTTTGGAGGAAATGGTGGTTTTTAAAATTTTGGGGCAAACCGCAAGCCGATTTCCAGATTTTAAAAAAAAATTATTTAATTGATAACCCCTTCATTTTTCAACATGCTTCATCCATTAAAATTATTATTTGACCTCCCCTGACCTAATAACACCATAATGTCAGTTTGGAGACTTTATAAACCCATAATCATTGTATATTTGGGGTTTTTATTATGAAATTGGGCCTACCCGTATTCTCATTTTCAGCTTTAAATTATTTTATTAGTTCTCTAATATCTCTTTCAATGGTTATTTTTTCCAGTAATTCCATCTCCCTATCGAAGCCAATATCCCTAGGATCACCCCCATTAACAGTTTCGTATTTTTAGAGCTCATTTGAACCAAGAATTAGGAAAAACAGTTTTAGGGTTTCGAAAATCATATAGATTTGAGAAGTTATCTTTTTTTTTCATATTTCATCCCTTTTTAAATATTTTTACCCCAGTTCAGTTCCCAAATGACCTTTTTAGCCTCAGTTGAGCATCAAAATCTGGTATTGTTTCATGGAGATTCAAATGTTGGTTGATTTGGGGTGACTTCTTCAAGTCCTCCTCAAGTAAGTGTTTCTCCCATTTATGTATTCCATTTCCTTAGGGTTACCTCTCTCTTTCTTGATGTCCTAAAATTTCCAGAATATAGGGTTGAAACCTAGGTTTTATTTGGAATTTTCTTTTAATATTGAGTTTTTAGGTTCCTCCTCACTTCTTTGTGGTGCGACGGTGGGGCTGTTGATGATTTTCACCGTGATTTGATGGATTCGACCATTTATGTAGGTGGTTCTATGTGTAAAAAATTATTTATGAGTTATATTATGGTTTTTTCTCATTTTTAATAATCCTCATATGTTGTGCTGGGTGCAATATCATTTCATGATTTATTTGGTTAATGGTTTAATTTTATAGTTGCATTTTAGCTTGAAATTGGGTGTTTATCTTGTGTAACACATGGGGTATTATTTGGGTATATTATAGAACATATTAAATTGCTTTAATAAATCTTGTTTGGGCACAAAATTAATATTTGGTAGGGTTTTTGTGTGCCATGGGGTTTGAAAGAGGGTTTTTGAATTCGTTTATGGTGTATTTTGAAATGGTGTGTTTTTCATGTGGATATTTTGTGGTATTGTTTTAGGTATTTATAAAAAAACTGGGGGTGCATTAATAATTTTTTTGAGGCTAAAAATTCTATTTCGAATTGGTATTGGTGTGATTTTTTCCACGAATGATGGTTTTGAAATTAGTTTTATGTGAAAAGTTTGAGTATACTTCTTAGAATTGTTTTATGAAAGTTTGGAATGGTTTAAAGATTTATGTAATAGGTGAAACCAAATTGGGAAACTATTATGGATTTTGAATATTTTGAAATGATCAATTTTAAATGTGAATGGGGTTTTCATGTTATGTGTATCCTCTTGGAAATTATTGATGAAAATGTTTAAGAGATTTTCTAAAATGTGAAAGACGTGTGAACCTGATGTGGGCTGTTTGTATGAGTGTGATGTGAAAAATGGATTTCATTTAGAGAAAGTGGATTAGGAAACATGTGAATGGGATTTAATGGGATTTTTATAATATTTTGAAAGATTTTATAAAATTTTTAAAGGATGTGTTGGATTGTGAATGTTATAAAAAATGTGTTGTGGAATATTTTGGTGTGAGTTTGATTTTAAAATTCATTTGAAAAAAAGTGTATTTTATGACTTGTGTGATGTACATGGGGATTTATGGTTAATTTTTGATGTGATAGAGATATTTTCAGGTGAAAACTATACTTCTTGTCTTGTTGAACTTGTTTGAGCCCATGAGGGAAACCTGAATATCTAGGTGGGTGGACGTGTACTAGTATTCTAGTAAATCTGTGTGGTTTGGCCTCTGTTTCATGCATCAATATTGACACATAAAATACTAAATAAAATATTGTGATAATTATTGAGGACCTATAGGTTATGGTTATTCTCCATAGTAGTATCTTATGTCCATGTGAATGGATATTGTGATTCTTACTCTCACTGAGATATGAGGTACCTAAGACCCACAATGAGCTTGTGCCTAGGGCTTATTTCCTATTGATTTTTCTCATTAATTATGTTGTTATTAGCATCAGCATATGGTATGGTTGGCTGGAAAATTAAGTAGTGTTGAAATTATTTTTTAATGTGTTGATTCTTAATGAATTCCCACTTGAAAACTGTTCAAATGTTTATGTTTCATCATTTTGAAATTATAACTAGAATTTCATGTTTATGAAAACATGAAATATTTTTTGTCTTTGATTGTTTATCACATGTAATATCTTAGTGGTGGTATTCTAATGATACTTGGATCACACCCTACTTACACCCTTGTACATAAGTAGACTTGGTTATTTTATTGGTTCTAGGTTGGGTACAGTTTTTTGTGTCAATGGTTCGGGTTTCTAGAATGTCCTTGGTGGTGAAGTCCTGTGGAGATGGATTGAGTGTGGTTCCCCATTCCATGAGGGTTCATGGGATGTTTCATTTTTTTCTACCATTTTATAGCCTTTTTGAGTTGTTTTAAACTATAAAATTCAGTTATGAATTTTTTTGTAAAATATAGTTTGGTTTGAAAAATTCATATTCATTTTATTGGATTCATTGGTTGTTTTACGTTTATAAACTTGGGTAAATTGTTCCCAATTCTCATTTTATGCTACCCGAGAACTTGTGTCATCCCATGGGGATCCGAAATTCCCTTCAGGCCTTTTCATGGTTTAACTTTGTTTCCGCTTTCAGTGGAGACCAGATTTCGTACGTGACAAAATGGTATCAGAGGATGTTCAAGTTAACCCCTTGGGTCATGTTATTTGGGGGACCGTCGAGGTATTATTGAGTTAGTATTATTAATTAATTGAAATATAGTAATGGGTAGTGTACCTGATCACCACACCTCATGATATGAATCATTTCACCAGGGGAGTTGGGACTTATCTAAGTCCTTTGGTTTTATGGTTTGATGATGATTAGGGGAAATGAAAAGAGAGTTGTGTTAATGGTCTCAGTGAGATTACAGGGGCTCGAAATCCATGTGGAGATAGAGAAATAATCTTATAACACTCTCTGTGATGGTGAAGTGATTAGAGTATGGCCTCCAACCATATGATCATGTCACCCAGTGAAAACAAGTTTCCTCTCTCATTGTATTGTGTCCTTTTGTTTTGAAATCTTGTAAGTTCAGTTTTAAAGAAAAAATGCCATTGTTTTTATAAGTGTAAAGTTTTTGAGAAATTATTTTCTAATAAGTAGGGAATGGATAGATTATTTTAATGGTATAGATGAATTTTCATAATTATTTTGAAATGGAAATTGGTGTGATTACACCTCTTTTGAATGTTGGAACTATATTAATGTTGTCTTTGAAAAAGTGTTTGCAATAGGGTTTTATAAACTAATGAAATGTGTCATTATGGGATGAGATTTTTTGAAATTGATGTTAATAACTTGAAATTGAGTTCTTATTTTAATATTTGGTTCCTTTTAAATTGTATTTTAGCCTATAAATTGGGTTTTATCTTATGGTTAGTTGTCTTGAGTAAAAGGAGGTATTGGTTTTCTATTTTGGTTTTGAAAAGTGGAATGAATTATTGTTTAAACCATTGGTTTTTCATTTTTTTCGACCAATTAATAATCTTGGATGGGTAATTTGTTTCTCTATATGGATAATGTACACCCCTATTATGGGTTAGTGACCAACTGAAGTGAAACCTAGATTGTTTTGATGTGGGAATATCCTCTAGTTGATCAATGTAAGGAATATTTTCATGAGAATTGTAGAATGATTCTACACTATTTACAATATTGTTTTTCATTAAATACTCTTGTTTAGGGAGAGTGATCATGTAAGGTTAGAGGATAACTTAGTTTTGTTAAGCTATCTGATTCTTCGAATGTAGATGTTGTTTGGGGTTGTCAGTATGGATGGTGTCTAAGAGGATCTCTTAGTCCCTCATAGTATGTTTGAATAAGGGGTTTATGTTTAACCCCTGTTGTGTGAAATATGGCCATGAGAGGCTGTTATAGAAACTTTCTGGAATTTTTTTTAATTCTACACGTCAAAAAATAGTAGGGGTGAATTTTTGGAATTTTTCTAAAATACTTTAATTTTTCGTGAATATTGAGAAATACAGTTTTGAGTATTCAGTAGTTTAATGACATCATGATAAAATAGTAATTAAAATAAATGGCTGTTCAACTTTTTTATAGTAACTTATGACATGAGGTGTCCCAAGTGGCTTAATCCATGGGAAAATACCATGGGAAAGCCCATGGTTTGGAAAAAACCACTAATGAGGTGTCCCTTTGAAATTATTAAAAAATTACCTATCTTTTTCTATAAATACCAACTCATCCATTCACTTTATTTCATTGCAAATACCTCAACCTCAATTCTACGATGGATTTACCTCTCTAGGAGTCCTCCCATGGTGTCACTACTCCCCCAAGGTCCCATCCTTCATGATCTAGTAGTTATTCTACAAGGTAAGGGAATCCTTCATTCTCTTCTTTAAGTCGATACTTCTTTTATGTTATCTATTTGGAATTACTTTCTCGTATATTGAGGTTTTATTTTATTCATTCTTATTACTGTACTTTTGATTTAAATATTATGATATACCATTTTTGTTCTCATCATTTTATTTTATGATATTTTAAGTGATGTTGTTAGGCTGCCGAATTTTCATAAGGGATCCTTTAACTTTTCTTTTATTTTCAAGATGATCTCTTTTATTTTTCTATCCTCACCTCATCTGTCCAAATGATCATTATAAATCCTTTAACATATACATATAATGGATTTGTTTCATGTGAATGGAAGACCCATCATAAATATTCTTACTCCCTCCCTTTTATTTTTATAAATGATATCAATGTCTATGAGTTTCCAATTTATAGCCTCCGTGGAAGAAAAAGTTGCGTTCTTCAATTCTTCTTCATTACTGGTCATGAAACCATATTTATGGTTTAACTAGACTATAATATATGTATTATAACATAATTAATATTCAAGAACAAAAATATGTACATATAATTAAGTTATATGACTAAACTAGTTCATAATAATCCAAATACCGCCAAATAATCGATGTGGTTCTAATCTAATGATTCAACCCCATTCCATATAACCAAATTATAGAAATGACCATTGAAATTTATTTATGTTAAAATATTATATATAATTATAATCCTGAATATTTATAACAATGCCACCTGAACTCCATTACTTAAAAACAAGTGAACCGATTATGAAAATAATGAAAATGAACACCCCAGAAAAATGAAATTCAATCTAATAACATAAAAGAAGTGTATAAATGAACTAAACATAATTATGATAAAATAAATAAATTTATAATAGGATTTTAAATAAGTTATTAATAAGTATAATTTCATATTCTTGGTGATTTTGTTCGAGAGATGAACACGTTTGGAGTTAAGGTAAGGGTTTTTCCCCCGAACATCCATTTTAATTCGGGTTACTTTAATTGTCAAAATACCTCAATGAAATTCATATGTATTGTTATGTACTCCCCATATATTCTGTGTGAGTATCATATATATGTTTATAAACCATAATCCTTCTTTATTTTATGGATAGTTACACGATTTAAATGGATCATTCAAAATTGTTTCCAAAATAGAAGCCCGATTCAAGGGAATTTCTCCAATTCATATCTATTTACAAGGGAACTCTATAATCTGACTTTGGAAACCATTATATTTCTAAAAATACTCATTTTATTATGAAAATACTATCTTACATCAATTCTGTTTTTATGAAAATATTTTCCAAAACAAGTCTTCTTTTCAAAATAAAATAGTATTTATCTCCAGAATTACGTAATGATTTTATAAGAGTATTTTCATTTGATTCAATGCTCTTGTTGATTCCATGGTATTATTGGGTTTAATAATTTATGAATTCATATACCATATTTTATTTAATGGTTTATGACTAACTTTATTGTGGATGACCTATCCTACAACCATTCATCATATTATTCTGAATGGTTAGTGTCTGTGTTCAATAATCGGTGAAAGTTAGTTACATTTCATATGATAGTTTCAATATGAATGTATATGTTGTTTATGTTTAACCCTACTCATATGAGGAATATATTTGACTTATTATTTGATGGTTGGGGCCTGCTATAGCCCCTCGATGCATCCTTAGGTCTCATGAGACAAACTATGGTCCTGGCACGAGGCCTTGACAAAATGATTATTTTATGGTCCTAGAATGAGGCATGGACGATATGGTTATGATGTCTGGCATAGGCACTACCCTCATTATGAAGATAGTAATTTAATGTTCATGTGGTTATTCAACTAGCATAATACAGATGATTATGTTTTATTATGTAAATATTCACTCAGCTCATATTCCTGCCATAATGTGTTTCTTGCTTATTATTAAAGGAATGTGTTTTCAATAATTCACCATGTCTAAAGATTATTTTATATTTCGCTATATTACTTACTCTTACTGAGCGTTTGAGATAACCCATTTATTATGTTTAATTTTCTCATGTCAAGAAGAAGTAATTTATTAATTACTTTCAAGAACAATCTATGAGACGTGATATTTATAGTTTATTAAAATAGTGTTTTGTCTTCCTTCATGTTGTATTGATAAACTTATGTATGTAATTTGTTTCCAATTTTATTAAACTACTCGGTATTTAGAGATTTTTATTCCTTGTATGTATGCCAGAGTAATCAAATAAGGCACTGGATCTAGGCAATTGGGGACAGATCCTTATTGTTGGTATCAGAGGATGTTTAGTAAAATACTTGGAAACTAGAAAACGTATATTTAGGGAAGAGTCCCTAAGTTAGTCTTTGATTATATACATACAATAACATCCTGGTATTCTGTTACGGAATAGATTATGTGAATTTTTCAAGAAATACATTCATGTCTGGATACGAGCAGGTAGAGGTAGCTCTTGAACAGATGTATCTAGGTGTAGAACCCGAAAACACCGCTTTAAGCTAGACTCGAATGGGAACTGGTGCACAAAAATGGGCCTTGCTGCACTCATGGTTACGACACTCCCGGGGGATATGCTTAGGATAATTCACATTTTCATTACAATCCATTATGATGGATTGAAATGTAAAATACTCTTCAAAGAAACGATATTTGTGAATATGGGATTATCCATTCACAGGATCTCAAATTTTTCTAAGTATTTTGTTAAGATAAGATTACAAATTATGATTCATAACCTAATATAGTGTATGCCATTATCTAGATATGGCGCCAAGTGGACGGGATGGAAATCTCTCGAATGCACGTGTCCCATGTTGGGATTTTCCTCCAACGCAAGACAATGATGTTGGCTCTGGTGCTATGACTGGTGCTGAGCGACTCATAACTATACTGGGAAAACTTACTCAGGTTATGAATAATAACCTTTCCCATATGGAGCATCCGGATCGACCACGTAGAGGAGGCATGCTAGATCACATTATGCAACAACAGCCTCCATCATTCAACAGGACTACAAAACCATTTGTAACAGAGAAGTTGATATGTTCCCTTGAGAATATATTTCTCATTTTGGGATGTAATGAAATAGAGAAGGTTTTCATGGCTATATATCATCTATCAGGAGATTCAGATCAGTGGTTGTATTTAATCCAAAACACAAAGGAGGAGGAAGAGATTAAAGAGATGGAATGGATGTATTTTAAGGAAATATTCTTAGAAAAATATTTCCTTCATGAGCAGCAAGAAGATATGGAGAGTTAATTCTTGAATTTTAGGAAGAAGGAGGATGAAAATGTTTCCACGTATGAAGAAAACTTCACAAGGCTAGAAAGACATGTTGTGGACTATATACAAAATTGATTTAGCAAAATTGATTGATTTTTTGATGGCCTAAAACCATTCCTCTAGTGAGCACTGGCATCCCAATGTTTTTCATCATATGAAGATATTGTTTCATGTGCTATCAAGATAGAAAAATAGTTCTATAAGTCTTATGACTTTAAGGGAAATCAAGAAAAGAAGAGGGCTACTGAATACCCTGGTAAAGGAAATAAATAAACATGGAAGTAGTGGAGAGTTGAATTTCCACCATGTGACAATTGTGGAATGAAACACCCTGGTGAATTCTTAAAAGGAAAATGAGTATGCTAAAAATGTGGTCAGAAAGGCCATCTTTTTGTTGATTGTAAAGGGAAGAAGGAAGCCAACGATGGTCAATGCTATAGTTGATGGGTGATGGGACACTATGCTAATGATTGTCTAAAAGGTCAAGGAAATATGCAAGAGAGAAGGACAAGGGATCAGGGACAAGCTTATACAATCACAACTATAGAGGTTGAAGATCCTAATGATGTGGTGGCAGGTACTTTAATTGTTTCCTCATGTTTAGCCAATGGTTTATTTGATTCTGTATCATCACATTATTTTATATCTTCCCAGTTTTCTACGAAAATTAGATATTTCCAATTTGATTTAACAAGGGAGTTGTCAGTTGAAAATTCTAAGGGAAGTATCATTGCTACAATGTTCTGTCAACCAGTTCCCATTAAGGTATATAAATGTTCTTTATCTACTGATCTCATCGTCATACACATGAGTGAGTTTGATGTAATCCTTGGTATGGATTTTATTTTGGACCATGATGCAAATATTTATTGTAATAAGATTGAGGTTACAATTTTTGATGGCGATTAAAAATAACACCTTATCTTTAGAGCATAATCATCACCACCTTATTCTTATCTAGATCCACCCACTAGTACCTCACTTATTGGGGAGGAAAATAATGAAATAACTATGGGTGAGGAATGAAATATTCATATTGAGGATAGGGAAAGATTACATTGATGTATTTCTAGAGGATTTACCTAGACATCCTCTAGAATGGGAAATTGAGTTTTCCATTGATTTAATTCTTAGTTCAAGGCCCATATCGAAGACCCCTTATAGAATGGCCACTGTGGAATTAGTGGCACTAAAGAAAAAACTAGAGGAATTGAGTAATAATGTATTTATTCGAACTAGTGTTTCTCTATGGGTAGAGCACGTCCTCTTTGTCCAGAAGAAAGATGGAACCATGAGGATTTGCATTGATTGCAGGGAAATTAATGATATAACAATAAAGAACAAGTATCCCCTACCTCGCATTGATGATTATTTGAGCAACTACATAAAGCATAATACTTTTCAAAATTGACCATTGATCTAGATATCATCAGTTGAGTGTGATGATGGAATACATTCTGAAAACAGTGTTTCAAACTAGGCACGTGCATTACGAGTTTACAGTAGTGCCTTTTGGATTAACTAATGCACCCTCTATCTTCATGGATCTAATGAATATAGTTTTCATGGAATATCTCGATGATTTTATAGTGATATTTATTAATGATATCTCGGTATACTCCAAAAGATACAAAGAACTTGAAAATCACTTTCACAATATCCTGAAGACTCTTAGAAGACATGAATTATATGGGATGTTTAGCAAGTTTGAATTCTGGCTTCAGGAGATTTCTTTTATTGGCCATATTTTCTATAAGGATGGATTCCTAGTTGATCCTGTAAAGACAAAGGCAATCCACGATTGTTTGATGCCAATAAACATAACTGAGGTATGCAATTTTATTGACTTAGTAGGTTATTAACGACATTTCATTCAGAATTTTACCCGATTGGCTAACCCGCAAATGAAGCTCATATGTAAATGGGTTAAATTTTTTTGGACAAATGATTCTAAAGAATTTTTCAAATAAATGAAGAGAATATTTGTCCATGCTACTGTATTGACTCTACCATCGGGGAATGATGGGTTTGTTATTTATAGTGATGCTTCAAATAAAGGACTTTGGTTTGTGCTTATGCAAAATGATAGGTTTATTTCTTATACATCACAACAGCTAAAAATTATTGATCAAAACTATCCTACTCATGATCATGAGTTGGATACAGTAATATTTTCTTGGAAGATATGGAGAAATTATCTCTATGGTGAAAAATGAGAGATTTATACTGATCACAAGAGTTTAAAGGATATTTTCTCATAGAAAGAACTCAACATGAGGTAAAGGAGATGTCTTGAACTACCAAAGGATTATTATTTCACGATACACTACCACCTGGGGAAGGAAAATAAGGTGGCTGATGCTTTGAGCCGAAAGGATCATGGAGTTTGGAAAAAGATGAGGGTTGAAAGGGATCCTATTTTCATGTATCTAGTAAAGATTGATATGAGAATTACTATGGAAGGTGAAACATCGATTATTTTTCAAATGGTTTCCAAACAATCATTACTAGAAAGGATACAAAGTTCTCAGGCTGATGATGAGGAGTTTCATAAGAATATTAAAGACGTGAATGATGGGATATTGAGTGACTTCGTATATGAAGATAGAATTTTGAAATTTTGGAAGACACTTTGTGTTCCTGATACACCTGATCAAAAAAGGGAATTTATTGATGATGCTCAAAGTTCCAATTTCTCTTTATAGCCTAGTAGCACTATGATGTATAGATATTTGAAGGAACATTTTTGGAGGGACAACATGAAGAGGGAGATTGCTGATTTTGTGTCAAAATATATGGTTTGTCAACAAGTAAAAGATGGAAGGAAACAACCTGGAGGAGTATATCCACCTCATCCCATGCCTGAGTAGAAATGGGATAATATCACGATGGACATTGTCATGGGACTATCAAAGACTCCTAGAAGGAACGATGCAATATGGGTCATTGTTGATCGTCTTACCAAGTCAGCAAATTTTCTTTCTATAAGATAATATCTACCACTTGAACATCTAGAAAGACTATATATTAATGAAGTTGTGATACTTCATGGAGTACCCATATCAATTTTCTTTATTGTGATCCCCATTTTACATTAAGATTTTGGAAATGTCTTCAGAAGGCCCTAGATACTTATCTTCATTTGAGAACTTCCCAACACCCACAAACTGATGGACATTCAGAACGGACTATTCAAAAATTGGAAGACATGTTGAGGTCTTGTTCACATGATTATTAAGGAATGTGGGATTATTATTTTACTGTCGTAGAATTTTCCTACAACAATAGCTTACATTCAAGTATACAGATGGAACCCTATGAAGCATTATATGAGAGTCGATTTCGTACACCAACATGCTAGGATGATATTTGTGAATGTAAGTTCATGGGAATAGAACATGTTGAAGAAACAATGGAAATGGTGAAGATTATCCAGAACCATATCGAAATAGTTCAAAGTAGGCAAAAAAGCTATGCTGATAACAGAAGGAAGGATTTGTAGTTTCCAAAAGGTGATCATGTTTTCTTAAAGGTATATCCATGGAAGGGTATTATACGATTTGGTAAGAAGGGAAAATTATGTCCCAGGTACGTCGGACCTTTTGAAATTCTGGACCGAATTGGAGCCGTAGCATACCGTTTGGTGATGCCACCAAGTCTCTCCATGGTTGACAAAGTGTTCCATGTGTCAATGCTAAGAAAGTACAAGCCATGCCCAACACATGTACTCCCTTATGAAGAAGTGGAACATGAGCCCGATCTATCTTACTATGAAGAGCCTATCAAGATTCTTGATACTAGAGAACAAGTATTGAAAAATCAGATGACTCGACTGGTAAAGGTTCTATGGATGAACCATATGATGGAGGAAGCGACATGGGAGCCTGAGGAGCCTATGTTAAAGACATACTCGAATCTTTTTAGGTGATATTCTATGAATTTCGAGGATGATATTTCTGTAAGGAGTGGAGAATGTAACACCCCAAGGTTTTCGAAAATAAATATAGAATTTATTTTTATAATCTATCCTTTTCCATGTTTTGAATTTTAATAAATTGTCATCTAGAGGTGTGTTATATAAGTCATTTGGAGTCTGATAGAAAAAACATGATTTTTTGGTGAATAGTAACATAACCTTATGATTAGTAATATGAATAGTAATATGACCTTATTAATAATAAAGAATATTATTATAATATTTTATTAAGGAAATAGGATAAATGGATCTTAATTAATTTTCCAATGTCACATTTAACTAATTGCACATCAAGATTGTTATTTTTCGAATTAACTGTGACCTTATTTAAAAATAAAATTAATAATATTTAGAAAATTATTTTTGAAAAATGGATTTTACTTTTGAATTATAAACATCAAAAAATAGTATGGGTGAATTTTTGGGATTTATTTAAAATACTTGAATTTTTCGTGAGCAGTGAAAAATACAGTTTTGAGTATTCAGTAATTTAATGACATCATAATGACATAATTTTTAAAATATAAATGTTGGTATACTTTTGTATAGTAACCTCTGACATGAGGTGTCCCAAGTGGATTAATCCATGGGAAAATACCATGGGAAAGCCCATGGTTTGGACAAAACCACTAATGAGGTGTCCCTTTGAAATTATTAAAAAGTTACCTCTCTTTTTCTATAAATACCCACTCATCCATTCATTTTCATTCATTCCAAACCCCTCATTCTCTAAGATCTGGTGGATTTACCTCTCTAGAAGCCCTCTCGAAGTGTCCCTATGCCCCCAAGGTCCCATCCTTCATGATCTATGAGTTATTCTACAAGGTAATGGAATCCTTCATTCTCTTCTTCAATTCGATACTTCTTTTATGTTATCTATTTGAAATTCCTTTCTCATATATTGAGGTTTAGATTTATTAATTCTTATTAATGTCCTTTATATTTAAATATGATGATATAACCTTTTTTTCTCATCATTTTATTTTATTAAATTTTATGTGACGTCGTTAGGCTGCCGAATTTTCATAAGGGATTTTTTAACTATTCTTTTATTTTCAAGTTCATGTATTTTATTTTTCTCTCCTAACCTACTCTATCCAAATGATCATGATAAATCCAGTAACATATATGTATATAATGGATTTATGTCATGTGAATGGAAGAACCATCATAAATATTTTCACTCCCTCCCTTTTATTTTTATAAACGAAATCAACGTCCATTAGTTCCAATTTATATCCTCCATGGACGATGAAGTTTCTTTCATCAATTATTATTCATTACTGGTCATGAAACCATATTTATGGTTGAACCAGACTATAATATATATATTATAATACAATTAATATTAAAGAACCAGAATATGTACATATAATTAAGTTTTATGATAAAACTAGTTCATACTAATCTAAATACAGCTAAATAATCGAAGAGGTTCTCATCTAATGATTCATCCTCATTCCATATAACCGAATTATATAAATGAACATTACCAATTAATTATGTTCATAAATAATATATAATTCTAATCCTGAATATTTATAACCATTCCACATGAACTCCATTACTTAAAAACAAGTGAACCGATTATGAAAATAACGAAAATGAACATCCCAGAACAATGAAATTCAATATAATAACATAGCAATAAGGGTATAAATGAACTAAAAAGAATAATGTTAAACTAAGTACTTGTCTAATAGGTTTTTAAATAATTTATTAATATGTAAAATTTCATATTCCCGGTGCTTAAGTTTGAGAGAAGAACATGTTTGGAGTTACGGTAAGGGGTTTTCACCCGATCTTTCTTTTTCATTCGGGTTACTTTCATTGTCTTAATAACTCAATGAAATTATTATTTATTGTTATATAATCCTCATATATAATTTTTGAGTATCATATATATGTTTAAAAACTATAATCCTTCATTATTCTATTGATAGTTACATGTTTTAAAAGGAACTTTTAAATTTTTTTCCAAAATAGAAGCCTGATTCCAGGGAATTTTTCCAATTTATATCTATTTACAAGGGCACTATATAATCTGTTTTTGGAAACCATTATATTTCTAAAAATAATCATTTTATTTTTAATATACTATCTTAATTCACTTATGATTTTGTACAAATATTTTCCAAAAGAACTCTTCTTTTCATAATAATAGAGTATTTATCTCTAGAATTACTTAATGATTTTATAAGAGTATTTTCTTTTGATTCAATTATCTTGTTAATTCCATGGTATTATTGGGTTTAATCATTTATGAATCCATATACCATATTTTATTGAATGGTTTATGACTAAATTTGTTTTGGATGATCTATCCTAAAACCATTCATCATATTATTCTGAATGGTTAGTGTTTCTGTTCAATAATTGGTGAATGTTAGTTACTTTTTATATGATAGTTTCAATATGAATGTATGTGTTGTTTATGTTGATCCCTAATCATATGAGGAAGGAATTGGGATTATTATGTGATAGGTGGGGCCTTCTATACCCTCTCGATGCATCGGTAGGTCTCATGAGACAAACTATGGTCTTGGCACGAGGCCTTGACAAAATGATTATTTAATGGTCCTAGCATGAGGCATGGACGGTATGGTTCTGATTTCCGGCATATGTACATCCCTAATTATGAAGCTATTAATTTATATTTAATTTGGTTATTCGACTAGTATAATACCCATGATTATGTTTTATTATGGCATTGTTCACTCAGCTCATATTCCTGCAAAAATGTGTTTCAAGTTTATTATTAAAGGCATGTGTTTTCAATTATTCACCATGTATAATGTTTATATTATCTTATGTTGTATTGCTTACTCTTACTGAGCATTTGAGGTCACCCCTTTCTTATGTTTCATTTTCTCAGGACATGAAGATGTAATTTATGAATGACATGCAAGAATAATCTAGGAGATGTGATGTTTCTAGAGGATTGAAATAGTGTTTTGTATCCCTTTATGTTGTAATCATAAACTTATGTATGTAATTTGTTTCCAATAATACGAAACTACTCGGCCTTTCAAGATTCGTATTCCTTGTATGTATGCCAACTTAATCAAATAAGGCACCAACTCTGGGTAGCTGGGGTCGGGTCCTTACAAGAGAGATAGTGATGAGCTATGAAAATAAAACACTCTAGGGGATCATAATGTCATTGAGATTATGTTATGTTTTTTCCAGGATTTAGGATATGAAACTTCTCACGTTATTGTATATGCACTAGTAGATGATATTGGATGTGATTAATATAGATACCATGTTTAGGAGAGTTTTTTTATTGAAACCAATAGATTTATAAGGCTTGAATGATACTTATGAGTTGGTGGATTGGTCAAAAAATGTTGAGTTACATTTCATGTTTTTAGAAACAACAGGTTTGATAAAAGTGGAATGTGGTACCTCCAAGAATGAAGGTACAAGAATAAGGATGTTGGATTCAATGATTATAGAGAATAAAAATTATATATTTGAGTGAAAATACCATAGATCCCACTTAATAAAACAATTCTATACAGATTTGGTTGTTTTTAAAAAATTAATGGATATTTTTTACATCGAAAAAGTTCATTGAACCTTGAATAAGTATGTGAAATTCTTTCCTGAACCTATTAAATTTTCTCCTAAGTTATTATAAAATGAGAATTTGAAGGACCAAATATATAAGATGTGATTTTGATCTAATATCCAGTTACTAATATAAAAATTTCTTATAGCTACATAAGTGTATCCAGATTATAATGAGATCATGGATTTAGGTGGAGATATTAAAATAATTATTTAAAAACCTCGGATTTAGAATATATATAGTCATGGGATAACATACCCCTAGAAATAGGGTACCAAAATATTGTATCTTTATCGTGAAATTACTATCCTAATTGCACTACCTTCTCCGGGAACACTTCACCCATAGTCGGTCATCATTGTTGGATCCCTTATCCCTTATCCAATCCTCACCGACATCTCCATTGGGTTATAACATTCATTGATGGATCCATCAGATCCCCATAATCACACATTCCTTCTATCCTCTTTTCCCTTCTTCATGTATTCCTCATTCATTCTACGCATCATCTGAGACAATACATTTCATTAGTGGGATATGCGGGAGCCGAAACCTACCCTTTACGTGAAGACTATTTTGTTTACTCTTTCATGACAGCTACTCTAGCAAATAATTCATACCTATTTACAGTGATTTTTCTTCCATACCTATACAATTGACGAATCTCTCATACTACAAATGTGTGCACTGGAAAAAATTACTATAAAAAACTTATTGTTTTTTAATTCCTACTCAAGTTCAGTTTATTCGTTATTGTTTATAGTTTCATACCCATGAATCACAATTTATAAATGTTTTCAATTTGACATATTCTCTACAATCATGCACCATGTATTTTTCATCCAATTTTTTACCACATTGAATTTCTTATATTTCCCAATTAAAATCACATCAACATATAAACGATTCACCTAACCTATTAATTATAGATTTTATCCTAGAGAAAATAATATTCTCTATTAATTTATATTTTTAGTTACATTAATTTCAATCTCTTATTCCATTGGATAATATTCAATACTAATGACTCTATTCAATTTTTTTTTGCAGTGAATCTCGTTTTATTTTATGTTTCACCTTCATTTAATCAATATATCAGTAGTTACGGTTTAATTTTGTTCATCCAAATTTTATTAACCCATTGTTAAATTTCATTTCATCTTAAATTCCTCTATTACATTTTACAATAATTCATCTAGGATCCATATAATAACACCTAATCTTGATATAATATTTTTTCAAAATGAAATAAATTACTAAAAATATATTTTTTCTATTTTAATTTTCATTCCAAATTATGTATATAGTAACACTTATTTGAAATTAAAATTACTTATTTTTATTTTCTTTTAAAAATGATTTTTATCTAGTCATTTTATTTATCATTATTTCTAAAAAATTATTTTCAAATTTTTTTTCATATAAAGAACTCAATATATGAGAGTGTATAAATAATATTTGATGTATCTCTGTTATTTAGTTTACTTGAGCAAGAAGTTCCCAAGAACATGGTTATTATTCAATTGGCTTAGTGAATTCAATGGATATTTTAAAATAAATATGAAATATTGATTTCTACCATCCATAGATTATTATATTTGGAAGTAATTCATTTTCATTATTTCTTATAATATTTTTATAACATGAAAACATTATTTAAAGTGCCAAATATCAATTGTGGATATTCATATTATAGATAATGGGTTACTATGAAAAGTGATTTTTAAAAGGTTTACTTCTTGGAAAGCATAACATTATCAAGAATGATATGTGAACAGGTTTCATAGGGAATGATATTAGCGACAAACTTCTGATGGTACAAGATTACATATCATAGATTCATATATCAAGTAGGAAAATATCATGATATAATGATACACTATTTTTGGCACCCATCATGTTCCTCTCATGTGGTATGTATTCATTACTCTCGCTCACATAGGGAATACCCCAGACACATTGAATCATTTGATGTATTTGTTTCTCTTCAACATATGGTTGTTAAATATTTTTCTTGGGATTTTATAATATTATGAGTTATTGGATATTCATCTTTATAAAAAAGAATTATGAAATTTAGTAAGTAACTAAAATCTAGTTCAATGATAAATCTTAGTTTTTAATCCTTAAGAGTGTGTTTCAATGCTGAAATAACACGATGAATCCTTTTATGGTTGGTTCATTGTTTCATAAAACTTATTTTCAATCATGTAATTTTTTTCAAATAAGGATAACTAGAAATTGTAGTGTTAATCCATGATTTTTAAGTGTATATTATTATTCATTGATTATATCAACATTGATTGATTCCTTTTGGATTCAATATTCTTATTTAAAATATGTTCAAGTTTTTTTAATAGACACTACAAGTTTAAATAGATGCATTATGAGGTCGTGTCAATTTAGTTATAAAGAAATTGTTTTTTATAATAATGGTTACATTAATATTTGTTCTATAGATTTTGATAACATTTTATTATAGTCGTTTGAACTTATGTTTTGATCAAATTTATTATCCTTCTTAATTTTATTGATTAGTTTGAAAAATATGAATTTGTAAATTGATTTTAGATTTAGGTGTTATGCCATTTTCTATAATATTAAAAAAATGATTCTTTGACATCCCAGTATTTTATAGATTCCAAATATTTTAGATAACAATAAAAGTAATTAATTTTAATTTTTTCAGACATCACAATTATAGAATTAATATTTTAAGTGATAGCATTATTTTTTTTTCTAAATACAGAGTGATCAATTTGTTTTTATGTTATACAAATACTAAAAAATTATCAATGTACAATAAATAGTGACCAATTAAATTAGATGATACCTAATAAGTTTTTAGTTACATTATTTCTAGTTTAATATATAGTGCAATTTTCAAGTCCATTCAAGAACACCATTCAACTCCATATTATAAATCTATGTTTGCCAAAATATAATTTAATCTGAATTATCATGTTACATGTATGAAATTTCATATTTAATAGAACTAAATTAGTCATGCTGTGAGTTTTAATTTTTGATGTATATCATTAGGAAGGAACAACTATAGTCATTTCTTAATTCTAGGGGCATGATTTTCATACACTAAAATAAGTAATATATGAAATTGATACTTGGTTTGGAAATATTTTAATATTATCATGATGTTAATTTATTTGGTTATATAGAATGATATAGTATAATCTTTATTAGTTTATCTATATATCACACTATTTTTCAATTCTCCTTCCATTTTCCTGACAACTAATTTTTTTGTTAATTATTTTTATTATGATTTTCTGTTTCACGATGTCTATATTGCACGCATGATCAAGAATTTTCATATCATTGATTTGAATATTTTATGAATTATTGATTATTTGAATAAACTAATGTTTCACTATATTTATGTGACATTATATCAAATTCCCACAAATGATAAATGAGTTGTTTTAGTTGAAAATGAAAATTATTCATCCAAGATTTAAATTGGGTGATAAATTATTTATATTTTATTAAATTTTAGATTACGAAGAAACTATTGATGTAATTAATTTCAATGATAGTTTTCTATCTATAATTGACAAAATTACTTCTTTACCAGTTTCATTATGTGTTACAGACATTTCACAAATGTACTTGTATTTTTAAATCGTTTTATTTTTTAATGAAACATTAAAATTATAGTTTTTAATTAAATTAATAATTTTATTTTATGATTACTTGTATTCACTTATGATCATTCTATAATTTAACCATGTTACAATGGACTATAAACTGAAAATTATAAAATGTTATCAATCTATAAAATTATTTAATAAATGAGAATAATATTAAATTTTTCGTCTTTAAATTTATTTAATGTTTTTACGCTTCTATGATGTCTGTATAATCTAATATGAGTTTTTCATTATTTTTAAGAGTTTTTGTCTCTATGTATTTCATAATTTTTTACTCATTACTTTCATAGTTCACTTTCTTTTTATATTTTTTAATTCTATAAATTGTACTCATCTTCATATTCAAAAGTAATTTATAATTTTATGTTATGAAAACCAAATGTTTTTTCAATTGTAACTCATTATTTTGGGTAACATTTATATATAATTAATTTGATAATTAACATAACCAAAATATTCTTCAGTATATAAATATATTTTTAATTTTTTATATCAATTTATTAAATCTAATGTGATTATCTATTAGTTTAATAGTTTTTTGTAACATGTCCCCATGTTATATTTTTCTGTAATCAAAGGTGAATTTGAAATTCATCTAAGATGTTCAATTATGTTGGGGAAAATATTTATTCATATCATATATTATTATTTCAAATAGTTTATTATTATTTTAATGAAATTAAAATTACTTATAAATACATTTTTTTAGAAAAAATATATATTTTATTTTAATATTTATATATATTATATATAATTGAATTTTTACCATATTCACACAATTTTAATTCTCTGAATAATTATATGACTTTTTTGAAAATTGATGTATTATCATGAAATTATTCATTAATATACAAACACAAATCCATAGTCATTGTTTTCTAAAATTATGTGCCTCTAGAATTAAATTTATACATTTTATAAATCCTAAATTTTTGAATTGTATAATTCAGATAGAATAAATTTATTATTGCGTCCAATGAATATAATACTTACGAATAATATAAATTCCATATTGGACTCTATTATGCATTTTAATTTCATCTGTTTGAACTATTTACAACATTAGTTAAATTAAATCAACTAAAATGAATTTAATTATATATATACTATTTAGGGATTATTTTGTAAATAAAATCCTTTATCTCCTGTCATATTTTGTATAATGTGATATTATCAGAGATTTACCTCATGATTTTGATGAATAATGGTTTTTTGAAATTCGTAGTCATAAATTATTTCAAGCATATAAAATTAGAATCAATGAATATTAAATAATAGTCTACTCCAAAAATACACATAAAGAAAACATACAATGAAAATAATAAGTAAGTATCATTTGATTAGTCCAGTGTTTTTTTGTTGAAAATTTTCTTTTTTATCCAGTTTCTCATTTTAAAATATTTTCATATATATATATATATATATATATATATGAAAATATTGGTTTAGTTAATTTTTAGATTTTATTTACATTATCATAGATATTTATATGGAACTACAATGTTCCATACATATTACTTTACCCCTCTATGTTACACCCATAATCATTATATATCATTCAATATCATCAAAATCATGAGTAAATATTTTTACATTGATTCATTATAAATTTTTTTATGAAATGTATCTTCCAATACCATTAGCTATTTTGTATAGCCTTATCCATGGAAACTCTATATATATCATATATTTATAATTGTTTCATTGAATTTTTTCCTAAACTCACATACATGAATATAAAATTATAGAACTTTTATCAAGATCCATTCATTAACATAAAAATGAAAAGAAAAAGTAATACATTAAGTTATATAGAATGAATAATAAATATATCAACCATTGTAAAATAAAAATCCAATAATACATACACATTGAAAAATTATAAAATATACAAAGTCAATAAAATATAATTCACAACAGATAAATATTCTATAGCGTATAGTTAAAAAAATACTAGGATACAAACATATTTTTTAGGTTTGCAATGATTATAAAAGTTCTTAAACTAATGATTACCCAAAAACACTTATTTTCACACCCTCTTATCTGTATTACATGAATATAGTAACACTCCAAGTTTTTACGGACAATTTTTTGAATAAATTCAAATTTTCCTTTATATCATGAAACACACGAATTGAAAAATTTCATTCACACTAAATCACATGTCATATGTTACATGTAACACCAAGTTGGTATATGATACATTAAAAAATAAGAATATATTTCGTTAAATGTATGAAATTTTTATGTTTGGATTAGGGTATATATATAATAAATGGAATATTTCACTACACACAACAATTACTTGGCTTGAGCTACATGCAAGAGCGACCTTCCTCGATAGCTCGCATTGTACGTCATACCATGTTTCACTAAACAATGATATATTATTGAAATGAGATGTAAAATAGCTATTATGAATAATATTAACTACATTTTGAATATTATATACCATTAAAATTCATCTTATGTATTTTCTAGACATGACGTATGAACTAATTCCATTTTTTTGAATAAAAGAAGTATTTTTTAAAAACATTTGTTTAAATAATTTTTTATGGTACACCCATTTAAAGTATTTTTTTTTCATTTTTATATATTATATTTTGGAAAAATAAGTAATTATTTAGAATAGAGACATCATAATTTACTTTGGTTTATTTTTTGATATTTTTCGGATAAATTCATATTTTAATGAATAGTAAAAAATATTGTATTTTTATTCAAAATGGAATTTCTATTAAATTTATTAATACAGATAGATTATCTTTTTATTTTTTTTATTTTTAGTTGAATTGTGTTTTTTTAATTTAATCCACTATTTTTTATTGGAATTAATTTCACATTTAAATTAGATATGAACACATGTCAATTTTTGATAGTTATTACTTCTTAAGAACCCACTTTCTAGTTTTAACAATGGGAAGTAATTTTAAATTAATTAATGCAAATGATTTTTTTTTAATTTAGTAAAATGAATTCCATATTTTTAATCACAAGTTCCGAATTGTTTAAATGGGTACCTTTTATTTTTGGACATTATTAATAGTAACATCGGTAATTATTTGTATTTACCATTGTTAAAGGGTAAATCTAGTAACTAAGGGTAAACATGATAATATAATATTATAGAACTACAATAAAATGTGTCATTTTTATAATTGATGAGATATTTCTATCCATGTACATCATTATTTGGTATTTTGACACAATAGATCCACTTGGCTATGATAATAACCTTTTAAATATTTTAATTTAAAGTAAAGATAAATATAACCTAAACATGTATCTTATACTAAATCATTTTTAGTATATGGTTATATAAATTTTTTCTGTTACTATAAATATTCATTATAAATTAAAAAATATTTCTTACATCATGGTAATTTTTAAAAAATTTAGACATTAAATAAATGAATTTATTTATGACATAATGATGATGTAGCGATTACCTTATTAATGAATGATTCAAATAAATGATATTACAAATATTAAACTAAATATAATATTCACATTAGGATTACAAAAAATATATATTTTTGGATTACTATGATATTTTATCATTGATTTAATGTTGTTTTTTCTAATGAATATTTTTTATGTCTTTAACAAAAAACAATTATTAAATAGTTTCATAATTTTCATTAATGTGTTTTTCAAAAAAATTATTATTTTATTAAATGATATAATAGTCCTAAAACTATAATATTCCCCCAAATGACATATATGATTTTATGAATGTCATTAATGATCCACTTTTGGTTCTATTATCGTTTTATAGTAACTGTAGTAACCATATATGACTAAAATGAAAGAAGACAAAGTAAGAGTTAATGTTTTTAACTAAGGGTAAAACCTAAATGATATGGTAAATATTGTTACCTAAACGTGTGCGAAACCTAATTTTTTAGAGTATTTAGACATATAATCTTCTTATATTGGGAATAAATTATTTTTGAACCATTATAAAATGAAAAAAAATTAATATAAATTAATATTTAAAGAGTTTCCCAAAGATCCCCTAACCCCTCCTATAAAAGGGAACTCCTCCTTCTCTACCATTCACAGCTCAAAATCACTTTATATCGGCCAAAAACTACCCAAAACTCCAAATAAAATCTCTTTATTACAATTATAGGCCACAAATTGGGCAGAAATCAATCCTAGGGAGACTATTTTTTCAAATCATAAAGAGATACATGAAAAAGAGGTAATTGTTTTATCACCTCTTTAAAATTATATTATTCTTCTACTTTTTTGTTCTTAGGTTATTCAATAATAAAATAATAAATATAGTATCTTAAAAATTATTATATGTTATTATAATTATGATATAACATTATACTTCATTTTATTCATTCTACGAATAACAATATCACCATTTGTACGTGTGTACGGTTTACCGTCTCCACGCTATGGTGTAATTTTTTATTCAACAATAATTAATTTTTATGGGTATAATGATGAGTATAATGGATGTAAATAGTGAATATAACATGATAATTATTCTGTATAATTAGTTTATCATTGGATTACATACCATTAAACAATTAATTCATTTATATCATCGCTCATGTGTACGTATGGCTTACGATCTCTACGACGCGATTAGATTCATTCTACATGTTAACTATTCATTAATGATTATAAAGTATATATAATAAATAATACTTAAATATATGAAATAATAATTATACAGGATATATATATATCCTTTACATTCTTCCATTCAATTCAATAAGGAAATAGAAACAATGTTCATGCGTACGTACGACCTACCATCTCCATGAACGGTTTATTCCATTTCATTTTTGATCTATTATATATATTTATATATTGATAATTTAATGTATATAAATCATTTTTCACATTATTTAATTAAATAAATAATGATCTGAGTTATAATATCATGAATGAAAATTCAAAACATGTACGATAAACCAAACGATTATGACCCAAAACATTGATTTAACAATTAATTGATAAATAAATGAGAAATAGTAATTAATAAGTGAATCATATATGATATAATAAATATTATTATGGTTATGATACAAGTTAATAATTTTTTTAAACACACTATAATAGATTTTTATACACATATGTAATAAAATATGCCTATGGTAAGGGATATTTTTATTATCTCATTATTATTTGAGATTGTTTATATTTAAATATTTAGTGGGGTATATTTATTATACACATCCATGTTTCCAAAATATTTAATATTATTTTTATAGTTCTAATACTTCTTTTCAATTTTAAACATTGATAAATGTTTATTAAATAGAATGAAAGGAATATTTTTTCATTTTTCAGTACTAGGTAATTTTTGGGTTTTCCAAAAAAGGTCAGAGGAAAATGATTTTTTAGCACACACTACATGGATGGATTTTTATGGTTTCATTATGACTTCTTTACATAAATCATTTTTACACTATTTCAAGTTTATTTTCAACTAAATTTATTTCTTTTAAACTTTCATGGAATTTTGAGAAAAAAAATAATTTTGAAGAGGAAAGGATATTATCTTTACCACTTTTGTTCTAGAGTTTTTTCAATATTATTTTTCATCTAAGATGATTATATTTAAATAGGCATAGGTCTCAATTCAAATAATATTATGATTGTATTGTTTTAGTGATGTAATTATATTTTATAAGGATTATTTTATGATAATGTGATTTTTTAGAAACTCATTTTATTTATTGTGTTATGCTATGATGAATGATTTTGGTTTTTGTGGAACATGATAGAATGATTTAATTATGATATGGGTGTCGCCTATATCTCCCTATAATGACTTGGGAAAATAATAATATCTCATGATATAAACATGAATATGATGGAAAGTAAATTTTGTTTAGTGATATAGTGTTGGAATGACAACTAAATATAGTTTAGTAATGTAGGGCTGGAATGACCATTGAATGTGGTTTTGCAACACTTTCCTAAAATGACTAGTAATCACAATTTAGTAATGGAATTTTTCTACTATGATGGTATTGTAGAAATGAATTTTCTAATAAGGAAATCATATTATGTGCTTATTTTTTTCTACAATTCCACGTTTTATGCCAATGAATGTTTATCTAGGTTAATTTTCCATTAAGAATTATGCCTGACATACTGCCAAGATATATTTTATGACTAATGATTTTGATATTCAAAATTTAAGTTCATGTTTTTACATTTTTATGTTTCTGTTTTGTAAGATGTTTTCCATGCTTACCCATACTGAGAATTTTTGTTCATCACATTCCTTGTTTAATTTCCCCTATTATTTGAAGATAGGTATTAAGTATGATGTGTCCAAAGGGGTTCTAGTTATAACGGACATAGCGGGTGATGATGTATATGTGTAATGAAACAAATTTTTAGGTTTTTTAGTTTCCAAAGGCACTAAACTAAAATAGTCATTAGGAATATATTTCTATAATGTATTAATTACTATGAAAATGAAATGTAATTTCCATGTACATCAAGCTTGGGTTGATATACATATATTTTCAAAAATTACATTCACTTTCCAAACCAAAGATCCAGAATTATAGTCTTGACCATATGTTTTTATAAATAATAATTTTTTCATGTTTTCTAAAATTTCACATATATTTATCATACCAATAATTACTTGTTTTCAATTTATTTGGTAAAATAATCAATAATTGGGAGGTATGGGAGAACATTTAAATTAATTGTTCTGGGGAGAAATTTGGTGATCATAGCACATTGACATTGTTAATCAGATAATATGGTATTGTTCCATGTCACCCAAGGGATCTATTCATATCCTTAAAGACACTGAAAAAGTACACAGATTGACTAATTTTTTAATTCCCATATTCAATACATTTTGACCATACCATTATGGAAATTTGACCATGTTGTCTCAAACCCATCGGCTAG
Source organism: Viscum album (assembly GCA_963277665.1). Taxonomy (NCBI): domain Eukaryota; kingdom Viridiplantae; phylum Streptophyta; class Magnoliopsida; order Santalales; family Viscaceae; genus Viscum; species Viscum album. The sequence goes on along the minus strand of OY728131.1, from coordinate 1,641,005,285 downwards.
CCTATGATCTTGGAAGAACCATTTCAATTATGTGATTCCCATTAGGTATCCATTGAAATTCCATCATGTTGTCTGTCTGGGTAGCTAGTGGTTTTCCTAGATATATTCCAATCATTCCACCTGGAAACAACTAGCAATTATAATCTCATTAATCCATTGGATTTTTTATTCCTCATCACCTCCATTAAAGGCATTTGATTCTCTTTTATCATCATGTATTGTCCTTAAGACTTGAATTATCATAGGTTAAATCCTTCAAAAACATTCATCAATGAAATTGAATATCATATTTATGTTGAAAAATTTCAAGGCTTAAATCCCAATTATATGAAACTGGAAAACAATTTAATGAAAATATAGTCACAAAAATGATTGTTTTTTATCATTAAAAATAGTTGTACGAAGCACAACAGACGTTACTAGGTTTTTGTAGGATATAAATTTTATCTAATTATTACTATTTCCTAATTAAAAAAAACTATTCTTCAAATATATGGTCTTATTAAGGCCAAAATAGGTTACTTTACTCCCTATATATGTAAATTGATTATGCAATGATTGTTTTTAATCTACACCATTCTATATTCCCCCATATATGAATACTATATGAATTTATTTAGAGTTAGTAAAACCACTATAAATTTATCTACTATATAATTATATAATGAAAAAAATGTTAATGATATTTATAAAACTTATCTAATTATATTAATATTTATTCATTTAATAGGGAAAAACCATTTGAAATTAAATAAACATTAAATCTCATATTCTTGAATGGTATTCTGACTCTTAATTGTATTCGTACAATTTATATTATATTATTTATATATATTTTTCACACATACATATGGATAATTAGGACTCTATGTAAATGAAAATGTGTAGTGGGTGACATAAAATTAGTCATATTTATATTTAAATATTCATATTATCACATGTTAATCTTTTATATAGATTATAATGACCATTTCATCAAATTGTTTATATAGTAGTTTTCACTAAGAGATAGAATATGTATCTTTTTTTCAACTATTTACTAAGATATCTAAAATAACTATAAATATTTTATATTAATAGTATATGGGTTAATTTCCCAATGGATATCATATTTTCTAATTAAATATTAAAAAAATTACATTTTTTAGTTTCCATTTAATTTTAGGACATTATTCATTTAGAACCAAAAATATAATACATATATTATAGTTTAGTTTATAAATAATATTTTTCTCTTGTAACTAATTTACGTTCATATGCTAATGTTAATATTTATGTTCATAAGAATAATGATGTTGTTGGTCTGAGAGTATGAGATAATGATGTTATTATTTATATAAGAGATGATGAGCATCGTGATGGTATAGTGATATTAATATCGATGAACATTTAATATTTAAATTTTATTAATTTTATATATGCTGAATTTTCTCATTTAGTTTTTTACTATGATGATATTGATACTGAGTTTTTATATTGTTTATATTAGAGAATGTTTGAATTCTTAAGATATAAATAGTATTCTATATGATTTCTATTTATATTGTATATTTTTTTAATCTATTGTAGGCTGAAATGTTTTAGGTATATTTATTTGATGCTGTTAAGGAAGGGATTTAGGTGTAGTGGATTGTTTTATGAACAATATTCTTGGTATCAATTTAAGTGTTTGAATTATTTTGATATATATTTTATTCAGTTTAAATTTAATTTATATTGCATCTTTATTGACTGTCATATTTTATTGTAAGACACAAGGTTTGAGGGAAGCTAGTAGTGTTGGGATGTACATATAGCAGGTTGGTTTATAAATTGTATTATTTGTATGGATTTTAGTGTATCATGAGTAACACCACAAGGTTTTAAAAATAAAGTAAAATTTCTGAGAACACATTGTTTAAAGGATATAATTTTAAACTAGCCGTTAAACATAATTTTGACAAATCTGTGTTTTTTATTTTGAAAAACAAACATACTTGGTTGTGAACAGTATGTTTTTTAGAGTCTGATAAAACCAACATTATTTTTTGGTGAATAGTATCATACCCTTATGAATATTAACACGAAACTCATGAATATTAAATTTTATAATTATTTTCTTTTCTTTTGGTTTTTAGATAATGAGATCTTTATTAACTTTTCAAGGTGATATAAAATTAGTTACAGTTTTAAATTTGTTATTTTTTGAATAAATTAATATTTTATTTAAAATTAGATTAATCGTGTATAAGAAATTATTTTCAAAAATGGGATTTTTTTTTTAAATCAATAAGTCTAAAAAATTTTAGGGTGAATTTTTAGTTTTTTTCGAAATACATGAATTAATTGTGAACCATTCAATTATGTAAATTACAAAATATGATACATAAATGAATTTCATCATCATTAATGATTTATGGATGATGTAAATGGACATTATTTAAATATAATAAGATATTATTGTTTGTTTTGTTTCATGCAAATCATTTGCCTTAATAGTCTTGATCAAAAATATTTTACTAATTATTAAAATAATGGAAACCCCCTCCTCTCTTATACTATAAATACACCTTACCCCCTCTTCTTCTCACACGTTTGTAGCTTTGTGAATTGTCTACGGTATACCCAATTCCCTTCCAAATATTTTTACCCATATATAATATCTTCTGGTATCACCAGAAGGAAAAAACCAAAGGCCTTAAGGATGATCTCAAAGAGAAGAGATCAAGAGGTAAAAATTCCTCTTTCATTTTCTCGTGTTTTCTTTTCAATTATTTTATTTTATTATGCTCTATTCACCACCACTTATCCAAGGGGCATGAAATATATAGTATTATATATATTATGGACTGTTATCATTTTTATGGGAAAATTCATCATCATTATTCCTCTCCTCATTATCTTATTCTAAAAATAAAAAAACCGTTGGCGATGTGTAGATTTAAAAAAACCATGGGCGATGTGCATTCAATGTCCATTAATTCCATAAAAGATGGTTATGAACCCCTTTTAAGGGATATAAAACAATTTATATTGTATTATATGATCTATTTTATGTTCGGTAATTAGCTTTCATGCATAATATTAATTGTATACAATGAAACATGGATGTGATTATCAAGAAACCGACAAAATGATATAAATGAATGTTAGTAATGATTTATCTAATGATTCATCCCCATACAATATATCCAAATAATTTATGGAATCATTTAGTATTCTGAAATTATTTTACAACCATTTCATCTCACTTGTATATTTTAAATCTCATTCAACAAAAAAATCCTTTACGAAAATATCATGGAAATTATGTGAAAGATACACCTGAAACAAATAAGGAACATAATTTTATTAATTAATGGGTGGAATGATGTTATAAAATGAACATATAAGGTGTTATAAATAGGAATTTTTATCTATAAATAATTTATAACACTCTTTTGATCATTTTAAAGGCGATTGAAATAAGTTTTAATTAAGGCTAACATGAGCTAAGGGAATTCTTGACCAAATTTTTCTTCGTTAGGTTAACCTTATACATCATTGATTATGCATCTAGAATATTATTGCAGTAATGAATTTTGGTTTATATTATTTTTTCTTATGTGTAATTATATAGTATACACATATTCCATTAGTTCTATTAATTATAACATTAATTATGTTTTATTTGTAAGGGATTATTCATTAATAATAATATCTTAAAAATTCTATTTTACAAAATTCAAAAATTAATTTTTTTACAAAATTATCCATGTTTTATGATTATGTTATAGTTTTTGGGAATTTATTATGAATATGGTTGGGACCAAAATCTCCCTCCAATGCATCGGAAATGTGTGTTTTAGATGTCAGCAATATGGCTACTGTAAGTGTAACTACGATGGTTACATTATATAGTAGCTTCGAGGGTACATTTTAATGTATCAATGAGGGTTACATATCATAAGGATTTTATGAGGGTTTAAATATAAGAATGAAATGTCCCAGGATACCTTTATGGTTTAATATATTTTTATTAATGTTTTATGGAAACCTCATCATCATCATCTTTATTATATATTTATTTAAAAGAGAATATAAAACATACAAGGGGTGGAACAAAAGAGATCTTAGGATTATGGAATCCTCATATTTTAAAAATTAAGTATATATCAGTGAGGAGTTTTCCTTGGTTAAAATAATTTCATATGTTTATAAGTACTTATAGAATAATAGTTTCTTTCCATCTTTTTATATACCGTACTAATAATTTTATGCTTATCCCATGTTATTAAATGTTATTCATAGGTTATAATGAGGTTAATTAGAATTACGGATGCCAAGTTAAATGTTTTGAAGATTTTTCAAAAAAATATTATTATTTTTTTGTGTAAAAAAATTATGTTTTGGATGAAATAGATACTATTAAATGGTATCCAATTTTTGTATTATATTGTATTGACATGTATGATTTATTTCATAACATTATCAAAATATAAACCGAACACATATATAGGAATTTAGATAAGTGAAATATAGTTTCAATATATTGATTATGTAATTTATAAGGCCATGTCCATATAGTTGGTATCAGATCATAATTTCGATAAAATTAAGAGTTATTATGTTGTTAACAGAATACCATAAATGATTTATACATTATGTTAATTTTTAAATGGTATATCATTTTATGATTACCATGTTACATTATCTAATATAGGTCTATGCGGAATGGTTTTCTATAGAGGAAACATGGAAGCTGATGTTGGAAATAACTGAGAGGATGGTATCATTCAGAATCTGCAACATGGAATGTTCGGAATTGGAACCGAGTAGTTTAGGATTGTAATTGATCAGCTTATTCATGTAATAAATGGTGTGGAATCCATTCATAAGAACAACTTGATCTCCCACAAAGGAACATGATGATTTTGGATCATTTTATGAAGCAACCCCCTCCGACATTCAGTGGATATCTTGACCATGTATGAGTTTAAGGATGGATTACATCTATTTAGAAGATACTCAATATTATGTGATGTTCAAATAATAAAATGGTTAGTATTTCCAATTATCATTATAAATGATAATCTATTCGGTTTTGGACAATGTCCAAGAATATGAGGGATAAAGAAGATATTGATGACTTAGAGTGGGATCAATTTAAAAAGATTTTCCTTGAAAAATATTTTCCTAAGATGTTTCATCAAATGATGGATAAGAATGTCCTTGAATTGAGGAAAAATGTGGAATATTTAGTGTCATAAATGAATCAAACATCACCCAACTAGAAAGGAATGCTCCAAATATTATTCAGTATCATGATAGAAAAATCAATTGGTTTTACATAGCATTGAATCCAATATGTATAAGGAAATTTTATTCGGGTGCATTCAAATGTTATGAGAAACACATTCAATGTAATGATAGGGTATATATGGAGTTCCCTATTTATCACATGTACTTTGGGAATAAAGGGAAGTAGAGGTCCAAAAGGAAAGCGATGGATAAGAATCAATCAATAACATATGATTGTAAGAACGGTTTGATTTTAGTTTTTGAAAAGTGTGGTAAAAATCCCACCGGTGAATGCATTGATAAAACTGGGAAGAGTTTTTGATGTGGTATGTTTGTACATATGGCATGTGATTTTAATGAAAATGATCCTAAGATTAATACATATAAGAAATCTATAACGTAATTTAAAAGTAATGAGATGGGTCATCATGAAAATTCCTACCCAACGAATAATCTATATGATGGGTGTTGGCCACACTACATGGAGAAATGTTAGGTGAGAAACTTCGCAACTACATTTGAAGATATTACGAATTCCAATGATGTTGTATCATGCTCTTTTTCTATTTTATCCGCTTTTTATAATGCCTTGTTTGATACAAGTTCTATCTATACCTTTATTTCTGAAAAATATTTTTGTAAATATGTAATATAACCATAGAAAATTATACCAGAATATATTTTTAAAAAACTAGGCGGAAAATTTAAAGAAAAAAAGGAATTTTAATAATCTTCCTATTGTTCTATGGAAATTAATTTCTTGGAAGCCTTGTTTTTTTCGATAGTAGAGTTTGATTTCATTCAAGGTATGTATTGGATTTCTATTTATCATATAGAGATTTATTGTAGAGATAATGCCTTTGCTTTTCAAAAAAAGATTTTAGTTTGTGTAAAAGAACAAACCTATACAACTGATTACATATTAGGAAGTAGAGAAACTATTGAATGATCAAAATGAATGTTATGTTACTCATATTGTTTAAAATAAGGGAACCATTCTGATTAATGATATCATAGTGGTAAATAAATACTTAATGTTTTCAGATTAGTTACCATGTGTTATATCCAATTAGGGAGATGAATTTACAGTTTACTTAGTTCTCAATGCTAAACGAATTTCAAAAACCCACTAATCGTATGGCTTAATGGATAATATTGAATTGAAAAATTAGTTACAGTAATTTATTGATAAAGTTTTCATTCATCCTAACACACAACCATGTAGATTTAATATTATATTGTTGAAAATAAAGATGGTACCATGAGACATTATTCATTATAGATCTTTGAATAACATAACTCTTATGAATAATTATGCTTTTCCTCACATAGATGACTTGGTTGATCAGCTTTAGGGAACTCATTATTTTTCTTAGAATGGCTTGAGATTTGTGTACCATTTGTTGAATGTGAAGGAGGATGAGATTCCAAAAATGGATTCTCAAACTAGATATAGTCATTATGATTTTTTATGTCATTTTGGTTATCTAAATCACCTTATATATTCAAGGATCATATGAGTAGAATATTTCATGTGTTTTTTGGTTTGTTTGTGGTTTTGTTTACTGATTAAATAATAGTATATTATAAAAGTAAATAATAGAATGAAAACATAGAGGAAGTGTTTTTGAAAACATAAATTAAAATAAACCATATTTAAAATTTAGTAAGTGTGTATTTTAGTTGCAACGATATTCATTCATTGGTCTGTTTTTTTCTAAATATGGAATAACTATTGATCTTTCTAAAATGAATGTTGTTTAAAAATGTTAATGACCTAAAAATGATACAAGGTTTTGTAGTTTTATTTATATTAACTGATATTATTGGCGGTTTGTAGGAATCATTGCATGGTTATCTAGTCCACTAAATAAGGTAACTAGAAAAAGTGTTAAATTCATCTGGAAAAAAGAATGGGGTGATTGTTTCCATGAATTGAAAAGAAGATTGTTGAATGCTATATTTCTGAACATAACTTTCATAAATGTAGAGTTTTTCATCTATAGTATTGATTCATTAAAGAGACATGGTTATTTTAAGAATAAGAATGATTAGGTAATTTCTTATGATTCATGAAAAGTAAAAAATCTGGGGGAAAATTATCCCAAAAATGATTTGGAATTAGTTGTTGTGGTTTTTTCTTTGAAAATATGACGGAATTATTTATACCTATCCAAATGAGAAATATATACCAACTAAAAAATTATGAAGTATATATTCACTCAGAATGAAATTAAAAATTTGGTTGAGATGATTTCTTAAATTTATAAATTATTATGATTTCACGTTCACATAACATCCTAAAAAAGACAAAGTGGAAAATTTATTAAGCTGAAAGAATCATGAATCATTAACAATTTTACATTTGGAAAAAGACTCTTTCATTAATGATTTAATGAATTTTGTCTTAGAATTTGTTGGCATAAGTAATTCTCCTATTTTGTTGTAGGTTTTAGTGTATTCATCATTTTCATACATAATTAAGAAAGTGCATAAGAAAAATGGGGAGTAATAAAAAATGGTATAATTATTTAAAATGGGTATGTTTCCAGAATTTAACACTCATAAAGATTATTTTATAAGATATAGAAAGTGATTATTTGTGACTTATGATTCTCATCTGAAGAATTAATTTTATTTCAAAACTCATATTTATCTATTTTATGTTCATCCCAGTAGACAAAAGATGTAAAGAGACCTTCATAAGTATTGTTGATGGGTTGGAATGAAAAAAGATATCATAGATTTTACTATGAATTGTTTGACATACCAACAGGATAAACCAAATTAGAAGTTACCAAAGGGAATTCTTTAACATCAACATTTCCAAATTTTAAATGAGAAAATATATCCCTGGACTTTATTGTGGGACTACATAATACATCATGAAATAACAATAAAATCGGAGTTATTACTGATCAACTAACTAAATATTCCCATTTCCTTCCTATTTGATATATTATGAATTTGGTTCAGCTTTATCAACTATACCTCAAAGTGATTTTATAGTTACATGGATATTCACTTTAAATTGTATCTAGTCATGATCACAATTTCATTTCTAAATTTGGGAAAGGCCTTCAGAATTCATTGGGAACAAAATTAAATTTCAGTATAACTTTTCATCCTCAATAATATGGGTGATTAGAATGGATGATTTAGAAGTTTGATGACATTATTTGAGCTTATTCAATGGGAAACCATGGATATTGGGATCAACTTGTTTCTTTTGTTGAATTTTCATATAATACCAGTTTTCATTCCAGTATAAATATGGCACCTTTTGAGGAATTATATGGTAAGTAGTGTCCAATTCAAGTTTTTGGTATGATGTAAGGGAATGTATGTTGATGGGATCAAAATTAATTGATGATGTGGATGAGAAAGTGAATATGATCCCGCAACACATGAGGATAGATCAGATTAGGTAGAATAGTTATACATATAATAGGAGGAATGAATTTTCATTCAAGATAGGAGAACATGTTTTTCAAACAATATCACCATCGAAAGGTGTTATGAATTTTGGTATGAAAGAAATGTGAAGTCAACAGTATATTAGATCCTATGAAATCTTATATATAGTTTGATTAGTTTACTACTGATAAGATGTTCTTTAGATTTTATCTCATGTAGACAAAATTTTTCTTGTTTCAATTTTTAGAAAGTATGTGTCGAATTCATGTCATGTTTTGAGCCAAGAAGTAGTTCATCCAGAATAGAACCATTATTATAAATAGAAACCTATTAATTTTATTGATTGAATGGAAAATTTATTGAGGAATATGTTATTCCACCAAGTAATGGTTTTTTGGAGAAACAAAATTTTTGAAGAAGAAATATGTTAATCTGAAAATTTTAAGAGGGAAAGGTACCATCACTTGTTTAATGTGTAAATAATAAAACAATTGTGAGGACACAATTTCATGAAGGTGGGGAGATTGTAACACCCCATGTTTTAAAAAAAATTAAAATGAGTGAAAACACATTGTTAAAAATGCTATTCGTAAACTAGCCATTTATCATAATTTTTCTGCTTCTATGTTATGAATTCTGAAAAATGCATATACTCAGCTTTGATCAGTAAGTTATTTGGATTTGGATAGAAACAACTGGATTTTTGGTGAATAGTAACATACCCTTATTAATAGTAATATGAATAGTAATATGATACTTATTATTAGTAAATATTATTATTATTTTCATTTTTTAATGTTATATGATAATTAGAACTTGATTAAAATTTCAAGGTGATATAAAATGAGCTAAAGTTTGAAAAAAGTTATTTTCTGAATAAATTATGGATTTACATAAAAATATAAATTAAACATATATAGAAAATTAATTTTAAAAAATGGATTTTGATTTTGAGATCAACAATTTGAAAAAAAAATTAGGGTGATTTTGTTGGATTTTTCTGAAATACAAGATTTTTTTGTGAATAGTTAAATTTGATAAATTACAAAATATGATAAATGGATGAATTTATGCATAATATTTTTGTCATGGATGATTTATATGGACATTGGTTGAATCAAAAATACACTTATTACTATTTTCGGTAACATGAATGAAGACTATTCATAGTCTTGGGAAAAAATATTAAACTAATGACTAAAATAATGGAAAACCCCTTCTCTACAACACTATAAATACCGCTCTAACCCCACCATACTCTCACACCTCTCTAGATTTGTGAATTTTATATATTATACCAAATACCAATCAAAATTTTATTACCCATGTACAATGTTATATTGTCTCACAAAATGGATAATACCAAAGGCCTTTAAGAGGATTTAAAGGAAAAGAGATCAAGAGGTAAAAAAATACTCTTTCATTTTCTTGTGTTTCCATTTCAATTGTTTTATTTTCTTATAATCTATTCTCCTCCCCATTTCCAAGAAGTGTGAAATATATTTTATTATATATATTCTATATTTTTTCCATGTTTATGGAAAAATTAATCATCATTATTCATCTTCTCTTCCACTGATTATGAAAATAAAAACATCATTCGTGATGTGCTGATTTACAAATATCGGGGACAGTGTGCTTTCAATTTCTTATAAAACCTTCAGAGATGGCCATAAAACCATTTTGATGGTTGAAATATAATTTAAATTTTATTATATGATCTCTTTTATTTTCTGTATTTATCTTATATGCATAATATTAATGGTATACAATGAAACAAGTTCATGATTATCAAAGAACCACCAACATTATCTAAACGAATATCTCTAATGATTTATATATTAAATAATCCTCATACAATATAAAAAAATTATTTATGGAATATTTTAGTATTTTTGGAATCATTTTACAACAATTTCATTCCACTTTTTGGAGTTTCACATCCATTCGATATGAAAATCCATTACGAACCAACCATGGAAATCATATAATGCGCACACCCGAAAAAGAAGAAGGAACAAAATATTATTAATTAATGGGTGTAATGATGTAATAAAATGATAATATAAGGAGTTATAAACATTAATATGTTTCTATATATTAGAAATAACACCTTTATAACCATTATACAGGTAGATTAAAAAGGTTTTAAATAAAATAATCCCACGGTTAGGGAATTCTTAACCCAATTTCCATTTTTGGGCTAACCATCTACTTCATTTACTATGTGTCACTAAGATTATTTTAGTAGTTATTTTTGTTTTATATTATGTTATACTATTTGGTATTAAAAAATATTGAAATATATCTTATGTTCTATTAATTTTCACATCAATTATGTTAATTTTGTAAGGAACTTATCATTAAAAATCATATCTTAAACATTCTATTTTAAAAAATTCAATCAGTAATGTTTTTATACAATTATCCATGTTTTATGATTATGTTCTGGTTATTTGGAATTGATTACGAGGCTGGGTGGAACCTATATATCCCTCCAATGCCTTGGTTATGTGTATGTTAGAGGTTGGTTATATGGTTACTCCTAGTGTAACAGTGATGCTTACACAATACGGTAGTTGTGGGGGTTACATTGTAAGGTAGATGTGAGGGTTACATATCATAAGGTATATGCAAGGGTAAAATATTATTAAGTTACGTTCCAAGACAAATTTATGGTTTCATATTTTTTTCATTGATGGATTATGGAAACCCCATGTTTCACAAAGTAAGTACATATGGGTTATGAGTATGTCTCTATGAAAATGATTTCATATATTTATAACTATTCATGGACTAATTATATCTTTCCTTATTTTTATATACCTTGCTAATATTTTTATTCTCATCCCATGTTTTTAAAAAAAATCATAGATAATAAGGATGTGTATGAAAAATAAAAAGGTTATGTTAAATGATTCGATGATTTTTCAAAGAAATCTTGTTGTTGTTTTGTGTTTAAAAAATTATGGTTTTGATGAACTGGATACTATAAAATTGTGCCAAATTTTTTATTATTTTGGGTTTATATGTATTAGTTATTTTATAACACACTAAAACTCTAAACCAAAACGATCTTTTAGAATTTTGATAAGGGAAATATAGATTTAATATCTAGATTAAGTAAATTTTAAGGAAAAGTCCTTATAGAAGTTTTTAGATAAGAAATGTTAATTGTATCATTAACAATCAAGGTAATAATTTTAATTATATTTCATATTTTGATGATTTTAAATTTAAATTGTATTTTATTTTATCTTATGTAATATTTCATTTAATATTATACTATATTTATTTTATGGGAGCATCATTGTATAATCTAATTAAGGTGTTACAAAAATGTATTATTATGATTCATCTGTAATTTATTCATCTTAATCTATTTTAGTATGTGGAATATCCATATGCAATATCAATAAGCATGTATAGCTACTTCCACATCACAATGAACACCCCCACACATCTCTTTATTATTATATTATTCAATAAAATATTAATGAACCAATACAACATATCTATTGAATTTTAAATCCATAAAAATATATACATGTTCATAGAGTGTGTACGGTAACATCATGGGTTGGAGATAAAGTATTAGTCTATATAGGTTCTATTAAATTATCTAGTCTAACAATGTATCATTATAGAATAAGTTTAATTATTTTTCTAGGTAGTTATACTTAGTCATGTGAGTCATTGGTTCTCATATAGAAAATATGTAACTGGTTGGAAACTGTTCTTAAAAATGGTCAAAGGATAATCATATATTACCTACCATTATGGAACACTTCCTCATAAAAAAGGTTCAAATTTATATACCAAGGGAAATTTGTTTCTCAAGAATAGTATTTAATTCATATGTATGATACCTGATTATTTTTAGTACAATGTTTTTTCTTAATGAATACTATTAGATCAATTTAATCACACTTTTTTTTACATGACTAGAAATTACCTCGTATACACCAAATGATTCACTACTGTGTTGAGGCACTTTTTTGGTGCCTCACTGGGTATGTTATTCCAACATATTCAAAGGAAATTTCGGTGGACATTCATATCTACTAGAAGCACTTTACGCTTGATTGGTATATTATTATTTGTGTAATGTTGTGGGGGGTAGCTTAGAATTTGTATATGCCCATTTAATTAAACTCTATGTTGTATTGTTGTTGGTGGTTTGTTTGGTTTGTTTCCCATTACACACATTCATTATTATTATATAGTTCTCAACATTTTTTTCTTTTGGCACTTTTTAACATTGAATCTAGTTTTTTGTCTCTGGTTTATTTAAAACTACAACTTTATTATTTAGATTAATTCATATAGTTATTTTTTTATGCTCATGTGTTCCAACTATGATTCACATATTATAATTTATATTGGGAATATCAAACATATATATGAGTCATCTTGGTCTTTTTAGGATAACAGGTCATCGATTATTCTATATAAATTATTAGGTAAATCATTCTTCAACTTCTACTTTGGACCAATTATGTTAGTTTCAACCCCATAAGGATTACGGAACTAACCAAGGGTAGTAGTGTACACGATCCATGTACAATTTTGTCACTCATGTCATAAATATTAAAATCACGAGTATTCATCTAACAGTCATTACATTTTATATCTCATAGTTAGAATCGTCTTGTTGGGGTTTACATGTTTCTTGAGATACAACATTGCATTACTAGTGAACTAGGGTGAACACTATTTACATGGTTGGGTGATATCAATGTTTTTTTTTGTATTTTGACGTTCTATATGTGTTTTAGTAGGGTGTAGGGTGGATGGTGTATTAAAAATGGTGTTTAGTTTCTTGAAACTAGAGGATGTAGCCATAGTTTTAAACCATGGTAGAAGACATGGTGTTTTTTAGAAATAAGATGATGTAGAAACTATTTGTAAATCACAGAAGTAGAACTATTACCATTTTTAACCATGTATATTAGCTTATTTCGAAAATTTCAAATTATGGAAAAAAATCTACAAGGAAGAGGAAAAATTCATAGTTTGTAGACATGTCAATTAGGTTGTTTCCAAGGTTAAAAATACCTGCTATAGAATATTCCCTATATCCACACCATTAAGATCCATGGCCAGGAAAACCCTAGATATGACATATAACCATGGTGTTGTTGTCAATAGACAGATTTATAAACTGTGACTATTTACAAGTTTTCTTATTGAGAACATAGAGTTTCTTGATGTATCACACATTATATTATTACTTTCTCAATCGAACATTGATGGTCAAGCTTGACCTAAGGGTTAAGATAGAAGATTTGGGATTTCTTCCTACTCATAAAGGATGTATTTATGGTATCATTAAAGGTAAGATGAATCATAATGAGTCTCTGGGTGTATCTTGATAATAGAAATCATCCATACCTTCTAAAGTGTCTTGAGAAGGCATGTTGCATTGATTTTAATATGGAAAGCTCGGGCATTCATAAGGAGTTTTTACTAAGGCACCGATGATTTTCCAATATTATGGCCACTCATACAACCTATAAAATATTTTTCATGTATTTTATTCACCCTAATAGTTTGATGGTCTCATCTACAACTATCGTTAATACGTTTAAATTTAATGCTTCAAGAGCTAAGGGGGTCTATCCACTGTCATTTAAATAATGCTTCTTCACAAAATGGAATAGTCTCCAAAGGAAAATGGTATGTGGATAGCTACAATAAGTATTAAGATCACTAAATATTCATATTTAGTAAATAATGTATTTATTACTGGTTTATCTCATTCATTCATATAAAATCATGTTGTTATTTATATTAACCTTCCTATCGATCTGATTTAATGTGTGATATATATTACCACACCTCTGATAATGATGAGTGTGGCGTGTTTATGGGGACAATAATTTGTCTTCTCATTATCAATGATTTAGATCAGATATGATTTTATATTTCCTAAAATTAAACATCTTGTCATCATTCTTTGGATGGACTGAATGATTCTCCACAAATCCCAGATTACATATTATCATCTATAAGTTCCGTACCATTTTTGGAGATGTATGAGGAACTTTTATTGGTACTATTTTTCATTTTTTTGAGTACGTTATGGTTGGGATATTACTTAGGGATTCATTGTGATAAATTTTAGAATTTTTTTAGTATGAGAGGATGTGAAAAGTTGTCAAAATGTTTTCCCAAACTTTCCGCCACAACCCAACCAACCATGCATCCTCTTACATAGTTGGATTTAATGGCCACATTGGGGTTTTTAAAACCATGTTACCTCTAATGAATTAGTATAACCACCGCCTACAAGAATCAAGTTTAAGGTCCATGGTTTGGGAAACCATGTTCCCCTTCCGAGGAAACCATGCATGGGTTTTTAATTAACCCAAAAATATGTTATGAAATTTCTCAAACCATGATATTAAACCCAAATCAACCTTAGTTAGACCATAACCTATTTATCTCATAATATATGTCTCCTAGATGAGTTAATAACTCTAATGACCTCTTTTCATGGGGATTCAAATCCTGAAATGAAGATCATAACCCCTCATTGTAATATGATAATATACCACGTGGTTTCCTTTCACCTTCTTATCACTCCCTCAACATTTAGAGGGATATTTTCATATGTATTTTTGGATCTATATATATATATTTAGGATCTAGATATATGATTGTTATATATATATGGTATTTTCTTATCTTGGTTTGATTTATTTTGGATTTCGTTTCCTATTCATGATATCGTTCTTCATTGTTGTTCAATTTCAATTGGGCATATCTACTATTGAGTGTTTTTCCCCGATGTTTAGGTAGGTGGAAGACAATTGAAGTTTCATATTCTTGTTTTCAACTATTTTTATGTAATTGTATAATTTATATTGGATGATTAATAATTGTGTTTCCAAAAATGAATTAATTAATATGGTAAATTAATTAATTAAGCTATTCTTAAATTTGGAATATTTAGTTTGTATAATTAGAATAATTATTTATTGAATTAATGATTGAGATATTGGGACGGTGTAATTAGATTAAGTAATTATCAAATTAATTAAAGGAGGAATTTTTGAATTGTAAATTTATAGAATTGGGTTATTTAATTGTTGAATTATTTAATGGAATTGATCTGATCAATTAATTGGTGAATTAATTGAAGGGATTTACATGATTAATTAATTGTTAAATTAATTAATGGAATATTGAGATAATTAAATTAGAATAATTTTATATTGAATTAATTAATGAAAATTGTTTTGGATTTGAAATTCATTTTTTTGAAATAATTTATTGGCATTATTTGGATTATAGAATTGATGGAGTTAAATTAATTAATTTATGACTTAATAAATAGACTTTTTTGATGTGAAATTTGATACGGTGAATAATTTTTATTAAACATTATTGAAGTCAAATATGGACAATTTTGATATATGTGATATTGTGAAATATGTTTTTTTATTGAGAAATGGGATGTGTGATAATGAATTATGCTCCAAATACACTTGGGTCCTAGCCATGATGTTCTAGGACCAATGGTATTCATGTTAATATTATTTTATAGAAAATGGGTTGATTATTAAACAAACCATGGGGTGTGGAACATGGGCTCATGATCCAAAGACCCACGGGGTTAATAAATGGAATTCTAGGCCCATGAGATTGACATTGGATAGTGGTTGTAATTTTCCCCGATAATAAACATTATACGAAATGGACAATGAAATACCGTGCATTTAATGAATTGTTAGTTGAATATATGATATGATTCAGAATATAGCATGGGCTAAAGTATGTATTGAGATTTGGAATTCTTCAAGAACTCAGGGGTTCATGTGGTTAAATAGAAATTAATTGAATAAATGTAATCTATTTACATTATTACATGTATTACATACTTTATAATGTATACAATTTTACTAACTAGATCTTATAGATGCCATTGGTTGTGGCTTATTATGTTAAAATCACAACCTTCTATTGACAACAGATCGGTAGTCAAATAGACTTCATGTTTTCATGACATGATAAGGGAAAATTCCCTATGTTAGATGGATAATTTGGATTGGAGCATCGATGAGGGAATCAGACATGGTTTGGGAACCCATTAAGAGTTTTCAGTGTCATTGCTTTTGGTTTTTCATGTTGGCACATGGCACATACTTTTTGATGTTATGTGGATCATGAATATTTAAACACATCAACAATGGTCCAACAATGGATATTAATATAAAATTTTAAAATTACGTAGTTTATATATTATAAGTAAGAAATTTTTTAACATATTGGTATTTCCCATTTTTATACATAGTTTCATAAGAATACATTAAATGCAGTATAAATCATATATTTGAACACTTTTATATGTTCATGTCAGAATAAAGACTTTTATTATCTTAAATTAAATATTATTAACCATAATACTATCTATTGTATTCATATAACACAACATAGTATTCCCACATATTTGGAGAACTACTAATGATTTAAACACATATGAATATCTTAATGTGTTGATGAATTATAAAAAATCATTTTTTTTATTTCTATAGAGGATATGTGAGTCTTCAATCAAGAAGAATTTCATATTATTAATTATTTTAAAATTTTAAATTGACACCACAATCAGAATAAAAATGACCTTGAGGCATAAAACATTATTATCACATGATCAAATATTTATCCATTATCCATATTATAATTTATCAACCATTAAATGATATGGAATATGTATACATGAACTAAAAAACATCAATAATATTTCATATAAATACTAATTTAGCATGATATGAAAAATATTGGTTTTCCTACTCCACTATGATCAATTTTGATCCTATATTGTAGGTGATGTGTATTTTATTATATTAATGACTCCATGAAACATAAAAAAAATACAATTTCAGGTTGAAAATTTATTAAAATGATATAGATTATGTATAAAACATCAAATATTATTATTAAAATTGATAAAAATAGAGTATTAGATCAAAACAGTGATTAAATATGTAACAAAAAAAAGAGTATTTTAATTCAATATATTCAAAAATTAGTTACCTAAAAGTATTATCATGTAAATTCAAATGTATACTAATTACATAGAATAAATTATAACTAAGTAGTTATTAAAATATGTGAGTCTATTTTCACATCCATAACTATCTCTGGTCAAGTGTTACTAGAGAGTGTGTTGACTTTTCTATGTTAAATTATGTCTCTCACATTGTATGTTGAGTTATCTAGGTGTAATTTCATTATTTTCCCAATTATGAAGACCAACACAACAATCATTGAGTTATAATGATTTTTTAAATTATATTGCAACTAGTGATGTGATTATATTTTTATAACAACTGATATTTCTAAATTCAAATATACCATGTGTTGTATTTCTGTGGATTCTATCATTATTCTATTCTTAATATACTATAAAAAACGTCTACCTATTAAATCTCATGCACCAATAAAATGCATAGCTTCTTTCATTCATGAACATAATCATTTACCATAAATTAAATAATTAATATTATATTAAAACATAAGAAAATTAAAATATAAATTATATAATTAATTTTAGAATATTAATAATGGAGTTAAATTAATATTGAAAACATGTATAAAAAATATAGAAAACTAAACATGCTACAAATTATTACAAATAAAAAAATATAAAATAAAAAACACATAATATAATACTTATAGGATACAAAATTTATTTATTTTTTCTCTATCAACAATATGATAAACATAAAAAGAATAAAATAATTTCACACAAATAAGGTATAGAAGGTGTAGTGGTTTGAAATATAAAAAAACCATCAACAAACTCACAAACATTAATTTCCTTCAAAATCCCATAAACCCACCTATATAATGCTAAACCATTACCAAATATCTCTAAAATCACCGTTATGTCGTATAGAACATTATTCTGTGAGCTAGATAATAATGGATATTTTAAATTAGATACCTCAAAAATAAATTTTTTCCGTCAAAATGTATGAAAAATCGAACTATAATAAAGACAATCCAAATAGATAAACACCTAATGAGATACCTCCCAACCATGGATACCACCATCTAAAAATGGTAAAAAAATAGAATGAGAATGAATATATTTAATCATATTATAAAATAAATAATTCACAATGTCACCAAAATAACCAAAACGGAGGAAACCTCATGATATAATGCATGTATCTACCACTTTGTATATCACATACATTCCTCTAAGCCATTATTCATAAAAAATACATGAAACAAAGGAAGGATACGACCCCATATTATATTCTCATATTCATAGTAAATATTAAGAATATTATCTATAAATTTATCATCATTTATAACATTTAACTATCCCTAATTATGACATGGGAGTAAAAATTAATTTTTTTACAAATCGACAATACATGGAAAATGTAATGAATATGATCTATCATTGTAGGAAGTGATAATCAGTACACTGTATTACTAACTTAATCCAAAACTAAAACGATCCAATAAACTATGGTGATTTATTACTACCTCGACTAAACCTTGTAGGGTTAGTATTATAGTATACCATTAGAGACATATGACCACTCCCTCTAACAATAATGGCCCCCCCAATCGATTAACAGAATAATTTACAAAATCATGGTATGCTTTCATCTTTTCATGAATCATATTTACATTTTTATCACAATCAACACCAAATCAATCCATTGATTAATGATTCCAAAAGGCCAGTCTAATATAATGTATATATTTAAGGACACACATAAAACACATAAAATAGATCACTGATAAGGGGATAGTTATAGTTATTAATATTGCTAAACTCAACAAGGAAAATTCATTACAGACAAAGA
The DNA here is from genome assembly GCA_963277665.1 of Viscum album. Taxonomy (NCBI): domain Eukaryota; kingdom Viridiplantae; phylum Streptophyta; class Magnoliopsida; order Santalales; family Viscaceae; genus Viscum; species Viscum album. Next base: position 1,640,985,774 of record OY728131.1, on the reverse strand, counting down.
TCCAAACATAAGAAAACATCCACAAAATATGTAATCCAATGTATCAATTATTATCCCCATATATAATTAAATATAATGATGAAATGTACTGTTAAGGAATAAATGAGACCCAAAAACATGTTATAGTATTAGCCATAATCTTAAGTTAAAATGACAATCTAGATTAAAAATGATCATATAAAGGAACTTGGGATTTTTTATCACCTCATCCATATAATTCCTCACTAAATCAGAAACCACACTTGAATCCTTAATACCAATTAAATGTGATTAGTCCATAGAAAAATAAAATAATATATAAATGAAATCACACCCACCATATTCTCAAGGAAATATAATAATGAAATTGAATCATTTATCCTACCATTTATATTGATTAATATCTAATAGTTGTTGCATAGTAGTTGAAACACAATGATACACTTTTACCCACTAAAAAACTAGACATAAAGACTTAAAATAAGATAAATAAATTTCATTCCACGTCCATAGAAATAATCTCCAAGAGCATGATATATAATTGTATTACCATGATACAATTCTACAGTTGATATAAAAATATAATGTTAAATGTATTCCCCCAACATTGATTATATAATAATATTTCGATAAATATTCACACCATTTTTATTATTCAAAAACCACTATATGAGACAATATCTAAAAAAATAATTATCTCTTCATATCTACACCTAATAATCTTCAAGATAAGTATGAAATCACGCCATTTATTACACAATATTTTAATTTACATGATACAAGTAAAAGTTTTTTAATGTTTAGTTTCTTGGAAAAAAGCTACATAATACATAAGAAGTTAAAATATTATTATAAACAAAATTAAATGATTCTTAATTCGTTCATAATATGTAATTTTACTTCATCTCATAACATAGTTTCATACATCAAATTAATCATGAGAAAAATTTTCAATAAGGGGAAGCAGGGGAAACTATTTACTAGTGACCTTGAGAAATATCAATAAAAACATGAATCATAACGATAATGCATGGGAAATTGTAATATCATAATAAAAAGTACAATAATAATAATAGAAAAATGTTTCTAAAGTATTTAAATGATACATTCATAAGCATAAAACCAATGTTTTCTGTAAGGAGTCCTACAAATTAGTAATATTATACACCACAATATCGTAAAACATGCCATCTATATTGAAAAGAAAAATTTCCCAATTTATTAGACAGATATTAGTGAGAACCATATTATGTAATAATTTAAATTTGTGACACATATATCATATTTATAAATTTCATAAATACCCCATGGAGAATAAAATATATTGTTTTCTGATAACATTAATGATGTTTTTGAATCTGCTCAAAGACATGATTATTATTTGATTTTTTACCCACAGAAATGGAATGAGGGTTTTTGGTATGTCCATAAGAAAAAAAATTAAATATTTTTTAAATATTTATTAATACCATATGAAAATAAATTCTCTTTTTTATTCCCAAAAATAAATTAAACGTAAATTCCTTGAGGATAAGAGGTAAATTTTGGTAAGTATAATTGGCAGCATAACGAGTATAAAATGTGGTTTTTGATAATCGTAAAAATTATGGGAATAGGGTTATACGATTGATGAAATATAATTTGGATATAAATAAATGAATATAAATTTAATTATAGAGATTTACCATAAAATTCAGAATGCATATACTAAAATAGGTTCTTGAAATGAAGAGAATGGAAAGTTATTTCCCTTACCTTGAAGAGTAACTTCTAAAAGGTGATGTCTGGAAACATGGGGGATTAATTACACCTTGGGAGGTAAAAAAAAGAAAAATTTCATAGATTTTGGATTTATAGTGAATTGATATAGGAAAATGGGTGGGTATTTATAGAAAAATTGTAGGATTTGATTATTAACTTCCAAATATAGGCCATAGAAACCTATGTTGTGGAAAATTAAAAAAATGGGATTGACCATATTATTATAATATAGTATCATATAGTTGGTTAAAATTTTATATTATTTTAATCGAAAACTTATCATCATAATTTTATATTACATAATTTTTGAATGAAATTTAGTGTTTTTACAAAATAGTATTTTTAAAGATAAAGTTTCCACATTAGAATATTGAAATTAAATTATATATTTGGAAATTGATTAAAATATATTAAAACATATGATATTAATAATAGAAAATATTTTACAATAGGGATTGTGGTTATTGTTTTATTAAATTATTATGAAATAATTTTGATTTCATTAAACAAACTGAATACTCAAACCGAATTTATACTATTTGTGAAAAAAATAATTCATAAAAAATTCACATAAAACCACCCAAAAAATATTGATGTGATCATTTAAGAAATGAATGTTTTTTTATTTTAATAATTCTCTAAAAATGAAAATTAACTCATTCAAAAAAAATTACTTTTTTAAAATAATAGCGGATTAAAAATACATACTAAATTTATAACACTTGATATAAAGGAAATTATTTTATCATTTATATTTAAATAAGTATTTTTATGATAATATTCTATTAAAATGAGTATTTTTCATAATATAATTTGTTTTTTATAAATATTTATTTCTATTTTGAATGTATAATTTATTTCTGAAATTATTTTATCACATTCCATCGAAATTTTATTAAGAAAAACTATTCTTAATGCAGAATTGAAGGAAAAATAATTTTATTTCTACAATAAAATTACACTATGTAACTATGGCCTCAAAAGGTAACCCCTTATTACACTATCATACCCTCTATGATTTCGGTAATCAATGTTGGTATTTTCGTGGGGTGACTCATCTAACATTGACTGAGTGGTATTCTCTGATAACTTGATATTCTCTTATAAGAGATTTTGATCATGATTCACTTTTTGAAGATCATATTGTTCTTGGTCTTGAGTGGGACGAGTGACAATACCTCCATCACATTTTCTAAAAAATGGGCTTAGTATTGAACAACTCTATTATTTGAGGCTCTCTTTCCTATTTTCTACATTAATTATCACTTTTCATGTGTACAAATAAATACAAATTATAATGATACATTCTTCAATAATAATGTTTCCAATGGTTTTATTGACCAATGGTCAAATAAAGATGGTTACAATTCCCATTATATTTGCTCCCTTAAACAAATATTGTTTTTTATCTCAATAATATAACATCACACAAATTTTTAGTTAAGAATTATTATTCAAAAAGTATATCTCATAAAATTATTCCCACTAATTTAATTTAATCCCTAAAATTTCCACTCATCATCTCATTTGAGAAAACTTGTGGGAACTTCTATCTTATTTTATACTCTATACATCACATCACTTATTCATAATCATGTTTTCTCCACTACAATTTGATGAGTTAGGTATTCTTTTTGTAGATCTTTCTCTCTACATTCTAGTATCTCCACCATCTCCTTCTCATAAGATCTTTCATGTTCATTTTGCACCACCACATGACTCAGTACATGTGAAGGGTTAGTTATTTATATATTCAATAAGAATACATGGAATACATCATGATTATGAGATAGATTTGGATGATTTTTATGCTGATAAGTCAATTATTCAATGTGATCAAGGATTTCCTAGGGGCCAATGTACCAGGTGTTAAACATCTTTTTCATCCCAAACCACATGAATCCATTTCTATGTAAAATTTTAAGGAAGGAATTATTAGAATCATCAATCTCTCCCTTTGATAGTGGTCTGCATAGATATTTTGTCGATTCTGATTAGACTTTATTTATTTTTTGGATTCCATGAACCTTTTCTCTCATCTCCCGCATAATATCAAGCTCAAGAATCTTTCTCTCAAAACAAAACCAAACATGTAGGAGTTATACATCGCTTCCCATATAGATAATCATATCATACCATTTGGATACATGAATTGAATACATTTTTTATGAGACCTCAATAATGGGAGGTGTAGGTCCCATAAACCATTAAATTCCATTGATCATGTTCTCAAAATGTCCATGAGTGTAAGAATAGTACTTTAATATTGTCTATTAGTTTGTGTGTGATAGGCCGTACTGAAATGGAATTTATTATTCCAAGAATTTTGAAAAATTTTCAATAATTATTATGTGATCCTTGAATAATAATCAATAATGATAGAAAGTGGAACTCCATGAAATCTCCCCCACATTATCGTTATAAATCATAGAAATCTGATCAAGAGACAACTCATCCTGTGTAGCGATTGAATGCACAGTATGGGTGAGACGATCCATAAGAACCCATATCATATTGTTTTATTTGGATATTCTCGGGAGAGCTATGGAAAATCCTATAGTAATATAGTCGCACTTACATGATGGTATGGGTGGTGGTTGTAATACCCCATTATAAAGTTGTCACTCTGAATTCACTTGTGGAAACTCCAAGAACTATCTAGTGTTGTTAGAAATATCCCTTTATATGTTATCCAACTAATAATTACCACAATGGTCCTTATAATTTTTTTCTCCTCTATAATGTATTTATAATTTAGAGATATGAGCTCTATCCATTGAATCCTTAATTATTTATAGAATAGATTCAACACATACCCTTTTAAAAAAAATTAGTATAGCTTCATGATCAATATTTATCTTAGGAGACTTCCCATTCCTCACATCCCATGTCTTATATTGTAACAAAGGATATTATCTATTAGCTTTATTGATCTTATCTAGTAACAATGGTTTAGAAATCTTTTTGTATATGGTTTATGATGTACCTTCATTCATGATTCCCATGGCCATACTTACTAGGTACCTGATCAATAAATCCCCTTGAATCCACAGAATTTGTAGAATAATAGGGTGTTTCCAACATAATGCATCAGTGACAGTGTTTTCTCTTCCGAGTTCATAATGATCTATCAAATCATAGTCTTTATGAAGTTCTAACAATCTACTATCTCTCATGTTCAGTGGATTTTAAATGGAATTATACATTAAACATAAGTGTTTCGTGTATATATCATATCTCTTCACATAAAGAATGTTCCTCAATATCCTCAAATAAAAAACAACTACTGTGAGTTCCAGGTCATGTGTAGGATAATTCTACTCATGAGGCTTCAACTGTCGAGATGCATAAGTAATCACCATTTAATTTTTCATAAATATTCAACCAAAATATTTCATATATGCATTGATATAAATAACATGTCCTTCTTCGATACATGGTACAGTTAACACATGTTAAATAACTCATCTCCTCTTCAACTCTTGGAAAAATTCCTCACACTCTTTTATACATATAACTTATACCCTTTTCAATTTAACATTGTTATATTATTATAGAGTCATTATTTTTTCACAAACATCATATAGTATATGTATAAACCAATGAAACTAAAAATATCATTTACTATTGTTTTATTAGGGAACTCCTCCCCAATATTTTACCCCGCTAGATCAACTACAAATAATTATTTGGTTGTAGTGTTCCATTCAAAAAATCATTTCGTAACAAAAAATAACATTTCTTGGACTTTTCTAATATCCTATAATTCCTTATAGTATTCATTAAATTCATTAGATGATCATTATGCACCTCATAGCTTTAGGAATATATTAGAATATCATAAAAACTTCCATAAAGGTATCAGGGTAGTCCTTGGGAATCTATTCATGAAATCCATAATTATATAAGGTGTATTAGTCAATCCAAAATCCATAACCTTAAACAAATAATGACCATATGTTTATTATAAGGTAGTAGTTCAGATATCTTATTTCTTCATCTTAATTAATGATAAATAGATTAAAGTTAAATATTAGAGTTGAATTAATCCCCACATAGATGGTCAAATAAATAACAAATCCTCGGTATAAGGTTCTTATTCTTCACTATGTTCCCATTAATTTTTCTATAATCAATTCATATCTGCATTGATCCATACTTCTTCATCTCTAAGAGAATAGGTTCTTCCCAATGAGATGCACTTGGTCTGATTAATCACTTATCTTGAAGATCTTGTTGTTCTTTCTTTAAATCCTATAGCTCAACATTTTTCATTCTACATGGGGAAATTGATATCAGTGTGGATCCAGGAATGCATTCAATGGATAACTCTACCTCTTTTTTAGGGGAGGTCCATGTAACTCTATAATAAATACATCAATGTACTCATAAATATTGGTTATTTTCTCAATTAATATACATTTGTTTCTTTTTTATGTTCATTGATCATTTCCCCAATGATTTATATAAGAGTTTCTTCCAAAAAAATCATGTTGATATATATCTCCCTTATAAAAAACTATATATTTTTCATTCAAGACTAATGATATTTCCTTAATTATGCATTTTATCTTAGAATTATACATTCATAGAATGTTCATCCCAAGTATAATTTCATGTTCAATCCTGGGGATGGAGATAATTTTGGTGATGATATTATTCTCTCCAAAGTGAATACTAATGTTTCTATATACCATTTATTATTGGATAATCCCTTGAGGAGTATTTAATGGTATATCTACTTCTAAAATTTTAGGAATTGATTATATATTCTATGAAAAAATGGAAGAAATTATTGAATTCGTTGAACTTGAATCAAAAAAATAACTTCCTATCCTTGAGATAACAATGAGATTATCTTCCACCACATTATTTGGAGCATTAAATTCTTCCTTTTTTATAGAAAACACATGAACATTCTCTATTTTCCCATTCTAGGGTGGATGGTGAATCACCTTCACTATCATCATATTTTGGAAGTGAGAGGAATAGTGTTCAAGGTTTTCACACTTAAAGCATTGAATTTCAGGATGTTCCAAAACTATCGTCAGATTTTCATTTGTGTTGAGAAGTCAAGGATTAAACAAAACACAATAGTTTTGAGTAATATATACATATATTCCACACTTGTTATATTTATCACTCAAGAGAAATCATTTCCTGGAATAATTCTTTCACATTTTTTGGCATGTGGGATGTTGCACATGATTTTCTCCTATTCCGTGATTAGTATTCCTCCCTAATATTTGATCTATTAATTAATTATTTTAATTTGATCTCTGGGTCTAATGTATCTCTCCTAACATTTGTTCAACCTTTATAGCACATTAAAATATCTCCTCATATCATTCAAATTGTCGATTGTAAGATTCTTTAATAGATTTGGTTTTTGTACATAGAATAATCATCCAACCTTTTAATTAGGAACAATGAAGAAGAATGGAGTGTATGATGAAATCCTTGTACTGTTCATATTATTTCTTCCCAATGATTCATGTTCCATATACTACAGATCAATGGATTCATTCTCCATTTCGATTCACATTGATGGAGGGATATTTTTTCTGAAAAAGATCCTCTTGAACTCATCCCACAGTAGAGATTCGATATGGTTTCTTGGGTTTGGTTTTTAAGTAGTTTCCACCAAATTATCATATTCTTCCACTAAGATGTAAAAAACCCAGGGTAAATTTCTCTGGCTCAAAACAATGAAGTATATAAAAGATATTTTATATAGATATTATCCATTCCTCAGTAATTAATGGGTTTATAGATTTAGTGAAAGAAGTTGTTTGTTGTTTCATAATGGCCTAAACATAATATTTCACCCATTGATGTTATTTTAGTATATAGTCTGGATTTTAGTTATTACTCATAACTCGAGTCGGTTGATTAATTATCCTTATGAATTTTTCTATTCTAGAAACCATCATAGGGTCATCAGTACCCAGTCTATGGAACTCAGTATTTACGTAGTACCTCATATTTACCATAATTTTGAAAACAAAAAAAACCCTTTTGGGAATCAGGTTTCATAAAAAAATATTATAACTGTAAAGAATTTTTCCATAAAATTTAATTCTTAAATATGTTATTCTTTAACAATAATAACATTTTCATTAAATTCTTCAATATGTTCTATAAAAATATTGTTATTAAACATACATAACCCTATACAGTATAAAAATAAAAGTGCAGCATGCCCTCATATAATGCACCAGTTCCCATTCGACTCTATCTCAATTTTTTTTGTGTTTTAGATGTAGATAAATTTGTACCAGATCCAGAAACATCTCTTCCTTTCCAGTGAAGGATTTTTTTTCTCAAAAACCATTTACATAATACATTACCAAAATATCAGGATGACTTCCTATATTTTAACATTTCTATAGTGTTATTCATAAAATTTTCAAATCCTAATTTACATAAATTACTAAACCATAGTTCTATATCTACTATGGAATCCCACCTTTTGTTACATAATCTTTTACTTTACACGGTACAAACATATGATCATCTAAATTATAGTTTCTATGAAAAATGTAACATAATACATGAAAACTAAAAAAATAATTATAAACAATTTGAATTGATTATTTGTTTGTTTATCCTATGTAATTTCACTACATCTAATAACATGGGGACATACATCAATGTAAAGGGTGTGCATATGGTTGAGTAAGGGAAATCTAGGGTAACTGTTTACTTTTGTTCCTAATGAATATCAATACGATCATGAGTTATAACGATAAGTCATGGAAAAGTAGAATATAATAATAAAACAGACATTAATAATAACATGAAATTTTTCTACATAATTTAAAAGAGACATTAATAAGCATATCAACATGGGTTTTAAATCAGTTGTCATAAAATTTTTTATGGTTATTCACCAACATATCATAAAACATGTCATCACAATAGATAAAATTATTTACATAATTTGTTAGAGTGATAACATGGATCACCATTAATATTTAATAATTTTAATGTCTTCCATATTGATAATAATCAAACAGTTGATAAATAACATGTGGTGAAAAAAATAATTGTGTTCTATACCAAATTCATGTCATTTTAAAAAGTGCATACAAACAAGATTGTTATGTAATTTTTATCCCACAGAATGTGAATGAGTGTTTTATGTATTTTAATAAAAAAATAAAAAAATATATTTATCAACTTCGTGACGAACCCCAGAGTGAAAATAGGATTGGGTGTTCAAAAAATTAAATAAAATGTAATTTATGGAGGAAAAAATATATATTTTGGGACATAAAATCGACTACAAAATAGGAATAAAACATGGATTTAGAAAAGAGTAAAAAGAGAGTGGATAATGGTATTCTATAAATAAAACATAATTTGGATGTACGGGAATTAATATAATGAAAATAATATATTTTTATCAAAATATTTAAAAATATATATACAAAAATAGGTTCTTGAAATGAAGTAAAAAGAAGGATATTTCCCTTGCAATTAATAGTTACACCTACAACATGGGGATTAGGACCATAAGGGAATACATAAACATTGGGAGGACGAATTTGGATGTAACGGTAACATAAAAAAATTTATTTAGGATTGGTTTTGAAATTAAAATGATAAATGGGTGGGAATTTATAGAAGAAGTAGAGGATTTTTTTATTAATTTCAAAATATAGGCCTCAGAAACCTATGTTATTGAAAATAAAAACTCATCGACTTTCCCAAGGTATTTTCCAATGGTATTGGAATATTGGGTAATATTTTATGTTATTTTAATCCACAGGATTATAAAATCATTATAGATTACTTATTTTGGCTAGAAAAAATTATTGTTTTCACAAAATAAAATTTTTACTGTTAAATTTTCCATTATAGAATTTAGAAAGTACATTATATATATTCAAATAGATTAAAATATATTAAAATACTTGATATTAATATAATAACATATAATATTTCATGGAATGTGGATAATTAATTATTACATCATTAATACATAATTATGATTTCATTAACCATAAAAAACATGAACATTATTTTTACTAGTCATGAAAAAATGAATATTTTAGAAAATTCCCATTTATTCACCGAAACCTCATTATGACGTGAGGATTTTTAAACTTCTTTTTAGTTAATTATAATATTTTATAAATATGATTAATATAATTTTTAAATATAAAAACAATATTTTATAAAAATAAAATTTTATTGAAAATGTATATTTAAATTTATGACACTTGAGAAAAAATTATTTAATCAATTATAATTAAATAAGAGTTACTAATCATATTATTTACCCAAAATGAGTATTAATAAAGATACATAAGTTTAATTTAGATATTTATATATATTTTTTAAAGTATAATTTCTATCCAAAATATCAATTGATCAAATTCAGTCTACATTTTATTAAGAAAGAACTCTTCTTAAAGTGGAATTGATCGAATAATTATTTTATTTATACAATTGAATTACCATTTATGTTACTTATGCCTCGATTCATTACTAATTATTACACCCGCATATTCCCTAAGAGTAAGGTGTTCATTAGTGGAAGTTTCATAAGGTTTGATGACTAACATAGACCATGTTGCAATCTCTACTAACATGAACATCCCGTGTAGTTGATTTTATTCATGCTTCTCTTGTTGAAGCTTATCTTAGACTTGGTCAAGAGTGAAGCCCAATTAATTAACTTACCTAATAGGTTCTAACTAATGTAATACATATGAAATGAATCTACTTATTGAGTATATCATTTCTTCATTCTAAAATTATTATCCCTTGACATTTCTAATTATAAATATTAATTATAATGAGAAACTTTTATCAACATTATTTATTCCAACAATCATAATGACCCGAGGTCATAAAATTTTCAAATCCACAAGGATAAAATTTCATCTATATTCACTTCATTAAAAAATATATGGTTTTTGTGACTAATTTAATATCACACAAAATTTCAAGAGAAAATTACCATTTTAAAGGTCTAGGTCATTATAATAGGACTTATCCACCAGCTAAAATTAAGGTGAATGCACATTCATTAAGTAAAATTAAATTACATGTCTGAATTCTTCTTTTTCTACATGAAAAAATATTAGCTCTCTAATTATTATCCACTAATTCATATACATATGAGAAACATCAACAAGTTAGTTATTACTCGGTACATAAATTATCGCATTGAATTTATATGGAGTGTAATGGATATCTATGTCATAATCTAAAATATCACCATCAAATCATTATATAAGAAAAAAAAAATTCCATTGAGAGATTATATTCCATAAAATTTTGTGATCTATGATGACTATAAAGCACTCTTAAATAAGATAAGGTATTCATAAAATTATATAATGCACCTCCAACTTAAGTATTTAGGTTATAAGGATTGTAGTTATACTTATAATGATATGACTACTATTACCAATATTATATCATCACCATATATGATTTAAAAAAAACCAATAGTATTGTGTGATGAATTATAGAAGAACTTAATCATAAATCCATATGTATGAAATTGGATAATAAGATGAAAAATAAGCTTCTCCATATCATACAAAAATGTTGATTGAAAGTAATTGAATCATAAAAATAAATTATTTTTTCACATAAAATATATAAAAGATTCCATGAATAGATTAAAATGAAACATTAATCTCTTGTAGTTTTTTTATAACAAATAAATGTTTTAACCTTTGGAATATTCATTGATTCTAACTAAGAATAAAGCAACATAATATTAAAATGATCAACTGTTATAGAAAACTGAGAAATGGTATGCCTAAAGAAATGAAAATAATTTACCTGTGCCATTTAATTTTATAAATTATAATGTATATGATATCATCACGTGAAATCCAAAATATGCCTTAGAATATCATATTTTTTCTAGTTTGATATTTTATTTTACTAGAAATAATTGAGGATTTCAAGAAAAAACTAATCATAGAATTCATAAATAAAAAAATTCATCAGTCCCATGGAAATTACTATGAAATTTTCGACAGAAAAGGGAACTATTATGTACAGAAAATGTCCATCGTGAATCTGAAAACTATTTTTCAAATCGTATTTCTCCTTTGCAATCATCCATTAATATCTAGAACAAATTTTTTTTGAGAACCATATAAATCCTTAAAATAATATAATAAATCAAAAATCATTAAAATATGATAATATACATTCAAATTTACAAGGTTAAATTGATGATAATCGACGTTGATCTATCATATACCATTTACCTTCATTTAAAATAATGGATTAAAACCCCATGTTTACCAATTAGTAAATATAAATACTTTATATAATATATTATTGTTTTAATTCCTAAACTACCATTATTATTAAGGAAAAATAAATACCATGTTTTACTTTTTTTTATTTTGGTATTGAAAATGGTTTTCATAATGTTTTTATTATATCAATGTGTTGTATTTATATCTTGTGATTGAAATGTGGAAATTTTATGTTTCCTTTATGCATTTTTTATGTGATATGATTATGCTATGGTTCTTAGGAATTATTATGAAGACGGGTGGTTCCGTGAAAAACTAAGGGCGGGTGAGCCCGATATAGCTGTCCAATGCATTGGGTAACACGAAGGGGTTAAACGTTGAGGTTTTTCCGAAGAGATTTAGGGAATATACGGTGATGGGTATTCCAAATGTAACCAAGAGGGTTACTCTCTACGTAAGAATGTTATGAATGCCTCAAGATGCCTTTATGTCTTATGATTTCTATGATTTATTCATGATTTGATGAGGTATGTTAAAGTTCTTATGTTTTATGGGTAAAGTATGATTTCATTCTTATGTATATATGTACTCATGTTTCCTTTCCATATTTTTATATCCCTTACTGAGATATTTGTGCTCATCCCATGTTTTTGAAATGTTTTTCACAGGTTAAGGGAATGGTACATGATATGATGATAGTGTCAAGGAAGTTTCAAGAAAGAATCCATGTTTTATTTTAAATATGTTTCCGTTGATGGGAAAAATGAATACTATCTTTTATATAACAACTTTGTTTAAATGTGGAATGTAATGCATGTTTTATGATCTAATTCTCTAAAACACTAAACCTTAAAAGATCCTCAAGGTGTAATCTTGTAATAACTCAAGATTAAGTAATGTTTAAGGGTGGGGCCTTATTGTTGGTATCAAAGGTCGGTTTAGATAACTTTGGGAGTTAGAATTATAATAAATGATTATCCAAAAATATTTTTTGGGGTCAAATTGAAATGATATAGCATTTGAAGATTACCATGTTGCTTCATCTAAGACATGTTTGTTCAGAATGGTTTTTCGCAGAGGAAACTGGGAAGCAGTGCTAGGAAGGCATACATAAGGAAATAACCTTCTGAATCAGCATCCTGATATGGTCGGAATTGGAACTGAATAGTTTTTTGCAGTAATGGCGTAGTTGACTCAAGCGATAAATGGTGGGGGTATCTATGCATGAGATTAGCCAGATCAACCGCAGAGGAACATGTCAGTGGTGGAACATTTCATGAGGAAGCATCCCCCATCTTTCAGAGGATCATCTGACCTTATGCTAGCTGAAGGGTGGATTAAAGCACTGGAGAAGATTTTCAATGTCATGGGGTGTCCAGACAATCAAATGGTTAGTCTTGATATTTACCGTTTGGAGGGTGAGGCAGATCAGTGGTGGTCGATGGTTAAAAATATCAGGGACGCTGATGAGATTGATGCTCTCGACTGGGATAAATTCAAAGGTATGTTTCTTGAGAAGTGTTTTCCTAAGGCTGTTCGACATAGGATGGGAAAACAATTCTTGGAATTGAGGCAAGTGGAAGACTCAGCGGCTACCGATAAAGAAATGATCACTCGATTGGAAACGTATGCTCCAAATTTTATCCAAGACCTTGATAGTAAAATCAATTGTTTTTAATCAGGATAAAATCCAAAATATCAAAGGGCTTTAGCATCTCGTGAGTTAAAAAGTTATGCAAAGCTTGTTCGATGTGCTGAGAAGGTGGAAATGGAGTCTACCGATGATCAAGTGATCTATAACAACCAGCAGAATAAGTGAACGAGGTGGAAGGAGAAAGGGAAGAATTCTTCAAAAAATTCTGATAGTAAGAAAACTATATTTCCATTTTGTGATAAGTGTGGTAAAAGGCATGACGGGGAATGTCTTCGGAATTCTGGAAAGTGCTACCGATGTGGTAAGATGGGACATAAGGCTCGTGATTTCACTCAAAAAGATCAAGGTGATGGTATGACCAAATTTGATTTATAGTTAGTGAAATGTTAGTTGTTTAATGAGATGGGTCACTATGAAAACTAGTGTCCGACATAGATCATTAGTGATGGAAAGAACTTAGACTACAAGAAAAATGGGGCGGTGAAATCCTTTGCAACTACTTCAGCAGTTGTCGGGCCATCAAATGAAGTTGTATCAGGTACTTTGTTTGTTTTTTCAGATTATGCCAATGTGTTGTTTGATTCAGGGTCTACACATTCTTTCATCTCTAAAAACTTTTCTAGTAAAACGGGAATACCATCTCAAGAAATGACTCCTAAACATGTGGTAAAAACACCTGGGGGAAATGTTGAGGTAAAATAATTTATAAGAATCTTCCTATCCTTAACTGTGGAAATAACCTACTTGCGAAACTTGTTGTTTTACCTCTAGTAGAGTTTGATGTTTTCATTGTTATGTATTGGCTCTCTATTTACCATGCTAATATTGACTGTAGAGATAAAGATGTCTCTTTTCAGAAATAATTTTAGTTTGTGTACAAGAATGAACCCTTACCATTGATAACATATCAAGAGGCCGAGAAACTTGTAAAATATGGAAATAAATTTTACCTTGCACACATTGTTGAAAATAAGGGAACTGTTCAGATTAATTATGTGCCAGTTGTAAATGAGTATCCTGATGTTTTTCCTAATGATTTTCCTAGAATAATACCAGATCGGCATGTTGGGTTTACTATTGACTTAGTTCCTGATTCTAAGACAATTTCAAAACCCCCTTAACGAATGGCTCAAATTGAACTTTTAGAGTTGAAGGATAAATTTGAAGATTTATTAGAGAATGGTTTCATTCGACCTAGCACATCATCATGGGGTGCCCCTGTTTTATTTGTAAAAAAAAAAGACTGTTCAATGAGAATTTTCATTGATTATAGAGCCTTGAATAACATCATTGTTAACAAAAAATATCCTTTGCCTCATATCGATGATTTTTTTTGATCAGCTCTAGGGAGCTCAATATTTTTCCAAGATTGACTTGAGATCGGGGTAACATCAGTTGAAGGTAAAGGAAGTAGATATTATGAAGACCGTGTTTCGTACAAGATATGGCCATTATAAATTTGTATCAATGCCTTTTGGGCTAACCAATACACCTACTATATTCATGGACTTAATGAATAGAATATTCCATGAGTCTTGGATAACTTTGTGGTGGTTTTAATTGATGATATTTTGGAGTTTTATAAAAGTAAAGTGGATCTTGAAAGACATTTAAGGGTTATTTTTCAAAACTTAAAAGAAAAGATATTGTATGGGAAATTCAGCAAGTGTGAGTTTTGGTTGTAAAAAATTTCTTTCCTTGGTCACATTGTTTATAAAGATGGGATAATTGTTGATCCTGCAAAAACAAAGGTTGTTGAAAATGGCCAAGAACCACAAATGTAACTGAGATTCGTAGTTTCATTGGTTTCTCATGGTATTACCGAAGGTTGGTTAAAAAAATTTCACGGTTATCTAGTCTAAAGACTAAGCTAACTCGGAAGGGTGTTATGTTTTTCTGGACAAAAGAATGTGATGATTGTTTTCTGGAATTGAAAAAAATATTAGTGAATGCTCTAGTTTTGGCACTACCTTCCAGGCATGGTGAGTTTGTTATCTATAGTGATGCTTCATTGAAAGGACTTGGTTGCGCCTTAATGCAGAATGATTAGGTAATTGCTTATGCTTCACATCAGTTGAAAACTCATGAGGTAATTTATCCAACACATGATTTGGAATTAGCTGTTGTTTTTTTCGCCTTAAAAATTTGGGGGGGATCATTTGTATGGAGTAAACTGTAAAATATATACCGATCACAAAATTTTAATGTATATATTCACTCAGAAAAAATTAAACATGAGACAGAGGAGATAGCTAGAATTAATCAAGGATTATGATTGTACAATTCATTACAATCCGGGAAAGGAAAATAAAGTGGAGGATGCTTTGAGTCGAAAAAATAATGCTTCATTAACAATGTTCCGTTCGGAACGTGATCCTTTGGTTAAGGATTTGATGAAATTTGGAATATAAGTTTTTGGTGCAGGATGTTCTTCTGTTTTGTTTCAAGTATCAGTGAAATCTTCTCTATCAGACAGAATCAAGTAAGCACAGAAACAAGACAGTGAGTTGTAGAAAAAGGTAGAGCTGGTTCAGAAGGGTAAGTTGCCTGAATTCATCATTGATAATGATTGTGTTTTGAGATTTGGGAAGAGATTGTGTGTGCCTTGTGATTCACAGTTGAAGAGAGTGTTGTTATGTGAAGCTCATAGTTATCCGTTTTCATTTCATCCTGGTAGTACTAAGATGTACAGAGATCTGTGGGAGTATTAATGGTGGGATGGAATGAAAAGAGATATTGCTGATTTTACACTGAAGTGTTTGACGTGTCAACAGGTTAAAGAAGAGCGACGGTTACCGAAAGGGATTCCTCAGCCTCTACTAGTACAAGAGTGGAAATGGGAAAATATATCCATGGACTTCATTGTGGGATTTCTGAAGACACCTCGAGGTAATAATACAATCTGGGTTATTGTTGATCGCTTGACTAAATCTACTCGTTTCTTTGCTATACGAGATAATTTTTCCCTAGATCAACATTCCCGTTTGTATCTTGAAGAGATAGTCAGGTTACATGGATTTTCTCTCTCCATTGTATCTGACCATTATCCCAGGTTCACTTCTGACATTTGGAAAAGCCTTCAGAAGTCGTTGGGTACTGAATTAAATTTTAGTACAACTTTTCATCCTCAGTCAGATGGATAGTCAGAACAAACAATTTAGACTTTGGAAGATATGCTACATGATTTTTTGATGGATTATCAAGGATATTGGGGCCAAAATCTTTCTTTGGTTGAGTTTTCTTATAATAAAAGTTTTCATTCCAGTATACAGATGGCACAATTTGAGGCGTTATATGGGAAGCGGTGTCGAACTCCAGCTTTTTGGGATGAAGTGGGTGAAATGAAGTTGATGGGACCAGAATTGGTAGAAGAGTTGGTAGAAAAAGTTCAGCTGATACAGAAACACATGAGAACAGCTCAGAGAAGGCAGAAGAGTTATGCAGACAACAGGAGGAAGGATCTCTCTTTTGAGGTAGGTGATCATGTTTTTCTCAAGGTCTCACCATGGAAAAGTGTGATGTGATTTGGTAAGAAAGGAAAGCTGAGTCCAAGGTTCAGTGGGCCATATGAAATTCTGGAGAGAGTTGGATCAGTTGCTTACCGAGTGGCTTTACCTCCAAGTTTATCTCAGTTAAACAATGTTTTTCATGTTTCGATGTTGAGAAAGTACATTCCAGATACATCTCATGTTTTGAGTCTAGAGGTAGTTCAGCAGGAAGATAACCTATCTTATGAGGAATAACTGGTATTGATTATTGACCATAGGG
This sequence comes from Viscum album, assembly GCA_963277665.1. Taxonomy (NCBI): domain Eukaryota; kingdom Viridiplantae; phylum Streptophyta; class Magnoliopsida; order Santalales; family Viscaceae; genus Viscum; species Viscum album. The sequence continues at coordinate 1,640,968,374 of OY728131.1, read as the reverse complement.
AGAAAGTGTTACAGAATAAGGTGATTCATCAGGTAAAGGTTTTTTGAAAAAACCACATGATTGAAGAGGAAACATGGGAATCTGAAAATGCAATGAGGGATAAATACCCCCTCTTATTCGATAAGTAAATAAAGTGAGGGGACACAATTTTATAAAGGGGGGAAGGATGTATCATCCCAAGTACGTAATGAATAATAGATATTTTTATCTATTTCTATTAATTAACTAGATAGTGTTTTAGAGTCTTAAAATGAGAATAAATCCAATCTTAAGAATGGAATACACTAATATTTTTAAAAGATTATTTTACTGCCTTTTGATGGAAAACAATTTTTAAATCAAACTTTTGAAAATTTTATGAGCACTATTTTTCAAAATAAACTTATTCTTTATGATTGGGACATTAAAATTTACATTGGGTAAATTTTTGGTATTTTTCCGATAAAGTTCATTTTTTAATAAATAGTGAAAAATGTTGTATTTTAATTCTAATCCCCTTTTTAATCTAATTTATTTATATGATTATATTATCTTTTGAATTGGTTTTAAAGTTAAATTAAAATATATTTTTACCATTTAATCCAATAGTGGTCATTGGAATTAACTTCACTTTGAAATTGGACTTAAACACGTGTCAATCTTTTGATACTTATTGTTTCATAAAAACATGCTATTTGTTTTGAGAGTGGGAATTAATTATTAATTTAATTAATGTAACATATATGTTTTTAATTTTTTGAAATAGACCTCATTTTTGAAATCAGAAAATCAAATATAGCTTAGGGTGATGTTTTGGAATTTTTCTGAAAAACTTCAATTTTTGATGAATAGTGAAACCACTAAGTGGTACGTAAAAAACTGATTTTTTGTTTAAATGAAATTTTACCACATCTGTGTTTTGAATTTCAAAAATCCAATATACATGGTTTTCATTAAGAAGTAAAATTTGGTTCAATGGGATTAAAATAATTTTTTGGTGAATAGTAACTTTTAAGTTTTTAATCACGATTAGAGCTAATTAGTGTAGTTTAAGGTAAATATAAAGTTTTAATAATATGAAATGAACATGAAACATGTCCTACCCTTATTGGATGTGTCATGTCCGAACAAGAAAACCCATGGGTCAAATTTTTGGGACCCCATGGAGCCACTTGGGTATGATAAAGACATTAATGCCTTTTATTTAATGTTAAAGTAAAAATGATACAAACATGTATTGTTTTATTAAAATAATTTTTACATGGGTTTATTCAAGTCAGATTTTTGACTATAAATAGTCATTGAAAATATAAAAATATTTCCTACATCCTGATATTTTTTTTATAATTTTTAGACATTAAATAAATTAAATTATTTATGACATCATGATGATGCAGTGATTACCTCATTATTTAACGATTTAAATAAAATGAAAATATAATGTAAAATATAAGACCTACACTTGTCAAAAACCTATTAGATGGGAGGATTTAGAAACCTTATCACCTTATCCTCGAAATTTATAATTGTGGGACCTCTTTTATCTGAAAATTATTTTATAACAAAGTATCTTTTCTTAACATTCAATGAGTGCCCCTCCTCTCCTCTTATAAAAGGACCCCACCTCTACCACAATACCCACACTTAAAAAGCCATTGGCTCATCAAACTCTGCCCATTTTTCTCTCCACATCCCTATCTAACTCTCAGAAGCCTCGCTTTGGGCATAAGTTTTCCCAAGAAAGCATTTGAGATCAAATCAAAAAGAGTTACCTGATTTAAAGGTAGTGTCTTCTCTTGTGTTCTTATGTTTTATTTTTCTTCTCAACCACCTAAACTCTATTTATTCATTTAATTTGTAACAACACCATTATATTCCATATTATATTATGTTGTTATAATAATTATTCAAGCTACACTTACAAACAACTACATCTAATGGTTAAAGAACATACCGTTTCCGTGGACGGTGAATTTCTGCCTCACGAAACGATGATTGTTCAATATTCTTTTAAAACCTTCAAAGGTGTCCATTAAGATGACACTATATTTATATACGATATATAATATGTTTTTTAGTTAATATTCTGTATTTTTCATTTATGGCATACCTTTATGGTTTCCATTTTGGGTAAACGCGATATCTTCATTTTTGAAAATGCGGACTACCGCCCCCTCAATGTGATTTGATTCGTTAATTCCATATGTGGGGCGTATAAAGAATGAAATTAATGATTTTATATATGATATTATACTGTAATTATAATATACCTTTATATCATTATGATTCCATTCAATAAAATACGAAATAGAGATGAAAGTAGTGTTCATGCGTACGTACGGCTTACCATCTCCATAAACAGTGCATTTCATTTCTTACCTCTAAACTTTATGTAATACTATAAATTCATTCATATACTGGATATATATGATATATATGATATCTAAATCATGATTATAACTCTGGATATAATAGATACATGAACAACGTGTAATTATAAAGAGTCTATTTTTGACTCAAGTACCAATGACCGTTAAAACGACCGTTATTAACTTAAATAATTACATAGTGTTCATGACATGGTAATAAGTGATATAAAAGGAATAATGAACTTGAAAAAGTTTCTTAAGCAAGTATAAATTAACGAAAGTTTATTATTCATGACGTTAAATAAGGTTCGGGTCAAGTCGGACCCGAGGTAAGGGAATTCGTCTCAATATCCTTTCGTTGAGGAATATTTTGTTTTATATACTACATTCTTTTGTACAGTGTATAAACCCCTTTGACTGTTTATGTTTATTCAAAACTAATATTTTTTATACTAAGAGTTTACTAAATGAATAAAGGGAATGTTTTTTTTGTCGTACGGATGCGGCGACAACGACTTCTCTGCCGCCTTGACAATTATTTGCGTTTCGGATTCCTCTACAAGCCATACATTTTTTTTAAATGAAAAATAAATACCATGTTTTACTTTTCTTTTATTTTGGTATTGAAAATGGTTTTGATAACGTTTTTATTATATCAATGTGTTATTGATATCTTGTTATTAAAATATGGAAATGTTATGTTTTCTTTATTCATGTTTTATATGATACGATTATGTTATGGTTCTTGGGAAATGTTATGAAGATGGGTGGTTCCGTGATAAACTAAGGGCGGGTGAGCCCGATATAGCTCTCCAATTCATTGGGTAACCTTAAGGGGTTAAACGTTGAGGTTTCTTCAAAGAGATTTAGGGAATATACCGTGATGGGTATTCCAAATGTAACCAAGAGGGTTACTCCCTACGTAAGAATGTTATGAATGCCTCAAGATACATTTATGTCTTATGATTTCTATGATTTATTCATTATTTGACGAGGTATGATAAACTGATTATGTTTTATGGGAAATGTATGATTTCATTCATATGTATATATGTACTCATGTTTCATTTCCATATTTTTATATCCCTTACTGAGCTTTTTATGCTCATCCCAACTTTTTGAAATGTTTTTCACAGATCAAGGGAAAGGTATATGATATGATGATAGTGTTAAGGAAGTTTCAAGAATGAATCCATGTTTTATTTTAGATATGTTTCCATTGATGGGAAAATTGAATACTATCTTTTATGTAACCACTTTGATTAAATGTGGAATGTAATGCATGTTTTATGATCTAATTCTATAAAACTGTAAACATGAAAAGATCCTCAAGGTTTAATGTTGTAATAAAACTAGATTAAGTAATGTTTAGGGATGGGGCCTTATATTTACACCCAATGATTTTAAAAGAATGACATTTTTTCGATGGGGTTTACGACATGAAACACCAATCATAAAAAACCCAAAAATAATATTTTTTATATATGATTGTTATAAACTAGAGATTAAATTATAATTTATTAATATTGTTGAACAATTTAGGTAATATATATCAAATTTATAATAAATATAAAATAATTATTAGTAAAAAATCACTCAATTTTTTGTAAATTCATTTTACTCTTTAAAAAATACGTCTTTTAAAAAAAATGATTTTTCTTCTTTTGGTGAGAGAATAATATAATTAATTTTTGAAATTTTGTGGAATTATATAGTTAAAAATTAAATTATTATTTTAATTGATCATATAAAAATTATCATAAGGTGACTTTTTAGTATTTTTATAAAAGATTTTATTATTAAATATATAATGTAAAATAATTATTCTTACTAAAATCTATTTTTAAATTCATAGTGACTTTAAATTTTAATAAATTAAAATAATATTCAATAATGAAAATATTAAATGAAATTTATAGATTATATATCTGAATATTTAAATTTATATCCATAAAGTGATGATTTGAAGTCATAAAGATAATGTAAGAACATGTTAATCTTGAAATATGTGTTCTAAAAAACCTTGTTTTTCAACATGTTATGTTAATTTTGTTAAATTAAATTTTACCAGATGTCTTAATTGAATATTATAAAATTAATTACATTTTTTTATTATAATAATTTATATTAGTTGATAAGTTCAAATATGATCTTGGCCATAAAAGATAGAAAAAATATTAAAAAGATATAACTATGGTTAAGAGTAAAACATTTTTACTGAGGGGTAAAACTATAGGTATAAGGGTTATAATGAGATAGAAACTAGTCTATATTCTATTTTCACGATATATATATACCCTATCACATATTAGTCTTATAAATTTTCCATTTTGGATCCATGTGGCTAAGATTATCACTTTTATAATAAATAAAGAAAATAAAAGGATGGAATTTCGTTGTCTTAATTTTATGAAGAACATATGTGTTCACAAGGGGATAAATATGTTATGTCTTATTATAAATATTAATTTAAATGATACATTTTCATATATATCATAGTAATTTTTTTCTAAAATTTAAATATAATACGACAACCATAAATACATACACGACACCGACATAGTAATTATATTATTAAAAAGTAAATAAAATAAATAATTTAAAAATATGAAAAGTAAAATAATGGGAATAAATTATTATGTTTTAATTTTTCATAGAAAACTATAACATGTTATGGGGGTTTTAGAGATTTATATTCTAATTTTATATTTTTCATGGGGGTCATTAATGTCAAATTAAATGAATAGAATGAAAAAATAAATTAATATTTTATGAAAATTATATATTATCAAATTACTCAAAAATCATGATATATTTTTAAATAGGATATAATGAATTGTATTAGGTCAAAAAATTGTAACCCTTCCTTTTAAAATCCATTTTTTACCTTATCATTAAAATTATTACCCTTTAACATTAAAACTAAATTATGACGGTTAACATTAAAATGAGGTTTTATACAATGTAAGCGCTTGTATAAAAATATATTTTTCAGAAAAAAATTGATTCTTATTAGATAAATATAATTTAATATTTAAAACAAATCGTAATAAATTAAGTAAAAATTATTATTTTATTTTTATTATTTTCTGATAAATTGCGTAGGTAAAAACTATTTATTGTAATGAATACTAAAATAGTAAAAGTGAGTAACCATAGAGGTGATGAGAATAACATGTCAAAAAAAGTTTTTATCAGCGTGGTGGAAATTTTTTTTAACCCTATATAACATACAATTTAATATTTCTCAATTTCGGAGGCACTTGGTTCGACAGTGACTTCCTATAATTGAATAGTTATTGGTATTTACAAAAACTTCCACTCACCTCACATATAAAAGGGCCCCACTACTTCTACTTTATTAATTATTAAAACGAATGTGGGTTCATTAAATAATTTATACAAATCCTCCAGTAGATAACAAGTTATATACCAAAGTACATGGTTTTATTATAAAACCTTCATTGGAAGGATTTTGGTCTAAACCTTATTAGGTCTCCTAAAGAATATGTATCAGTCTTAACCTAGAATTATTATTTTATTTCTTTATACTCTTAATTATAAACTTATATAACCATGATTAGAAAATAAAATCAATATCTCTCATATACTGAGAAATTACTATATCAATAAAATAACCTATATCCATACCTTATTAGATCAAATGGGAAATGAAACCATGGAATTTGTGTTCGTTAGAATACCACCCCAAGAACTAATGTCATTTATTTTCCTTCACCACCACTCACTAATAGATATAATGATGCATTTAATATATATACACATGCACACACACACACAGATATATATATATATATATATTATTTATCAAATAATTATACTTCTAAAATTATAATATATAATCTATATTCATTCAATTAATTTTGATGGAAAACGATATTGTTTCTTGTCAATCTGTATCGACAACCACTTCCATAAGATGTTGTGATACAACATTCATTTTATTTTTTAATGGATGGTAATAAGGATATATTTATTTGTTTTTTTATATATATGATTTCATATTGTTTTTATAATGGTGAAATATATTTTTCCTATATTTTTCCCATCCATCGAAAAATGGAAACATCATTCATACATATGTATGGATTACCGTCTCCAAGAATGATGTAATTAATCTGTTCTTCCAAATATTTTATATATGACTCAATATATATACACATGATATATATTTTCTATTAATATCATGAATATAATTCTGGAGATAGTGAAACCATGACCCAAAAAATATACAGTGACATCCGAACCAAAAAATGCATGAAAAACGAATCAATTATCACATAGAATGGTAATTTTAATAATAAATTACAATAAATTTTTGATAAAAAGTTACAACTAAGTAATTATGTAATTATATATATGAATATAGATCTATAAAATATTTATAATAAATATATATTTATTTTACAGAATCTTCAAACATGCATCAAGAAAATCTGACTAGTGGTGAGGGATTTTCAGCTTACTTTATATTTCTATGAGAGACATGAATTATCCTCAAATTAATATATATACATATATATATATATATATTTACTATTAATGTATTTCAGGATTCTTATCATGAATAATATAGGAAAATTGTTAAGGGTTTCTTTCTCAATGTCATCATTATTTAGGATTATTTATGTTTAGTCTCAAATGGGAAATTTTTTAATTTTTACTATATTAAACTCAATATATATTTTTTTCTACATTTTTTATTTCAAAAATTAATTGTTTTAATTTAAAATTACTCCCATTAAAACTCAATATAATGAATTAATGTTTTGAATTAAAATTCAATTAATTTTCTTCTTTGGTTGAAAATTCTTTCTCTTCCACGTCTATATATTTTTTTAAAAATCTATTTTATTATTATTATAACATTTTGATTTGAATGAGTAATTTTTACCAAATTAGTAACTATGAAAAATAAATTTACAATTAATACTCATATCATTTTTTGAATGAGGTAATTTTTGAATTTTTATATAAAATGTGAATATAATTATTTTATTAACATATGTGACAGATACATATTGTTTTCTAATTTAAACTATTATTTATTTGAGCATAATTTTATTATTTTATGTGGTTATTTTAATAAAATATATTTCTCTAATATTATTCAAATTATTAGTTTTTTTAGTCATTATCAAATTGAAAAACGGTATTTTATTATTGAGTTTTTTAGTTATTTATTATGTTATTCCATTGTAGGCATAACCATAAATAGAATATATAATTAGAACATTGTTTGTTTCTATTCCCTAGGATGGAATAAATTATATCATGGATGATATAAAGGGATATTCTAAAGGTAAAAAGACTGTTCTCAAATTAAATATTACATTATATTTTATGTATTCAAATGTAATAGGAAATTATCATATGTATCTTGTTTTCTATGGCTACTAAACAATTCTATCCTTTAGGATGTGATACCTTGTATTTAGTGGAAATTTAATAATGTTACCACTCTATATAATATAGTATTTTCATGATGTATATAGTTGGTATCTATGAATTTTCAGTAGAACCCTTGGGAACTAGATATAAGAAAACATAGATTAGGTAATATAACACTGTTACTAAACATTAGAGTAAATCTAGATATATAATAAAATCATAAAAATTAGTCAGGTGGAGGTTATTTTTTTTTTCAAAAAAAAAATATGCATCCATGTCTGGTTACTACTAGTGAAAATGGTTTTGTCATAGATACACTTATTGGTAATAACAATGAAAAGAGTTGGTCTGTGACACCTCGATATTTAGAAATAGAAACATCATGGTGGATAGGATATATGAAACACAAAAAAATGAGTATAAGAGAATGTAAATTCATGAGGATTTATTTAATATTTATTTTTAAATAAATTTAATATCATCAAGATCATTTAAAACACACAGAAACATGTTTAAATGTATATTGATACTGTATTTCAATATTATTAATTAAACATCATAATTTTGACAAACATGTGTGGTTGGAGGGTATGAAAATGGAAAAATATTATTATTATATGGCTTACACTTTTTTTAAAATAAATTTAATGGGTATTTATTAATTAGAAATTATAGAAAATCATTTGAAAGTAAAGGAAATGTTTTCTAAAAAACAATATTTTTTTTAAAATGATATTTAGTCACACATTCCTAATATTAGTTAAAATAAATTTTACATATTAGAGAGATTTAATGGGAAAATATTAATTTTAGAAATCTGAATATTGATATTAACTTATAGTTATTTTTTATATTTTTTAAAATTTATAAATGTTTCCGAGAATAGTAAAAAATTCCATTTTTTTAAAAAATATTTATATTTATATAATATGTCTCATTGTTATGTAAATTATAAATAAAAATAACAGACATTTTATTTAGTCATATTAAATCCAATTAATTACATTTATATTATCTTCATAAAAGATTTTGTTTTATAATTATTTTTTCGTTTTAAAAAACATTTTTGAAAATATTTTAAATTGTATAATGTTTATCTGTTTTAGAAAATATAAAATGAAACTAAATTAAAAATAATTTACAATAACTTTATATATTTTATTTCTATAAATGTTGGTTTAATTTTATATAATTATGATTACCTTTCATGGAGTTAAAATGAGATCATTTTTCTTTTAAAAATTCATTTCCTGAAAAAGGATTTTTGACGTATTTGTAGGTTTAATTTGAATTTAGTTCTTACACTTATCTGAGTTTAATTTTGAAAAAATTATTCTAAGTATTGAATAATGATATTTTCTATTATCTTATATGCTCAAAAAAATTACCATAAATAATAGTGTCAATAGTAAAATTTATTTACTACAACTAAGGTAAAAATGAGTTTATCATAGGTTAAAATACCAAGATAGTGGTTAAAAATGACAAAAAACATTTAAAAATCATATTTTATTCTTATATATAGAAATTATATCATATAATTCTTAAAAATTGTGAATTTTTTTTATCTTTTTTTAATGATAAAAACATGGTTTCAATTATTTCATTTCAAAAATTCCTAATGTTTCTTATTTTTTATTTATCAAAGGGAACCTATTATGTTAGATTTTTTCCACATCCAAAACCAATTGGTTCCGAAAATAACTAAAAAATAAATTCAATAATTTCATACACTAATCCAATAATCCTTGGAATGATCATAAATCTATTCTACAATGTCTTTTGTTGTACACATAAAGAAGTTTTCAAAAAAGAGGTAAGGTCCTTACCTGGATGTTTTATTGTATATATTTTTTCAAGTCATTCAAATATTATTAAAAAATAGTGTATAATAACTATATAATAATACTAATATTTATTTATTTTTACATCAAGGTAATGTCATAAAACCAAATCCAAATCCATATAATAGGAACGAAAACTGTTTACCGTGTATACCACCGATTACCACCTCAGTAAACATTGAAATTTGTTTTCCGTCACTACATCTCATAGATGGATACAATGACATATAAATTTATTATATTTCATATTTATGATATAATCATACTTATTTTATAATAATATAATATATAAATTATAACTTTCCAATCAATAGGGATTGTGATAGTGTCGTTCATGTGCATGGGGGACATCTACTTCCCGAAGCATTATGTATTATTTTTCACTGTCAATTTACATGGATGGTTATATGGAAAAACTTTATAGTTATATATGATATTAATTACATATTAAGAATTATAGAAAATAAATATATAGTAAAATTTATTACCTTACCATCCATTTAATAAATTATAATGTCGTTCATGTGTAGACATACTACTGCCTTACGAAGTGGTGTAATTCCTCTTTCACAAACACTTTACATTGATGTTGGAAAATAATAAATTTAACAAATGTAATTGAATTATTGAAAATATTTTGATTATATAAAATTAATATAAAAACAAATTAATTACATTTTCACACATTAAGTAGTTGATAACATTTCCCATGTGTACGTTTGACCACCATCTCCACGAAGCGATATGATTCATTCTCCATGTTTAAAATTCTATAATGAATATAAATATTTATATAATTAAATAAATTTATTTATAATAGTAATATAATTATGGATTTGTTGTAAATATTTCATACGTTCATGGTCCAGAACTTTCATGATGAAAAGCGCAGGAGAAATCAACAAAATAAAATCCAAAATGATAAATATAATGAATGAATATTTAAAAATAGATAATAAGATGTTATAAAAGGATACTATATGATATAATAAATAATAACATAATTATATTTTATATTAAAAACATATTTAAAATTAATATACATGTAGTTTAAGAGAACTCAACTAAAGATAAAAGCAAGGTAAATAATATATAAAGATAAATTCTATTCATTTGGTAATATGACAAGTTTGTAGCTTTTATTATGAAAAATAAGGTTTGAAGGGAATATATATATATTTATTTTTTATTTGCACTTATATTTTTTTGTATATACATTTATACACATAATAACCTTATTTATTAACTCTCACATCAATGATATGAACTTTGAAAGGCTATCGTCTTAAATGTCCTTCTTTGAGACACATGTTCTTTTCTAACATAATTTATTTTTAATGGTTTATATACTAACCCAATACGTAATATATAATAAATAATTACCAAATAATGATTTTTAAGTTACAATTCAGCTAACATATTCATGTGAATTCATGATTTAAAAATATTTCAAGGCCTTAAAACTTTATGTCTTAACCTCGTCTTAATCAGGAATTCATATCCTTGAATTTCCATTAAAAGAAATTATTTTATCATTGTCTATTAAAACCATTTAATTTTATTCTATTATTATTTTAACATACATTATCATATAATAGTAACATTTTAATCTATATTGTACATTAAATTATTGAGAATATGTTTTCCTGAAAACCTGGCATCATTTCCCTATTCAGTTGAAAACGATTCTTCTTCCAAATCCATATTTTATAAAAATAAACTGAAAAAATGATTTACTATGATTGTTTAAAGTCATTTTCACAAAAAATATTTTCACAAATAAATTAAAATTAACGTTCCTTTTTTTATACATGGACCATTTAGTAATTTAATATAAAAATGTGAAAGGAATCATTGTCTGTTTAACATATAAAACAAGAATGTAAATAATTTTCAGCCACGAAAAAACAATTTTTAAGGATTACATTATATGTTAAAAAAATTATAGAATGTTTTATATTTTAAAAAAGGGTTTTCCAAATGGAAATGATTTTTTTTCCAATAAATGATCAAGGTTATATTTAGAAATCATTTATTATCAAATATGAAATCCCTAAATGTTACTCAAATAGAAAAGGTTATTTTCTAGAAGAAGGTTTTAGATACATATTTTAATTATTTATAATAACCATTTATTGTATTAATTTCGTTTAAATTACATATATATTTCTCTTAAATATATACTTATATTATTCTATCATCCATTGATAGGGAAATATATGCCTCATTATCATTTCTCAACTTAATTCATTATGATGTTTACTTTGAATGTTAAGTGATTCGAGATTTAGAAATCCATTTTCATTAAATTGTTAATTATTTTGTTATTCTATATGATTGGTTTCATTTTATGGAAAATATGGATCATGAATATGTTATTATGGGATTGTCTGGATAGTTCTCTAATGCATTGGGTAATTTCTAAGTGTCATAAATCATTTTGTATAGGATTAGGGAGGAAACCTAATCCATTATGGGAATATTTACACCGTGTGATATTTCCTTGGTAGTTAGCCTTTACTTTTGATTGTGTAAGTTTATATGTTTCTTCCACATTTTCGATGATCACATGAATATATGATACCCTGATATTTATGTATTACTTCTTTTTTGTTACTCAATGTACCTAACAATTATATAATGTTATACCCTTAACTCTGAGGTTAAGTTTCTTTATAATGATTATTCCCTTACAATCATTTATCTCACTCCATTATTTTATGTATTTCCCTTGTTATCTAATGTTATATTAGGAGATAAAATGGATTTGGGGAACAATATTAATAATAAAATAATGAAATTTTACAATTACCTCTTATAAGATTTATTATGAACATATTATTCTAATAGAAATATGAATTTTTTATACTTTGTATTTTTTTATAGAAATATATATAAATTCAAATAATGTAATAATATGTTTTAAAATGTTGGATAATATTTTTTGGAATCAGTGTAAAGGATTATAAATACTTTGTGAGTAGGATGAGAAAAATTTATTGAGAACCATAGGGCTAAGTCTAAGAATACGATGATGTGTAGAAAAATATATTGGAATATTGGTGGAGTATATAATGAGTGGTTTTTGAGAAATTAAATACAGGTATGGATTCAACAAGTGGATGTCATCCTGGAACATATGTACCTAGGAGTAAATTCTCTTAAAAAGGAACATTGGTATTGACTCAAAAATTATTTGGTACATGATTATAGGCCTTATTACACACCGCGTTTGGAACTCCCAAGGGATATGATTTAGAGATTCTCAAAAATAAATATGAAACTTATTAATATAATTGGATATATAGTGACCATACATGACATATGATTAATATATGTTTTCATATACTTAATAGAGGGATTCATTTTTTAGAATCCAATAATTTATTTTTCATTATTTTGTTTTTTCAAACTATGGTTATTATTTCTTATAATATTATTTTTTGTTTTATTCAGTGTTTAGAAATGTGAGGAATCATGTTAACAATGAATATGATGGAATATTAAGTAATTATGATCCACCCAATTGGATGATTAGTGGAAAAAAAATTTGTAATTGTTATTAATCATTGATTTCATTATATGATTAATGATGTGAACATCAGTGAGATTGCCAAAATGTAAAATAAAAAGAGTATTAATGTTTAAATGTTTGTTTGATAAAAAATATAGTTATGATAATTCATATTCATACATTTCAAGGTGGTTGGTAAAAGGACCCAAAATAATATATCATATTTAGAAGCATATGATTTCTATGTAGAATTGGCAGTCATAGATAATCACATGTCCAAGATGTATTATATTTTGGGGAACATAGAAATTATCTTAGTTAATTCCCTTAACTAATGGTTAAACCCTATAATAATTAATAACAAATTTGATACCAAATCTTTGAGGTGAAAGGAGTGACACATTTTGTATTGAGATTCATGATCTATGATACTGAAGTATTTTTACAAATGGTATCTAGGATAAAAGAATTATGAAACATCGAAGGATTAAGTTAATTTTGGAAGAATATATACATATTAATGTTATATTGACATATTATTCATGGATACTATCATGTTTTTAGGAGTTTATGCTCTATTATATTTTCACAATATTTGAAACATGTTTTAGGCATGATTTATTTAAAATTCGTGGTGACTAATGATATTTTGGGAGATGTTTTATTTGGTTGAAGTATACAAACCATTTTTTTTCTAAATTAATTGAATATTTTGGAAGATGTTATTTATTTATATTGATATATAAGATAAAGGGTTTTATTTAAATAGAATTATGAAATGGTTTATGTTGAACAATAGGAGTTACTATTAAAGTATTTGATATTAATGTATTATATTGTGTAACATATGCTATACAATTTGGTTTTAGTAAATATAGGGGGAATAAATTGTTATTATTTTAGGGATTATGTTATCCTATGGAAGTTAATACCAATGTTTTGGAAATAAAAAATCATTTTGATTTCTCTTAATTTTGAGAAAAAATTTATTTTGGTGGAAATTTAATATAGTAATAATAGTTTTCTAGTAATTATATTTTCTTATGATATTATTGTCAGAGATAAATAAATTCATCACCTCTAGAGAAAAATTTAAACAAAAATATTAACCTATTTCATTCATATATGAAGAATAAATGTTTATTTAACACATTAATGACTTTTGATATTAGGGTTGTTAACTTTTTATTGTTAAATCCCTTCCTTATGATAGATTATTTCTATAAATCTCTATAAAAATTTATTATTTTCTTATATGTCCATATCTTTAATTTCCATTGATGTTCTCCTATTTGGAATCATATTAATTTTATTCATGAAATCTTTTTTACATACCTTTATCTCTAGTAAAAAAATTTCTTTATTAACCCATTTTATGAAGTTTGTTAGAAAAAAATTTCAAACATTAAACCCTTGATTAATGAGACCACCATTAAATTTTTGGGACACATGATATTTAATGGAGTTATAATGTAAACAACCCATGATTATAAAAGTGGAATATCATTACAAAAATAGTATATGAAACAAAACACTATGATTATAAGAGTTTGTAAAATAGAAATACATTATGAGTTATTTTACTTTTAAATATAGTCAATCTTGTTGATAGCATGTGATGCACGCAATACTAAGATAAATGAAAGATGATACTCTATTAAAGTATTAATATTTGAACATGAAAAATATAATGTTTCCATTAATCAATTGCGTATCGATATTAATAAATCAATTATGTGAATTATAATCTTAAAAAATGTATAAAAAAAATTAAATTATTTATATTTAATATATATATAAATTTTTTGAAATAAACTGATATATTTTTTTGAAAATTTTTTTCTTCTAAAATGTTGTTTACTTTTTCTTTACGAAAATAATTTAAAATTAAGTTTTTTACCTTACACAAAATATATTTTTTAAAAACCTTTATTTAATTATCATTTCATTATTATGTTATAATGATTTTTTTTAACAAAATATTCATTTTAGTGAATATTGAAATGTATTTTTTTTATAAATTTATCATTTATTTGAATTAGTTAAGTCCAATTGAATTTTTTAATTTAATTTAATGGTAATATTAGTATAATATATTTATATTACACCCAAATAATTGAATTTAAATCATATTTATAGTATATTTTTGTTTAAAATTATTTTTTTTCTTTTAAATACACTTTTTTTAAAACTGTTATAATGTGTAATGTTTACCAATAAAAAATAAATATAATATACCAATATAATGATTTATTTATATTATATTCATATATTATATAAATAAACATTAATTATTATTCCTCTAATTATGATTATTTTTCATATAGTCAATATGCGATAATATTTTCCTTCAAATATGCCTTTCTTGAAAAACTATTATTTCAATATGTCAGCATGTTTCATTTTATGATGAATATTGAATCTTATGTCTGTATAATTTTCAAAATGGATAATATATTTAAATTCATATTAATTTATATTATTTAATATGTTCAATTTAAATTTTTGGCATAATGAAGAGTGAAAACAATAAAAAATTATTTACTATGGCTAAGGAAGAAATTTGTTATAAGAAGGTTAGAATAAATAGATAAGGGTAAAAAATGACAAAAACCATCCTGATTAATATTCATGGAATCATTTAATCCTTATACCATATTAGGTTTTATAATGATATGTTTTGGTTCCTTTTTCTTTAGAACAACTAGGGCAGATTTCTTTAAAAAAATCAAATGTGTCCTCTCCCCCAATTATAAATGTCCACTGCTATACTATAATTTACACTCATAAAAATCCATTAGGATAAATAAATACCATTTTAACTAAATTCCTAAATACCATCCACTCAACCTTGAATCCTTTTATTTATCATAAAGATAATGTAAAAAGGATTATAGTGGGAAGCCTAATATGTTGCCTGAAATAGAAGGAACATCCTTAACCGAGCAAATTATGATATTTATTTTTCCACCATAATAAATAATTTTAAACAATTATGATATTTAAACTCATTATATTATATAAACTGATATTTTTTATATTATTTTCACGTCCTATAAATATCCCCACCTCCCAAAAATAATAAATGAAACTATTGATCATGTGTAAGGCGAACTAACGCCTCACAAACTGACACAATTCATTTTGCATCACTGAATATCACAGATCAATATAATGATTTATTTAATTTTTATATATTATATTTGTGTTATAATTATCCTTATGTAATTATTATATACTATATAAATTTTTTTACATTCAATTTCATAGGGAATACAATAATGTAGCTCGTGTGTACGTTGGACTACCACCTCGTGAAGTAATTTGATTTCCCTTTTTCTTTAAATGGAATATAATGAAATTAATATAATTATTTAAAATAAATATATAATATAATTTTTTATCATAAAATCTATTTAATAAATGATAACATTGCTTATGTATATGGAATACTACCTCTCCATGAAGTGTTATGATTAGTTTTTCACTAATGCTCTACATGCACAAAAATAGGAAAAATTTAATGGATATATGTGATAAAAATTACATGATATTGATAAAAAAATATTAATATATAATTAAATTCCATACATATTAACCTTTTAATTAAATTATAATGTCTATAAAGCATACATAAAACCTTTCTCCTCCATGAAGCGATGTGATTAACTATCCATGTTCAAAATTAAAAACATATTATAAAGAATTATCTAATGAAGAACAATATTTATAACATTAAAATAATTATGGATATGATAGAACAATAACGTATTATCATGATCATAAACTATCATGGAGAAATTATCTCAAGAATAAAAAGAAATTATCACCTTATACAACAATGAAAGTAAATTATTTTTAATTAACGTGTAATAAGAATTGATAATGGTATCATATATGATATTATAAATAATAATATGAATATTTTATAAGTTAATAATTTTTTTAGAAACAACTGTAAATAAGTATAGATATGTATTAACTAATTATATTGACAACATAAGGGGTTTTTAAACTTAATTTCATTTCATTGGGTTATACTACAACTTCCAAGACTGTATTATGGAAAAATTATGTGTAAAATTAATTTTTATTTATTAATTTTTAATTTAGACTTTTATTTGTGTGGATTAAAATTTTTTAAAAGTAATCACGCAACTAATTAACTATCAACTCAATGATATGAACATTGTAAGGGTTTCATCCCAAAAATTCTACTTTGACACACATCTTCATTTATGAACCAAATTTATTCTTAATGGATCATATACTACCCCATTACATAATATGTAATGAATCCTTTCTAAACCATGAAATTTTTATGTTAAAATTAATCTAAATAATTCATAGGAAGTTATCATGAAAAAATTATCTCAGAGTTAAGGGTTTATATTCCAATCACATCATAATTTGAATTACTTATCCTTGAATTTCAATTGAAGGAAATTATTTGAAACATTTATAAAAAACTGTTTCAATATATTATACAATTTTCTCCATGATAATTTAATTTAATAGTACAATTTTCATCTCTTTTTTAAATAAAATTATTAAAAAAATTCTTTTAAGAACATCTGACATCATTTCTCTCTTGGGTCAAAAATCATTCTTTCAAATCCATGTCTTCCAAAAAAATGGCATTGATTTTTTAAATTATTTTTCATAAAAGATTGTTTTTTTAAAAAATAATATTCATTTTCATTTCAAAACAAGGTAAATTTATAAATTTTATATAGAAAGGTTATAATTATCATTATTGTTTAATATATTCATCATGAATTAAAATCATCTATATTTATGAATATTATGATTTAAATATTTTTTCTTTTGTTTCAATGTATACAATAATAAAAATCATCACATTTTTTATAAATTTTTATATTTTAAATACGTTTTTGCAAAATTGAAATTATATTTTCCTTATAAAATTTTCAAGGTGTTCTTTTATAACCATTTTTCATCTAATATAGCATCCTTTGATGTTACTCAATATGAATATTTAATTTTCCACATGAATTATTTTTTAAATGTATTTCCATCACTAAAAAACCCTTTTATATTTTGGATATATTCTAAATTATTTGTATATGTCTCATATTTATATCTAGTTTACTCTCCCTTATTTTTATGGGCGTAAGAAATTATTTCTGATGAATTTTAAAATTCATTCATAATGAAATTTCCATTGAATATTATATAAAAAATTAATCAACCAATTTTCATACCAAGGGTAATTTTTATGTTATTCAGAATGATTTGTTTCTATTTATTTCCACACATTGATCGTGAACCGGTTTTGGTGGGTGCCCCCAGATAACACTACAAAAAATTGATTATGTTTGTTTCGCATGATTCATATTGTATGGGATTATGGAGTAAACCAAATCCATTATGGTAATTCATCCACCATATTATATTGTAAATATAGTTATACTTGAGTCATTTTTATTTCATGTTACATATTGTTACCACATTTCCTACAATTCCATGATCATATAATACCATGATAATTACCATATTATTACATGTGATCACTTAGGCACCCATTCTTTTATGACATCAATTTATTCCTTTTACTCACGTGTTATATTTCTTTATTATCTTTGTTCTATTGTTGGGACTTTTATCACTCCATTATTTTTGTATTACCTTCGTAATACCATGAATTTTTAAGATATTGAATGGATTTATGATCTTCTTATGGATAATGAAATAAATATTTGTTTGTTTCTTGACTCACTATGATGTATTCTGGACTTATTATTCTAAGGAAAGTGGTATTTTAGGATCCATAGCTTGGTTGACTAGATATTTTTTATAGAAATCATGTTATAATATGGGAAAAAGTATTTGGTCAACTTATGGTTGATTATATCTTGACCATCAATCTGGTGTATAGTGATTGTGTTTGCATTGCAATCCTAGTTTGACCATCCTAATAGTTATTCTTCGGTAACTCATATATTCTTTATAAACCATTATTTTGAATTGGATAATTAAACTTATGTAAATCTATGATATCTCGTAGTGATATGGGATAAACCTAAATTACCATAATTAAAAGTTTTATCATATATTCAAAAACAAAGTTACCACCTTTTATATTTTAGGCCATGAGTTATAAACATTATTAATGATATACTTGGGTAAATTTTTGGGAATTACACACTTTGGTTTTGTATCTATTTCTCTAAAAAGGATATTTAAGGGAGAATTTCTTTGAATTTTGTGGACATATTTTTAAAAGTATTTATAAAATATAGAGTTTAGAATATCATTGAAGTTAGGTAAATTATGAGATATTATAATATTGAAACACAAGATTTATCATATACATAATCATTGTATGGAAAATGAATTTGGTGACTATGTGACTAAATATAATTTTGAAAAGGTTAACTACTTTGGGGATATAATATATTAATTGTCTCATATGGTTTTCAATATTATAAATAATGGTTGATTTATATTATTTAAGAAGAAATTATTGTATCTTGACACAATTTTTGGAAATTATTAATATATTTATGAGAATAAATGAAAAAGAGATTTACATTTTAGATATAAATCTTAATAGCGAACGATGGTATTTTGGTACAAATTGTATGTTTATGTTTGAATAATTTGAGGCCAATTCAATCAAATATTTGGGATTAAACCTCAATATTAAATAATTACAATGGTTTTAAAGATAAATATTTATGAATGATTTAGTTTGATCATTTAGTGTTATGGTTAAAATTTAGATAATAATTTATTACAATTTCAATTGATGGTTTATTCGTTTTTTTAAAATTTGGGAACCATTTTTTTATTAATGATAAAATGGATTTCTTGTTATAATTTTTTTGGATTATGTTATCTATTATATATTGGTTTTGGTGATTCATGCATAAAAAATTCACATTGAATACTCATAATTTAGAGTAAAAGATGATATTATGGAAGAAATTTATTAATAGACGAAATAATACTTTTAATGTAACTATATATCCTTATGTTAATAGTATTGATGGTAAAAAATCTCATTAACTCTATATGAAATAATTTTGGAAATAATTGTTTTCATATTAAAATAATTTCTAGTGAATTTATTATGTTTTTATCTATCAAAGATTTATGGTTTTGTTTTTTTTATCTTTCACTTTTCCATTCAAATTATTATGATCAATGATATATATCACTCCCCTAAATTAGTTAGTTATTATTCTTTTTTTCCATGGAAATATTATTACTTTTCACTAATTTTATCCTATATGTAATCCTTTTTATGTGTTTTTCAAGAAGTCCTTCATTCTTCGTTTTCTATCTTATTTTAAAGATGTTTTATTTTAATTTTTTACAATGTGGGATTTTGAAAACATTATTTTAAAATATAAAATGTTTTTTTTTGAGAAGAAGTTCATATTTTATAGATTCAATTTATTAAAGGTTTGTAATTTAAAAATATAATGTTTTAAAATAATAACATTATGTTTGATAGTGTATAAAACATGAAAAAATAATCTTATATGACTTGTAAAATACATTAATTAAATGTGGCCATGATAGACAAGTCCGGAAATTGGATTATATGAATATGATTAAATACTTTATGAAATATATATATGAAATTACAAATTCAAAAGAATAATTTATTAGTTTTATGACCCCCTCCCAACAATGTGTACCCCTCCTAGGCAGCAATGTGTGGAGGGAGATAATGACCCCCGAGTCTCGCCTCCAGTAGGCCCTAGGTTGGCGACTAGCACCAAGGGTATAGTAAACCCAAATATTGGAGGCATTACCCTCTATGAGAACAGATGAATAAGAGAGAGATAAGATAGACACCAATCAAATCCAACTACGAATAGGAATATAATGAAAACCAAGTGCATATATGAAATGTCATGAAAAGGAACTACAACAAGAAGTAAAATACTGCAAGTACCCAAAATAAAGTAAAAACAGCAGCAACCACAAGCCCGAAGAGCTCCTGCAACCACAACCTAGTAGTAACCATCCTGATCTCCAACCTTCTCCAAGTGACGTCAAAAAATGTTTATATATACATAGTGTGAGTATAACAGTATACTCAGTAGGATCCTCTCTAAAGCCTCTCGTGCAGATGTAAAGAAAACATGCTAAAGTACAGTGAACAACAAGTGAAACTAACTTGTCACCTAGATGGGTACACTATGTTCCCAACCTCACCATTTCTACTCTCTCCATGTAACGCATACAAGAATATAGAATATAGTAAAAAATATCAAGGGTACCCCACTACTACTTCCCCATTGGTTTGCTGCTTTTCCCCAACATCGCACATCCCGAGAATCTCTCTCCAAAAGGATTTCCGACAGACACCTGGGTGAAGCACCACAATATGCACCTCATGCAACAAAACCACCACGTCTACACACAAAAGTAACCAAATAGTTTCTGAGAGAACCGCAGCTCGCATATCGTGTATCATGCATCATGTATTATAACTCATGAAATTACATCCCATACACCGAGTAAGGATCCTCAAGCCATCACAGCCTATACACTTTAAACCTATAGTAGTACATATAAATCTTTATCCCGAATATATGTGTGTGAATTACCAAAATCCATTACAGTCCTCTACACACATATATGGGGAAAATTAACCAATCTTCATGCCAGCACCAGTAACTACCAAGATAAGAGAGCAGGGCCAAAGGGGGTAGTCAGCCATCCATCCTCCCACCAGAATGTTGGGGAAACAACCCCCCCCCCCCCCCCCAGGGCTCAGAATCCCTGAGGTGTTAGTTGAACATACTGACAGGGTTGATTAGTGTATATAAACACAAAAGTATAAGATATATTATATCTCACAACCACACTATGGGCATTACCCAGTCTTAGACACAACTACAGCTAACATCTCTCACATTTCGAGATGCTACTTCTAGGACATGGTATCCTATAAAGGACACAACCAATTAAAGAGATTTATTAGATTAATTCATTCCCTTTTTATCATTTCTGCTGTACGTTAATTATATCTTTAAACCTTAATTAACCATGAACAATTCCACATTAAATTTCATTAGCATCACACCCAAATTCAGTTGTTCCTTCAAAAAAATTACAACCACATCATTATGTTCTAGCATCTCCATCCCCCTGGGTTAACACCATTTATTCTATTATTCATTATAGAAAAACATTCCAACATTTTCATGCAATCAATAAAAACACTATATGATACTAAACAGAAGGGGGATCAACATGGTGAGTTGATGTACTACCCATCAATTCATTGCCTATTATAGTAAGAGCATATACCCCTCCTTCCTCGATAATCTAAACACGGAAAGAATGTGGCATACCCCGCGTGTCATTACCTCGTTCGGAAGAAGGGTAAGTAAGTCCAACAGCCTTGACAAGTGGGGAAAAGTAAAGAATATACGCAACAACTAAGATACAACAAGAATCAAACAATTACATCCATCCCATTCCATCATCCCTGGTGTCATCCCTAACACCCACATGCATAAATGGATTCATCTTTCCACTCAAGTAATAATCTTCTGCCACAACTAAAAGGCCAACATTCCCTCACATATCACAACACCCTTCAAGGATCATGTCACAACACAAGTAGCATGAAAAACAAAAATCACATCAATTGGGATATTGGCCCTTTATCCATCAAAGAGGGTAACTCAAAACCCTTTAAGTAATTATCAAACAATCAGTTCCTTAATCCTTCTTGAATTAACAGATCTATTATTTGTGGGTTCTAAATTCGGGAAACCTAATCAGTAAGATATCATAATTAATTAAAAATGCTTACTACACCAATATGATTGACATTAAATTCCAACAAGAACAAGAATCGATTACATGCCTCTTTATCTTTATCCCAACAATTATAAATTAATCCTAATTTATATTCTTTACCTATTTCCATCAAGAATGATCAATAAAGAATAGAAAGCATAGATATCACTCTATCTAGAAAAATAGAAGGCAATAACATACGATAGATATCAATTTTTTTATCCCGTTAAAACATTTATTTTCTCAATTCCATTATCATATTGTGGGATTAAACATGATAACAATAATGTTTCACGTAAAATAAACAGAATCTATGAATTTCCTACCTCAAACAACTCCTCACGTTCTTTATCCACACAATATGTCACGATCGTCCGCTCGCGACAACTGCATCCACCAGAGGATGAAACGGTACGACCGCACTGAACAAAACCCAAGAAAACCCCATTAGTATCAGGGTTATTACATGATATAATAAATGTAATGGAGAAATAGGAGATGGTGATCCCCAAAGGAATGACAATAAAACACACCTTATATCGAAGATTGACAGATACAACTCGGTTGCATCAAAACAGAGCGGAACCAATATGAGGAGTAATGTTTTATTGTACAACTA
Source organism: Viscum album (assembly GCA_963277665.1). Lineage (NCBI taxonomy): Eukaryota > Viridiplantae > Streptophyta > Magnoliopsida > Santalales > Viscaceae > Viscum > Viscum album. The sequence continues at coordinate 1,640,944,845 of OY728131.1, read as the reverse complement.
CTACAATAAGTATACAATGGTTCTAGTGTCTCATAGCCATTAACAAAGAGGAATAAAAAGGGAGGAAGATATCTCATCCCTTTTGAAGATTTAATGGGGTGTTGGTTTAAGATACGCTTAATTCCCCATTAAAAGCCGATCACATTAACCCATGAATTTTGACCAAGTAAAAACATCCCAGCCTTAGGAATAATTAATATAGGATTTGTGGCCTTTGAATAGGCCTTAGGAGTCCTTAAAATTGGGCATTAAATTTATTTTACGTCAAAGGAAGCGTCAAAAGGGGCAAAGATGTAAGAAGATGGAAACACTATTCACCTACCATTACTGTACACCTAACGATCTTTGAAACTAATTTGTGAAATAGATCTATGAAACTAATCTGTGAAACCAATCTGTGAAACCGATATGTGAAACCGTTCTGTGAATCTGATCTTTGAAAACGATATCTGAAACCGATCTGTGAAACTGATCTGTGAAACCGATCTGTGAAACCGATCTCTGAAATCGATCTGTGAAACAGATCTGTGAAATGGATCTATGAAACCGATATGTGAAACTGATCTATAAGACCAGTCTATGAAACTGGTCTATGAATCTGAGCGTTCAAACTAATATCTGTAACCGATCTGTGAAACAGATCTATGAAACCAATATGCGAAACAATTCTATGAAAAGGATCTGTGAAACCAATCTGTGAAACCGATTTGGGAAACCAATATGTGAAACCGATCAGTGAAACCAATCTCTGAAACTGATATGTGAAACCGATATGTGAAATCGATCAGTGAAACCGATCTGTGAAACTGATCCGTGAAACCGATATGTAAAACCGATCTATGAAACACTATACACCTACCGTTGTTGTACACCTATAGATATAAAAATTCATAAAACTTTAAATACTGTTCACTGAACTGGAAATTTTTCAATGTGTAGGGGATAAGTCACATTGACCTCCCGGAACTCCTCCAACACCACATTTTTACAAAGTAAGGGACCGGAGAGGTCCGGACCAGTATATTAGATACCTCTCAAAACATTCTGGTCCTCTAAAATTCAAACCCCACAAAATGAAATGGGTTTTGAAAAACCACCAATCAAGATACCTCTCAAAAGAGAGCAAGCCACAAAAGCAAGAAAATAAAAAAATAATAAATAAAACATGAATTGTCTAACCACAAAGGGAACATCGTTACATGAAAAGAGTTGAACATCAAATAACTCTGGGAACTGAGCACGTATCTGTGACACACGTTCCCAGGTACTCTCCTCCATGCCACTGTTTTTCCACAAGACACAAACTAAGGGGATAGAGTGCACGCACAACACCTTCTCCTTGTAGTCTTGGATCTCCACAGGTTGCTCCTCGAAGGTTGCATCATTGTCAAAATAATTCTCTCCCCAATCGATGATGTGAGAGACATCATGAAGATAACGACGAAGCTGTGATATGTGGAAAACAACATGTTCCAGACTCATCATTGTGGGACGTTCTACTCGATACGCCAAAACTCCAACATGAGATAACACCTCAAAAGGCCCAAAAACTAGGGAGAAATCTTACTTCCATGACCAAACATTCGCTTCCCATGATGGGGAGTCACCTTCAGAAACACATGATCCCCAACATCAAACTCCATGGGTATCCTCCTTCGATCAGGAAATGATTTCTGATGATCATTCACTTTCTTCATCCTCTCATGAATCACCTTAACCATCTCTATTTTATTCTGCACTAGTTCTTGTTCGAGAATTGCTGACTCTCTGACCACAGTCCAGCACAACAGAGAATGTTAAGGTCGGCCATAGAAGTCTTCAAACATCTCCATACCGATGGTGGATTGAAAACTATTATTGTAATTGAACTCCACCAAGGGTAAGTGCCTTATCCATGAACCTCCAAAATCAAGAACACAAGATTGTAACATGTCTTCAAGAGTCTGGATGGTTTTCTCTGCCTGGCCATCCATTTGAGGATGAAAAGCAATGCTAAGGCATATTTGAGAACTAAAAGAATGTCAGAAACCTCTCCACACCGTAGAGGTGAAATGAGGATCTTGATCAGAAATGGTCATCCTAAGGACTCCATGAAGTCCCACCACCTCCTCTTGATACTAACTCGACAAAACATCCACTGAGCTTGACTCCTTGATCACTATGAAGTGGGATGATATTTTTAAATGATCCAATACCACCCAAATAGAATCATGTCCACCTAGAGCTCGAGGTAAAATAATTACAACGTCCATTGAGATTTCCTCACACTTCCATTGAGTAATATCTAATGGATGGTGTAGACCACTAGGGACATGGTGTTCGGCCTTCTCCTACTGGCAGACTAAACAATGAGACACAAACTCTACAACTACACGCTTCAGCCCAGGCCACCCTAACTGACTCCTCAAGGATCAATACATCTTTGTCATGACAAGATGTACTACTAAAGGTGAACTATGGAACTCTCTTAGTACCATCACTTGCATCGTCAATGGAACAAAAATAAATCCATGATAAAACACTCGGTGTTATCCATCCTCTGACAAACCATCATGGGCCTCACCATAAACAACTCAGTCACTCCAGACCTCCACCTCAGGATATAAAAACTTGGACTCTTTCACTTTCTGCATCATGGATGATTGTACTGTCATCTGAAAAAGACAACCTCTACCCCCAACGTCTCCCATATCAAGATGTAATGCTAACAGCTCTTCAATTACTCTCCAAGAATCACCAGATTCACACATAGCATCACTGCGTGACTTTCGGCTTAGTGCATCAGCTACAACATTCCCCTTCTAAGGTGTATATGTTATTTCGAAGTCGTATACCTAAAATAACTCCATCCACTGACTCTTTTTCATGTTCAAGTCATGCTGAGAGAAAACATGCCTCAAACTTTTATGAACTGTGAAAACCACAAAGCGCTCACCAATGAGGTAATGTCTCCATAACATCAGAGGAAACACCACAGATTCCAACTAAAGATCATGAATGGAATAGTTATGTTCATGGGGATGTAACTGCCGAGACCGATAAGAATCAACTGACCTCTGCTGCATGAGGAAACATCCTAAACCCAGTTGTAAAGCGTGGTAGAAAACATCAAACTGAACTCCCTCAGCTGGAAGACAAAGAACTAGTGCACTTACTAACATCTCCTTTATATACTCGAACTCTATTTGACACTGATCAGTAGATATTAATTATTGGTCATTCTTGGTCAAAGCTATCAATGGAGTCACAAATCGAGAGAAATTTTCTATGAAACTCCTGTAGTATCATGAGAGACCATGGAAACTTCGCATCTCAGAAACTGTCTTGGGGTGTACCCAAAATACAACTGCTTCTATCTTCGATGGATCCACAGCTACTCCCTGTTGGGACACAACACCCCCCAAGAAACGAAATTCTCATGCCCAAAACTCACACTTTGACAACTTCCCATACAGCTGATATTTACGAAGAAATCCTAAAACAGCATGTAGATGCTCTGCATGATCCTCTTCAGATGTGGAGTACAAACAAATTTTTTTGATGAAAACCACCATAAACATTTCCAAGAACTCATGGAACATAGGATTCATTAATCCCATGAACACATCTGGAGAATTTTTCACACCGAACGACATTACAACGAACTCATAATTCTCATTATGACAATGGAAAGTAGTCATCGGTATATCCTCATCCTTTACATGCATCTGATGATATCTTGACCACAAGTCGATATTTGAGAACCAACTTGCACCCTTCAATTGATCTAGTAAATTATCAATCTACAGAAGAGAACAGTAATTCTTTATTATCACTTTGTTTAAATGACGAAAATCGACACACAACCCCAAACTATCGTAAGCCTTCTTCATGAACAAAACTGGTGCACCCCACAGTGACACACATAGATGAAGAAAACCACATTGTAACATAACATCAAGCTGTATACATAGCTCTCGTAGCTCAAAAGGGGCCATCCTATATAGAGACATAGATATAGGAGACGCTCCTAGCTGTATCTTGATCCCAAACTCGATCTCTCATAAATGGGGTAATGATATAACCTGTTCTGGAAAGGCATCCGGGTACTCCTCTATAACCCTAGGAAACACCACCTTCTAAACCTCTGAAGAACTCGACATCATCTCAGTCATCATGGATGATAAAGATAGTGAGTGCATATGACCCATCTGAGGATATCACTCACCAACAAACACCATTTCCTCTCCATCCGCACCAATGAAGACAACCTTCTTCCTGAAGCAATCCATGATAGCCTGCACCCAATACAACCAATCCATGCTGAGGATGACATCATATGGTTGTATTCTTATTCATAGGAAATCGCCCTAACAGCAGTTCTGCCCCAACACTATCTCACAATCTCTACATACATCAAACAAGTAATCTGGACCACTAACTGGCGTAGTCAACGCCAAGGTCACTGGAAGCCTCTCTACCTCATGTCCCAAATCATGGATAGGGGTAGGTGATATGAAGGAGTGTGTTTCTCTTGAATCAAATAAGGTAAACACCAATGTGGAAAACAAGAAAATGGTACCTCGAACGACGTCTGGTTTACCTAGTGCTGGAAACACTAGATAATTAAGTTGACCACAACCTCCTCTACGGCCTCTCTGACCCTGATGATGACCACAACCACAACCTCACTCTTCTCTCTGAGGAAGAGGAGCATCATGGGGATATCCTCTGCCTATCCCATCTACCCTCTACTGATCTAAAACTGGTGCAACTGGCTGCTGCTGCCTTGGCTGGAACTGCCTCAAAGGAGGAACCTAGAGCATAGCTTCTGGTGCGTGATGACCCCTCAGAAAGTTTGGGTACTCCTGCTGCTGATGGCCACAACCACCACAAGAAAAACAAGCGCTTTATCCCTTGTCATAGTCTTGAGATTTTCTACCTCTGGAGAAATGAGATGTGAAGGGCTGGGACCTACCCCAGCTAAATGGAAACTCTTCTTCCATGAAAACTGGGAACCTCAGACCACAGCTCTGCATCGTGAGGAATCATGTCGATTCCCCTCTCGTGATGATTAAATCTAGGATCAAGTTCTCTCGACAACATCTGCCCTTGCCAGTACCTCAAGATATGTTTTCAACATAAATGGAATGACCTGACGCTAAATCTATGGACACAAAGCCTCTTCTAAATTCCTCTCCCTGGCCTCTACTTCAAGCAGCAGGTATGAAGCATATCGTAAAAGGTTCGTGAAATAGATTCCAAACTCCTAAAAGATGGATGTCCCCTGTCGAAGGGTAAGAACCGTCTAGTGACTGGACGTCTTCGTAGTCGAAAAAAGATACTCGACTCTAAACCTGTCTCGGAACCCCTCCCATGAGATCACTGACACCTCACGATCCCCATGGAACAAGAACCTCCACTACCTCTCCGCTCCAAACGGCATCATCACAACAAAGGACACCAAATGATACTTATGAGCACGAATCGAACTGAAGATGATATCGACCTCCTCTAACTAGTCTTCCGTGACTGAATCTGAAACAGAGCCATCATACTTCTGCAGACTCTGGCACAGAAACTCTTGGAGTGTCTTCCTCCAAGTGTCTTCATCATCATCCTCTACACTACGACGATTTTTTGGAATAGTCTGCTGGACATTACCTGTGCAAACCTAATGAGGACATCAACCTGGAGACATACCTGTAAAATAAAAACCGCTAGAGTTCTTAAATCTAGAATATGGAAGACTCTACATTAATTAATTAATTCTTTTATTTTATTAATTTTAGGTTAACCTATCCCATGGTATACCCATTCAAACACATGCTAAAAGATGAATGAAGCCTGATCCTTTCCTAGGTCTCTACACTACAAATGGTATAACATTTTTTAGTATCCATTGTAAACGTAATGGTCCATACATCAGATCATAGTGGGGCCCTAAACGCCTATGTCTCATCTGGTCTCCAGTGTTTAACTCACTTGATATACATGAATAAAACTGTTTCCCTACCAACCTATGCAACCTTACTTGTGCCTAACTCCAAAATCAATCATATCCCTCAACCAGACCTCTGATACTACTCTATCAAAAACCCCTCCCCACAAATTGTACCCCTCCTAGGCCGACAATGTGTGAAGGGAGATAATGACCCCCTGAGTTCCACCTATAGTAGGCCCCGAGTTGAAGACTAGCTTCGAGGGTGTAGTAAGCACACAAATGGGAGGCATTACCCTCTAAGAGATCACATGCGGAAGAGAGAGATAAGATAGAAACCAATAAAATCCAAATCAGAAATGGAATACAAAGAATCCCAAGTGATTATATGAAATGTCATGCCAAATTACTACAACTGGATGGGAAAAACTGCATGTACCCAAAAGAATGTAAAAACAGTAGCAACCACAAGACAAAACAGCTCCTGCAACCACAAGCTAATAGTTACCAGCCTGATCTCAAACCTGTTCCAAGTGACCTAAAAAACAGTTTATATATACATAGGGTGAGTATAACAGTATACTCAGTAGCTACCTTTGCGAATTCTCTCGTGCAAAAGTAAAGAAATCATGCTAAAGCACAGTGAACAACAAGTGAAATTAACTCGTCACCTAAATGGGTACACTAAGATCCCAACCTCACCATGGCTACTCTCACCAAGTAACGCATACAAGAATATACCATATAGTAATGAATATCAAGGGCACCCCGCTACTACTTCCCCACTACTTTTCAACTTTTCCCCAACATCACACACCCTGATAATCTCTCTCCAAAAAGGATTTCCCACAGACACCTTGATGAAGCACCACAATATACACCTCCTGTAACAAACCACCACGTCCATACAAAAAAGTAACCAGGTAGTTTCTGGGAGCCACCACATCTCGCATAATGTGTATTATACGTCAGGTATTATACCACAAGACATTATAGCCCATACACCAAGTAAGGATCCTCAATCCATCATAGCCTATACACATTACACCTATAATAGTACATAGAAAACTATATCCAGAATATATGTGTGTGAATAACCATGATCCTTTACAGCCCTCTACACACATATATGGGGAAAACTAACCAATGTGCCTGCCATCACTAGTAACTACCAAGAGAAGAGAGCGGGGACAAAGGGGGTAGTCATCCATCCATCCTCTGACCAAAATGTTGGGGAAAACACCCCCCTAGGGCTCAAAATCCCAGGGGTGTCAGCTTTCCTTACTAACAGGGTAGAGTATCATATAGAAACACAAAAAGTACAAGATATATTATATCTCGCAACCACACTATGGGCATTACATAATCTTAGACACAACTGCAGCTAAAATCTCTTAGACTCCATGTTGCTACATCTAAGACTAGGTATCCTATAGGCTCAAAACCATTTAAAGGGATTTATTAGATTACTTCATTCCCTTTTTATCAGTTCCACTATACATTAATTAATAATTTAATTATTATTTAAACATTAACAGTTCCACATTAAATTTCATTAGAATCACACCCAAAGATAATTTTTCCTTCAAAAAAATTACAACCTTATCATTATGTTCCAGCATCTCCAACCCCATTGGTTAACACCATTTATTCAATTATGCTTTATAGAAAAACATTCCCACATTCCCAGTCATTCCAGAAAAACAATATATTCTACTATACACAAGGGGGATCAACATGGTGAGTAGATGTACTACCTGTCGATTCTTTGCCTCTTATATCAAGAGGATATACACATCCTTCATCGAGAAGCTAAACACGAAAAGCATGTGCAATTCCCCGCATGTCTTTGCCTCTTTTGGAAGAAGGGTAAGTAAGAACAACTACCTAGATTAGTGGGGAAAAGTAAAGCAGATAAAAAACAAGTATGAAAACAAAAGAATCCAAAAATCACATCCATCTCATTCCATCACCCCTGGTGTCCTCCCCGACACCCACATGCATAAACGGATGCATATCTCCACTATAGGAATCATCTTCTGGCACAACCAAACGGCCTCCATGCCCCCACATATCAGAAAACCCATACAGGATCACATCACAACACAAGAAGCAGGGGAAAAAACATCACATCAATTGGTCTATTGTCCCTTTAACCATCAAGAGGGTAACTCAGAACCCTTTAAGAAATTATCAAACAATTAGATCCTAAATCCATCTTGAATTAAAATATTTATTATTCATAGGTTCCAAATTTTGGAAACCTAATTAGAAAGATATCAAAATTAATTAAACATGCTTACTGCGCCAATCTGATTGACATTAAATTCCAACAAGAAAAAGATTTGTTTACATGCCTCTTTATCTTTATACAAACAATTATTAATTAATCCCAATTTACGTTCTTTACCGATTTCCATCAATAACAAACACCAAAGAAAAGAAATCATAGATATCACACTATCTAGAAAAACATGAGGCAATAAAATACGATCGATATAAATTTATTTTTTCAGTTAAAATATTTATTATGTCAATTGCATTGTCACCTAGTGGGATTAAACTAGGTAACAATACAGTTGCATGTAATGTAAAAATAAGCAACGAATCCCCTACCTCAAACAGTTCCTCAAGTTCTATATCCACACAATGGGTCACGATCGTCCTCTCGCGGCAATTGAATCCACCCGAGGATACCACGGTACGACCGCACCAACCAAACCCCAAGAAAAACACAATTTAAAGAATGTATATTACATGATATAAAAAATGCAAAGGAGAAATAGTAGAACATGATCCCCAATGGAATGATGATAAAAGACACCTTATATCAAAGATTGACTGATACAGCTCGGTTGCATCAAAACAGAGTGGAACAAATACGAGGTGTAAAGAATGATTGTGAAACTCCTACAGAAAGGATTGAATGGTTCTCACGTCACATAGCCGAGAACAAAGGGGAAGAAAAAAGAGGAAGATATCTCATCCCTTTTGAAGTTTTAATTCTGTAATAGTTTAAGATACACTTAATTCCCCATTAAAAGAAGATCACATTAAACCATGAATTTTGACCAAGTAAAAATATCCTGACCGTAGGAATAATTAATAAAGGAATTATGGCCTTTGAATCGGCATTATGTGTCTTTAAAATAAAGAATTAAATGTATTTTATGTCAAAGGAATCCTCAGAAAGGGAAAAACATTAGGAAGATGGAAACACTATTAACCTAACGTTTCTGTACACATACAGATATGTGAAAATGATCGGTGAAACTGATCTGTGAAACGAATCTGTGAAACCGATCTCTGAAACCAATATATGTCACCGATCTGTGAAACTGATCGGTGAAACCGATATGTGAAACCGATCTGTGAAACCGATATGTGAAACCGATCTGTGAAACTAATCTCTGAAACCGATCTGTCAACCTTATTTGTGAAACTGATCTCTAAAATTGATATATGAAACCGATATGTGAAACTAATATGTAAAACCGATATGTGAAACTGATCTGTGAAACATTGTACACCTACCATTACTGTACACCTACCATTACGATACACCTAATGATAGAATAATTCAGAAAACTTTAATCACAATTCACAGAACTTGAAATTTGGTAAAGTGTTGGGGATAAGTCACCTTGACCTCTTGAAACTCATCCAACACCACATTTTCACAATGTAATGGACCGGAGAGGTCCAGACCATTAAAAGTAGTAAATAACAACTAATTTATTTAGTAAAGTCAACTAATTCTATAAAATAAATTTTTTTCAAACATGATTTCTAATATCATTTTATGTTCATATTTTCTTCCAATTTCAATTCTCCCAAAATTTGTATCCCATTTCAATGAATAACCTATGATATAAAATTTATATTTCGAGGTCACTGATGCTTCCATCCCTCTAGATATGTCTCTGGTGGCTGAATTTATATCTCCACAACCATTGGTTGCTACTTCTTACCACTTTTCACTAGTTCATGGGGTTTATAGGGATATATAATTTTGGTTATTCATAATTAGATGCATTTTATAATAAAAAAATTTCTTGACAGGAATTTGTAAGATCTTGGTCTAGTGGTCCACATAAATATAATGGGATTCATTTATTTCTTCTCTATTGGTCGTAAATATTCCATAAGGAATGTTGCATTAATTCTAAATCACTATGGGTATGTTTTCCCAAGAATCCATTACACATTCAAAACCATACAATTATTCATTTTCTTAGATACCTAGTTCGATGGTTTTTGCATTCAGAATGTATAATGAACTCCATTTGTCATATTATTTCCCCCAAATATGTGGTTATGTTTATGTCTCCAAGCCACCGGTATAGTGGACTTTCCTTGATGTAGTGTAAGAGTTCCATTTCTAAACACTTGCTATGTTTGAATCTTGGTGAGATTATTGAATTTCTTACAAGTGTGTTGTTCACCATCCTCTAAATTTCCTTATAGATTGTAAATAATTGGTCATGTTTACAGATATGATGACTCAATATTTTATTTTCAATGAGAAGGTCACTCCCAAAAAATTAGAGATGGTGGGTAATAAGAGTTTGGTTCTAGACAACTCTATTTTGGAAGATGCAAGATCGAGGAATCCTGATTCAAAGTTTGCTAACATCATCAACCATTTGAGGAATCATCTGGTCAATCCAAACCAAAAAGAATAATCTTCTATAAGTTTAGTGGGAAATGTGGATGTGACTACTACTCATGATCAGGAATCTTATCCCATCACTTAAAATTCTAGATCTTAAGTAGGTGTTGTGTGGTCTAATAGTGAAAATAATCCTAATGTGGTGAGACAAGAAGCAAGAGATGGTGGCTCAATTAAATTTAAATTTTCGGTGAACCCAATGAAATAAATTGATTGCAAGATAAGGGTTGATAAATTTTATAGTTTTACACGGATCATTACTAATATAAATTAGAGTAACCATTTTAAACACTTGGGAACTGAAGAGCTAGTTTTTGACCCTAGTGAGCCTGATATTACCTATAAGGTTGGGCGAAGACTACCCAGAGTACAGTCACGTGATGGTGACACCGGAAATTTTCCAGATTAAAATTTGAGGGATGAATCATTTTAGGGATTCACCTCCCATGTAAATAGATAGTTGGAAGGGAATCAGGGACATAGGGAGCGGAATTTTATCCACTGGGATGAAATAAAAACTGTGAAATGATATTTATTACCTTCTAATAATCACAGAGATATAATATATCCAGCATCCAAGACCCTAGGCGATGGAAGTTTCCATTAGTTTTAATTATAAGGTACCAGAAGGTTGGTTTACCACAGAATAAAAGATCACACGTGTTATGATAGAAGAATCCAACCAGATATAGGGAGACATGATGGTAGAGAAACATGCCAATAATGGGGATTTAACTAGTTGTCTGAACAAAAATGAGAGTCATAATAGTAAGGTTTGCATAAGGGGAATACTTGGGGGCTTATCAACCATTCATGGTTTGAAATGATGAAGGTGGGTTTAATGATTTGGGACCCTATATAGGATGGAGTTTAGATGTCTAAGTGATAAATTCTAATGGAAAAAATAAGAAGCAATGTGATTGGATCAAAAAGAAGGACCTTATTTTTAGAAGATGATTTTATTAAATAATGATAAATGCAGTGTATTTTCTTCTAATATGGGACAATAAAGATTATTGGTTCAATGACCTGATCAAGGATTAGTCATATACAATGGTAAATGTTCTTCAATGGAAATTATATAGGTATTATGATTCCAATAGACTTAAAAATAATTTTCATTGTTTGAATATATCATATGGTTCATGCTATTTTGTTGAATGTAATTTTTATGTTTCACACTTTTTTCATAAATGTGTGTGAAAAAAAGGTAATTTTTAGTCCTGAATAATTCAATCCTTGAAAACCGATTTCTATGAGTATTCCACATTTATTTTGTTAAATAATATTATGAGGCTTATCTGAATTAAATTTATTCCACAATTTAAATCAATATTAGTAATTTTAAATTAAAAGATCAACAAAATTTCGGATCATATTTAATAGTAAAAATAATAAAAACATGTTACCACAGTTAACAGTAAAACATGTTTACAAGAGGGTTAACCTAAAAATATATGGTTTTTAATGACCTAAAAACATGTTTCATTTCTATTTTATAGAAAATATTTGACACTATATCATCTGTTTCTAAGGAATTTTACATTTTAGTCCCATATGACCATGATTCTATCTTGTATAATAATTTAGATAAAGAAAAGGACAAATTTCACTCTAATATATTTAAAAACTTATTCTGTGTTAGAATACCAATATAAAAATAGATATTATTAGTTATAAATATTAATTTGAAAGGAAAAAATTAATTTTATTTCACATCATAACTTATTAATAAAATTTTGTGATAAAATAATTTCCTAAAATTATAGGATATCAATGACTTAGTGAATATTTAATTAAAAGTAAAATAAAATAAATTATTTTAAAAATATTACATGTAATATAATTTTAATACTTTAATATTTTCAATAATATTGGTATATAATTATAATCTTTTGTTTCTGTTTGGATGTTTTACATAGAAATTAATTTTTGGTCATGATTCCTTTAAATTCAGAGTAAATGGTTAGTGTGAAAAATAACATTAACACTCTTTTATAATAATACTATTTTATTAAATTGTTTGGAAATCATAAAAATATTTCAATAGGTATTGGTGAATTTTTTTTCCAAAATTTCTTCATCTATGTAGTTATGATCCTATTTTCACCTAATATGTAAAATTATTACCCTTGGATTGAAAAAATTAATTACCGCGATTATGGTTAAAACAAGGTTTTATATATTACACGCACTTATGTTAAAATTAATTTTCTAAAAATATATATTATATATTAGATAAATTGGATTTAATAATTATATAATTGGATAAAAATAATATAATATTTTTTATTTTATATTAAAAATAAAATGAAAAATTACCAAGTTAAACCAATAGTTACTCTGGCGTAAACCAGTTGGTAAAATCGAGTAATCTTAGAGGTAAATGGAATAAATTATTTCAAACAAGTTTATATTTTTTCATTTTTTGAGTATATAAAACTGTTCTTAAATATACTCCAATATTTATTAATTTAATATGCACTTTCCTTTAGATAGAATTCCCTATTATTTAATAGTTTTGGCTATTTTTTAAAAACCCAATTACCTCACTTATAAAAGGGCACCACTTATTTTATTTTATTTTTAATTCAAGGTACTTTTATAATAGAAAATCCTAGCATAAAAAACATAAAAACAACCCTAAACACATCTTTGAGAACCTGGGTTGATTATAAATCCCTCCCACGAAATATTTTGGTGTAAACCTATGGAGGTTTTATGAATAAGTGGTATCATTTTTAATCGATGATTCTTAATTTATTTCTTCTTAAACATATTTAAAATATCATCTAACTAGATTTATATAATAAAATAAGTACCTATAATAAACGTACATATTATAATGTTAATTGTATAACATATTTCAATCCACTCTTCAATCAAATGGGATACATGATTGTCGATTGTGGGTACAGAATATTATAACTTTTCGAACTGATTTAATTCATTTTTCGTTTCCATTTATCAGAAAATATTTATTGATGGATTTGAGATATTTATCATATATGTAATATATACTTATACTTTTTCAATTATAATATAAATTTTAACTTCTTACATTCTAATCCATTGGAAAACTGTAACATCAATGATGTATACATATGTGTTACCACCTCCAGGAAGCAATGTGAGTAGTTTTTCATTTTATTTTTATATTGATGGTAATAAAAATATATTTATTGATTGTATATGATGTATATGGAATAATAATAATTTTAGAATTTTGTAATATTATTCAACTTTATTTCCTTATATTTTTTTTAAAAAATAAATAGATTTCATGTATATGTATTGCCTACCATCTCCATGAATGGTGTAATTCTGTTCATCATCTCTATGTTTTATGGATGAAGGTAAATTTATAATAAATTAATATTTATTATATTTATATCAATAAGATAATTATGAATATTATGTAACTGAGATCAATGTATTAGGAAAAATAGTACTGAACTATATAATAAATGAAAAATTAATTAGTTATCATATGAAGTAGTAATTTTAAATAATTGATGTAAAAAAATGGCGATAAAATTTTATTAATAAATAATATATGGTATGATATGCAATAATATTTTTCTAATGTATATTCATACTAAATATATACTTATTATATTTGAGGTTTGAAACATATAATTATGAAATCATACTTGAGGTAAGGGATTTTTGTCTATCTTTTATTATTATTATCAATAGAAATATGGTAGATAAATATCCATATATGTGTCTTTCTTTCATTGGTATTGTGATTCAAAAGATACTAAAGTGGTAATTTTTAATTTCACAATATAATAATTATTTGGTATTGTTTATGATTAAATATTTTCTGGTGGAATTTTTTGATATTTCTATCATGAACTAAATATTTGTTCTATTACATTCTTTATTTATACGAATTCTATTTTTCCCTGTCAATTTCCACTATTTTTTAGCTCATGATACTAAAAAAATTATAAGGAAAATCGAATTCATTTCCATCATCGGTCGATAATCCTTTCTCTTCTTTGAAAATTTTTGCTAAAAATAATTTTAAAAACAATTATAAAATTTTCCTAAAATTTTAAAAATATATTTTTACCCATGTTTGAATTTTCTAATAATGGATTAAAATTATTATCCTTTTTAAGAAAGAATGGTTTATTTTTTCACTTTTTAGTAATAATGTTTTTGAAACTATGTTTTAACATACATGTAATGAACCAAATTATCAGCATTAAGGTCTTTAATTTCTTTCAATCATCATTTATTAGGGTCCATTAATATATTCAATGAATATTTTTTCCCAAATATTCTATATTTTTTTTTTATAAAAGTGATTTTAATGGTGAAAAATTTATTTTTCTCAAGAATTATATTAATGATATTTTATTGTATTTCTCTTCATTAATGATAAGAACCCTTATTATACTTTTAATACATTGTGGATATAATATAATTAAACCTAAAATATTTTTTCTGTAGATGTTATATAATATGATTAAATAGGGTTTTATTATTTTTATAAAATTCACCATATTACTATACATGGTTTATGATTGAGTTTATTAGTTTGGGAATATATTGTCATTTGGAATACTTGTTTTTTATAAAATATTTTGTTGTGAATATGTTTCACCCCTTTCACATGAGGAATTCATTGAAATTAGAAAGTGATGGGGAATGCCTTCTATAGCCTCTCAATGCATTAATATGTTTCATGAGACAAAAAATATTTGGTATTTTTATAAGGCCTAACCCATTTCTGATTCATGTCTTGGAACAATTCCTTGAAAATATTTTTATGATGTCCAAAACTATCCATTTCATCATTATGAGATTTGTTATTGATGTCAATGCTGTTATTTTATAAGTTATGATCTCCATATATATGTCTCAAACTAATGTGATTATTTAAAAATAATTATTTGATATTCATTTATTCCATACATATTATTCTTCGTGCTAATTTTATTTTTTAAATTACATGTGTTTTTAAATTTTTACCACCAGGTAATGATTTTTCCATACTTATTCATGATATATTATGTTGTAAACATACCCATACGTAACATCTAAAATTCCACTTTGTTTTTTTATATTCTATAAGATTCCATGAGGTGCATTATGATTGATATATAATGACATTATAATGGTAATATTGATGTTCTTAAAGAAAAATATTTTTAGTTTTATGTTTTTCATTGTACTGTGAGATTTAAGTATGTATGACATTTCAAAGACTACTAAACTATTCAGTATATTATGGTATGGGTTTTGGTATCTCGTGCCAATATAATAACGTAACCATAAAATTAGGGATACTAGGTTACGTCTCTTTACAAAAATAATATTATGAAATATTTTTATGAAAATAAAACTACATTACAATCATGATGATGGAAAGTCATCCATACACATTAGTATCTCTTCCATTTTTTCAATGATCATTTTTTAAACTAGGTATATATTGTTTTTTCATTACAGAATGATGATTATATTATTAATATAATATTAATTCATTGAATATAAGTACATATATATATATATAATTTATTTCATTTTGAGATAAAGAAGTCATCGCATCCCTCTGTGGATGTGGTATTTCTCACGTATGCACGAACATCATTATCATTTTTAGTGAATGGAAATGTTTGAAGGTAACTAATATTTTTCATTTAAAAATTATATTTATGTCACGAATATAATAATTATTCATTATATCCATCATTACAACCATCTATAAGAGTAGATTATGGATAAAAATTTACAACATTTCATGAGGTGGTTGTCCACTATGCACGCAAACAACAGTTTTATTTCCCATTTGATGGAAGTGTAGATAAACATATACCTTAATTTCCTAATGTCATAATTATTATTTATTTTTAATAACACCCCTTTAATTAGATGATGGGGAACCCTTATAACTCTCATAGGGTTAGTGAATTACATGACCCCAAATATCTTAATGGAATTAATCCCTGACATTACTACTCGAAAATGCCCATCCCCAGCATCTAGATAGTGTAGTAAACATCCCACCATCACATTTTTTTTATTCTAGAAATACCTATATAGAGGTTTATATGACATTTCTAAATTGAAATTTCCATACATTCTCATTATTGTAAATATGGATAGATTTGTTCAGGTGAATCCGACTACTCTATGTCCTAAATAGAGAATTCTACTTTGGTATGTATGGTTGCATCAACACTTCATGATTAGTATCAAGTGGAACGATGGCCTTGTGGGGCCCTTAATTATTTGAGACGACCCGAAAAAGTTAATTATAATGAAGGAACTGGGTGTCTTGTTGTCTTCAAGAACTCCATGCACAAACTGGAGGCCCAAATGTGAATAGTTATGGATGATATAATATTGAATATTACCTTCTATAGTTCCTGATATAATTCTAACTACATTACATAGAAATATACCTCCACCCGGATTCGAACCTCGATCTCGTGGATGCAGTTGAAGAGTCCCCACCAACTGGACTGAGGCTCATTTGTGTGGAGATAAAAAATAGAAATTACATGAACATAAAAAAACAATAAAGATAGGTATTTTTTTATATCAGCATTATTTAATAATATTTTATGAATTTTTAAAAATAAGTAAAAAAGTAATTCTTGATTAAGAATTATACCTATTCTTTGGAAATCCACATAAGGCTACAACAAAAGATTCCCTAAAATATTTTTATGATCAATCCATGGTTTCTAGAAAATGGGTAGATATGTAAGTAAGAGAATAGGGAAAGGATTGGATGAACCAAAAGGTTACTTATATTCATATAGAAGTATAGAGAGTGTGTCCATTTTATTCACATGAACATAAAAAAAATAGAGATTTTTTTGTTATATCATAATTATTTAATAATATTTTAAGAGGGTTTAAAATTAAATAAAAATAAACGCTTGATTAAGAATTACACCTTTCCTTTGGACAACCTCATAAGTCTTCCAGAAAATAATTCCCTACAATATTTATTTGATAAATCCATGGATTCTAAAAAATGGTAAGAGATGTATGTTAAAAAAATAGGAAAGGATTGGATAAACCAAAATGTTCTTTATGTGCATATTGAAGTGGATAGAGGGTTTCCTTTTATATGTGGGGGTGAGAAACCACTTAAAAATTTCCATAAATAATAAAAATTTATACATTCATAATCAATACAAAATCATCGAAATTTACATTAATTCAAAGGTTGGAAAGAATAAAGTTAAAATATGCCCATATAATAGGATTTATACTTAATGAATTTGAAAAAATAATATCATAATTTGGTTTAAACTCATGGTAAACAGTTATTACCATTAACTACAGTAAATAATTTTTTAAATTAAAAGGGTTATAATTTTATTTTTAAGATAAAAATTTATTCATAAATAAAAAAGAGATGTATTTTTACACGATTTGTAATCTATATTATCCTATTAAATAAATTTTATTATTTCAAATATTTTTAATAAAATATTATCTAATATAAAATTTAATTATTCTTATTTTTGAAACTATTCATTTCATTTGAATTTAAATGTATTAATGTAATAATTAATTTAGGATATAATAGTTTGTACTATTAATTATACATCATTTTTAACTTCAAAGATATTTTCTAAAAATAAAACATCTTAATTAAATTACTTTTTGGGTTTTTTGGAATTATATACCTTGAGTTTTCCACTATTTCCACAAGTTACATATCTACATTATATAAGAATTTAAGGTATCTATATTATTAAGGATAATTTAAAATAAACTACAATCATAAATAAATTTGATTATACAAAAAAATTGAAATATTTATTCAACATTTATTTTTATCTATATATTAACATATATTTGATATTTAAGGGAAATAGAGTGACATCATTAATTTTACATTTCATAAGTTATTATATAGGTCATTATCATTGAAAAGTGTCACATAAATAATAGATTTTTGGGACAAAGGATAGAAGAGTAAAAACAAAGTCATTCAATAAGAATAAATAGGAATCTTCGTGGCCTTTTCACTATGTTTTTACCTAAACATACCATATTTACCCCTTTACTGAACTAATTTATTTTCTATTTTTATTATTCATTTTGGAAAAAATATGGTCAACACATTCAATAATATTAATTATTATGATCAAATATATTAATGAGATTTTATGAAATAAGATTCATTGAATTTTAAGTAATTAATATTAAAATGAACTATAAAAATATATTGATAAAATGATTTTTCCTGAAATTTATTTTTCAGGAATAAGTTGATCTTTCATTAACTATATGACTATAATTAATAATAGTATTTTTGTATATTAAAATATTTATATATATAATATATAAATTTTATTTAAATTATTAATAATTTTATATTAATTTATTTAATTAAATTTAGAATACAATATTCATTTACAAATACATTTCAACAATATGTAGTATTTTTCATTATTCAAGTAAAAAATTTCTTAAAAATACCAAAAATTCAGCCTAATAATATTTTCATATAATGAATTAAAAAATTATGTTTATTATGTTATATACTTTTTAAAAAATTTATGAAAAAATAATAATATTATTTTACCTAAAAATAAATGGAAATCAGATTTGAATAAATAATATTTTTTGACTTATAATTAGACATTACTAACATAATGAGTTAGTATTTACTATGAATTTATCAATAAATTTATTTTAACTAGGAATTACATATATATTTCATAACATTTTTAATCATATTCATACAATCCAATTGATTATATTTTGCTATAACGGTCATATTTATATAATATAATTTTTTTTCATTTATGTTAGGTGTTTCATTTCATAAATGATATCAAACATACTTTCATTTTTATAAAAATTAGGTATTATAATATTCCACTATTTAATAAATTATATACTATCAATTTTGTCTTGGAATCCTTAATCAAAAGTTAACATTTGAAAATACCTTTATTAAAACTGTAAATCGAAGAAGGTTTAATAAAACATCCAATTGATAAGAAGAAATAGAATATATAATGATAATATAGATTAACAAAAAAATAGGTTTCAAAATAGGATAAAATTAGTGGTCAGTTAAAATATATAAATAGAATAAAATTTCATTGTTCAATTAAATATGGATAGTGATATAAATAAATTATCATAAGAAAATGATTGGTCATTTTAATGTTAACACCCACAAAATCATAAACTAAGGACGTCTGAAAAATCACCAACTATTCATGATTAATGAAGGTAATAAGATAAAAAAATTTGTTACAAGAACCTGTTTTCCAAGATTTGATGATTTATTATACCATCTATAATAATCACATAGGGAAATATAATTACATGATTAGAGTAATTTCATCCTTTAATCAATTTCCACCAAAATATCTCCATTTTTTAAATTGTGAGTATTGTAGAATAATTATTTATGATTTATGGAATAAAATAAACTTCTAATTGATGAAATAATTCAATATATGGATAACAATATATTTCTCGTATATTTATACATGTTCTAAAACCCAAAAAATCATTCCAATGGTAAGATATTTCTCAAAATGGATAATACTTCAAACGATGAAATATAAGATTAATCTCTCAATACTAACCAATAAAACCCAATGATTAAATTATATAATTTGTAAATAACTAATATTAAAATTATTCAATATATTCTCGACTAAGGTTGAATCCCATATATTTGAATGAATTATTATCACATATTCATCAAACATCAATTTGAATTTTTTCTCTAAATATAATCATTCACTCTTAAGGACTCATAAAAAATGGTTTATCCCATAATCATATATGATAATCACTTATATAAATAAGTTAATTAATATAATGACACAAATATAATGTACATTCCAACAAAAATTGACACAATCTTTAAATGTTTAATGATTCCTATGACCAAAAAACAATTTATAAAATTACTTCATCCACATAATTCATGAATCTAGTACCATAAATACTTCAATCCATTTAACTTAATTATTATTATATAATATGTATATTATTGTTTTAGGATAAACACATATCCTTCTCAGAACTAAATGATTATAATGTTATACTACACATATGCTTAACCCTATGGGGTTTTTTTTTCTAATAATCTATAATTTCAATCTCTAAAAATAAGAATACCTTTCTTTGGTACCAAAAATAGTTACCCAATCCTTATAAGAATTTTATTACATGAATTTTAAAATAAAAATACTTTAATTAGAAACCCAAATATTGGGAGGCATGGTTTATTTTGAATACTAGGTTCATAAAATATTAAATAATACTGAATCATAAGAAAATTATTTTTATTCTACTTAGTGTGCTATTAAATATCTTTTATCTCTTAAAATTATATAAGGAAACGTGGGTAATACTAAAATAATAGGTTATCTAATAATAAATATTATTTAATAAACATAATAGGGAAACATAATGTGTGAGTAAAATGTATAACATGATATAATAAAATATAATAATCGTAAGTAATGATATAGATAAATATCATTAAAAAAAGGTATCATAAGATCATAAAAACATTGGAAATGTGGCAGTGATATACAACATGACAGATAGATGAGTCAAGTTTAACTTCCTATAAAATATCAAAATATGGAAAATGTTTTATAATGGACCAAGTTTAATCTTTAATAGAATACAAGTAATCTTATAAAAAAATCATTTCCCATAACATTGGATTTCTATCTAGGTGAACACATTATAAAATTTTAAAAATTATGTGTTACACGAGAATCTAATAAATATTAATGAAAAAACATAATAATTACCTATTTAAGGGAATTTTATTGAATAATTGATCCCCATATCATAATAAAACAAAATTTTAAAATGATGCAATTTGATAGATGAATATAAGTAATATATAAACCAATAAATGACATAATAAAAATCTAGGTATAAATATGAGATAAAAAGATACATATTTTAGTAGCAATCCTTTCCAACAATGGTTGTTTTCATTGACAAAAATTTTTATAAGTCATTATAAGGAATATTTTTAAAGTAAAATACTATTATTGAATTTAAATAATTTATGTAATATATGATTTTTAAAAAATTATATGGATACTTTTTATTGTAAATAAATATAAAAAATCATACAGGAAGATCCATTGAAATTTATTAGACAATATGAAAATTATTTCAATATACACTGTATAAGTTAAAATAAAACATCCATTTCACACCTTTGTGAAGAAATAAAAAAGTACAATGTTTGTAAAGAGATGGAAGAATTCCTTTTATACTATTTTTTAAAAAAAATTGATAATTGGGTGAATATCTATTTAATAAATCATTTTAGGCTAATCATATAATTCTTTAAATTAATTTAAACAAAATTATCGCATGAAAGATATATATTCATGATCTTAAAGAAGATACAAAATCCATATTACATAAAATCATCTTTTACGAGGTTTCATTTTTAAATAAGATATGAATTTAAAATCAAACATGTAAAAAAAATTCATCACTTGTTTATAATAAAATA
Source organism: Viscum album (assembly GCA_963277665.1). Lineage (NCBI taxonomy): Eukaryota > Viridiplantae > Streptophyta > Magnoliopsida > Santalales > Viscaceae > Viscum > Viscum album. The sequence goes on along the minus strand of OY728131.1, from coordinate 1,640,922,750 downwards.
CATTTGGTTTATGAAAATAATTTTATTTTATTTTTTCAAAGGGAATCATGAAGATAATCAATCTCGATGAAAGTAACTTGAAATGTAATGCCTTTACCACATTGATAACTCAAGAATAAAATACCCATGGATGAATTAAAATTAATTTTAACTTAAAATACCTTGAAATATGAAGTATTCATGATATAATATTTTAAAGGAATCACATATGGACAATATAAAATAAATTAGTCAAATAAAATTAATATTATCTTCTATGATAATAAATTGAGATAAAATCCCTTTTAAGGATCATTTCATTGAAGTGACAATTAATAAATTAATTTATTATGTTTTTCAATTTTAAATCCACATGAAAAAGTGTATATAAAATAAAAAATAGTTAATGGTTATTACACACATAATCATTTCATATCAAAGATAGTGAAGAAGTAATTTAACACAATGAAAATAAATTGTGTTATAAATTCCATTAACTCATGTTAAACTCATCATTTACGTGCTATGTCATCATGAAAAATAATATTTTTATTTTTATTTACATGATTAAAAAATATTTAATTTTTATTATTTATTTAATTCAATTTTCCACCATGTTATATTTATTTTCAAAATATATTTAGTTCACTTCGTATGTTTGGAAGATATTTGGTTCATATGTCCAGAATGAATTCGATTGGATGAAAATGGAAAAATAATTAATTAATAAATATAATATAATAATAATAATATCATAATATTAATAATAAAACAATTATCATTTTTATACATCAGTATTAATTTTAGAGCTAATCACAAATCATAAATATGGAAAATGAGCTATGTTACAATCATGTAGAAGGTATGTCATATGTACACATGAGAAGAGGGTAAGTAATATTTAATATTTATAGAATAATAAGTATATGATAAAAAATATCATTTATTTTAACATACATAAATATATAATCCATGTGATGTAGTGATGATTAATGTATCACATCACTTTATTTAGGTGGTAAACCACATGTACACACAAATAACTTAATGATTTTTAATTTAATAGAAAGGTAAGAAAGTAAATGATATTTTGGCCTTTAATAATTTTAATTATTTCATTAATATCATATATATATAATAAATATATCATTAGAACCATTCATAATATAAAACGATGTGAAATGAATTACATAGGTTTATATGGTGTTGGTCTACCGTATGCTCAAATTCTAGTTTCAATTCCCATTTAATAGAACATGTGATAGATATGGTTTATTATATTAACATAATGGAATATCTATATATGTTAGACTGTTATTATATTATTTCATAATTATTGAAGAATAATTTAAGGAAGTGGAAGAATAAATAAAACTAATATTGCTTGATTTAGTATATTACCTCCTCTTTAGAAAACCACTTATGGTTTTCACAAAAACATTCCCAATGATAGTATTATGACAAATATAAGAACTCTATGAAATGGGGATGGATGTATGGAATTGAAATGGGATTTTCATGGGTGAACAAAGGATCTTGAAGTGTGTCTTAGAGAGGAGTGGTACTATCCTTTTATAAGTTGGTGGGGACCCACTTGGAAATTTATAAAAGAATAAAAATTGATAAATCCATTCTCTTGAAAAAATCATTACAAAGGCCATATATGTGAATTTATGATAGAGTAAGGTTTAAAAATGATCAGAAAAATGGATTTAGATATTTTAGATTTGAAAACATACCCATATATATTGGTTTAACCCCTAAAATATCATGTTTTGTCAATAACCACTATAATTATGTTTTTAAACTAAAAGGGTTATAATTTTTCTTAAAAGATAAAAATTTGATCATAAATTAAAAATGGTTTCAATTTTATTTATTTTTCATCCTAATTTTCCTATTTCAATATTTTTATGATTGTAGGAATAATTTAATAAAATATTATTTAACATAAAATATATTTAATTTCATTTTTTACACAATTAATAAAATTCGACCATAAAGACATGAAGATAATATTGAATTTATAATATAATCTTTTTCACGACCAATATTACATCATTATTTACAATAAATTCATTAATAACTATCAAACATAACAAATACATTAATTTTAATATTTTTAAGAGTATCTATCTTGTGTTAAAAACATCAAAGGTGTCATGTCACAATTGTATATGATTTTAATGCAACTATATAATCATTGAAGATTTATAATAAATTACCATTGAGAAAATATATTCACTATAATAAGGAAATTAATTTTCATTAAAAACTTTTTATTCTCTATTTTAACATATAAGATATTACTAATGAAAAGATAGTGGTATTTTGTCTTTCACTATTTTTAAAAAATTTATAGGCCGCTTTCATGGATATTTGTCCCATAAATAATTTAATATAATGACTAAAATTAGAAGACTTTAAATAAAATAATCAAGAATAGTTATGAAAAAAAATGGTGATTGTTGGTTAGAGTAGAGTACTCACGAGGGGGTGAAATGCGAATCATTAAAAATTTCAGTTAAAAAGTATTATTGGAGATTCCCCCAATATTTGAAATTCAATTGTCAAGTTAGCCAGTAGTGAATTTATGAGATCATGAATGTTTGGTATGTTTCTCAAAAGAGTGATTATTTATCAGTTATATAAATTTGATAGTTAATAAAACATTTGAAACTAACCAAATATGTCAATACTGTTAGAAATACTTTCTAAGAGTAACTGTTAAAGTTCAATTTATTTTTATAAAATATGTAATAAAATAGGGTAAAAATAAATGTTAAAAACATAGTGGAGATAAAAAAGAGATTTTGTATCAAGTAGAGACTTAATCCTCTAAACATAGTGATCACCTACCACCATGCAGATTAAATTAATAAACATTTTAATCCACATCCTAGATCTTGCTTCACAACAGCACATAGGTTATCAAGGTCATAAGACCTCAACCACATATCGTAATGGGTAAAAACTAAAATGTAACACAAGAAACTCTTCCACACTTATCTAGGGTAGTAACAGGTGTATGAAAGTATGATTGGAAGGATATATAGTATCCTACAGTTTGATAAAGAATATAGTATGTTCTTAATAGGAAGATACAGACACTGCCCAAAATAATGTAAAAATACCCATAATAGATCAAAAAAATATGAGAAATTATTTATAAGGCTCTATGTGTAACAAGATGCCACACTTGACTCTTCAGATATATCTGAGCTAATGTTTGATTTGTCTCCTAGAAGTTGATACAAAAATAGAGGGTCATATTCTAGATTATTGGTACAATTATGGTTCACCATGTATATTCTTCTCCTACATTGATCTGATGAAGTAGTTTGTTGATTAGTTGTTCATATCGGTTGAGATTACCTCGTGTGTTATTATTTTCATTCTTGAGATTACAATGGTTGAATGAGATCTCAAGGTGTTCTATATAATATATCTCTATCACAGCCATGCAACACATATCGCTTTTGCATATGTTTTTTCTTCAAAAAAGAATTTTATTTTTGTGGACTAACAAGGGGAAAGTTCTTTCCACATGCATAGGTTCATAATACCTCATTCTATCTTCTAAAAGTCCTACAAAATACCATGAAGTATACTAGTATCATTAAATGAAACAAATATTATTATTATAAATAATATTAAAAAATTCATACATAAATAGTCTATCGGTAGGTGGGGCATCGGTGAATCATTTCAATGGTGAGTCCCTCCTTCAGTTAGTGTGAGAGTTGAACTATCGGTGACTAGTATCAATTGTGAGTCATTCTAATGGTGAGAACATCCAATGGCGAGACCTTCCCATAACGAGTCCTTCCAATGGTGATTCCATCCAATGGTGACTCCTTCCAATGGTGACTACTTACCATGGTGACTCCTTCCAACAGTGACTCCTTCCAACAATGACTCCTTCCAATAGTGAGTTATATGCCTCAGATACTCATCTATCCATCAGTGAGTCATATTCATCAATTATTTATCTTTCATTCAGTGTTAGTGACTCATAATTATAATTTTTTTTATGTTTTCTATGTCTCACAGTTCATAATATTTATAAATTGTTAATACCCATAAACATACATTGATAATAAGTTATAAGATTATTTAGACATAAACAACCATAAATATTTATATGATTAAAATGATCTTATATAAAATATAATTCTTTGAAATAATATAGGGAATTAAATGAGGTAATATATATTAATATATGACATTATTTGTGATAATTAAAACAATTAGAGTCAATGATAGTGTTAAAAAATATCTATGGGCCAACAATATCCCTCTTTTTGATGATCACAACTCACAGAATTATTAATTACCATTATATAATGATTAAAGTAAACTACTTGATTAGTATCTCCCATAAATATGAAGTTTAACTATGTATTCCATTCATAATTCCTTGATAATGTTCTCCACTTTTTGGGATTAGATAAAAGTTAAGGTGAAAAAACTAAAAATAGAAAAGCAGTAACAGTTAAATGTCATTCATAATTACATTAGACTTCATTATAAAAAGTATAATAACTCCTCCATATCAATAAGAATCACTCCACACTATTGGTTAGGGTCAAGGGTATCCTTCTCTTTTATTGAAGGATTAATGGATGGTCCAACAGAAGGGTGATGCTGAGAAAGAAGAGGGTCACATGGGATTTTTATAAAAGGTTGAGGCACTCCTTCAAGAACAAAAGAAGAAAAGGAAAAGCTATACTGCACAAGAAGCTGAGTCTGAACATGCTCTTTAAAGATGGGTCCGATCTGAGATAGAGAATGAGAAACTAACATCTGAGTTTGAGGAGTTATTGAACTAGCAGGGCCATGTGTTGTAGTAGCCGGGACCAAGATGGATTCAATTTTGACATGGAGATATGGTTTTAACAACTTGATGAAATCTTAAATGATTTCACAACCATATTTCAATTCTTTTTCAAAATAAACTTTTTCCAATGAAAATTTCCAACAAGGGAGTGAATTATCTCATCTTTTGAATATGTTCCTTAAAAACCTTTTTCATTAGAGGAAGAGTAATTTTTCACTGGAGGAAGAGTAATATTAGAGGTCAAATACTTAAATAGACTATTCATTTGATGATTTGTAATTATTTTGGAGAAAAACACTTTAATCATTTTGGATAGCTCTTCCTGAGCCTCTGATGAATTCCTTGTATAGTGCTTCACCTGGTCATGCACTATATTAAAAATTTCCTCAAACATGGCAACACTGACAATTACGGATTTCATCTATTCATTCAAAGCTTAACTAACAGTAGCATGATCCATATATTATGATGATTGAACATGTGAACAAGTTAAAGCATTAATTATATTGGTTAATTTATTCATCTCATTACCATAATAGGGGATGTCTTCCATAATGGTTTTTGCAGTCATAATCAAATTGGAATGAATTTACATTATCAACATATGTGAGACTGAACTAGCCTCATCTTGATATGCACTTCTTGAGGAAGGAGTATAACTAGACGGTCCAATTTTCCTTACATATTCATCCATAAATAGGATAGATTTAATGTTTTCATTTAGCTTAGTGTTCTCTCTCTAGGATTAAAGAATATCATATATCATTGAAAATTGTACTGAGTGTCTTACTGAGGAACATATGTCTTTCATGAATTTTTCAAAATTTCCCTTAGTGACATAGTCACTAGAATAGATCTCAGCCACCGGTTCCCTAACTAAGTTAAAATACATCATCATCTAAATCATCATAATCTAATCCTTGTTCCAGATGCCTAAGAATACTCTCCCATTCATACATTATATCAGTATTCATATGATGATGAGTATTAAGCATTACTCTTCCATTTTTATTCTCTATATCATCTTGAGCTACTCATTCTTGAGGTTCCATCATAGTGTAAGCCTTCTTGGCAGTATCCCCCCTTACTTAATGCTTCATTTATTGGTTTATTTTACCTATATAGAGTTCATTTTCTAGTATATACAACTTCAGACACTAGATTTCATGGTTCAACACTTTCATCTTGAACACACCCTCAAAAGATACATTATCTTCATGAATATCTATATTGAAAGCATTTGGATTCTCATCAGGATGATCATATTCAATATTAGTTTCACATTAACTACATTCTTCATTATAACCATCTTTTCCCTTTTTATAATTATTTACATCATTAACTTTCTAATCTTCTTTTCTACTACTTGATTATGAACCAATTTTATCACTACTACCTTCCTCTTCACAATATTCTTCTTCACTATAATCACTAAAATATTCTAAACTTCCACATTTTTTATTCACTTCATGTCGAATAGAGAATATGTTCATGTGAAGGTAAGTCTGAAGGTGGACATTGAGGTTCAATAGAAACTCTTTTTGTTGGGTTAGTTGCATCTGGGCCTCTTCTATCATAAATTATGATCCCTCATCTCTGACATGAGTAGTAGGATCTTAATCCTCATACGATAAATAGATTACTTGGTTATTTAGACTGAGGCTAGGATCCACTGGATTCCTTGGTCAATCATGATTTTCTATAAGATTCAAATTTTCATGTAGTCTATCTTCATCACTAACCCATTCCTTCCTCCATGAGTTCCACTAAATTTTCATTCTCTTACAGATGTCAAAACACAACGAAATTCCCCTACATTCATTAACTACTACATCATCATCATCACTTACACTACCTTTATCCTTTAGAACTGTAGAAATCATTCAGGAGTAGAACAGATAATTTGACTTACAACTGGATTATATCATCTCATTTATGTGCACCATCAAGTGTATGCACAAATTTCATTTATCTCTTTTTCGTATCAAATACACCTAGTATACATAATGATATTTCAGAGAAAAAAAATCCACTTTCCTGGGACCAATCTATTACTGAATAAAGATAACTAAAAATCTAAACTCATCATTTAACATTGATGTAATGGGTATCTTTGTTCCTTATTTCTGGTTTTCTCATTCAGAGCTATGTAATAACAAAAAAAAATTAATTCACAATGGATAAATTCATTAATAATCATCAAATATTCTATTATGGGGAACTTTATGTCATTCATCCCAATCTCATGAAGATAAGGATATTATTTTCCCATTTAAAATAGAATTGATCCAGGTGAAATTTTTGTCTTCCAATAGAAGTTATATATTCATGTAAAATTCGTGTACCTGCTTCATGTATAGGACTCTGCAATTGGATGTGATCTAATCAATCCACCCGGGATCATGTAACACCTTTAAAAAAATGGAATTTTCTCTAAGAGCCATTATGCTAGTACTTCTTTCTCTGAGGATACAAAATGATTTTCCATACCAGGTTTCACAATAGCTAAAGAATTGCTCAATTCATCATTAGGTTACATAGAATCATGAGACTCTCCATATTCAAGAGCTCTCTTCACACACTACACTCCAATAAGTTCATCATGGTGGTCAGATGGTGAAAGGTCAGGGGTATTGATAGAGATCGGTGGCTGAGAGTGTGTAACAGTAAAGGAGTATTTTGGATTGATTAAAATTTATATAATTAAAGGATTTTGAAATTATGCAATCATGAAATCATGATCCAGGTACAAAAAATTAATGAAACAATGTTATTTTGATAAAAATATAAAACGTATATAAATAATTAGTCATTAGTGTTAGCATGATATATTTTTCCCAATATTAATGGAATTATTATGAAATTTTGTGCATAACACTAATAGTGTCAGCATGACATATTTTTCATAACACTAACAGTGTAGGCATGACAGGGAATCAATGATAGAATGAAAATAGTTTCGAAATTACATACTGTCGGTGTCAATATTAAAATTGTGTCTGTGTCTGCTTGAAAACTATATCGGTGTCGGCATTAAAACATCACATAAAAAGATAAAAGCAATAGAAATATAAGGTCTTACTAATTGATCATTCCCAATTCATGTCTAATTTAATTCATTCTTTCAGAGTTCAATGGCATAGTGAATATGTAATAAGGTTGAAAATGATATCACCATTTTGATAATGATCTCTCAAAAAGTGATTTTTTAATTCAATATGTTTTGTTCTAGAATGAAAAATTTGGTTTTTGAAATGTTATTAGCACTTATATTCTCATAATTTTTAATTATATGTATAAAAATATATCCATAGTCTTGAAGAGTGTGTTTCATCCACCAAATATGTGCACAAAAACTACCAAAAGCTATGTACTTAGATTTGTTAGTAGACAATGTATCAAAATTTTGATTCTTACTAAACCATGAAACTAATCTAATTCCTTAAAAGTGAAATTCCTCAGAGGTTCTATTTCTATTTAACTTACATCCACCAAAATCGGCATCCGAATAACTCACGATATCAAATGATAGTCCATTAGTGTAAAATAAACCTAAATTTGTAGTATGTATGAGGTATTTTAAAATTATAATAACAGTATTTTAGTGATTCTATTTGGGATTATATTGAAAATGTGAACACTTGAAAAAACTAAACATTTCATCTGGAATAGCAGTTTTAAAGTAAAGAAAACATCCAATCATTCCTATGTAATTGTTTTGATCAACAAATTTACCATCTTCATTAAAATTATCACTACTTTTAATGATATAGAAGCCAAATATTTTTAAAAGGCCTTTTGGGCATTTACTTTTATATAAAATGATACATTATTTATTTTTGAAGAATCTGAAATTCAAGAATGAATTTGATTTCACCCACAAAAATCATTTAAAACTAAAATTTCATAATTTATTAAAAATAAATACAAAATGAATTTCTTGAAGATCAAAAATAATATCATGTAAAAAAATTTCAACTGCTAAAACATCTTTAGAGACTAGATTTATAAATATAGTAGGATTAAAAATTACTTTTGTGAAACCTTTTGTAATGAGAAAAAGTACTCACCCTATCATAGAAATATCTTGGAGCAAGTTTTAAATCATATATTTATTTATCTATTTATTTTGAAATTATGATTTTGAATAAGATGGTTTGTAAAACCATGGGGTATTCATCAAACCATCCTCAACTATATACCAATTTGGGAATGTAATTTTACCAACAATTTGATAATGTTTCAAATTAAGATGGGAAGCATAGGAATTCAGGATTTTGATAGCCTCATGTCTAGAAAAAAGTGAAAAAGTTTCTTCATAGTCAATGCCTTATTATTTTCTATAACCATGTGCAACCAATATAACTTTATTTATAACAACATTACAATATTAATATACTTTTTTCCTATACACACACATCGTGCCTATGGTCAAGGTGTCTATGGGTCTATCCAAATGATTCCAAACAATATTTATTTCATATTGATTATGTTTTTCTTGAATATCCATATTCCAAAATTCATCATTAATTTCATCATTGTTGTTTTCAGGTTCATGTTATAGAAAGAAATATTGATGATCAACCTGATTTATCAGAGAGACTCTAGTTTGTGTCAATTTATCTAATTCCCCAACAATAGCATCTAAATTATGGATTTTGGGTGTTTTGTTTGGTATTTAAAAGGAGGGGCTAGTAACTTTAGGTTCATCTACTAATTCAGGTTCATCATGAATAGATTCTGTAGAATTTCCAAAACTGTTTGATTTAACATATTTTTTGACACGGGGATTAGATGATATTTCATTTATGTATAGGTTTGGAATTTCATATTCAAGCTTGTTTAGGGAGGTCTTTGGTTCATGTCGATCTGTTTAAAAAAAATAATATGAATATATTCTTCCATAAACATGGTTCTTTTATTAAAGACTCTACAGGATTTACTAGATTATGAGTTAACTGGGAAGATTCCTTGGACAATATTGGATGTGAATTTGTCCATATAATCTATTGTATTAAGGATATAGACTTTTCAACCAAAAAATTGAAGTAACTAACTTTGGGTTTTCTATTATTCCACAACTCATAATTAGTTTTCTTGAGAATAGGTCTCATTAAGACTCTATTAATTATTTATAGAGTTTTATTCACTGCCTTAACACAAAAGAAAATAGGTAAATCATATTCATTGAGAATTGTTGAACCTATCTCTTGTAATGATATATTTTTTCTTTCCACAACTCAATTTTTTTGAGGTGTCCTAATGGAATAGATGTTATGTATATATAGATTGTGTGAAAAAAAGTATAAATCTCTTTATTTTTAGACTCACATCCAGAATCACTTCTTAAGAATTTTATTCTAAGTCCACTTTGATTTTCAAATGTTTTATTCTACTTAGTGAATTAAGTACATGCTTCTCTTTTTTGAGCTATGAAATAAGTCCATGTATAACTAGAACAGTCATCTATAGGAACATAAACATAGTGTTTAGAATTTTAAATAGAATTTAAAGAGGGTCCAAAACTAGTCCATGTGAACCAACTATATAGGTTGAGATGTTGAAACATCATTCATTGATTTTAAAGATATATTGTGTTGTTTAACATTTTGGTAAGGATTACATACTTCGTCATTTGAAAACTCATGTTTGGGTTGATCCTAGACCATTCCTTTTCTTGTAATCATTATAAGAGTGTGTAAATTATAGTTTCCTAATGTCCTATTCCATATCCAATACACTTTATGAATGACAGTTAAACAAGAATGATTTTGAGAAACTAAAGAATATATATTAACAACATAATCACAATCATTTATAAATAGTGAAAATGATAATTTATTTTTAGTGTGATAAACATTTCAAGAATCATTTTAAAATTATACATTTAATCCATCATCACATAATTGTGAAATAATTTTCATATTATATATATATCCATCAACAAAAAGAACTTTAGAAATTAAAACTGAGTTAGAGTTACCAATCCGGCCTATGCCCGTAATTTTTCCATTATCATCCTAACCAAAGGTGACATATTATCCATAAATCTTGATTAGGTTCATAAATCCTGAATTATACAATGTCAAGGGTATTGAACATCCACTTTCCATGTACCATTGACCCATGTAGTATCTTTTCAAACAAATTTTCTACATAATAATCAAACAAAAATAAATTTCGGTGCACAAACATGTTTGTGTATAGTTATATTAGTAATCAATGATTTAGGTACCTAAATTTTTCTCATCGGTTTCCTAGAATCATTATATATCATATTTTAAATGTAGACACTTTTTGGTCCAGAAAATCTAGAGGTAGTAATAGTTTTTCTTCTGAACATGAACTAGCAGGTGAAATTTGATTTTTTTGTTAGAAAAACTAATTTTCACAATATATTTACAAAATGTGTTCTATATAGGATTCAATGGATAATATGATATCCAATACAATAATACTACTTAAGAGATATATTTTTACTAATAATTTGAGAAAATTTATTTTTCCCCTTGGTAAACATTCCATTATCATTCTTTAATTTCTCATTAGCCATTTTTAATTCATTGTTTTCTTTGAGAAGTTTTTTATTATTTTCCATTTTAGTAGTTACTTAAGACATAATATTGATAGTTATAGCATGTTTTTTCTTTAAATATTTAAATCTATGTTTTAGTTCATTGAATTTCTCTTCCACCATGTTACATTATTCAAATAATTCTTCACTAGTCTTATTTTCTGAATCACATTTATTTTTAGATTAATAGGATTTGTGTGCAGGAGAATTAATGGTTACCCTAGATGTGTTTTTTCATAAAACACATATTTTTCAAGTCATATTTTTATTCATGAGATGATTCTGGTTCACTGGAACTATCCTCATACACAATCCAGGTGTCCTTCATAGCTTTATTATAGTTAATGTATTTAATTTCAGACTTATTTTTGTATTTTAATTTTTTATTTTCATTATTGACATTTGATCTCTTCTTTAATTCATTGTAGACAATATCTTTTGATTAGTCATTTATTTTCCATTCATTTTTTCAGTTTCCCTTGTTATCATATCATACTTTGTAATTGGGATTCCTAAATAATTTATTCTCCATATAAATTTTCTTGAATGTCCTGGCCAGCTGATCCATCCCTTCATCACTATCTTATGTTTATTCATCATTAGTATACCATTTAACAGAGTCTAGAACCTTTTATTTTTCCATGTTCTTAGATTTATTAGTCTTGAAGGCTATATATATTCTATTCGGTTCATCCTCTTTGTTGTTGTCTTTAAAATCTTCTTCATACATCATTAGTTTTCCAATAATTTCTTTGAAAGGAAGTTTGCTGAGGTAACGTGTTTCTATAATAGAGATAGATGCTCACCTCTATCTATCATGTATGCACTTGGGAATCCTTATAATATGTTTATTGGTAGTAACATATATTCCAAGAGAGATTATAGTTTTCACAATTACATTAAACCTTAGATACATTTATTAAATAGCATCATCAGGCTTCATTTTAAATGTTATCATATTTAATAGTATATATGTTAAGTTTCATTTCCATAACATGAGATGATCATTCAATTAAAATAGGCAAAGTATCCCAAATTTCATGGGTAATTTTATTTTCAAAAGTTCTATTAAATTACTCAACTCTTATAGAAATGTATAAGGAATTCATTTCTTGTAATTAATGTTATAAGGATTCACAATTGGGTCATCCCATGTAGTTATAGTAAAAACATGAATCTTATATTAATCTAATGTTGATGTCCAAATTTTTGAACCCAAACTATATAAGTGTATATTTAATTTTTATTTTCCATTGAGCATAGTTTTTTCCATTTATGAATGGTGGTCTATTGGTAGTAGTACCTTCAAGTATGTTATCCATACTAAGTTTTTAGATTATTATTTTGATGAGAAATTTTTTTTGTATTAACCGAAATTTTATGACTTTTATATACAAAAAAATCACAGTCTTTAGATATTGAAATGGATTTGGAAACTAAAGAATCTTAAAATCTCTAATACCAAATGTTTGTCTAGGAAGAGTACTCAAGAGGTGGGTTGAATTGAGTATCTATAATAATTTCTATTAAAAAGATTATTTTACATTCCACAAAAATATAAAATTCAATATCCCGGTTAGGCAGCCGTTAATTTATAAGAGCTTGACTATTTGATTAATTTCATAAAAGAGTGATTATTTATCATTTATAACTATTTTATAATTAATAAAACTTAGGAAACTAACCTAGTAATTCAATACTATTATAAAAACAACCTATGACTAACTATTAGTTTCCAATTTAGTTTAATGAAATATGTGATAAATAGTCTAAAATTGGGTCTTCTTCCCCAACTATTAAAAATAATAGAGTATAAATAAATGTAAAAAAACACAGTAGAAACAAAACTAGAGGTTTAGTCTCAAGAAGAGACTTAATCCTCTACACATTTTGTTCACCTGACACCATTAAGATTTAATTAATAAACAGTTTCATCCACACCCTGGATCGGGGTTCATGATAACACATAGTTTGCCTCAGTCACAAGACCACTACCATAGTTCTTCTTGGGTAAAAACTACCAGGTCAAACAAGTACCTCTTCCACACTTATATGCTGTAGTAACAGGCATAAAAATTATTATTGGAAGGATATCTTGTATCCTTCCATTTGATATAGGAGACAATGTGTTCTTAACATACAGATACACACACTACTAAAAAGTATTTAACAATGAAAAAAATGATGAAAAATATATGATAAAGGATTTAGAAGGATATTTTATTCTTGAGATACACCTCTTGACTCTTCGGTTGTTGCTGAGATGAAGTCTGAGTCATCTTCTATGTGTTGGAACAAAAATAGAGTGTCTTATTCTGGATTCTAGGTATATGTTTGTTTTATCAAGTATATTCATCTACTTCTTTGATAACCTGAAGTAGTATTTCAATTATATGTTTTGCTTATTTGAGATTGGCATCCATGTTCTTCTTTTTTCTCTTTAGTTTACAATTATTTTATGAGAGATTTTGATGTTCTTAAGAATATATCTCTTAGAGGAATGGACCACACATCTCTTTTATATATTTTCTCTCCATAAATAATACTTCTTATTTTTTAGGGCTGATAAAGATCGTGTTCTTTCCATATTCATAGGTTCCCCGTACCTCTTACTTTCTGATAAAAGTCCTAAAAAGATTATAAAACATGTCATTATCATTTAATGACACAAATAAGATAGTTAGAAATAATATTAATAAATGTATATTTAAATAGTATATCAGTAGGTGGTTCGTTAGTGACTCATTTCCATGGTGTGTCATTCATTCAGTCAGTGAGAGAGTTGATCTATTGGTGACTCATATCAATAGTGAGTCCTTCCTATGTTGATTCCTTCCAATGATGTGTCCGTCAGATGGTGAGTCCTTTAAATGGTGAGTAATTCCAATAGTGAGTCCTTCCAATGGTGTCTTTTTCTAGTGTTGATTCCTTCCAATAACGACTCTATCAAATATTGAGTCATATGAATCGGTGTGTCATCTGTTTTTCAGCGAGTCATATGCATCAGTGAGTCATCTATCTGTCGGTGTCAGTGAATCATATATAGAAAATATTAGTTTTTTTTCTATCTCATAGTTCAGCAAATTCAGAGTGTGTTAACACCTAGAATAACACATATATAATCATTTATAATCTTGTTTAGACTTTAACACACATAAATAGTTATATGATTGAAATGATATTTTATTTAATATAATGCTTTGGCATAATTTAGTATCTATTATGAGGTAAGACATATATTAATATATTACATGATTTGTGAAAATTAAAACCATTATAGTTAGAGTCAGTGTCCAACAATATCTATGGGTGAACAATGATTGTATAATATAGTTTTAACTTATGTTAACCTGATTTACACTTTTACTATGGTGACGAATTTCAGCGATTTTATTATTAATTTTGACCAAAAAATATGTTGACCTTATTATGTAATATGAATTATTATGATTTAAAATATGGAATAAATTTTATCAAAGTACATTCAAATAAATTAATAATTGAATTTTAAAATGATCTTACAAAACATGTCAATAAAACGAGGTTATAAAAAATGCATTTTTCAAGCGTGAGATGAATATAAATTAACTGTAAGACTATTGAAAATCATTATATATAATAAAAATTCACATAGTGTTATAAATAATATATTATTTTCATATAAATAATTCATTATTAAATTTTATTTTATTTTATTAACATGGGAATCCATTATTCATTTAAAAATAGCTTTCGTTAAAAAGTAATATTTTTCATAATTCAGTGAAAAAAACTTATCTAAACAATTATATAAATTCAATCCAAACTAATTTTCTTATGTTGTATTTGGATATTATATTAATTTGATAAAAACAAATATCTAAAAGTGTATGAAAATAATTAATATATATATTAACATAAATGAGTAAAAATTAGTTTTTAAAAGAACATATTCTTTGATGAATAAATCAATAAAAGGACATATATTAGTGATTATATAAAAAATAATTTATAAATAATTTTATATTCAAGAGAAATGAATCATATATTTTATTATGAAGTAAATCAAATCATTACCCACCAATTTAACATCTAGTTTAAAATGATTATATTTGAAAATATATTTCTTGGTGTATTTAGGTTCGATGGTGTAAGTTGAATATGCTATTGAATTTAGTTTTCTTTTTTTAACACATGGAGTGTTACATTTCGGGTCCTAAAATTTTTTATCAAGGCCAATACCATGCGGGATGTGTAGAGTATCTACCTAATTTTGTTGTCTAGGGTCAATAATGATTTAAATTTTCATTCAAGGTGGTTGGGGGAGCGTAACACCCCTGTGAAAGAAATATGAAAAAGTGTAAATGTTATTACCCTTGTCGATAAGGTAAAAAATTCCTATCATAAGCCTATTTGATTAGATCTACATAGTTAGTAGAGATTTTCCTAGAGTTGTCTTAAGATGGGTTACCTTTTGGGAGGTCTTTTAGTGTGTGTTTGAGTGAGGGGAATGTAAACTAAAAGAACATGTGTTGACCTATGGGGATAATTATTAATATGGTAACTGACCCCAACGGGTAATAGCATGTTGTGTTCTGAGAAGAAAAAAATTATTATGGGAGACCAATTGAGTAAGAATACTGTGTTATTGAAATAAAATTTTTGGGGCATGATACATAGTATTTAAGCCAATATCAATCCATAAGTTCATTAGAACTCCCTAGGTTTGCAGTGTGGGGTCCATAATGAGGATATTATTCTTTAAATGGGTGGGGGACTTTAACACCTTTGGTAAAGTGATATATTAAAGGATTAATGTTACTACTGATGTTAATAAGGATCATCATTAATTTTGGGAGATGAGCTGATCAGAACTACATAGTTAATCATTCTTGTCCCAGAGTAGTGTTAGGATGAGTGACCTCCTAGGATGCTTCATAGTGTGTGTGTCTAGGATGAAAAATAAAACTGAATGATGGTGTTTTAGACTAAATGTAATGTCTTTTTATGGAATTTTAACATGGTTGGTAATACCCTATGGTGTACTGGGATGGTAAAAATGTCATTGTAGGAAACATTTTGGGTTAGGAGACCCGGACTGTGACCTGGGTAGGACGAGTCATGAAAGGAATATTTATAACCTCTTCAAGAAAAAGCAACATGAAACTCATCAAATATCTCTGAAAATCAACATTCACTTTTACTAAAACCAATATCCACAATTTTATATAATAAAAATATTAATCTAATCATCTGTGATCCAATAGATAATCTCAATCATAAAAAACAGAACACACTCATCGCACACATCAATAAAAACAAATATCATCGATAGCAGTCCAAAATAACCTTGATGGAATTAATCCAATCAATGTGAATGAAAAAATGTGTATATATGTATTTGAAATAATAATAACACTCCAAAAAATTTATACAAACCCATTATTATCTTAAATTAAAAACTCACCAACAAATTGTTTTATGGAATTCTAACACATATGGATATCATGAAAGGTAAAAATTAATATCTCACCATATGTTATAACGGTGAAACTAAGGAAGCCATAATAGTGGAGTATAAATATCTTAAATATAAAAATACATAAATGGGAATTATATAGAAATTTAGAATGTTGAATGACCTTGATACAAACAAGATCATGAAAATAAATGACACGAATGAGACAATATCTTTCTTCTATGTATTATTTCCATAGATTCCACTAACCACCGTGTACATGATCAGTCATTGTTACGTAAGGATGGAGAAAATCATTAGGTTTCTTATTTCTTGATCCATATCCCATCTCTACTCAAGAAGAGTTTATATTAGGATACTATTAAGTAGGCATATGGGAATCAAATATTGAGGATGAAACTAAGACATGCCGTCTTCCCGACTCTAACAACTTAGGATAGAAAATACTAAACCTAATGACAATACCATCCTCTATAATCACATAAATGAATACAATGTTCCCAATAATGGTATAAAAAATACCATATCTATGGAAAATTTGTGAATAAGGCTTCAAATGACTATTTATAGGGGGGAACATGACTTCCCTGAAAAATTATAACTTTATTCCTTAGCATCACTCCTCGTAATGTTTGGATATCTCCCATATTTAGAAAATCCCATCTATTCTAATTTCATATGGACCACCTTAACCATTGATATCGAATCAAAATTTGTTAATATGATAAAATTACTATCATGACACTAAATATAAATATATAAGATTATCTATAATTCCACACCCCAATATCTTCAACCAATATATGTTTGAATGAGTAATATTAATGGTTCATGAAATTGACCCCTATATATATGACACTCAAAAACTGTTACTAGATACTGATAAAATATTTCCATTTTTATCTCATTTTTTATTCAATATATGAACTTAGAAGTGAAATAATCCATAAATTAACTTACATAACATCTAAAACATTATAACCAAAAATATAGAGAGCCACCACTTCATAGATATATTTACCAATAAAAGAAGTCCTAGTGAAATCCAATTCTCATCCCACACTTGGATTAGCTCAAAAACGATCTCATAATTCTCTAGCAACATATTATTCACTTCAACATTGATTGACTACTCATACATTGACATCTCTAAAGCTGATAATCAAATAACAACATCATCAAATAATCATCCTCTTCATGTGGACCCTCCATCAATCCAACATAATATCCTTTTGTACCTCCCTATCCCAAGTCATTTATGTAAAAATCTTAAAAGAAATCCCTAAAAAATAAATAGAATGTCTTTAGAATGATTTATAGACTCTATTTAAAATATTTAAAGTCACATTATTATAATATTCAAAATATATTTGAACATTTAAAAATATGAAAAAAAGGATAATTCATATTGTAGTCCTTGGTTTGTACCTTTGCATTAATATTTTCAATAGTTAGTATTTTTAAAAGGAATAATATCTCTGTTTTAGATCACATTGGCCCTATTTACATCCTTGATACTCCCCCATGCTTAAATTCTATACTAATAATAAATTATATTATTCCTTACCAAACAAAGGTAATCCTAATCAACGTATAATTACAAAATGCACTCTAACTCGTGATACAATATTTGATACCACTATATCATGATATATCCCCACTATATCCCCTTGTTTTCCCTTAATAAAGATTGTTGTAACCCAATATTCCTCCATAAAGTATTAAATGGTTTAATTATAAACACCATGGGTATATCATGAAAAAAATGGGAAACATTACCCTCATAAATCCAATTAATGATAAGATAATCAACCAAAAAAGTCAATTACAACTAAATATATTATCCAAAATTATATAATAAGAGTGTACTATCAAATAAATTAAAATATCACCACTTAGAGTACTATTTAAATATAAAATAACTCATATTGAAATGTCTCTAACAACAACTCTTCTCCGATCCAAAATCTATTAATGTACAACACTATCATCCACCACATATTTTGAATGGATAGAAAGTTGTATATAGAAGATAGGGGTGAGAATACATGTTCACATAGTTTGTTCATCCCTAATAAAACTCTTTCTATTTTTTTAATAATCATACCAACACCTTAGTGAATAAGTATTAAAAATACTCATTATTTATCATGAGTAAACCCCTAATCCAAACTTACAATGTCTCACACTACCAATTCACACACATTTATTGTAATACAATTATGGTGAAATTATTTTGAGTAAGTACCCCACACATGGTTCCATATATATCTAGTGTCCCTCGCATCCCAATTATAAACATTGTTGTTCTCCAAAATTGTCCAGTTTAATATAGAATATACTATTATGACATTACAACAACTACTACATAACCACAAACACATACCATATACCAAAGACATGCGCTTCATAACTGTAGCTATATACTGCATACCACCTTATAAAATTATAATTGAAAAATCATCATATAAAATCCACAATAACACATCACTTATGTAATACATAGAGAAGAGACCGTGGTGGATTTTGGATTTAATGTAATCCATATAACAAATATCCTTGATGTTATTTGTACACTAAAAATTTGATACCTCATTTCAGAATCAGTCACATTACTAGATTTAAGTATTGGATTTCATGAATTTAAAAAACTATAATAGAAAAATTATAATCACAAAACCCACTCTAAAATTATATTCCAATAACATTCCCTCAATAAAAAACATTTTTTACTATATTATCATATCCATATAACAACAAAAAATGATTCCACATCCACGCATAGAAACACTATCTATGAAAATGAACAATAAAATGTAAAATATCTGAAAACTTCATATATCATTATCAATTAATCATTTCAAAATTATTATCTTGATTTTTTCATTAACCATGTTAAATTAAAAAAAAATTCTTAGAAACAACTAATAATATAACATATCATTCATCAATTTACATTTCATTTACCTTGTGTTTAGGGATACAATTTATGTCAAGTTATTCATCAGAAAATTAAGTCAATGAAACCCACTCCCTTTATGATTTACTCAATTAGTTTTGTAATTATTAAATTATTCCATATTTCTAGTAATATATAGTACACTAATGACTTCAACAACACCATTATCCTACCCTAAAGGATATGAAAACTAACATAAAATAACTTTTTCTAGTCCTAAACAACAACACGTGTGAAGCCTCAGCAAACACATCATTATACCATAACAATGATAAAAAAAATACCCATTCTACTCTTTTATGGTGATGTAGAATAAATATAACTAATAATTATATAACCTGATAATAACACACTTATACCATTGTCGAGCATAAAATCATTTATTCAAAAGTCAATAGTTTTAATTAATTAATATTCAATAAAACCATATTAATCAGATCACATTACATTTCAGTTACCTTTATTAAATTTCATTATTTAAATTTACCATCCAGGTTAATGAATTATTTATAATATCAAATAAAATAGAATATTGAATCATAACAACAAGACAGCACAACAATCTATCAATAATATAGTCAATAATAAGGAAATGATACAAAACATTCCTAACCAACTTTCCTTTTGAATTATTTTATTTTTATTATTTAGTAAAATTTCGTATTTTTCCCCAATGAAAACTAAATATTAATTATGCATCCTTTGAATATTGATAAATAAGGGTCATATTGAATCACCAACCTTAAATGAATAGTTCAAAACAATAAATAAATAATAGAATGAAAAATATAATAAAATTTAATAATCATAAATTATTATTTCACTAAAACTAATACATTACAATCCTTTATCCATCCCTTGTAAAAAATCCAATACAGACAACCATTAGTGTTTCCATATCCCATCATGAAGAAAAAAAATAATAAGACAATTTGAATAGATTTTTAAATAAAAATAAGTCAAAAAGACTATAATAAAAAAAATTGAGCACTCAAGATACACTCAAGGAAATCCAATGGAATAAAAATAAGACTCTATAACAATCATGGCTTGAAGAATGCAGATAAATTAATTAAATATAACCAGATCATACAATTTGTAATAAACATTCATGCGATAAAACCAAAATATGTTGAGGCCAAACCCCATTATTTTTTATCATATACAACAGATATAAAATAACCACTAATATTAAAATGGTACTCAATCCTTAAATCACAATGTAAATTAACATGTCTAAAAATACATCTGACCAAAACCCTGATGTTGGCACATAGAATATAACATGGTCTTTCGATGTCACATTTAAACTATAGGTAAACTATTTCATATCCCTAACTAATCCTTTTTTTATAGAGTGATAAAAAACCACAAATGATTCAACCCACAATATTTCTCAGTTACTGTAACTAACAAATGAAAATAAGAATCACTCGAAGGAGTGGACCTACTTCACTAATATAATTGATTCTAACCATAACCAGTGATTAAAAAAAATTATACTAACCAAAAATATAGAAATCAATTATAACATGTTCTATGGTTGAATCCATAACCATCACTTATTCTATATGAAAAATTTAATATCTTCAAAAAGGTCATCCTCCAAAATAATCACATCTCATGTATGATTATCAAATGATTATATTATGATATTATAATAAAACCATTTTTTAGGATGAATGAGAACCATAAAATCCAAGAACAAGGCCAACTGAAACAAGTTAAACAATAATGAAAAAAACATCTAATTAAAAAAATCACACCAGAGTACTAATGAAATTCATAGAACTATTAACCCATTACCCTATAATTCTTATGGATGCCTCACCACATAAGGATTTATTTGACCATCAACTGCAAAGTATCATCACCAATTGTAATGAAAAATAATTCAGAAAATGGATCACTAAAACTCACTTAGAAACTAAAAAAACAGCCAATATAAAACAAAAATTATAAAACCATCAATAATAGAACCTAACAACAAAATACCGGTAAAAAAACAATAAAATCCATTATTTACCACTATAACATTTCATGAAATTCCCCACATGACATAAACCACATTTAATAAATTAATATATTTCACATCACTATCATAGTCTCATCACCTATATTGTCACACCACCAAAAACATGAATATCATCATGGACGAGCTCTCAAGGATACCACAAAGCATAGTCATGATGAAATAATAATTAATAAAAGTAGGGGAAAGCAGGAACATGGGAATAAAATTGCAGAAAAAAATCCCAAAAATTATCTCTATTAGATATTTTATAAATCCCAAAACTACAAAAAAAATATAGAAACACCATGATACCTTTGATCGAAACACTAAACCTTGATAATGATAAACATAATCTATATATGAACTTCGACCATCACAACCATCACTAAAACTGAATCAATGACAATTGAAGATGACTGATGAACCCCCAGCACAGTTCACCACTAAATACTTTTGAATCTAATGAAATAAGATATAATGACCTTAGTTTATGATCTAGATAAAAATATACCATAAATAAATAATCATAACAACTTATCTCTATAGGTATTATAATTACCATATTACATACTCTTAGAAGATTGGGGAAATATTGTGTCCAATAATTTTTTTGATTTTAAACTATATCTATTAGGGTCCCTAAACATAGAATAAATATATAAGATTATTAATAATCATATAACATTTGATTAAATATAGTGAAATAGTTAAATATATAGGAAACATATGAGTATAGGGCATCAAACTAAGATCAATTACCATACGAATAAAGCTAGAAAACAACATTACCAAAATGAACTTCATTTTACTTTATTTAAAATATCTTCCATTTACGTATTTTAAAAGGATATTGAAAAATAATAGCATAGAATCATTATTTATTTAAGGGCTTTGAAAAAAAAATATATCAAACCATTAATATTTTCTAAAAAATTCTATATAAAAATTTTCATAAAAAACAATTTTCTATGATTTTAAAATGGAATTTGAAGATAATTATTTTGAATAAATTGTATTTTAATGGTCATGTAATCTTTTTTCATATAATGTAGTGTACCATTAACTCATTCAATGCATTAAATTCATAACATAGATATCCAAAACTCATTCCACTATGGTTCCACTAAATATAGTATTTTTCTACGATATATGATATATTAGGTTACAATTTTATTGATGTGAAGATATAAAACTTTATATAATTATAATATATATATATATAACCTAATTTCTAAATAATAATCACACATGAATATAAAATAACTATTATAAAATCCATAAGAAGTTATAACACAAAAATACTCAATCAGTAAAAGAATTTTAACATATATAATTTCGATACTATTAATACACATTTTTACATCTCATAGTTCTTTTAACAAGTACTTATCTAATGAAAAATTATAAAATTACATAAATAAATGACTATATATGAATATCCCTATTTTATATAAAGTTTTTAAACTATATTAGTTTTTTATCAACTTCTAAATTATGAGAAAATTTTATTAAAAAAATATATTTATCTAATTATCCTATGATAAAACTCCTAGATTTATCATTCTAAATCAATGTTTAATTTTATAGGATTTTGATAAAATTATATAACAAAAATAACATGGAATCATACCTTATCCAAAATCTAATATATAATTTTTATTTATCAAATATGATATTTATCTTAACACTATACTTGAAAGAGTTATAATCATAGAGTTATTTTTCTATTATTATATGAATCACATCATAATCACTTAGTCCACCAACCCAAAAAAATAATAAGGAGAAGAAGAGGAAATACTAAAATGGGGGTAAATTCTACATCCAATAAAACTAAAGTCATCATGACATCCATGGTTCAAGGAGGTATATGAAGATAAAAGAGGGACGAATGAGAGGAAATGAAAAGAAATAAATAAACTATCTCTATATCCTATATAATTAAATTACCAAAGATACCAAAAATTAAATTTCATTTAAGACCATACACTGCAAGATATAATTAAGCACCTTCAAGTACCTAATGGATCTGAATAGATTCCCAATAGCTTACTGGATTAATTGGGGTGGAATTGGAATGGATAACTAGTTTTAAAAATAGTGGTGTAACACCTCATGTTGCCCATTTATAACTTGTTGGAACAAAAATGAATACTCACTAACTACTTCCAATAACATAATTGTTCTGTCCTTCTATTACTAAAACCATAAAGTCTACATTCAAATTTTGTACTGAAATTACACTATAAATTCATTTATAATAAAATATGAAAACAGAAAAACATTAGTCTATATATTTATTAAAATTAAATCAATAAAAAATCACATTTATTTTGATTCGCTAAATATAATTAGATTCCAACTCCATTTTTAGTTAATAATGTTTTCTGTCACTCTCCGAAATTCTATTTTCATCCCCGAAAAGGGATACTAATAATTTAAGTTAAAACCTAAGAATATTTTATCCATTACATTTTCATTATAATACTTCCATGTATTATAAAATTTATGTCACTCATGCATTTTGAAAATTTCAACTTCCAAGAACAGTATTCCCCACCAAAAATCATAGTGTGATGATAGTGTAATGACACATCTTCATTCCAAAATTTTTTATGGTATAAATATATATGTATTATATTTATCCTATATAATGGATTACTGTAGATATTCTAACTCCAATAATGGTTCTACACATTATAGGATTCCCCAACTAAGAGCAAATTCAAAAAAAGCAAATCAATAAATTATTGATTCCGATGCCCAAAACCTTGGTCAAAATCAAATATTATCACTCTTAGAATCTCTAGAACAAGGTTTCACAATTTGTAATATCATATATTAGTCATATCAAACTAGATAAATACCTAAAACATGGATCACCAAGACACATTTAAAGGAACTAAAACACAACATATTGTCCAAAAAACATTAACAAATCTAATTCATTCAAGAAAATTCATATAAATTTGTTATGAACCAACTTATTTCACATTATAAAGACTAATAAAATCACTTGTATAAAAAATATTTCTCAATTATTTTATTTAACTCATTATAATTTAATTGGTTTTTTGTAAAAAATAAAATAAAAAATCACTAGCCTTTGTGTTGTTTTCTCTACTAATGATTGCCCTTGGTTTTCATAAATCATTAATTTTTAAAATATATATTTCACATCAATGATATAAAAATATAACACATTTCATGTGAAATAAACTTGGAGAATATTTTTATTATTTTTTAATTCAAATAAACCTACTTTTGCGGACTATAATTTTACCAATAATCTATAAAAACTCCATTTATCTATGGGGATAAAACAATCACAGTAAAGTAAAGAAAATAATGTTAATAAATAAACTATTATAATCTAGATTTAAAAAAATTACTTATAATTTTTTATAAAACATTGTATAAAATATTTGTGTGGCATAATTAAACATTAATAATCATATGGTCATGTTTCAAATAAATGTTACAAACTAGTTCTTATAAAAAATTCTACTCATATAAATACCTTTGTGGATAAAGAAAATAAAATGATCACACCTCAATGAACCATATTATTCACCTTCTACCATATATATATTTTATATCTGGAATTCCAAAACCACAAAAGTCACTCAATAATATTTTTTATACTTTAATCATTGTAAATTACATAAAAACATGGGATTTAAGTGGATTCATTCTATCAATGTATTAATAATGTCAACATACAAAGTTATATTATCTTATATTTCCCTCTAACTAACTCAATTAATAAATTTGGAGGCTATTTAATCATTTTCTATTAAAAAAATTTGTTTATATTCATATCAACCCAAAATCTGAGAATTCCATGTGGAAATATGAGTGTATCGCTATACAGTAGATTCTGTTAAATTATAGTGAAGAACTTGGTCAATAGAAAGGATAATATTAACTCAAATAAAACCAATACGAGTAATATATAAAATTAGGAAATATCATCATAACTCATACATACATCGAACATACAATACCTATGGAAAACAACAATGACGTAATAACGTCCTTGAATATTCAAATTTAATAAATTAATATAGTCAATATTATATGTACAAAAAAACACTAAAAATATAATATTACATAAAAATACTTCTAAATCAAATAAATAATATTGTTAAACAATTTATAATACAAATGATATAAAATATAACTAATGAATATAGTATATCATCAAGAAATCAATATAATTTATATCATGTTGACTCATAAACCTCTATAAAACAACATGACCAGATCCAAAACACTATATTTAATAGGATAATTAAATTTTTTATTAAACATAAATGATTAACCACATTAATCAAAAACCACATTATGTACATTTCTAAGTATTGGGTTTAGCTACCCAGTAATATTTTACCCACCACCTCAACTCACTAAATGTAAGATATTTAGTGGATTGTTGTACCTGGAAAATATAAATACTCTGAGTGGGGGCATGAATCATTGTAATCCAATTTCATAGAAGAAATCTTTATAATTATCATGTCACACATTTAGTAGGAAAATATCCCTCTCTTTTGATAGATATGAAGAAATAAATAAATTATAGAGGGACAAACATTATTTTTACGTGTTTCACCAAAACATGGATAATCAATGACTATAAAATAATGACTCATCCATATACTAGAATCAGTATGTATACACATATTGTCTTATGATTCAAATATTACCACCAAAACCCCTATGTTTTTAACCCTCATAATGATACATAAATCAATGCTATCAATAACTAAGGAAGAACAATGATTATTTAATAGAAATAATTTCATTATTCATGAACTGAAGATGATATTATGAAATTATTATTTTATGAGTATGCATCCCCTTCATCCAAATTTTTGGGAAATTATCCCTTAATGAATCATGTTAGTTTTAGGGCGTGATTGTGATTGTTGATAAATCCAAATGATCATGAACTATATTGGTTGATGTTGTCAATGAATATTTTCAAGGTGGCATAGTTTCCCCATGAATAAAAAAAAATTAGGACTCAAAATTGAGAGTTTATTTTGGAAAAGGAAAGATTATGAAAATGGTATATATTTTTTAGATCACAAAGCTGAGTTCATGCACCACAAAAAGGAGTGTCATGGAATAAAAAAATTGGTATAGAAAAAAATATCAAATCCACACTGTGCAGACAGAAAAGGATTCTACATAGACCGTGTAAGGGAAATGGTTTATATAAGGGATGGAGTCCAAGGATGATGTGCAGTCTATAGATTAGGTCATTGTTTTCATAATGTAACAAGTTATTTAGGGAGCCTCAATGGGTTTTCATCCATGGAAGATATCAAAAACCATGGAGGAAGAAAGAAACTATACAGACCATATAAAATTTTCCCTAATGAAGGATGTACCACATAAAAACATTAGGGAAATAAGATAATAGATATTTGAGAATATATTTTCCTATATAAGGACCACTAATCCAATAATTACAAAAAAAATTCTTCATTAGATAAATTATTCTCTCTTTGAATAATTTGGAGATGTTCAATGTAGTTCGAAAGAGAAGATTCCATGAAAGAGGAGTGGTTTCGTGGGGGAGGATTATGTGAAATGAGAAGAGTTTCACCGAGAGAGTACATGAAATTAATTTTCTAGGCCACTATATCATAGAATTAAAATGTTCATTAATGTTATTTTAGTCCGTAGAGCATCGGTAGTATGCAGCAGATGTCGAGGTCTGTGATTGAGAGTCGGTCCATAGAAGAGGAACCCATAAAATAAGTAGGTAAGGTCCACCGATAAATGGGTGGTCCATGAAGCACTTGTTCCAGGTTGTGTAAGTATATTCATATAGGACTTTCAGAATTTCATGAAGAGAGAAAAATATTGCGGGAAATTTGTTTTTTTTAAACTAACGGTGCATAGAAAACAAAATTTCATCTAATGGTGAAAACATGACTTAAATAGAGAAATTATCTAATGTTGATGAAGCGTTATTTCATGTAAATTAAGGGACCAACATGTTTATAAACTATGATTTTATCACTTCCACGATATGTTAGAAAAATAATAAGAGGATGATAATCCTTTCCACTAGAAGTGAGATAGAGAAAGAGACAAAGGGGTTATCTATAGAATAGTAGTTTGCTACCCATAAACCTAGTAAAGATAGTGATCCAATTCATAAAAATGATCTAGCCCGATGATCATTAATATAATTGAGGCTTAG
Source organism: Viscum album (assembly GCA_963277665.1). Classification (NCBI taxonomy): domain Eukaryota; kingdom Viridiplantae; phylum Streptophyta; class Magnoliopsida; order Santalales; family Viscaceae; genus Viscum; species Viscum album. The sequence goes on along the minus strand of OY728131.1, from coordinate 1,640,894,706 downwards.
TGAATTTATTACAACCAAAAAATTATATTTGTATTCTCTTTGGATGTATCCCAGTGTGGGTGAACTGGGTAAAAATTTTATTGTCCTTGTTATTTATTTATTTATTTACTTTCTAGGCATGATCATCAGATAATGTTGGATTGTATAAGATATATACAAACACTAAATAGATAAAGAAGTGACCCTTATAATAAATAGTTCAAGATCATATGGTGTGGGAAATAATATATAAGAATATTCATACCATGACTAACCCCCCCCCCCATTTTAGACTTAAAATTAGTATTAAAAGTAAATATAAATTTATATTTTTTGTTTGTTCTAGCTTGGTTCACATGATTGTTTCAGTTAAAGCTTCACTCATCTTTTATCTTGGCATTCACTCGGATGGCGAACAAAATTAAAGGGGAATAAGATGTCTAGTTAAATTACTTAATGTGGAAGTGTATGTGGAAAAATAATGATTCAGTTTAAGGAATCAAACACCATCCTAAATAATTACATTGTTGAATGAGATTGTGAAAAAATTCGCACTTTTAATTATGCAACAAGAATTATTGAAGAAATCTATCTTCCTAGTGATGCAGGTACAACTGATAAAAAAGATATTAAAAGAATTCCAAATGTAGAATTTTTTTCAAGTAACAAATTAATTGGATCATTAATTGGATGATGAAATTAAATCTAAGGATATTTGAATCAATGTGAAGTAAATTGACTTCAACGAGATCAGAGGCATAAAAACAGTTTTATTGGTGTGGTTAATATTCTTAGGGGGAGAATTATACTAAATATGAAGAACTAAAAAGATGTATAACAAGGTATAAATACACAAATATGATTACAAATGAATGATCCTTAAATTAGAATAAATTCATAATTTTCATGTTAGAAAGGACGGTATTGCTACACAACAATCAGTACTGGTATAGAAGAACCAAATGGTACAAAAAGAGAAATCATGTTGCAATTAATATGTTTTTTCAATGATTTTAAATTAAATTAAGATGGTGGAATGATAAATCAGATCTCCTGAAACTAAAACATATTCGTTTTATAGATATGGTTTATTATACCACATGAAAAGAAAAAATTATTATTTAGTGGATTTTTTATAAATGACCACTATATTTTAGGATTACATTAAAAAACACACTTTTCACCCATGACCCAACCTTCTCCCTCTTCTGTATCGGAGCTCCCCTTTCCCCTACCCTAAACCCTTACTCCTCAGCTCTCTCAATACCTCTGTCGAACACTACATTCTCCATGATTATCCCCTTCCCCCTCAACCCTGAACTGTATCACCACTCCCTCGTCGGTGCACCCAATCCTTATAGAAACCCAAACCCCGAATAGTATGACCACCCCCTCGTTAAATATATTTATCCTTATATAGTTTCCCTCAATCCTAGACTCTATAACTACCCTCCCATAATCATTCTGGAACCCTCTACCCCCCCCCAATAATGAACCATAGAACTACCCCACCCTCATCGGTGCTCCTGAGCCCTTTCTAGTTCTACGGTCACAGCCCGTGAACTCTCTCCATTGACCTTTTAGTTGGTCAAGTCTTCATTAACTCCTTCCACGCTGTAGATGAGGTTATATAGGTTTGATATCTCTTTTTATCCATAATCCTTCATTATAGTGGGTGTTTTTTTCATTTCCTATAATTAATTTTTTATAACATTTTTAATGCTGAAAATATAATTATACATTGTATCTTAAAGATTAATATATAAAAATATCTCATTCTATTGTTTAATAACTTCCATATTATTGAAAATAAATAACAATATGGGTTCCATCATTTAGAATTAAAAAGTTTTCTGGCAATAAAACATCAATACCTACAATAATGGAGAATAATTTTACCACTATTGAATCTGAATTGGATATTCAACAATTAAATAATTAATAGAATGATCAGATTTATAATTATATGATTATTAACTTTGAAGTTATTATTGATAAATTAGTAAATGAAAAAACTATAAATTTTATAAATTTATACATGACCAATTCAATAGAATTAAAGAAAATTAGCTCATGGGATTTGAGATATGTAAGAGAAATCAATTGAGAAAATAAATTAATTGGAGATTCATGTGGATTGAAGTTTAGAATGTAAATGAAAAAAATTAAAATAGTTTTGTTATGTTTATATGGTGATAGAAATATTAATATACATATTAAAAAAATGAAGTCCTTTTCTAGACTATGAATCATTGGATGATAGAATCGGAAGTGTATTGAAAAGAATATAATTATCTTCATTTATAAAAGAATATCCATTTATAAGATTAATAATGCAGAATATTCGAAACTATTCACACTCTTAAATATATGAAATTACCTTTATCATAAATTTTTTAAATAAAATTTACCTATATTAGTTTTCAACATGGTAGATTTGGTTATTATGAAGTTTTATTGATATGGAAGTTGTTTGTGATTGGTCTAATTTATTGTAGTTTTATGTTTTTTTATTTTTTATTTATTGATTATTAAAAATAATTCAATTATTTTAAATAAATAAATATTATTTCTCACATCACTACTGAATAATAGTCTCTTATATTTTTCTCATAGTGTTTACCAGTACTTAACATAGTTAAATTGATACATAAAATTTTTCTCAAGTTTTTTAAATGATTTTTTTTTCATTATTTAAATTTTATTGTTTAAAATGTTTTAATAATGAATTATAATGTCGATTTATTTTAGTTTTGGGTTTTTTATGTTTTTATAATATTTATAAATGTTTATATAAATGATGTTTATGAATATTTATTAGATGATTTTATTGAATATTTCATAATGTGTATGCAGATATGATTCTTGTTTATGACAATATTATTCATGCTTCTTCATAAAATATTCATTATTATTGAAACATATATGATATTTTTCATGTTTTTAAAATGGTAGGGGTTTTATTTGGTATCAAGGATTTATAGGGCGATAATGATTATAATGAAAATAAAAATAGTTATAGTTTTTAGACGATTTGGTTGAATTGATCTATTTTCATTATAGTCCTCATAAATTGGGTTTCATAAGCTACACAATCATCACATGTTATACAAAATAACAATTTAGTAATTTGGGTTAATTCAGAAAATTTGGTAACACATGGTTACTATATAAATTTTTAATAATACCTAAGTGTTTTATTTTTTTAAATATTTTGTCGGAACATTGTGATATATATGGGTAAAATTAGGATCACATTACTAAGGAAGACACCTTAGTATTCTAAGTGTTTGTAAGAGTTTTTATGTTTTTCCATTTCTCAATGATTAATTTATGGGAGAATAAGTTTTCCATGTCCAAAATATTAATTTAGAAGATGGGTGAAGTGAGGTGTAGTTTATGAGCACTTGATACTGAGGTAATTTCCTTCTCCTTATTTTTATTGGATTTTCCATTGTGAATCCAGACATAGAGAATATTTGAGACCAAATTTAAATTGACAAAATGAGCTCCCAAATTCATCAACAATGGATACTAAAATTGAAAATCATATAAATGATGTATTTTTTATTGTAAGAACCCAACATCTATATCAAAACAAACTATAACAAATATTTGTGGGTAATACAAATAGAAGCAAGATAATTGAGGATTTATAAACAATAGGAAACCTAGAGAAATATTGTAGCATATCTTTGGATCATACTATTGATTTTGTGGGGTCTAATGTAATAAATAACATCACTCAGTAGAAAAATGAGTTTCATTGTTTAGTTGATGATGAAAATGTGGATTTTTATAGTTGATATTTTAAATATTCAAAGCATTATTTTCTTATATTGTTTTAAAATATGAAATTCTTATCTGGGATGAAAAATAGAGTTATGTCCATGAAATTGGTATTTCTGGATTATTCAATTACTAAAACACTGATCCCTGATTATTTTTATGATATAAAAACATAACAGGAAAGTTTTAATTTATTCAAAAATGCATGCATGTCCCAATGATTGTATACTTTTTTGGGTCGAGGATAAAATAAAACATAATTGAAAAAATTATTCTTCTAGATGGAAGTCTGTGGGTGATGTTAGAAGACTAAATTAACATACTACCGTGAAGAAGAATAAAACAAACAAACATGAAATTTTTTTGATTTAATTTCCTATAAATCAATTATTTCAATGATTATTCATGTCATCAAAAACCACTGAGAACCAAAAGTGACATTATATATATAATAACCGGTTTGGGTTAAAATAAAATCTATGAGTTCACAATTTTGGAAGACATTTGATTCATTACACCCATATTTCTAATATGATCCTATAAATTATTGATTAGGATTCAATGTTGATGGATTTAACTCATTTGGGGCATTAAAGTCCATTTTTATAATTTATACACTTGTTTTGATCCCTTACAATCTACCTTCTTTGATGTGTATGAACTAAATGTCGTCTTTCATTTAGATGATCATTCTAATAAAAAATTTCTTGGAAATTATATTGACATATATTTGAAGCCTCTAATGAATAACTGTAGGAGTTAAAGAGAAACATTGTTGAGATATATAATGAAACATCTAGAAAATTGTTTAGAATGAATGCTACTCTAACGTGGACCAGTAGTGACTTTTATGGACTTCCCTATTTAGATATATGGAACACTTACTCGTGTATAGATAATTCAATTTGTAAATTTATTTCGATCTTGAACGACTACCTCATAGTAGAAATTGGGTTTTTTTGTGTCCTCAAATATTTCTCGACGAATCTCATAGATTTCAGTTTAACAAGTTAAAATTCAATTTTTATATTTATCGTACAACACCTCCAAAGTTTTTGGAATGTTATTAAATATTAGATAACATAGAAATTTTAAAATAGAATTTTTGAAGGTTCATAATTTGAATGATATCAGAAAACAAGTATGAGGAGCTTCATCAAGTGAAATCGGAATGTAATAATGGAAGAGAAATGGATATTCCTAAAACTTATTTATTGGAAATTTAATTTGTTGCGTCATAATTTGAATATATTAATATTGAGAATAATTTTTGTGGAAATTTTATATTAACATTTAATAATGTGAATAGAAAATTGAAGAACCATATCAATGTCATAATGATTTACAAAAAATAAACATAATGTGTGATCTCTAGACAGATGATAATAGAGTATATGCTTGGGATATTTTTTCAAGGAAAAATTAGTATAAAGATATATTACATAGAATTTTAAAAACATGTGAATGTATATGATTGGTATCAAGTAACATATCATGGTGCTTGACATAAAGAATCATTGGTTATGTGGATTGAAAAGTCACGATTTACATATTTTCTTATAGCATTTAGAACTATTGGCATTTCATTCATTATTATCGAAAAAGGTTATTTCTTTTGGTACACAAATTTTTCATATTTTTCTGACAATTTTGTGATGAAAATATAGAAATATTTTTTCTTGAAAACGTTCAGGAATGATTTTTATTGACACGTTTTACAATTTTTAATATCTTTCCTTCATCATTTTTTACACTCATGATGCCTTTAATGGTTCATTTGGTTGAGGAAGATAAAGTAGGGGGCCCCATATATTTTTTATGGATTTATAAAATTGATTATATGTTTCAAATTTATGTATAAAATTATTTAAAATTCATTAAATACAAAATTTAGTTTTTTTATTTTAATTCAAATATATCTTGGGATTATGAAATAAAACGTGGCAATTAATTCTCACACTGAAGGCACTATTTCTGAAGGCTAGATGGAAGGGGAGTGTTTGAACATTTTTTAAAGATACTTGTATAAAATTGAGAAATGATTCAATATATTAGTATGTGTTTAAGACACAACAAATCAATATAAACTACATAGGAAATCAAAATTCATTCCAGATATTCGTCGATCAATATGGAGGTGTTATAATGTTACACTGAAAAAATTGGAATTATTACAGCCACATATATATGTGATGATGAATTGTGAAATTTAATATCAATTTATTGAATAATTTAGAATACAAAAAAAGGCGAAAGAGACCTAAATCATTAATGAAGAAAGATATAATAAAATTAGATAATAAAGACCTTGTAGAATTGTTTACAAGATGTGTATGTTCTTAAATATTTAAATCAATACACATATTTCGATGTAGGATTTATTTAAATCAAATAATGTATATTACATTTTTTAGATCATGAATATTGATACTCGATTAGGGTTGTCATAATATTTGATGATTCATGCTTGATGTTATATAAAAAAAGCTATAAATTTAGAAACTTACTATGTTAATCTATTTAATGTCATATAGTCTATTCGGAAGAGGGTTTGGAATCAAAGAATACTGTAATATTTACATTTTCTGAAAATGATACAATGGAATGTTGACTGATATTATCAAATTAAACTATCGCAGGTATTTTTTAGGTGATTTATTCCAATTCAATTGGGTTTGAATTATAAAGGGTGTAATAATTGGTTCCTTGAAATTCACTTCTATGAACTTCACTCTCACGTTTAATGTCAGTGAACAGGAATTACATGAACATTATATCATATAATTTAAAGGGAATATTATATATTATGTGGATGATGTAATGGATGAAGTGTAGAGTATAATTTCTCATGTAAAAAAAGAGATATTTATGATATTGGTGATGAAGTGGAAATTTTGACCTCTTGTAACGTACTAATCTTCCACGGTATTCTTCTTTTTAAATAATTATTCAACATGCACTACAAGTAATATATTGTTCGAGCAAAACATGACTATTTGAACTAGACATTTAAAAATAAGTAATTAATAGTATTAACCATATTATGATATTTATAAATTATATTTTTCAAAATATACTTCTTATTTAAATATTGAGTATCAAAATTAGCTGAGGGTGATATTATGATAATTTTTTGAAATGTATATATTTTTTATGAATACTGAAGAATACTAAATTATTATTTAAAAACCAACTAATTCATTTAATTATTTCTATTACTTAAAATTTATTTTAATGTCACAATATATTAATTATAAATATAACAGTACAATTTATATTTTTGGAATAGTTTTTATAATTGAATTAGATATAAAATTTTATTAGACTTTTGAATGTATCTTTTACCCACCTTTTAGCAACATCTTCATGATTTTTATTAAATGAAATTTTATCACTTATGTAAATTGAATTTCAAAAAATGGTCATACATGGTTCTAATCATTATTGATAATTTGTTCTAAAGATATCAAAATAAATTTTTTAGCAAAGTAACTTTTGGATTTTATTTACCGTTCTTAAAGATAAACATGGTAAATAGAGGTTTGATTAATATAATAATAATATAATATTACCCTAACTCTTGTCATAATTTTATTGGAGAAGCTATCTTTTACCAAATTCACTCTTATGTTAAAATTATTATTTTTTATCCACATGTGTTAGATTGAAAAATTTATTATTTATTATTTAATAGATAGTTAAAAATCTCATATTCGAATTTTAATAACTAATCCAATTTTAATATTGGGTTATAAATTAAATATATTTGACTAAAAATAGTCTTTAGAAATATAAAGTTATCATCTTCATAATCATATTTTTTTATAAATATTGATAATATGTAATTAAATTAATTAGTGACACAATAATGATGTAGTAATTGACTTATCAAAGAAAAAATCAATTAAATGATATTTAAATTATTAAAAAAATTATTTTGATATAATTAAGGACATAAAATAATTTTACTGATAATATAGGCATTTCAATGACATATTATAAGTATTGGTCGGCTGTTATCATTTAGGTCTTATATTTTTTAAAATGAAAATTTTGAAATGTATTAAAATTGATATAAATGATAGATTAAAATAAATAATATCTAATTAAATTTTATAAAATTCATAAAAATTTCATGTTATTGTAAAATACTATAATAGTGTTATATATGTCATAAATGATCCAATTGGGGTTCGTTTTTCTTTCTATAGTAACTATATTAACCCAAGAGTGTAAAATTTCAAGAACACATGGTAAGAGTTATATTGTTTATCCAAGGGTTAAACCCAAAATATAAGGTTAATTTAGTGACCTAACTTGTCTAAAAATCATTTCAAGAGATTATTTCAAACCATTATCATCTTAGCTTAAAAATAAATCACTTTATAGCTTTTGGAAATAGAAAATAAATTTTTAATATTTTAATATTTGAATATGTTCCAAAAGTGACCCTGACATCTCATATAAAAGGGAATTTCTCCTTCTCTATAATTTAAATGTCAAAAGCCATTTGGCTTAACCAAACCATGACCACTTCTTCTCTAAACTTCCCTAAATTCATCATAGAAGTCATGTAACATCACAGGTTAATAGAGAATATGAAATTTTCTTATTAATTAATATTTGTGAATTAAATATTAATTTTAATTTTAAGGGTATGCTATGTCTGATGGAATACCCAACACACAATATTGGGTTTCTCCCAAATCTCATCTTGCAGAAAATACTGGGTCATAGTGAAAATAATAATATAATAGTTTTTTAAATAATAGTTATCTTCTAGTCATTTTATTGGTATAATTTACTAGAACAATCTATAATATGATTATACATTTTTTTAAATATATTTACATTTATCTAATAAAATTTAGAGGCTTAAAATGAGAATGAATCCAACAATAAGCATAAATACTCTAAATTTTTTAAAATTTAGTTTTACCACCTATTGATGGAAAACCCATTTTAAATTTTTTTTTTCACTTTTATATGACTATTTTGAAAAATTAAACTTCTTCTTTATATGTGGGATATAAAAATTTACATTGTGTATATTTTTGGTATTTTTCTGATAAAGATCATTTTTAAAGAATTGGGAAAAATACTACATTTTAAGTCAAAACTGTCTTTTCATATGATTTATTTATGTTGATAGATTATCTTATTAAATGGTTTTAATGTGTAATTGAATTATATTTTTACCATTTTATCCTATTTTGGTCATTTTATGTTATTTTACTTTGAAATTAGGCATAAACACATGTCAATATTTTTTAAGTTTTTTACTTCAGAAAAATATGCTTTCCAGTTTTAATAATGGATATTAAATCTAATTAATGAATGAAATTTCTATGTTTATAATTTTGTAAAATATACATCATTGTTAAATTTGGAATATAAAAATAATCTTATGGTGAATTCTATTGTATTTTTCTAAAAATATTCAATTTTTTATTAATAATGAAAACATTGCATAGTAGTTTAGAACCCATTTTTTAAATTCGATGAAATTTTATCACTTCTGTGAATTAAATTTATAAAATCCGACATGTATGGTTGTCATTAGTTACAATATTTTTTTCAATATGAGGATAAAAAAATTATGAATAGTAAATTTTGATTTCCATTTACTATGGTTAAAGGTAAATAGGGTAATTCAAGGTAAAAATAAAATTATAATAACATAATATCACATTAAAACATTTACTAACCTTATATGATGAGTCATGGAAGAGCATTAAAATGCATGGGTGATTCCTTTGGCCTTTAAAAGACACATGGGTAAGAAAATGACATTAAAAACATATTATTTAATGTAAAAAAATATCATAATCCTGTATTATTTTGATAAAAAAATTTAACATGGGGTTATATAAATGATATCTTTGACTAAAAATATTAATTATAAAGCTAAAATGTTTTCCTACATGATGGTATTTTATTTATAATTTTTATACCTCAAATAATGAAATTTATTTTTGACATAATGATTATGTAATGATTACCTCATTATAGAATGTTTTAAATAAATGAGATTATAAATATTAAAATAAATTTATATTGAATCTTTTGAAGACATAAAAATATTTTATGGAGTATTATGAATTTTTAAATTTGAATTAATAATGTTTTTTTATAGATTAAGTTTTTATAGATTTTTAAAAAGTCATGATATGAATATTATAAAAATTACATTAATGAGTTTTTAAATCAATAAATATTTTATTAAATGATAAAATAGTCCTAAAATTCTATGATTTAAAATTGACATATTTAAAGTAAAAGACATTAATTAATTATCTGTTTTGGGTCACTAGGAATGTTATAGTAAATATATTAACTATATTGTATGAATATACAAGACACATTGTAAAAGTTAAATAATTTAACAAAGAGTTGGATAAAAATGATAAGGATTGAAAAAGACCCAAAACCTATCAAATTATTATTGGAAGAATATATATAGACATATATTAATCTTAATTATTAATTTAACGTGTTTTGGACCTTTTGGAAGGGAAAATAATTTTAAAATAAAATAATACTTTCATACTTTCCTAAAGAGCCCCTCCTCCCTCTTATAAAAGGACCCCACCTCTAACCCATTACAAACACATCCCAAGCCTATTGGATAGTCTGAAATATTCCCAAATAAGTTCCAAAAATCCATATATTCCTTATATAAGCATTACCATAGGCATAATTTACTTCAATAAAGCCTTTTGGTTCAAACCAAATAGAGTTACCTGATTTAAAGGTAATGTCTTCCCTCATGTTCTCTTCTTTTATATCTACTTCTTCACTCCTTATGATATATTTTTTCATTTTTTACATAACTACCCCATTGTACTCAATATTCAAGTTTCTTTTATCAGATTTATTTGAACTACACTTACAGTCACCTTTGTCTAATGGGTAATGAGAATACTGTTCCCATGTACGGCAATCAACTGCCTCACAAAACCAAGATTGTTCGATTTTTCCCTTCCACGTCTCACGGTGGCCATTATGACGGCATTGTAAATATATATGATATCTATAAAACTTATTTTATATATATTCTTCTATAATTATCATTTATAACATACCTTTATGCTTTTCATGTTGTATTATTACAATAATTTCATTTGAGAAAGTGCGGACTACAACCCATTCATTGTGATGTGACTCATTCATACCATACATGGAACATATAAAAGATTATTTTAATGAATTTATGTAACATATATAAAATTTGATATTATACTGGAACAATAATATAACTATGTAACATTTGGTTTTTATTCATTTAAAAATGAAAAAAATTAAATGAAAGTAACGTTTATTCGTACGTATGACTTACCGTCTCCAGGAACGGTAAATTTCATTTTCATAAATCAAAATGATATGGACTATTATAAATTAAAATATAATAGATATAATAGATATATATATATTATATCAAATTAATTAATATAATTCTGGTTATAATGTAATTTTGACCACATAGACAACTTTTAATTATAATAAGTTCATTTTTATACAAGTTCTGACCATCGACAAAAGGTCTGATATGTACTCAAATAATTAACTAATTATTATAGACAGGTAATAAGTGATATAAAAGGAATAATAAAAATTAAAAAATTTCTTAAGATATTTTAAATTATTTTACGATTATTATTCAGGAAGAACATTGAACATACAAGACAAGTCAGACTTTTGGTAAGGGGTTTTCATCTCACATTGTATTCCCATGAAATTCATGCTATATTTTCCACTATTTCCTTTTGTTTAGTGTATGTACTGCCCATGATTTTTTTAGTTGTGTAATATAATTTAATTAATGTATATTTACATATTCATTGATTGGTCCTTCTTTTATGTCGTGTATGTTTTGTAAGTTACCAAATCAGTAAGGGAATCCTTCACCCTCTTCTTTTAGACAAAGACTTCTTTTTTGTTATTTCTTTTAATTTCCATTTTATTATGTTGGTATATGTTCTTATATATTCTTATTATGATAAATTTATTCACATGTGATGATAGAACTTTTTCACTCTTATAAACTAATTTTCTATATTATTAAGTGATGTTATTAGGCTGCCAAATTTTTATATTGGAAATTCTTAACGAAATTCAAATTATTTGGGTTAAACATGTAATTTTTTATTATTTCATGGTATGAATATGTGTTAATTTCCTCTTATTGTTTAACACTTAATATCCACTTATATTGGGTGTATTTATATTTTTCATGCATAATTATGTCATTAATTTATCCTTAATCTAAGGGTACAATCTTTTTAAGGGACTTAGTCTCAATCTCTATCCATTGAGTCATGTTTTGTTTTATACCCGACATTATTTTAAATGGTGTGTAATTATACCCGTTTTCTTTTAACTTAATTCAATGGTTTTAAAAAGGAATATTTTTCAATAATTTTTTTACTAATCAAAAATGGGAATCTTTATTTTTAACGTATGTGGTGGAAATGACCTTTCTACTTTCACAAGTATTATTTTATCTTTGTCTTCCTTAACAAGGCTTCATGTTTTTTAAAGGAAAATAAATATCATATACCTTTTGAAAATATTTTTTTATAGAAAAATGGTTTTTATAATGCATTGATTGAGTCAATATATTCAATTGATATATTGTGACTGCAATGTAGAAAAGTTATTTTTCATTTATGCTGGTTTATATGTTATGAATTTGTTATGTTTTTTTGGAATTGATTATTAACATAGGTGGTTCTAAGATAAACATAGGGAGGGTGAGCCCGATATTTCTCTCAAATGGATTGGGGAACGTGACAGATGTAAATGTTAATGTTTCTCCTATGATATTTAGTGAATATACTATGATGGGTAATCCAAGTGTAACTCCTTTTGTAGCTGTGAAAGATACAGTGTAACTATGTAATAGATTCCAGAAGATACCATAATGATTTATGATTTCTATTTGTTATTCATAAATCATATGATTTTTTGAGGTATATGAAAGAGATTATGTTTTAATACGGAAAAGTATGATTTCATTTATTTTTATGTATTCTGGGACTAATGTTTACTTTCCCTATTTTATATCCCTTGCTTTTCTTTTTATTATCGTCCCAAATTTTTTAAATTCTTTTCATATGACTAAAATATGAATAGGGCAAAGGATGGGATCATGAAAAATTCATGCTGTCCAAAACATGAAACTAGATATGTTTCTTTTTTTGGACTTTTTATTTTATGACAAAATGGATACTGAGTAGAAGTGTCTACGTGTAATATTCAACTTGTTATGTATATGTTGTTTCCTAATTCAATAATGATATAAACTTGAAAAGTTCTTCAATGTGAATTGTTAACTTAATAAAATATTTGGTAATGTTTATGGTTGGGGCCTAACAGTTGGTATCAAAGGTTGTTATAATAACATTAGATTATAGGGTGTTATTTAATCATAAGTGACATAACAATAATGGTTAGAATATTATAAAGCATTTCAGTTTTTTTAGATAAATAGAATATGTTTAAGATAACGTGAATAAGTATATATTATTCTGTAACCGCCTCAAAATATACTATATGATGATTTATCCATTATAATAACCCTGACCTTTTTGGTTTTAGAAAATGGTTGGATATAGGAGGCAGTAAAGTAACAATGGGTGTGATGAAAACTATGATGATTTTTTAATAAGAAACCGAAAGAAATGGGAGATTAAATGAGTGCTCTTGTTGTTATTCTCAACCAAATATCTTGAGTCATGATTGACCACCTGAACGATGGTGATTTTTATAAAGCATCGTATTTTCAAGAAAAAAATCCCTATAAAATTTCATGTAATAACTATAAAGTTAAGTATATTAAAAAACCTATGTGTCTAGGATGTGAAAAAAAAACAAATAGGAAAATGTTTTCAAGTTATGGGAAGATGTTTTAGATGTGTTAATTAAGGTCATAAAGCAATAACCTTCCATGTAAAAAGGGAGCATCCAGCTGAATCCAGGATAGGGAAAGAAGTTCTTTCTGAATGATCAATTGAATTCTTTAAATGTGGTGTGCATGGACATTATACAAATAGATTTCCTATGAAAAAGGTTCTAGAATAGGATCAATATGATCATAAAAATATATTTTTACCAATTCCTAATGCCATTCCAATTAAAGATGAGGAAACTAAAAATGACCAATGAAAGGTATGGATTATTTCTTAGCTGATGTTTTGAAATTATTGAATCTTCCGATATGATTCGTTATTTTATTTGAAGGAAATATGTATTATGTAATAAGTTGGAAATAATTTTTAATGGATAATAAATAATTATGAATGAGTAATAATTCTATATATGAGGGATTGAATAGTTATTGTAGATTTTAGGATAATGAAATGCAGAAATGTATTAAGGCTCTTTTGGTGATGGGATTACATTGGAAGGATTTTTCTAGTATGTGTATGTATAAAGATTGATATATGAAAATTTTAATCAATGAATAATTATCTTTTCTTTTTTGGATATAGTCACAAAGAAATAGTTGGGTTTCTATGATCCATGAATTATGGGAAATTTACTGTTATTAGTTTTTTTGAAAAAAATTCGAGGTATGATATAACATTTGTGGTTGAAATATGTTATTGTTCTTTTTGATGAATTTATCTAATTTTTGGGAATGTGATAAAAATATATAATTTTTTAAAATAACAGCACCCAAAGCATGTAATAACCCATCACATTTGACAATGCTATGGAAATCGAACCCACAACAAATGTGTGATTGATATTTATCACCTACCATTGAACTATGTGGTGTCCTGGGTCAGTATGACTAATTTTTTTTGTTAAATGATTTTATGGATCAAGAATAAGTTTAATCTGGGCACTGATGTTTTATCAAATAAATATCATTTTTACAGGGGATTGATTTTGTGATTAAGTTATAAGGGTTACATTCAAATACATATTCTCTTTTGAGAACACTATATGCCTAAAGAAAATAGAATAATATGATATTTCATTTGAGGTGTAATGATAGAAGATTATTCATTAAGAATCTATGTTTTTTATTATTGAAATATGAATATTTTTAAACATTTATGGAAATGATTAAGCTATCATAGGGAATATGTGATTAGGTTTATTAATTTTCAATATTAGACTTTAAGAGTACCTGATATTATTTGGAGATAAATGTTATGATTTTTAATGGAGGACTAGGTGATCAAATATTTCTGAATTTTTGGGGTTTAATCATAGTTTGGATTATATTGAAGTATTTTAAAGAAAGTTGATTATTGAATTGTATTTTTTGAGTTTAAGGAATTTTGTGTTCAATTTTGGAGATTAAGAGTATATTGTTTTTTTAAAAGATTATCCTTTTGTGGGATTATCTGATCTTGTACTAACCATTGCAGTTTTGGTTAATGTCTAAAGATAGGAGAAATATATAGTTCATATTATTTGAATATTAGATTCTCAAGAAGATTATTTTATCACATTATGTGTGACCATGTAATCAATAATAATCATAATTTGGAGAAAATGTGAGTGTGTGTTAGAAATTTATTAAAGGTTGAAACCCTAATTGAAAGGAAAGTGGATATCTTTATTTTTTTACTAAATATCAAAAACAAATACCTCCAATGTTTTGAAAGGTAAACTAAAACAAAAAACATTGTTCGTTTACTTTTGTTAATTGGGAATCAAATACAATTTTACTTTTCACAAGTTTGTGGGTTTCTAGTGGTTATATTTCTCCTGATCACGTTTTCCATCACTCTCCATCAGAACCTGACAGTTAGTTTTTTCTCCATATCCATGTTTTCATGGAATCCTATTATGTGTTATCTCAGGTGACTTTTTTAATTCTCTTTATTTCTTTTAAATTGATAGTTTTATTAATCATTTTCACAATGTCAGGCATCCAATGAAGTTTTCGAGCCCAATTTTAAAATTTTAAGGATTCAATTTCGAAGGGGGGTGGGGAAGGATGTAAAATACCAAGTAAATAAATAATACAAAATTTTCATATTTATTAATATTTGCAAATTAAAGATTAATTTTACTTTAAATGGGATTCTATGTTCGATTTCATACCCGACACACAACAATGGGTTTTTTCAAAATCTCATATTGTACAAAAGGATGAGTCATACTAAAAAATAATAATATAATATTTTTTAAAATGGTAGTTATCTCCTAGTCGTTGTAAGAGAGGGAATGAATAGAAGTAACTAAAATAAAATTATAGATGTTTTTGAATTTTTTTTTTCATTTTTAAAATAAAATTTAGAGGCTTAAAATGAGAATGAATCCAATTTTTAGCATAAAAACTCTAATATTTTTAAAATGTAGTTTTACTACCTTTTAATGGAGAACATATTTTAAATCTAGTTTCTGTCACCTTTATATATTTATTTTTATAAAATCAACTTTTTATTTAGAATCATGATGTCAAAATTTACTTTGGGTAAATTTTTGGTATTTTTCTGATAATGTTAATTTATTAATGAATAGTGAAAATACTACATTTTAAGTCAAAACTGCCTTTTCATCGAATTTTTATTATTATTATATTATCCTTATAAATGGTTTTAAAGTGTAATTGGAATATAGTTTTACCATTTATCCAATTTTTTTCATTGAGTGTAATTTATCTTGGAAATTAGACATAAACACTTGTCAATCCTTTTGAAGTTTTTACTTCATAAAAACACGGTTTCTAGTTTTGACAACAAAAATTAATTTAAAATTAATTAATTAAACATCTATGTTTTTAATTTTTTAAAATAGAAATCATTTTGGAATTCTCAATAACAAAATTATCTATGGTTTATTTTTTGTTATTTTTCCGAAAATATCCAAATTTTGATGAATTGTGAAAAACAATGCATAGTAGTTAAGAAACCAACTTTTCTATTTAAATGAATTTTTTTTTGTATTTTGTGACTTGAATTTTAAAAATACGACATACATGTTTTTCATTATTATGTAAAATTTGGTTCAATAGAATGATTTTTTTTGGTGAATAATAACTTTTGATTTTTATTTACTATGGTTAATGATAAATAGGGTAATTAAAGTTAAAACTAATATTGTGATAATATAAAATAACAATAACACTTGTCTTAAACTTTTTGGATGATTGAGGGCTGACCAAGACACTACATGGGTGAGGCTTTTGGACATTGAAGGTCAATTGGGTAAGATAATAACATTAATAACTGTTTATTTGAAGTAAAAATAAAAATATCATAAACATG
This sequence comes from Viscum album, assembly GCA_963277665.1. NCBI lineage: Eukaryota > Viridiplantae > Streptophyta > Magnoliopsida > Santalales > Viscaceae > Viscum > Viscum album. Next base: position 1,640,877,706 of record OY728131.1, on the reverse strand, counting down.
TATTGTTTTGGTAAAACAATTTCAATGCGGTGTTATATAATTGATATCATTGAATATAAATAGTCATTAGAAATATAAAAATATTTCATACATCATGCTTTTTTATTTATAATTCTTAGACATCAATTACATAAATTTATTTATGAAACAATGATGATGTAATGATTCCCTCATTAATAAATGTTTTAAATAAACGATATTATAAATATTAAAATAAATTGATTTTGAAACGTTTTATGCCATACACGAATTTTATGGATGATTATAAATTTTTATTTTTTAATTATTAAGGATTTCTTTAATTGATTATGTTTATATAGATATTTTAAAAATCATGGTATGAATAGTATAAAAATTAACATAAATCTGTTTTTAAGTCAATAAAACTTTTATTCAAGGATACAATAGTCCTAAAAATCAAATATTTGACAAAATGAAATATATTAACATAAAAATGTCATTAATGATCCATTTTGTACCACTTAACATTTTATTGTAAATATATTAACCATATTGTATGAATATACAATAAGACATGGTGAAAGTTAAATAAGTTAACAACGGGTTAAATAAAACATATATCGATTAAGAAATATCAAAAACCTGTCCAATTATCCTTGGATGAATTTATTTCAACTTATATTCATATTATCTTATATTTTAATGAGTTTTGGACAATTTTAAACCTAAAATATTTTTATAATTCAATAATACATTCAAATAATCCTAAAGAGCCACCCCTCTCTTTTATAAAAGGATACCACCTATAACCCATTACTCACACATATCAATCCCCCTGTCTCATCAAACATCTTACATAATATGCTAAAAACCCTATATTCCTCCTACATGCCATAATTTAGGAAAAAGACACATTGAAAAGCTTTTTTGGTTCAAACCAAAGGGGGTTTCCTGATTTAATGGTAACATTTTCCTTCAAGTTCTCTACTTTTATTTTACTTCTTCACACCATATTCTCTTATTATTATTATTTTACATAAAAAATTCGTATCCTTAGTATACTATGTGGTTTTTACGATATTTATTTGAACTAAACTTTCACACACCTCAATCTAGTGGGTAAAGAACATAATTTTCTATTTACGGCGAACTCCTGCCTCACGAAAGGATGATTATTCGATTTTCCCCTACCACCACTCATGGTGGCCATTATGATGGAACAATAATTATATATGATTTATATTACATTTACTTTATTTCTTTGATTTTGTAATTCACATTTATAAGATACCTTTATTCTGTTCATGTTGAATTAATACGATAATTTTATTTGAGGAAGTGCGGAGTACTGCCCCCTCACAAAGATATGACCCGTTCATACGACACATAGATCATATAAAGGATGGTGTTAATGAAATTATGTAGTGTATATAAAATATAATATAATACTATAATAATAATATACCTATTTATAATTTGGTTTTCATTTCTTTAAAAATGAAAAAAAATGAAATGAAAGTAGCCTGCTGCATACGTACGGCTTACCGTCTCCATGAACGGTGTATTTCATTTTGATATAGAAAAATGACATAGAATATTATAAATAAATATATAATGTATATATATATGATATATATTATATCTAAATAATTAATATCATTCTATATATATTGAAAATTTTATCCCATGGATAATTTGTAATTATAACAAGTTCATTTTTTACGCATGTTCCGAACATCGAAAAAATGTCTGATATGAGCTCAAATAAAAAATTATTTCTTATATAATGGTAATAAGTGATATAATTGGGATGATTAGCGTGAAAAATATTCCTAAAAAAATTAATTTAACTTATTTTTTACTCAAGAAGAATAAGTCACATACAAGACATGTCGGACTTGAGGTATGAGGCTTTCATCTCACGTTGTATTCTCATGTGATTCATGCTATATTCTCTACTATTTAATTTCGGGTGGTGTATGTACATACCATGATTGTATTCATTGTATAATATAATTTATTTTATGGTAATTTACATCTTCATTTAATTATCTTATATTCTTTTGTTGTATGTTTCATAAGTTACCAAATCAGTAAGGGAACCATTAACCCTCCTCTTGTAGTCAAAAACATTCGTTTGTGTCATGTATTTTAATTTTCAATTTCTTATGTTGGGATATGATCTTATATATACTTATTTTTGTACATTTTATTTCCATGTGATGATATAACCATTTCTCTCTCATCAAGTCATTTTATTTATTTTTTAATTGACGTCGTTAGGGTGTCGAATTTTTGCAAGGTCACTTCTTATCCCAATTTCCATTTTTTGGGTTAAGCTTCTACTTTTTGATTATGTCATGAAATGAATTTGAGTGAATTACCTAAGATTTATTTACACATAAAATCCACTTATATTGGTTGTATTTATATATTTGACACATCATTATTCCATTGATTTATCCTAAATATAATGGTACAATCATTGTAAGGTACTTCGTCTCAATCTCCTTCCATTGAGTCATATTTTGGATAGTTCATGGCATTATTTTATACGGTTTATAGTTATAACCTTTTTCATTTAACATAATTCTATTGTTTTCAAAAGAAATATTTTTCAATAAGTGTTTTACTAAATGAAAAATGGAATCGTTATTTTTAACAAACATAGTGACAATGACCTTTATCATGTTGTGATTACTATTTGATCTCTGGATTCCTTATCAATATGTGGTGTTTTTAAAAGGAAAATAAATATCATATTCATTTTTACATTTTATAGTTTTTAAAAATGGTTTTTATAAATCATTTATTATGTCAATATATTGAATTTATATATTTTGATTACAATGTGGAAATTTTATTTTCTTTTCATTATGTTGGTTTTATGTGTTACGAATATGTTATGGTTCATGTGAATTATTTAAAAATATGTTTGGTTCCATAATAAAACTAGGGTGGGTGAACCAAAGATTTATCTTCAATGAAATAGGTAACATAACAGAGGTAAACATTAATGTTTCTCCTAAAGGATTTAGGTTACATAATGTGATGGGTATTCCGAGTGTAACTCCCTAAATAGTTTTGAAGGCTATAATGTAACTATGTTATGGAAGCTAAAACTTACATTTATGATTTATGATTTATATGTGTTATTCATAAATTTTATTATTTTATATGGCATGTTAAAAAGATTATGTTTTTATATTAAAAAGTATGATTTCTTTGATTTTTATGTATTCATGGACTAATGTTTTCATTCATTATTTTATATCCCATACAAATCTTTTTATGATAATCCCATGTTATTGAATTTTTTTTCACAATAATTAAATGAAAATAGTGTCAAGTATGGTATAATGGAAAATCCATACTATTTGAGACATGGAAGATGACATACTTTTTTAGTAGTTTTTGTTTTATGAAAAAAATGGATACTGAGTAAAAGTGTCTACATGTAATATTCATGTTTTAAGTATACGTTATGACCTAATTATTTAATGATCTAAACCTAATAATATCCTCAATGTATATTATTAACAAAATTCAATATTATGTAATGTTTATGGATTTGTCCTCACAGTTTTTATCAAAGGTCTGTTTAGATACCTTTAGAGGTTTGGGTTTTATTTTTTGTATAAGTAAAATAACCATAACAGTTACCATATTATAAAGAGTCATAGATCGAATTAGTTTATAATAACATGAATATGTATATATTAGTGTGTAACCTCCTCATAAGATATTATATGGTTATTTTTTTGATATACTCACAATAACCTTTTTGGTTTTAGTAAATGGATGGATCTAGGTGGCTACAAAGTTACAATGGATGTGAAGAAAACTTTGATGATTTTATGAATAATATATCGAATGAAATGGGTGCTGCAATGAGAACTCTTTTGGATATTCTCAACTAACTATATATAGTACTAATAAACCACATGATCCTTGGGGATTTTTATATGTCATCGTATATGAAAGAAAAAAATCCCTACAACAGTTCAGGTAATAATCCCAATGGTAATAATATTCAAAAAACCTATGTGTCCAGGATGTAGAATTAAACACCTAGGAAAATTTTTCAAAGGTATGGTAAGATGTTTCATATGTGGTAATTAAGGTTATAAATTAATAATCTACGATTAGAAAATGAAGCATCCAGTTGAATCCAGGAAAGGGAAAGATGTTTTTTCTAAAGGATAAAATGAATGTTTTTAATGTGTGAATGGTCATTATAAAATTGATTTCCTATGAAGAAGCTTCAGGAATTGGATAATCATGAGCATACAAATATATGTTTACCAATTCATTATTCCATTCCCATTGAAGATGGGGAAACTAACAATAACCAATGAATGGTATGGATTATTTCTTAACTGATGTTATGACATTATTGAATCTTAGGATATGATTCCTGCTTTTGTTTTTGGAAAGAAGTATTATGTAATAATTTGGATAGAATGTTTAATGGATCATGAATAATTCTGAATGAGTAAGATGTATACATATAAGGGATTCAAGAGATATTCTTGGCTTTTGGGTGATGAAATGCTTAAAATTATTAAGGCTATTTTGAAGATGATATTATATTGGAAGAATTTTTCTAGTATATGTAACTCTGAAGTTTCATATGCGATAATTTTATTCAAGGAAGAATTATCTTTTCGATTTTGGATTTATATATAATGAACCATTTGAGTTTATATGATCTTTGAATTTTAGGAAATTACATTATATTTGTTTTTGGGATGAAAATTCGAGGTATGAGATAAAATTTTTGGTTAAAATATTTTATAGTTCCTTTTGATAATTCATATAATTTTTGGGAATGTTATAAAATTAAATAATTTTTGAAAAAAAACAACACAGAGACCATGTGACAACTCGTCATATTGGAAGAAGTTGCTGGAATGGAACCCATAACAAAAATGGGATTGGGATTTATCTCCTACCACTAGACTACGTGATGTCCCTTGTTATTATGACTAATTATTTTTAGTTAAATGATTTTATAGATCAAGGATAAAATTATTTTGGGAACTAATGTTTTTTCATTTGGATATCCTTAGTATAAGAAACATATTCAGTGATTAAGTGATAAAGGATGCTTTGGAAGACATTTACTCTTTTGGAAATACTATATGCCGAAAGAAAATAGAATACTATGAGATTTCATTTGAGGAATAATTTTAGAATTTTATTTTGGAAGAATCCATGTTCTTTATTGTGGACATATAGAAATTTCTGTTATTTATGGAAATGATCAAACTATCATAGAGAATATGTTATTAAGTTAATTAATTTTCAATATGAGACTTTAAGAGTACCTGATATTATTTGGAGATAAATGTTATGATTTATCGTGGATGACTAGGAGATCAAATCCTTATGAATTTTTGGGTTGTAATTTTAGTTTGGATTATATTTATGTATATTAAAGACAATTGTTTATTGAATTTTCTTTTTTTGAACTTTGGGTATTATTTGTTCAAATTTGGTGATAAAGAGTAGTTTTTCTTTTTATAGAAGATTATACTTTTGGGGAATATCTAATCTTGTACTAACCATTTAGGTTTTGGTTAATGTATAAAGATTGGGGAAATATATATTTAATATTTTTTTGATTATTTTATTCTCTAGAAGTTAATTTTAGCACATCATGGGTGAGAATTTCATCATGAATACTCATCATTTGGAAAAAAGATGAGTGTGTGGAAGAAATTTATTAAAGGATGAAAATATTCTTAAAAGGTTAGTATATTTCATAATGTTCATTTCCAATATCATAAATTAATTTCTCCAAAAATATTAATGGGAATATAAAACAAAAAACATTGTCTGTTTACTTATCTTACTGAGGAATAAAATACAATTTAACAATTCACAATTTTGTGATTTTTTGGTAGATAACTTTTTCCTGGTCATTTTTTCCATCACACTCCATCAGAACTTGACACTTAGTTTCTCCTCCATATCCATGTTTTCATGGAATCCTAGTATGTTTTATCTAGGGTGACCTTTGTAATTATCATTCTTTTTTTAAAAATGATTGTTTTATTGACTCTTTTTTTGATGTGCGTCTTTCAATGATGTTTCCGATCCAAAATTTGAAATTGCAAGGATGCAATTTCCAAAAGGGGGAAAGGATGTAACATCTCAGGTAAATAAAAAATATGAAATTTTCATATTTATTTATATATTTTAATTAAATATTAATTATACATTAATGGGAATGCTATGTTCGATGGCGTACATGACACACAATAATGGATTTTGTTTTTCTGAAATCTCATGTTGCACAAAAGTTTGAGTCATACTGAAAAATATATATTTAATATTATTTTAAATGTTAGTTAACTCGTATTCGTTGTATTGGAATAAATGAATATAAAAAACTAAAATATGATCATACATTTTTATTAAATGTTTTTACATTTATCCAATAAAATTTAGAGGCTTAAAATGAGAAAGAATCCAATTTTAAGCATAAATACTCTAATATTTTTAAATGGTAGTTTTATCGCGTTTTGAAGGACACCCCCTTAAAATAAAATTTTCATCACATTTATATGTTAATTTTTACTAAATAAAATTATGCTTTAGAATCAGGATATAAAAATTTAATTTGGGTATATTTTATGCACTTTTCAAATAAAGTTCATTTTTTAATGAATTGTGAAAAATACTACATATTAAGTCTAAATCAGATTTTCATATGATTTATTTATATATTTATATTATCTTTAAAAATGTTTTTAATGTGTAATTATATTTTATATTAATATTTTTATCCAATTTGGGTCATTAGAAGTAATTTTACTTTGAAATTCGACTGAAACACATTTCAATCGTTTTGTAGTTTTTACTTCATAAAAACAGACTTCTTATTTTTGAAAATGGAAATTAATTTTAAATGAATTAATGAAACTTTTTTTTATTTAATTTTGTAAAATAGACATAATGTTTTATTTCTAGATAAGAAAATTCACTTTGGATGAATTTTTGGTATTTTGCTAAAAGTATTCAATTTTTGAGGAATAGTGAAAAACACTGCATAATAGTTAAAAAACCAAACATTTCAATTAACTGAAATTTTACTGCTTATGTGAATTAAACTTTAAAAAAAATACATACATGGTTGCCATTAGTATGTAAAATTTATTTAAATAGGAAGAAAATATGTTTTGGGGAATAATAACATTTGTTTTTTATTTATCGCGGTTAAAGGAAAATAGGGTAATTCAATGTAAAAATAATATTATAATAATATAAAATTAAATTAACACAAGTAATAAGATTATTTTATTAGTCATGGGAAACCAATAAAACCCTTGGGTGGGAATTTTGGACTTTGAAAGCCACTTGGGTAAGATAATGACATCAATAAATTTTTATTTAAAGTAAAAATAAAAATATGATAAACATGTATTTTTTTTCTCAATCAATTTTAATGTGGGGTTATATAATTGATATATTTAACTATAAATATTCATTAGAAATATGAAAATATTTCATACATAGTATTATTTTATTTATTATTTCTAGAAATCAAATATATAAATTTAATTTTTGACATAATGATGATGTAATGATTACGTCATTAATTAATGTTCTAAATAAAAATGATTATAAATATTAAAATAAATCTATTTTCAATCTATTTATTCTGTCCAGGAATTTGATGTATTATTATGACTTTTTAATATTTTAATTAATGGTGTTTTTTCAAATTTATCATGTTTTTATGGACATTTAAAAAGTCATGATATGAATAGTATAAAAATTGACATAAATCTGTTTATAAATCAATAAATATATTATTAAATGATAAAATAGTCTTAAAATATAATATTCATAAAATGACATATAGGAATCCATTTTGGGATTCTAGGAATTTTATAGTAAATATACTAACCATATAGTATGAATATACCAGAAGACATTGTAAACGTTAAATGAGTTAACAAATAGCTAAATAAAAAAGATAAGGATTTAAAATGATCTCATACTTATCCAATTATTATTTGATGAATTTATTACAACTTATATTCATAATATCATTCAATGTAATGATATTTGGACTATATCATTCCAAAAAATCATTTTATTATAAAATAACACTTTCAATCTTTTCTAAAGAGCCCCTACTCCCTCTTATAAGAGGACACCACCTCTAACCAATTACTCACACCTCTAAAGAACCTTTTGATGTCCAAACCCTGCCCAAATAATCTCCCAAAATCCCTATATTTCTCCTAGAAGCCTTACCATAGGCATAAAGAACTTCAAGGAATCCTTTTAGTTCAAACCAAAGGGAATCACCCGATTTAACGGTAATGTCTCCCTCAAGTTCAATTAATTTATTTTAATTCTTCACTCCATATGCTCTTCTTATTCTTATTTTACATAACAAAACAATTATACTAAATATAATAGGTTGTTTTTATGATGATTATTCTAATTACCCTTACACACACCTCCGTCTATTGGGTAATGAACATATTGTTTCTGTTTACGGTGAACTACTTCATCACAAAATGATGATTGATTGATTTTCCCCTACCACCTCTCATGGTGACCATTATGATGTAACTGTAATTATATATGATATATATGATATTTATTTTATACATATTCTTATTTAATTCTCATTTATAACATAACTATATTCTTTTCATCTTTTATTAATACAATAATTTTATTTGAGGTAGTGCAGAAAAGCGCCCCCTCAAAGTTATATGACTCCTTCATATCATACATGGAACACATAAAGGTTGGTATTAATGAAATTATGAAACATATATAAAATATGAAATAAACTTAGAAAACAAATATAACTATGTATAATTTTGTTTTCATTTCATTAAAAATAAAAAAACTAAAATGAAAGTAGCATTCATGCGTACATACGGGCTTACCATCTCCAGGAACAGTGTATTTCATTTTCATATAGAAAAATGATATGGAATATTCTAAATAAATATATATTGAATATATATGATATATATGATATGTAAATAATGAATATAATTCTAGATATAATATAATTTTGACCACATGGACAATTATTAATTATAAGAAGTTCATTTTTTTACACAAGTTCCAAAAAACTACAAAATGTCCAATATGAACTTAAATAATTAATGAATTGATATAGAAAGGTAATAAGTGATATAAAAGGATTATTAAACCTTAAAAAATTCTTAAGAAAGTTTAAATTAGCTTATCTTTATTATTTCAGAAGAGTAAGGAACATACAAGACATGTCGGACATGTGGTAAGGGGTTTTCATCTCACTTTTTATTCCCATGAGATTCATGATATATTTTCTACTATTTAATTTTTTGTGGTGTATTTACTTCCCATGATTGTATTAATTTAGTATTATACTTTACCATATCATTATTTACATCTTCATTGTATGATCCTTTATTCATGTGTTGTATGAATCATAAGTTACCAAATTGGTAAGGGAATCCTTTACCCTCCTCTTTTAGTCGAAAAATTCTACTATGTCATGTTTTTTAATTTTTTTTCTTATGTTCGGATATGTTATAAAATTTCATTATTGATTTAAATTTTATTTCCTTGTGATGAGAGACTATTTTCTCTCTCATCAACAATTTTTCTGATTTTTTAAGTGACGTCTTTTAGTTGTCGAATTTTTGTAAGGGAACATCTTAACCCAATTTCTATTCTTTGGGTAAAACATATAATTCTTGAATATGATGTGATATGAATATGTTTGAATGACCTATTATTGTTTTAAACTTAATATCCTCTTATATTGTATCTATTTATATTTTTCACACATAATTATTTCATTTATTTTCCTTAATCTAATGGTACAATCTTTGTAAGAGACTTTGTCTCAATCTCCTTCCATTGAGTAATATTTTTGTTTATACAGGATATTATTTTATACAGTTTATAATTATTCCATTTTTCTTTTAACATAATAACATGGATTTTCAAACTAATCTTTCTCATGAAGTGTTTTACTCAATGGAAAAGAGAATCATTTTTTTAACGTATGCGGTTATAATGAACTTTCTATCGCTGTGAGTATTATTTGATAATTGGCTTCCATAACAAGACGTGGAGTTTTGAAATGGAAAATAAATATCATACACCTTTTTTATTAATTTTGGTATTGAAAATGATTCTTACTATGAATTGATTATTTCAATATATTGAATCGATATGGTGTGATTGCAATGTGTATTTTTTATTTTTTCTTTATGCTGGTTTTATATATTATGAATATGTTATGGTTGTTGGGAATTGTTTATGAATAAAGGTGGTTACATGATAAACATAGGGTGGGAGATCCTGAGATATCTCCTCAATTCATTTGGTAACATGATAGAGGTAAACGTTAGATTTTTTCCAAAGTGATTTAGGGAATATACTATGATGGGTATTCCAAGTGTAACTCCACATGTAGCTGTGAAAGCTACAATGAAAGTATATTATGGATGCCACAAGTTACCTTTATTATTTATAATTTCTATTTTTATTGATAAATCTTATGATTTTGTAATGTATGTCAAAGATATTATGTTTTATGAATAAAAATTATGATTTCATTGATATGTACTTATTCATAGACTAATGCTTTCTTTAACTATTTTATATCTCTTACAGTGCTTTTTATGCTCATCAAAAGTTTTTTGAAATTTTTTCCATAGGACTTAAAGATGAATAGGTTCAAGGATGGGATCAATGAAAATTCATACTGTCTAAAACATTAAACTATACATGTTACTTTTTTAATGATTTTTTATTTTATGAAAAAATGGATACTCAGTATAAGTGTCAACATTTAATATTCAAGTTGATATGTATATGTTATGACCTAATTCATTAAATCTCTAAACCTAATAACATATTCAATTTTAATTATTAACATAATTCAATATTATGTTATGTTTATGGCTGGGGCCTTACAGTTGGTATCAAAGGTCAGTTTCTATAACTTTAGAGGTTAGGGTGTTATTTAAACGTATGTGACATAACCATAATGGTTATCATATTAGAAATAGTATTAGTTATTTAAGATAGATCTAATGAGTTTAAGATAACATGAATATCTATATCTTAGTGTGTACCCTTCTCATAAGATATTATATGAATATTTATCTTATATACTCACACTGACTTGTTTTGTTTTAGTTAATGTATTGATCTAGGAGGCAAAAAAGTAATAATAAATGTGAAAAAATGTGGTGGTGTTCTGAATAAGAATCAAAATGAAATGGGAGTTTCAAAGAGAAGTATTTTGTTTATTCTAAATGAACTATCTAGAACATTGACTAACCACTTAGACCGTGGAGATTTTTATAAGTCATCATATATGCAAGAAACAAATCCATACAGATGTTCAGGTAAAAATAATAAAGGTAAGTATATTGAAAAACCTATGTGTCAAGGATGTGGAATGAAACACCTAGGAAAATGATTCAATGTTATGGGAAGATGTTTCAGATGTGTTAATTAAGGTCATTAATCAATAACCTTCTATGGAAAAAGGAAGCATCCAGTTGAATCTAGGAATTGGAAAGAAGTTCTTCCAAAAGGATAAATTGAATGTTTTAAATGTGTGTATGGACATTATACAAATAGATGACCTACAAATATGGTTAAAGAATGGGATCCACATGATCATATTAATAAATTTTTACCAATTCCTAATTCCATTCCAATTTAATATGAGGAAACTGACAATGACCAATGAAAGGTATGGATTATTACATAGTTGATGTTTGGACATTATTGAATCTTAGGATATGATTCCTAATTTTTTATAGGAAATAAGTTTTATGGGATATGTTGGGATGACTGGTTAATTGATCATGAAGTCTATTGAATGATTAATATTTCAACATATAAGTTAATAAAGAGTTATGGTATATTTTAGGATGACGGAACTCGTTAAATATTATGGATATATTGATGATAGGATTACTTTGTAAGACATTTTTTGGTATGTGTAAATCAGATGATAGATATGTGAAAATGTTATTCAATGGATAATTATCATTTCTTTTGTGGATATAGTTATAAATAATCATTTTGGTTTATATAATGCATAAATTTTAGGAAATTATAGGTTATTAGTTTATTGGTTGAAAATGTGAGGTATGAGATTACATTTGACATTAAAATATTTTATTTTTATTTTTAAATAATTCATCTCATTTTTGGGAATGATATAAAATTATATAATTTCATAAAAACAACAACATGAAGACTGGGTTAAAACATGTCTCGTCAGACAAATCTGTGGGAATCATACCCACATCCAATGTGAGATTGGGATTTATCACCAACAACTAGACTAGGTGACGTCCCTGGTTTATTCAACTACTTAATTTTTGTTAAAATATTTAATGGATCAAGAATAAGTGGATTATTGTAATGTATGTATTGTAAAATGGATATCTGTAGTATAGATAAATGATTTGGTGATTATGTGATAAAGGTTACTTTGGAATACGTTTTCTCTTTTAGGAATACTATATACCTAAAGAAAATAGAATACTATGAGATTTAATTTGAGGTGCTCTGGTAGAATTTTATTTGTGAAGAATCTATGTTTTTAATTGTGGAAATATAACAATTTTCTTTATTTATAGAAATTATTAAACTATAATTGAGAATATGTGATTAGGTTAATTACTTTTCAATATAATACTTTTATAGTACCCAATGTTTTTTGTAGATAAATGTTATAATTTATCATGGATGACTAGGTGTTCAAATTCATATGAATTTTTGGGTTTCAATCATAGATTGGATTATATTGAAGTATTTTATACACAATTTTTTATTTAATGAACTTTTTTTTAATTTTGGGTATTGTTTGTTCAATTTTAGAGATTATGACTAGTTTTTATTCTTATAAAAGATTATCATTTTGTAGATTATATGATCTTGTACTAACCGTATGGATTTTGGTTAATGTCTAATGATATGGGAAATATATATTTCATATCTTTTACATTATGTGATTATCTAGAAGTATATTTTAGAACTTCAGGTGTGACTATGTCATCATAAATACTAATAATATGGAGAAAAGATCATTTTGTGGTTGAAATTTATTAATGGATGATACTCTACTTGAAAGGTATGTATATTTCCTTATGTTCTTAGTAAATATCATAAATAAATTTCTCTAACATTATGAAATGGAAACTAAAACAATAAAAAATTATGTTATCTTTTCTTACTGGGGAATCAAATAATATTTTAACCTATCATATGATTGTGATTTTTTGGTTGTTAAATTTCTCCTAATCATGTTTTCCATCACTCTATATCAGAACTTGACACTTAGTTTCCCCTCCATATCCATGTTTTCCTGGAATCATATTATCTGTTATCTCGGGTGACCTATTTTACATCACTTTCATTCTTTTAAAATGATTGTTTTATTTACTCCTTTTCTGATTTGCGACTTCCAATGAAGCTTATGAGAACAATTTTAAAATTGAGAGGATGCAATTTCCAAAAGGTGGGAAGGATGTAACATCTCAGGTAAATAAAGAATATAAAATTTTCATATTCATTAATATTTTTCAATTAAATATTAATTTTACTTTAAAGAGGATGCTATGTTTTATGGCGTACCCAACACACAACAATGGGTTTCTCTGAAAACTCATGATGTAAAAAAGGCCGAGTCATACTAAAAAATAATAATATAATATTCTTTTAAATGGTAGTTAAATCCTTGTCATTTTATTGGCAGGAATGAACAGAACTAACTAAAATATGATTATATATGTTTATTAAATTCTTTTACATTTATCTAATAATATTTGGAGGCTTAAAATGAGATTGAATCATATTTTATGTATAAATAATCAGATATTTTAAAAAGGTAGTTTTACCAACTTTTTTTGGTGAACGAATTTTAAATATAGTTTTAGTATATTTGATATGTTTCTTTTGAAACAATAATCTTCTTCCCTAGAAGAGGGATATTGAGATTTATTTTGGGTAAATTTTTTGTATTCTTCTTATAAAGATCATTTTTTAATTAATAGTGAAATATACATTAATTGAAGTCTAAAATTCCTTGTCATTTGATTTATTAATATGGATAGATTATATTTTTAAATTATTTTAAAGAGTAATTGGATTATATTTTTACCATTTTACCCAATTTTGGCCATTGGATGTAATTTCACATTGAAATTTGACATAAAAACATGTTATTATTTTTGTGGTTTTAACTTCATAAAAACACATTTTCTAGTTTTAACAATAGAAATTAATTTTAAATTAATTAATGAAACCTATATCTTTTGAACATGGTAAAACATACATCAATTTTTAATTCTGGATAACCAAATTATCTTTGGGTGAATATTTTGTATTTTTCTGAAAATATTAGATTTTTTATGAATATTGAAAAACACTGCATGGTAGTTAAAAAACAAACTTTTTCAATTAAATGAAATTTTACCCCACTTTTCAATTGAATTAAAAAAATATAACTTACATGGTTGTCATCAGTGTGTAATTTGTTTCAATTGTATGAATGTAATTTTGGGTGAATAGTAACTTTTGATTTTTATTTACAGCGACTAATGGTAAATAATGTAATTCAAAGTAAAAATAATATTATAATAATATAAAATTATATTAACACATGTTTAGGCCTTTTTCGAAGAGTCAGGTGATACTAATACAATCCTTGGGTGAGACTTTTAGAATTATAATGCCACATGGGTAAGATAATTCCATTAATAGATTTTTATTTGAAATAAATAAAATATCATAAACATTTATTTTTTTTCTAAAACAAATTTAATGTGTGGTTGTATGTTTGATATATTTGATTATAAATAGTCATTATAAACCTAAAAATATTTCATAAATCATGTTATTTTATTTATATTTTCTAGATATCATATATATAAATTTATTTAGGACATAATGATTTTGTAATGATTACCTCATTAATGAATGTTTTAAATAAATGAGATTATAAATAAAAAGATAAATTTATTTTGAAACTTTTTATGCCATAAAATAATTTTATGGGTGATTATTATTTTTCATATTTAAATTAATTGTGTTTTTTGAATTGATCAAGTTTTTATGTATTTTTAAAAATTTAGGATATTAATAGTATAAAAATTGAGGTGAATGATTTTTTAAATCAATAATTATTTTATTAAATGATAAAATAATCTCAAAAATCATATATTTTTTGAAATGATATATATGAAATTTAAAATGATGTTAATGATCCATTTTTTTATTGTAATATTTTAGTAAACAAATTAACCACATTGTCTTAATATACAAGAAGGAATGGTAAAAGGTAAATATGTTAACAAAAGGCTAAATAATATATATATTGATTAAAAAAGATACAAAACTTGTTTAATTATTATTATATTAATTTATTTTGACTTATAATAATATTATATTATAATTTATTTATTTGTTGGACCTTTTGAACCCAAAAATAATTTTATAACAAAACAATACTTTCCAACATTCCTAAAGAGCCCATCCTCCCTCTTATAATAGGACACCCCCTATAACCCATTACTCATATCTCTAAAGCCCCATGGATCATCTATAATCATCCCAAATAATATACCAACATCTCTCTGTTCCTCCTAAAATCCTTACCTTATGAATAAGTATCTTCATGAAATCTTTTTGGTTCAAACCAAATGGAGTTACCCAATTTAAATGTAACGTCTTCCCTCTAGTTCCCTTCATTTATTTTACGTCTTCAATCCCTATGATATTATTATTCATTGTTTACATAACGAAACTAGTATCCTAAATATACTAGGTTGTTTTTATGAGAATAATTTTAATTACCATTACACACACCTTTCTCTAATAGGTAAAGAACACATTGTTTCTGTGTATGGCGAACTGCTGCCTCACGAAATGATGATTGTTCTATTTTCCCCAACCACCTATAATGGTGGCCATTATAATGGTACTATAACTATATATGATATATATGATATATATGATATATATTTTATATTTATGCTTTTTTATTCTTCATTTAGAATATACCTTTATGCTTTTCATGTTATATTAATACAATAATTTTATTTGAGGAAATGCGGACTATCGGCCCCTCAAAGTGAGATAACTCGTTCATTATATACATGGAACATATAATGGATGGTATTAATTAACTTATGTAACATATATAAAATAAAATATAATATTTTAATAATAATATAACTAATTATCATTCAGTATTAATTCCTTTAAAAATGAAAAAAATGAATTGAAATTTGCGTTCATGCGTACGTACGGCTTACCCTCTCCATGAACGATGAATTTCATTTTCATATATCCAAATGACATGGAATATTATAAATAAATATATAAATTATATATATTATATATATGATATCTAAATAATTAATATCATTTTGTATATAATGGAGTTTTGACCTCTTGGACAATTTGTAATTATAACAATTTCATTTTGGATGCATGTTCTGAACATCAACAAATTGTCAGATATGAACTCAAATAATAAAATATTTTTTATTGATAGGTAATAAGTGATATTAAAGGAATAAGAAAATTTAAAAATTTTCTAAAACATGTATAAATTAACTTATGTTTATTATTTAGAATGAACAAAGAAAATACAAGACAAGTCAGACTTGAGGTAAGGGGTTTTCATTATACTTTTTTCCCGTGATATTCATGCTATATTTTCAACTATTTCATTTTGTGTGGTGTTTGTACTACACAGGATTGTATTAATTGTGTAATATACTTTAATTTATGGGTATTTAAATATTCATCGTATTATCCTTGTTTCATGTGTTGTATGTTTCCTATGTTACCAAATTGTTAAGGGAATCTTTCGTCGTCCTCTTTTAGTCGTAGACTTATTTTATGTCATGTATTTTAATTTTGAGTTTCATATATTGGGATATGTTATTCTATAACCTTATTCCTATACAATTTATTTCCATGTTAGGAGAGTCCCTTTTCTCTCTATTCAACTATTTTTCTGAATTTTTATGTGACGTCGTTAGACTGTCGAATGTTTGTAAGGGAACTTCATAACCAAATTTATCTTATTTGTGTTAAAGTTATACTTATTGATTTTGTAGTTCTATGAATATATGTGAATGTATTATAATTTTTTTACACTTACTATAAACTATAATTGGTTATATTTATATTTGTCACAAATAATTATTTCATTAATTTATCCTTAATCACAGAGTGCAATATTTTTAGGGACTCTGTCTCAATATCCTTCTATTGAGTCATATTTTGGTATATACACGACATCATTTTATACGGTGTATAATTATACCCTTTTTATTTTTACTTAATTAAATGGTTTTCAAAAGAAATATTATTGAAGAATTTTTTTACTAAACACAAAATTGAATCTTTATTTTTAATGTACGTGGTAACAATAATATTTTTACCACATGTAGTATTATTTAATATTTGGCTTCATTAATAATACATAGTGTTTTTAAAATGAAAATAAATATTACATACATTTTTTTTTCATATTTTGAAATTGAAAATTATTTTTATAAAGGATTTATTATGTCAATATACTGAATTGATATATTTTTATTGAAATGTGTAAATGCTATTTTTCCATTATGATGGTTTTATGTGTTATGAATATGTTATGGTTCTTGGGAATTTTTTATGAATACGGGTGGTTATATGATAATACTATGTAGGGTGAGTCTAAGATAGCTCCCCAATTAATTGGGTAACATTACAGAAGTTAACATTAAAGTTTCTCTTAAAATATTTTGGGAATATACTGTTATGGGTATTCCAAGTGTAACTCCCTATGTAGTTGTGAATGCTAAAATGTAAGTATATTATGGATGCCACAAGTTAACATTATGATTTATGATTTCTATTTGTTAATCATATATATTTTTATTTTGTGAGGTATGTTAATGAGATTATGTTTTATCATTGAAAAGTTTGGATTCTTTGATTTTTATGTATTCCGGGACTAATGCTTTCTTAATTTATTTTATATCCCTTACTGAGATTTTATTGCTCATCCCATGTTTTTGAATTTTTTTCCATAGGGCATAATGATAAATTTTTTCAAGGATGGGATCAACGAAATGTAATAAAATTTAAACAAGGAACAAGATCAGTTTCCTTTTTAGAGTATTAATTTTATGAAAAAAATTGATACTGAGTAGAAGTGTCTACATATAATATTCAAATTGATATGTATATTTTATGACCTAATTATTTAAAGCTCTAAACATGAAGAGATACTAAATATGAATTATCGAAAAAATTAAAAATTATTTAATGTTTATGGCTGGGGCCTTACAATTCACACTTTGGGAAAAAAATCAATCCTAAGGAGTCCTTTTTTTGGCAAACCAAAACGAGACACCCGAGAAAGAGGTATTTGTTTTATCACATCTTTCAATGTTATTATCTTCAACTATTTCCAAATTCAATGTAGTTCCATGTAAAAATAATAACTATCATATCATCTATCTTACTATATGTTATTATAATC
This sequence comes from Viscum album, assembly GCA_963277665.1. NCBI lineage: Eukaryota > Viridiplantae > Streptophyta > Magnoliopsida > Santalales > Viscaceae > Viscum > Viscum album. The sequence goes on along the minus strand of OY728131.1, from coordinate 1,640,859,198 downwards.
ATGGTAAACCCATATTTCTAATTGTATTCCTCATACGAATAACTATATCACTATACGTGCGTACGTATAGCTTACTGTCTCTATGGCGTGGTCAACTTTATTATTCAAGACAAGTGTTTTTTATGGGTATAATGATATTTATAATGGATATAAATAATAATATTACATGATAACGATTCTATATAATTAATATACTATCAAATTGCATACCATTTAACCATTATGGGAATTATATCGTCGCTTGTGCATATGTAAGGCCTACCTTCTCCCTGACATAATTAGATTAATTCTCTACGTTAAACATTCAAAAATGACTATAAAATTTATATGATGAGTAAAAAAATAATTATTAACATCATTTATTTATTAATATGAATAAAATATATCATATTGATGACAAACATGACATACATGATAAAACCAGAATGGGACAACAAAGCAGTTAACACCTAAAACAATGGTAATAGTAAAATATTATAACCAAAATGATATAAGAGGATAATATATGATATCATAATTATGAATATGATACTGATATAATTTAGTAACATATTTTATCCATTATATACGAGGCTAACTCACCCTCAGCTAAAGGAAAGTGTAAGCTATGGGTTAATTTCCCAATCTCTTTATTATCAGAGATTGCTTAAATGTAAGTATCCACTGAGAAATCCTTAACATCTCTATCCATGTTTCATAAATTATAACACAAAATATTAACATCAATTGTTTAATTTCATTTTTACTCATTTATGAATTTTTTCAAACTTTTTTGAAAGGAATCATTGTGTCATTTTTCAAATGATGAAATTTACAACTTTCTCGACAAATTTAAGGAATTAATGTTTTTTAAAATTATATGATGGAATCATCTATTATATTATTTTATGTATCCTTAATATTATGAAGCATTCCATACAATTTTATAAGGTGATTTTCAAAATAAATATTTTCTTTTATAATTTTATGATTTCAACATGATTTCAAAGTAAAAAAGTGGATATTTTCCTCATAGTGTTTTAATAAATTTATTAAATTATTTTTATCTATGTCAATATCCTTTGATGGATTTTATGCTTATTTGAGGTTGACTTATTATGATGCAATATACCATTTGTATTTAAGTGTTTATTCTATATATATGACTATGGATGTGCTCTGTTTATACCACTCATGGTGTGTAGTTAAAGTTTTAACATTTCATGTGCTAGTTTAATACAAATGTTTTTTTATGTTTAACACTTTTCGTAATAGGATTGCATTTGAAATAGTAAGTGATTAGAGAGGCCATCTATTGACTCTAGAAGAATCAGTAGTTCTCATGAGACAAACTAGTGTATTGGAATAAGGCCTTGATGGTATGGTAGTGGTCGTGGTACGATTCCTTGATTGTATGGTTATGATGTCTGACATTATGCATTTCCTCATTATGAGATTTCTTATAGATATTTCATGTGATTATTCATCCAGTAAAATATACATCTTAAATTTAAATTGAATTATTTGATTTATTCTTTCCATATTGTTCTAATGATTGTTTTTAAAAGGCTTTTGTTTTAGTTTTATACCTTTCCAAAAAATATTATTCTTATTAATGATTTCTTCTTCTATATTGTTTATCCATACTATGAATCTGAACTCACCCATTTCTTATATTTCATTTTCCCCATGAGGTAATGATGTATATTATGATTGATATTTAGGGATAATCTATGGTATTTAGGAGTTTCGGAAGGGGATAATATGCTTTTTATCACAACATGTTATGTAAACCTTATGTTTGTATATTGTATTTCCAATGCTATTAAACAGGTCAGTCCTTGGGAATTTGATTTTCTTGTGATCATGGTTATGAAAAAGAATAAATCATAGACACTGGAAAAATGGGTTGAGTCATTATAGTTGGTATCAATAGAATTTTAGTACAAACCATGGAAAAAATATTTATGAAACCACCTTTATTAGGGAACATTACCTTAATATAGAATATGAGGATAAGAATAGAAGAAAATCCTATAATTTTGGTAATGTAGAAATTATGTTGGTATTACTAGGAAATTCGTCCTTGTCTTGATACAACAAGTGCACAGGGATCAGGAACAGATGTTCCTAGGGTTGCAATCTCTAACAAGGTGTTCTGAGCTTGACTCAGGGTAACCTAGTACATAACAACATGCCTTACTGTGCACCTAGTTTGACACTCCTGGGGGATATTATTATGATAATTGCAGTTTTCTTTACAAACCATTACAAGGGTTTATGATTAACTATGTTCTCAAAGAAACATGTTTATGATTATGGATTAGATATCCATAATGTTTTTAATCTATGTTAAATATTTATCTAGTTTGGAATTATTTATTATTATTTATAACCTAATCCTGTGTATGTCATTTTTTAGAAATGGAAACTAGTGGAAGAAATGGAAATCATATCAATGTATGTAATAGATGTATGGATTTCCCTCCTATGAAAGATAATGATAGTAGAGTTGGTGATAAAAATGTGGCTGAACAGATTATAACCAATTTGGGATATGTCACTCACGTTATAAAAAATAACCTTACCTATATGGACCACCCTATTCCATAATATAGAGGATGACTGTTAGATCGCATCAAGAGACAACAACATCCAACATTAAATGGGACAATAAATCCATTTGTAGCTGATAAATTAATAGGTTTTTTAGATAAAATATTTCTTTATTTTGGGAGTAACATATGGTGAATGGTTTTCATGGATGTTTATCATATCTTAGGAGATGAGGATCAATGGTGTTCATTATTACGAAACAAAAATTATGATAAAGATGTAGAAAATATGGAATGGACGGAGTTTAATGAAATTTTTCTAGAATAATAATTTCCACTGGAACAGTGAGTTGATATGGAAAGACAATATCTGAGTTTAAGGGAAAAATAGCATGAGATTTTTGCAAATATATTAGTCTATATTCACATGGTTAGAAACACATGATGCAGAATACATAGGTAACAAAAGAAATAAAATTGATCAATTATTTTATAGGTTAAAACCATTACTCCAAAGGGAATTGATCTCATAATGATTATCATCATACAAATATGTAGTATCATGTGCTTTCAAGTCAGAAAATAAACTATCTATGTCTTTTGAATTTAATGGTAATTGAGCGAAGAAGAGGGCTGATAAACACTCTAGAAAATTAAATAATGGGAAGAAGGTAAAATATATATTTCCACCCAAATGTAATTGTGGGAAGAAATACAACAGTATATTCCTAAAGGGGATGTGAGATTGTTACACTTATAGAGAAAAAGGCCACCAAGATTTTCATTTGAAGGGGATAAAGAAGAAATCAAGGTTCAATTATACAATTATAATTAAATGGGACTTATTGAAAATTATTTTACAAAGAGTCATGAAAACAAACCTCAGAAAAGGATACTAGAGAAATGCTATGTTTTTAGGGTAACAACTGCTAAGGATGAAACATCTAATGACATTTTCACACATACTATACTCATCTCCTCAAATATAGGAAATTGTTTTTTGATTTTGGATCCTTTTATTCCTTTACATCGTCCCAATTTTCATTAAAAATATATGTCTAAAATTCACTTTAACAATGGAGTTGTTAGTTAAAACCCCTAAGGTAAATCTCTTTGCAAAATAAGGTGTGTTAGGAAGTTCCCATTGTGGAATATAATGGTGCATTGTCTATTAACATTATTATCGTACCAATTTTAGACAGTGATATAATCTTCAGTGTGGATTAGCAATCAAAATATGATACAAAATTTTTTTGAGGGAAGAAGGATGTTACGATTTCTGAGGATGATGTAGAATCAATTATCATTAGAGAAGAAATATCATCACCCGATTCTTATCAAAATCCAAAACTAGTAACATTACTAAATTATATTCACGTGGAACCAGTGGAAATAACATCTAGGTATGATGAAATAAATATTCTAATTGAGAATTTACCTATTGTATTGGAATAAATTGATGTTTTTACTAATTATTTACATAGACACCCCCAAGAGAATGATGCCGATTTTTCAATTTATTTAATCCCTGATGAAAGAAAAATATAATGGAATCCATATAGAGTGGAAAATGTATAATTTGGAGAGTTGAAGAAACAATTAGAGGAGTTGAGTAATAATTGATTTATTTTCCTTCATGTTTCTTTATGGGGAGCCCTAGTTCTTTTTGTTATGAAGAAATATGTATCAATGAGTTTATGAATTGACTATAGAGAAATCAATGTTATTAAAATAATAAAAATGTATCTGTGTCCTCACATTCATTATTTAGTTGATCCAATTCATGGAATTCAATATTTTTTTAAAAATTGAGAATCATTCTGGATACCCTTAATTGTGAGTAAAAAGGAATGATTTTCCAAATACAACATTCCGAATGAGGTATGGCCATTACGAATTTACAGTAATGTAATTTGGATTAACTAATATACCCTTTATTATCATGGATCTAATGAACAGAGTGTCTGAGGAATATCTGGTTGATTTTGTGGTCGTATTTATTGATGATATCATGGTAAACTCAAAATTCTACGAAGACCATGAGAACCACATATGGATTGTCCTGAAGACTCTTAGAAGAAATGAAAAAATTTGGATTTTTAGAATGTATAAATTATAACTTCATGAAATTTATTTTCATTGATATATTATATTGAAGGATGGAATCATTGTTGATATTGCAAAGAAAATGGCAATCCCAGAATGGCTAGCACCAATGATTATAATCAAGGTACATAGATTTATTCGTTTTTCATTGTAACTCCCCTACCCCAGTTATGGGAGTCAGTGCATTATTTTAATAATTGGCATGATTACAAGTATCAAGTCCCAAAAGACCAAAAAATTTAGCATTCTTGAAAAATATATCCCATACATAAACATTACATTAAACATTATAAAATAAAACAAAAAATAAACGATCTTTTTAGAACGCCATTAATCCCATAGATTAACCCTGGTTATCAATCATAAAATACTTATTCACATCCTGGGAAAAATGAATTATATAAATGGGTGAGATCAGATGCTCAATATGGATAAAAATATAGCTGAAACTTTCATAAATATGAATAAACATTTATGACAATGTATAAGACATAAACAAAAGCCTTTTAAACTTGAACATCAGTAGAATATGGAAAAGATAAAATAAATTATTCCATTTACTTATTCACATGGATATTATACTAGTCTAATAATCACATGCAATATTAATAGCCACTTTCAAAATGATGGAATGCATAATGCTGGGCTTTAATTTCTGTATCAATGTCTCATTCAAGGACCTAGGGTCTAACTATAAACTAACCCCAACCCAGAGAGCCTTTGTAACTAGAATCTAGTCCAGAGAGCCTCTGTAACAGGACTCCAACCCAGAAGGCCTCTGTAACAGGACTCCAACTCGGAGAGACTCTGTAACCGGACTCCAACCTGGAGGGTCTGCTGTAACTAGACCCCAACCTAGAGGGATTACATTTAATAGTCCCCAACCCAGAACATACTAGTCCAACACATTCATCAGAAAAAAGAGGATGAAATATAATGTAAACATTCATATTAAAACTAACATACAAAATGTCAATACATTAACCATAAACCATGAATGATATAAAAATAACTTATCCATAGTCAAACATATCACAAAACCGTCAAAACAATATTTAAGATTTATATCCTAATAAATAAACTTCAAATAAGATTAAAATCCATCAAAGGATATTCATTTTGATGAAAATGATTTGTAAAAATCTTTGTGAGAAATATCATTTCTTCATAAAAACTTTTAAAAGGCACACAATTTAAGAAATGAATAAATTTAAAGAAATTTATTAATTAAAGTCTCTCATACCACATTGAAACTTTTTAAAAGAGTTAACATTTTAAAAAGATTCCTATCTATATAAAACAAATCTCTAAAACCATTTTGAAATTATAGACATTAATAAGAATGGTTTTGAAGAATAAATCATAAAAACATTGAAAATGATATTTTAGTAAAAGAGACCCTTAAAAATAATACATTTGAAAACACTTTCATGAAATATAGACATGGATAATAAATATATCTCAATAGATACTCACGTAAAAACAAACTCGGATAATAAAGAGATTGTGAAATGAACCCTTACCTTGTACATTACATTGGTTGAGGGTACGTTTATCCTCCTGTATAATGACTGTATTATGTTATTAAATTATTCCATAAAAATATTCATATTTATTATATCATATATTATTCATTTATGACTTTATATTACCCGTTTAATAATTATTTCCATGTTAAATAAATATTTCAGGTAATAATCGTTTTCTTTATCATACGTGTTTTAACTTGTTATTCTTGATCGTATCATTTAGATCATGATTTAAATAATTCCATAATATAAAAAATGATTTATATATTATATATATTTATAATTAAATATTTATAATATACATATATATGAAATGTAAAACACCATTTATGTAGACGATACACCATACGTACTCATAAACACTGTTTTCGTTTTCATATCGTATTTAATGGAACTAAGGGAATAAAATATATGTAAGTGAATATATATATATATATCTCCATTAGAATTTTTATGTCATATATTACATACTTATTAATGATATATATATTTTAATAATCATAGTTTAATAGTGACCGTGGAAATGAATCTCATCGCATCATGGAGATGGTAATCCGTACGTACGCATGAGTGAAAATATCATTATATTGATGGTGAAATCATTTTTAATTTGGTAATATATCATATATAAAAAATAATTAACATGCTATATTTATTATTCACATATATTATGGCCATTATTATAGACATCTAAATAATGAAGTGTTTGAATAACAAACTAGACCACGACGTGGAGACTATAATTTGTACGTACGCACGTATTGTGACTTTGTTATTTTTATAATGGATAGAATAATGAATATCGTTTTACCATTTTTATAATAAAAACACAGTATATAGAAGATACTAGGGTTATTATTTTATAATGGAAACAACCAAGAGAGAGGAAGTGGAAGAAAAAATGAACTTGAAATAGGTGATGAAATATTTACCCCTTCTTCGGGTTCTTCCTTTTGATTTGATCAAAAGGGCTCCATAGGATAGATTTATGACCTAACTAAGTCCACTATGATGAAGTTAGGAATGTTGTGAGGTTAGTTTTGGAGGTTAAGGCCGACCAAAATGGATTTGGAGGTGTCAATTTGAGAGAAGGGGTAGTTACCTTTTATAAGATAGGTAAGGGTCACTTTAGGAAAAGATTACAGAATTAATTTATTATACAATCTTATTCCGTTTATAATGGATCCTAATGAATTTATTTATAGACTTAGGTTCATATCGGTTTAAATAATCTCAAGCAATATGTTTTATACATGTTTAGGTTTCCATTTTAACCTTATCTTTTAGATTAAACTCTTAGTTAAATAGTTTATCTTTTTCTGTGTCTTCTTGTATTCTTAAATTATATGGTTTATAAAATTACACTAAATTTCCAAGAAAACATCCAGTGGTTCATTAATGAAAAATATAATATTATTTAATCCCGTTGGTCGAACCTTATATATTTAGGAATATTATATCAAATAATAAAATAGTATTTGTTTTAAAAATTAATTTTGGGCAATTTTGACACTATTTGGTATTTTATTTTTGTAAAATATATTACAACTTTATTTCTTCGAAAACAATACATTTAATCATCCCTAAGATGTCATATGCACCTATAAAATCCGTGGATGTCATACAAATAGAGAAATAATATTTTTTAAATATTTATAATACCATTTAATTGATTCCATCATTAATAAGGTAATTACTGCATCATCATTGTGTCATAAATAAATTTAACTTTTAATTTCTAGATATTATAAATGTAATACCCCAATGTAGATAATCTTTTTATCTTTATAATTTATATTTATAGTCGAAATTATCTTATGTATAACCCTGTATTAAATTAGTTTAGTTAATAAACAATTAATTTAACTCTTTTAACTCTTCTTTAAATAAAATAGAAAAAATATCCTAATCTATTCCAAGTGCACCTAAAAGATTATATTTAATTCCTAAGGTTTTTTTGGTCTAAATACACATTTCCAATAGAATTATGAAATTTGTTAGGGTAATTATGATATCTTTTTTACCCTTAATTACCCTATTTACTTTTAACTGTTGTAAATAAAAGTCAAAAATTACTATTCACCAAAAATTAGTTTCATCTTATTGAACCACATTTTACATAATGATATCAACTGTGCCTCTATGTTTTTTTAAATTTAACACATAGAAGTGGTAAAATTTATTTTTTTTAAATATGAAAATTCTCCTAGGAGGTGGGTAAGAGATGGTAAGACATGGGATAAAATTTTATACATCTAATTTCATAATAAAATGACTCTAATGAATTAAGTTGAACTTATATAGGTATTATATATATTTTTTGACTTAAAATAAATTAAAATAAAACAAATAATTATTTAAATAAAGATTCGGTTTTAAATAATAACCTAGCGTTTTTAACTATTTATAAAAAATTAAAGGTTTTCAGAAAAATACCAAAATTATTCCCTAAAAAATTTTGATATTACAAATACAAAAATGAACACCATTTTAACAAATTAAAAACATAGAATCTGCATTTACTAATTTAAAATTTATTCTCATTGTCCAAACCAAAAAGTGGGTTTTTTAATAAAAGTAAAAACTATCAAAAGATTGACATGTGTTTATGTCAAATTTTAAGTTGAAATTACTTATAATGACCAGAATTGTATTGAATGATTAAAATATAATCTAAATATACTTCCAAAACATTAAAATTCATAATTTATCACTATAAATTAGTTCGATTACAAATGTTTTTTTCAATTAAAATTTTGTATTTTTCACTATTCATCAAAATATGAAAGTTATCAGAAAAGTACCAAAAATTTATCCAAACTAAATTTTTAGGTTCCGATTCTAAAAAAAATTTAATTACATTAAATTGAGTATATAAAAGTTCCATATACTTTTTTAAAATGGATTCTCCATTAAATAAGTGGTATAATAGCATTTTTTTAAAAATACTTCTTTTATCTGAAAAGTAAAATTTGACATTATATAATGTCTAAGAGACACAAAATATGAATTATAAAATTATAAGGAGTATATAAAATTAAAATTTTGTTAATAATATTCATAACAATTTTTTTAATGGCTAGTTTTTTATGTCGTGGTGCGCTCGATCTCGGTGTTGCGTGTAGCACAAACTATTGAATTATTTTAATGAGATATTATATTATGAAATCATGGGGTGTTACAAGAATGTTACTATTATTGTTTCAAATATATTTTTTCCTGATCGGAAATCCAATTAACCATGCTAAAAAAAGGGGATAAATTCATTTGGATCAGAGTGTGAAGAATATTTTGAAAAATTAAAGAGAAGATTAGTCAATGCTTCTATCTTGAATCTACCATCTAGGGATCATGGATTTTATTATTTATAGTGACACATTAAAGAAAGAACTATGTTGTGTCCTTTTGTTGAATGATATGGTTATTTCTTATGCATCGTGGTAATTAAAAATTCATTAATAAAACTACCGAACTCTTGATCTAGAGTTAGAAGTAGTGATATTTTCTCTGAAGATATGGTGACATTGCCTCTATGGTAAAATATGTGTGATATATACTAATCATAAGAGATTGAACTATATTTTCTTATTGAAATAAGTCAACATGAGACAAATAGAAGGATTGAGCTACTCATGGATTATTATTGCACAATACAATACCACCCAGGAAAGGAATATAATGTGGAAGACTCTATGAGTAGAAAAGACCATGTATTTCTATATAAAATTAGATTTGAAAGGGATATTATGTTTATAGATCTACTAATGATGGATATGGGAATTATAATATAAGGTGAACCACCACTAATTTTCTAAATGTAGCTGAACCATCTTTAAATGAAAGGATTTCTCTCAGTTTGATGAAGAGGAGATTCAAAAGAAAATTAAAGCCATGAATGATGGGAGACAGATTGACTTCATATATGAAGATGGGGTTTTGGAATTTGTGAAGAGGTTTTGTATTCCTTATATACCTAATCTAAAAAGGAAATTATTGGATGATTCTCATAGCTACAATTTCTCTATACACCATAGTGGAACCAAGATGTATATATATTTTAGGGAACATTTTGTGTGGGACAACTTCAAGAGGGATACTGCTGATTATGTATCGATATGTTTGATTTATCAATAGGTGAAGGATAAAAGACAACATCCTAGAGGATTCTTGAAACCTCTTCAAAAACATATGTGGAAATGGGAATATATTACAATGGACTTTGTCATGGGGCTACCAAAGACTCCCATAAGAAAGAATGTGATATGGGTTATTGGGTATTGTCTTACCAAATCAAAACATTCCCTTTATAAAAGAGAATATTTACCACTAGAATGTTTATGAATAATATATATTAATTATTTTTTAACATATCATGGTGTACGACTATCAATTTTTTTACTGCAATCCCCAATTTACATCACAGTTTTTGAAAAGTATTCAGAAGGACCTAGATACTAAGATTCATTTGAAAACTTCATTCCACCCTCAGACAGATGGAAAATCAGAAATGACTATTCAAACCATATAAGACATGTTTATATCGTATTATCTTGACATTCCAGGTATGTGGGATCAATATTAAACTATGGTGGAATTTATCTATAAGAATAGCTTTTATTAAAGTATACATATGGAACCATATAAAGAATTATAAGGAAAGAGATGTCGTACACCAACTTGTTGGGAAGATGTTGGGGAAAGAAAACTCGTAGGACTTGAAGGTTTTCAGAAAACAATTGAAAAGGTAACAACTATTCATTACCTTATTAAAATTGGTCAAAATAGTCAAAAAGAGTTAACTCGATAACTTAAGGAAGGATCTAGATTTCAAGGAGGAGATCTTGTCTTCTTGAAGTTTTCTCTATGGATGGGAGTTATACGACTTGGAATGAATGGAAAATTAAGTCCCTTTAACATTAGACATTTTTAAATTGTAGATTTAATTAGATATATAACTTACCATTTTTTAATAAAACCATGTATCTTCAAAGTTGATGATTTCTTCCACGTATCAATGTTAAGGATATATATGCCAGACCCAATGCATGCACTCACCTATGAAGAAATAGAACTGGAACCTAATCTATCTTATTGTGAAGACGCTATCAAGATTATTGATACTAGTGAAAATGTGTTAAGTAATTGAATGAATTTTTTGGTAAAGCTTTTATGGAGAAACCGTAAAACAGAAGAGGTGATGTGGGAACCTAAATAACTTATAATGAAGAACCACCCAAATATATTTATGAATTAATATTCAAGAAATTTTGAGTAGGAAATTATTATAAGGTGGGATGAATTTAACTCCACAATATTTCACAATACACTTCCTTTTAAATATTTCAATAGCTTTTACTAAACACAGTATCGAGTTTGAGTGCACCATGGCCCTTCAAACTAGCCATTTAAAAATTAGTTTTGAATAGCATGATCCAAATTATGAAATTTATAAATTTATATTTTTCAAAATAGTGTTCATTTTAGTTTGGAATATCAAAATTACCGTAGGGTAAATTTTTGGTAATTTATGAAAAGTTTAAATTTTTTTTTGAATAGTGAAAAATAATGAATAATTGTGCGGAAACTGACTTTTTCCTTTAAATATATTTTTTAAAATAATTTGTATTTTAACATAAAAATAAATATGTTATATAAATAACAATAAAATATAGTTAATTAGAATCATTTTTATAAGATAATTAGATATAAAAATTTATTAATCATTTGAACGTCTCTTTTACCAGCCTTCTAGCCACACCTATGGGATTTGTATTAAACCAAATTCTACCACTTCTCTTAATAAATTTTTTAAAAATGGAAATAAATTATTGTATTTATTATCCAAAATTTGGTATAATAATATCAAAATTATTTTTGGTGAATTGTTTCTTTTGGATTTATTTCCTCGGTTAAAGGTAAATAGGGTAATTAACTGTAAGATTAATGTTATAATAATATATTATTCCCATAAAAATTATCTTAATTTCAATTAATAAGATATTTAGACCAAAAAAGAACATAGATTGAAATTAATATTTTTAGGCCACTTGTCTTAGAGTATGACATTTATTATATTTTATTTAATGAAGTGTTAAAAATGTCATATTCAAATTTAATTAATTAAACCATTTTTATTATAGAGATATAAATAAGATAAATTAGACTATAAATAGTATTTATACGATAAATATGATTTTATAAATAATGTATTTTATAATTTAAGGAAATAAATAGTTAAATTAAATAGTGTCACATTTATGATGGTGTAATTAACCTATTAAAGGAAGAATCAATTAGATAGATTAAAAATAATATAATAAATATAATTTCACTTAATTAATGACATAAAATTATTTTATAGATATAATATACATGTTAGTGAAATAATACAAGTATTTTTTACAAGTTATCAAATTGGTTGGTATTTTTAAAAATGTTAATTTTGAATTGTATGAAAATTGACATAAATGATACTTTAAAATAAAAAATATTTAATTAAATGTTATAAAATTCATTAATATTTCGATTTTATACAAATAAAATTTATAGTGTTAAATATTTCATATATGATCCAATTGTTTTCTTTTTTATTTTTATTGTAACAATATTAGACCTATAGTGTAAAAATACAAGAAGACACTGTAAGAGTTGAACTGTTTATCTGAGGGTTAAACCCAAAATAAAATGCAATTTCATGACCTAAACATTTATAAAAATAATTTACTGATAATATTTACACCTGTAATCATATTAGACTCTAAAAAATCAATTTTATCTATTATAAACCTAATATCAATTTATAATAAATTAATAATTTATGATCATCCAAAAGAGCCCCTCACCTCTCGTATTGAAAGGAAATTCTCTTTATATTTAATTCACATCTCAAAATAAAATTTTCTAATACATAAACTACCCAATTATTCTCCCAAAATATCTAAATTCATCCTAGAGGCCACAATTTGGGCTGAAATCCATCCTAGGGAGTCATTTTGTGCAAAAAAAAGAGATGCTAGAAAAAAGGTAGTTATTTTATCACCTCGTTCATTGTTTTTTTCTTCTTATACATAATCATTATATGTTGTTTCCATCAAAAAATAATATTTCGAGTATAATTCATATACTGAGATGTTATTATAATCATGGGAAAACCCATATTACTCATTTTATTTATCATATAAATAAATATACCACCATTCGTGTGTACATACGACTTACCATTTCCCCTTCGTGTTGTAATTTATTTTACTATACTAAAACATTATTAGTATAATTATTAGTATAATGGATATAAATATTGAATATAACCTCAAAATGATTTGGTATAATTAATATACCATTCGATTCTATAACATTTAATAACTAAGGTAAAGATATCTTTTCTCGTGCGTACGTACGACCTACCGTATCAACGAAACAATGTCATTTGTTCTCTCTGTTAACCAATAAAGAAAGATTATAAAAATCTTATGATGCGTAAAAAATAATTATGAACATAATATCATAATTTATATGAATGAAATATATGCAATACATAAAAACATTACTTTAATGACAAAACAGTCATGGAATAACAAAGTAGTTAACACCAGAAACAATAATAATACTGATATATTGTTTCCAAAATGATATAAAGGGATAATATATGATATCATAAATATGAATTTGGAACTATATTTATTTAATAACCTGTTTGAATTATTATACATGAGGCTAACCCACACCTGAATAATGTAAATTATAATGTAAGGGTTAATTTCACAATTTCATTATTATTCGAGATTACTTATATGTAAGTATCTTTTGGGACATCTTATTCATCTATATCCATGTTTCTTAAAATGTAACTAATGATATTATCGATAATTGTTTAAATAAATTTTTACCCATATTTTTATTTTTACATAATTTTTTGAAAAAAATCATTCAGTCATTTTTTAAATGAGGTACATTATAACATATCCACAATTTTAAGGAACATTTCTTTTTTAACCTATATAGAACAAGATGATATTCTCTATCATAATGATGCCTTAACATTTTAACGAACTCACTACAATTTTATAATAATATTTCCAAATTTAATGTTTTCTTTTATAATTGTGTGGATTCAAAATTATTTCAATATAAAAAAGGGATATTTCACTCAAAGATTTTTAATGAACTTATTAAATTATTTTCATCTTTTTCGACATCCTTTGTTGGATATTATGATTATATGAGTTTGAATTGTTATGATAAAATATTAAAAATTATTTTTAAGGTTTTATGGAATATTTTACTTTGGATAGTATATTATTATACCATTCATTGTTTATAGTTAATGTGTTAATATTTGGTACACTATTTTTAATACAAATTCTTATGTTATGTTTCACCCTTTCTATAAGAGGAATGGATTAGACATAGTATGTTATGGGTGGGGCCTTCTATAGCCCCTTGATCCATCGATATGTCTCATGATAAAAAAAGTGTCTTGTAATATGGCCTTTAAAGTATGGTAATGGTCTGGGAATGAGTCCTTGATGCTATGGTCATGAAGTTAGACATTATGAATTTCCTCAATATGAGATTAGTTATCGAAATTGCATGGGATTATTCGAATAATAGAATAACCAAATAACTATTTATATGAAATTATTTGATTTATTCATTATATATTGTGATGATTATTTTGTTTAAAGTGATTGTGTTTCCGTTTTATACCTTGCCTTAAATGTTTATGGTTATTTATAATAAATTCGGATATATTTTTTATCATTACAGAATATCTGAGCTCACCAATTCTTATGGTTCATTTTCCCCAAAATGTGAATAAGTATATTATTATAGAAACGTTGGGATAGTCTAAGGAATAAGAGATATTTAAAAGGGGATAATATGTTTTTTTTAATTTCAATATTTAATGTAAACCCTTTTTTATATCAAGTATTTCCAAGGATACTAAAATTATCTGTCCTTCAGAATTTTATTTTCATGTGATCATGCCAGTGTTATAAAATAATGCACCAACTCTTAGAAAATGGGGTCAGGGAATTAAACATCTAACATTGAATCCCATCAATATCAGGAAGTAAACTTATTTTTCTATGATGATATTGAAAATATTATTCTTGCAATGAAGGATGAAGAAGATAAAGTATCGATGGAGCTATAAAAGAACATAATTGAAAGAGAAAATGATTGTAGGTATAGTATTACCTTTAGTTATCCAAAAATTATGTTATTTGTGTAGTCATTCATAATCATGTCTATGTATATTTTTTTCAGTACTATGCATATGTTATCATTTCTATTTATTTTCATTATGATTTTTTTGAAAAATATGATCTGAAGATAATTGTATTCTATTAAACAACATGAATTCTAATAAATAAGTGTTATAATGATGCCAGTTGACTCCTGGATGATGTTCCCTTGACCATATAGATAGATGATGATCTATTAGTCTCAAACCCTACAATATCTTAAACACCCTTCGATTTCCCCTACGTCACCTCTCACACCCTCCACATGTAATCCATCAACATCTCAGCAGATGCCACCCCATTCAGTGGCCTCAACAACAAGAGAGTAGGTCGCCACTCTTGGTTCTTCGCAGGGATATTGGATAGTGATACTTATGGGTAAAATATTTAATATAAATATAGTTATTGAATTTTTTTATACTAGTAACTATTTTTTAAGAAAATATTCTAACAATACTACTACAGAGAGAAATATTAAAAATTCAAATGTCTGGAATCTAAATGGATTGAGGATAGATTCCCCCTTTTAATGTTATGGGGTCCCTACTAATGACCCCATGGGATTATTAGGCAATATTTTTATCTAAAAGGAGGTGGATCTGTTTACCCTTCATATTACATATGATGATTAAAGACATATTACTTCATCTTGGTAAAATGTTATTGAACTATTTATATGTAAATGTAATACTGATTCATTATGGTTTAGTTGAAGGTAATTATGTTATTAAATTCTATTATTTCAAAAATTAATCTCTTTGTACATATGTTTTTTCAATTTCCCATTGCATATCATACAGAAAGAGGGAGGATATTAAAAAAGTTGTGTATGAAATGGATGTATTTTAAATGAATGTTATGGAATGAATTAAGTGATACATCATTAAGAATCCAACACCTATATGATAAAGAACCCAATGTGGTATATAGATATTAGTGGAAATGTATTTTTTATGGAATTAATCATTATAATCATGTGATATATAAATATATATTATTATATTAATCTCATTTTTCATTTATACATGCATATGACATGGAGATGAAAATGTATGCATTAAAATTTAAATACATGTTATTTATAATTGTATGATTCAAGGAATAATTTATTGAGTTGATCTATGAAAATAATCCCTCACACAACCGGTTCATTGAGACTTTATCATAACCAATTGATTTTAGTAATACTTTCATTATTTTAAAAATTCATAAGGCATTATAATATATTTCCATATATTAAAATTTTAATTTATCATTATCTAATGTTGTAATGGATTTTAGGACACCTATTTTCCCAATCAAAACTGTGGTTGGATGTTCATAAAAAATCTAACGGGTGTTAAGTTAGTGATCATGTGAAAGAAGATGGGCATTGAATTCATTTTTCATTATAAGAACTTATAATCTATTTTAACTTTGATAATATACATTTCTTTAAATATGACTAATATTTTATTTATATTTAGTACTTCTTAGTCTAACACAATGAACTAGTTTGAATTTTCATCGGGAAATAGCATCATTGTCGACTCTATGGGATGGGTTTGGGACCATTACCATATAAGGCTTTTAGAAGACCAGTAGGGATCAAAGCAGCATAAACTCCTAGTTGTATTCACTCCCTATACTAATATTATAAGAGA
Organism: Viscum album; assembly: GCA_963277665.1. Lineage (NCBI taxonomy): Eukaryota > Viridiplantae > Streptophyta > Magnoliopsida > Santalales > Viscaceae > Viscum > Viscum album. The sequence continues at coordinate 1,640,842,138 of OY728131.1, read as the reverse complement.
CAGTTTGTTTCTAATAAAATTATAATTTGGGAATATATGGATCAGATATCCTCTGGGTAGAAAGAATTGGTTAATTTATATCAGAGGATTACCAAATTTATCCCCTGTGATTTTGCACTGATGAATGGTTGCGAGCAGGTAAATTGCACAACTTAAAAATTATTTAGTTCACAAAAATTTATTGTTAATAATTATGATCGTTTCTAATAAAGTCGTTGAATAGTGATAACATGATTAGTATAATATAGGGCATTAACAAATTCTTTTTACTCAGAAAAATAAAGCGATGACCTCATCCAGTAGACTTTCCCCATATGAATCCCATTTATTAGATCTCGAAAAAGGAGGTTTCTTCTTTGGGATTTTCTCTTGAACAATCCCCAGATGATCTTGAATACGTTAATCTCGAGCGGAACCTCTTACAGGAGAAGTGGAAGTTGATAGAGATTACCACTTGAGCAATGTTATCTGAGCCACCCCATGAGTCTATCACCATCGAACACTTTACCCTAAGGACTTATGTGGGTGTTTTAAGGGGTTATATAACAAGAACCTAGTACTATGATTATGTAAATTATTTTTGTACATATTAATGAATGTAATTTCATATTAGTATTGACACTTTGTATATAGTTTTTAAAGCACAAATTGTATTTTTAGTTAAATATTAAACTATGAAATATATTTTGATGAATTAATGTATTTTTTTAATTTAAAAGTCAAAATTAACATATTTATAAAATTATATAGATAATATTAATATTATTTCTAGAATTGGGACGTTGAAATAATCCAATGTTGATTTTTTCATAATTTTCCGAGATAGTCAAATTTTTTGGTAAAAATTAAATACCACAAAAATATATAATGTGTTTTATGACATCATAATGACCCAATAGTGATGTAATAAAATACTATACACTTTATGTTCAGAAAATTTATGTTTTACCAATAAAATAATATGATTTTTGGTCTGTTTGATTTATTTTACAAAGCTTCAGTGGACCCAACAAGACTTATATAACATTTTTTCTTTTTAAATTGTTTTCCTTAAGAGTGAGACTCGCCTCCACATAAGAAACCCTATTATTTTATGAAGTTATACCATTAAACATATAAAATATTGTTTTTAACTACCCTTCAGAAGATACCATGGGCATGAACCATGGGTGGGTTTGTGTTTTTGATTAGTTTAATGTGAGGTGTCCCAAACCAATATAATAAATAATTTCCTCCCCTTTCCTATATAAACTCACCCAAGCACCGAATTACTTTTCACTCAAAGACTTTTATGTTCGTCCAATCTCTTCCTCCTCATTCTATAATCCTCCCAAGGTGCCCTCATGCCTCCCAATGTCCCTAAATTCAAGCTTTGAAAGTTACTCTTCAAGGTAAGGTACCCTTTCACCCTCTTCTATTAGGTCATGAATTCCTTTATGATATATCTTATAGTTCCATTTTATTATGTGGGGTCTTGTTCTTCAATATATTTACTACATTACAATTCATGTCCAAATTATGAGAGACCCTTTTTTCTCTCATCAAGTGTTTTTTCTAAAATTTTTAGTGACGTCGTTAGGCTACTGAATTTTCATAAAAAAATCACATTTTCTCTTTCCATTCATGATTCTATTTATTGTGCTATTTCATCAAAATTTCTACACCATGATAATATTTATATTTAATTATGTCCCTATACTATAAAATGATTCATTTATGTATGGGATACCCTTTTTTCTCTCTTTTTATTATTTTCTAAAACCATGTTATATAGTTGTCATGCTGCAGAAATTTCATCAAAACATTTCTCTCTCTTTCTCTCAAGAAATCCACTTGTTTTATTTATATGAATAGCCAGAAATATTTTTTTTCTATGGTTGTTCATAAATACAAAAAAAAGATATATTTAATTCTTTAATTGACATACATATAACCCTCACTCCCTTTCAATGGGTTATAAATGACATATTGATTTTATTTTTATGTACATTTTAAAACGACATGATTTTGAAAGGAAACCCATTTCATTTATTCTCTATGGACCTTCTTCTCACCCTTTCCTTTGATTTATGTCTCCAGGTTATAAGATGCAGTAATTTTACTTAGGATAAACATTTGATGAAGCTGTAACTGTGGATTAGAGATTTTTTAATGTTAATTTCTTGATTTTTCTTCTTGATTTTCCAGACACTAGACTTTAAAGATCCTCTGTTTGTAAAATATAATGAAAATTTATATAATAAAAAGGCGGGATTCCATATTTTGTATCAGAGGATAGTTTAGTTATTTATGCATATTAGGCTATGAAAACATTATTAATAACCTTATAGATAATTTTAAATATAAGAAAACTTCCTGGTATTTTGTTTTGTAATGAATAAGTTGTTTATCAAACAAATACATCAATGTTTGGATATGAGTAGGTAGAGGTGTCTTTGGAATAGATATACATAGGGGTAAAACCTGAAAACACTGCTTTGAGATACACTGGAACGGGATCTGGTAAACGACAACGGGACTTGCTGCACTCTTGGTTAGGACACTCCTGGTGGATAATTTTGGTTAATCATCAGCTTTTTATGAATCATTATGAAGGATTTATAGAGAAATGTAATTGTTTAAGCATGATGGTTTAAGACATAAAATATATTACCGTTTAAAGATTTTTAAATGAAATAATTTTCTCACAATGGATTTATTCTTTTAGAAAATGGAGAGAAATATGATGAACCGTGCAAAAGATGACTGCAATGGACCATGCACTGATGGCCTTCTGATGGAAGCCGGAACGGAAACATTCATGCGAATGATGAACCAACTGACTCAAGTTATGGGAAATAACCTAAATCAAGATTAGAGGCAAATCTCATTATGATGGGGACAACAGTATGTTGAATCCTTTATGTGTCAACGACCACCAATATTTAGTGGATCGACCAACCCATTGATTGAAGAATAGTGGATCAGCTCTATCGAGAAGATCTTTTCTGTGCTCCGCTGTTTTGAACATGAGAAGGTTACCCTGGCTATCTATCGCATAGAAGGATAATTTAATCAGTGGTGGGAAAAATTAAAAACATAAGGCCAATAGTGTAAGTTTAATCTATAGAGTAGGAAGAGTTCAGAAAAATTTTTCTAAACAAGTATTTTCCTCAATCTATGAAACATGAATTGATAAAGAGTTTCTTGAGATGAAGCAGAAGGATAATGAATCTGTGGGAATTTATGAGATGATCTTCACAAATAATTCACATTACACCTCTATCATTGTCATGGAACCTAATGGCATGTTTGATTTATTATTTGGTGGACTAATACCTCATCTACGAAAGAATATAGCAAATAGAGACTTTGATAGCTATGAGGAGATCATGCGGAGTGCGATGAAAGTCGATTTGGAGTTTGGTGAAACGAAATGGTCTCATAAAACAAACGACAAGAAGAGATTAATGCAACCCAGCTGAGGTAGGACCTTTGATCAAGGAATAGGAGGCAAGAATGTTCAACTTCGCACATGTAATTAATGTGGGAAGAATCATTCATGAAACAACCTTCTTAGGAGTGGGAAATGCCACAAGTGTAGAAGATATGGCCATATTGCAAGGAATTGTCGTAGTGAGGTGAAACCTCAACTTCCAAACACTAATGATAAGGGGAAGATGGCGCAGGAACTACCTGATGTCTAGTGCTTTATGTGTGGACAACATGGGCACTTTTCCAATCACTGTCCAAATCTGAGGGTAGTGGAGGGGAACCGCCATCGGCCTCAGCAAAAGCCAAGGGAGAAAGGTCATGCTTTTCATATCATGACAACTGAGGTTGAAGCTCCGAATGATGTGGTAGTAGGTACTCTTGTTGTTCTCTAAAAGATAGCATGTACTTTGGTTAATTCTGGTTATACACATTCCTTTATTTCCTCAATGTTTACAATGAATTAATAATCAACCCCCGATTTTGTAAAAGTAGAGTTATCAGTCAAGACTCCTGGTGGGATTATCCAAGAATTGACAGTTGTTAGAAACTCAAGTATTAACTTTTGTGAGCCCAATATTATCACAAATGTAGTAGTCATTCCTATGCTCGAATTCATCATTATACTTTGGATGGACTGACTCTGAAAGTATATTTCTAAGATAAAATGATGAAGTAAGGAAAGCTCACTTGTCTTGAATGGAAAACATACAGTTATCTTCCTAGGAGAGATATCTCAACGAGATCCTTGTCTAGAAGAACACCCTATATCCTTTTTTAAGGAGTAGATCATTGAAGAATAAGAAGGAGATGAGAGTTTAAGGATAGAAAATTTCCCCATAATCCCAGAATCTGTTGATGTATTTCCTTAAGAGTTTCTCGGACCTCCCCCAGAATGAAACGTAGAGTTCCCCATTGAGTTTTTACCTGGATCTCAACCAATATCAACGACCCCGTATATAATGGAAAATGTGGAGTTTGAGGAATTAAAAAACAACTCCAAGAACTTTTAGAGAAGGGGTTTATCCGACCAAGTGTGTCTCCATGGAGAGCACAAATTCTCTTTGTGAAGAAGAAGGATGGATCGATGTGTCTATGCATTGATTAAATATAATTGAATGAGATTACAGTAAAGAACAAATACCCTCTTCGAAGAATTTATGACTTATTTGACCAATGTCGTAGGGATCAATTATTCTTTAATATTGATCATTGTTCTGGTTGACATCAATTGAGGCTGAAGAAAAAAGATATTCAAAAAAATATCTTCTGATCAAGATATGGGCATTACGAGTTTGTTGTTTTGCCCTTAAGACTGACAAATTCACCTGAAATTTTTATGGATTTGATTAATAGATTCTTTAAGAACTTGATAAATTTTGGTAGTATTTTTTTATGATATTTTGATATATTCCAAAATACGCGAGGATCATGTACCTCTTCTAAGGGATATTTTACGAACTCTACGGAAGTAGAGAATTTTTGGAAAGATTAGAAAATACGATTTTTATTTCCAAGAAGTTTCTTTCTTGGGGAACATTGTTTCCATGGAAGGAATCATAGTTGACCCTGCAAAGACAAAATATATAGAGGAGTGGCCTCAACCTACATCAATAACCGAGATTCATAGTGTCCTTGGTTTAGCGTGATATTATAAGAAGTTTGTGAAAAACATTTCAATAATTTCTAATCCATTAACCAAGTTAACTCAAAAAGGGGTCATGTTAATCTAGAAAAAGGAGTGTGGGAATATTTTCCAAGAACTAAAGAAGATATTTATTACAGAACCAGTGTTAACACTACCCTCATGCGGAGACAGATTCGTTATTTTTAGTGATGCATCTTTGAAAGGGCATGGGTGTGTCCTCATGAAAAATGAAAAATTCCCTACTTCTCCATCTCGACAGTTGAAGACTCATGATCAGAACTACCCTACGCATGATCTGGAGCTAGCTGCAGTCATTTTTGCATTGAAAATTTGGAGGCACTATCATTATGGAGAGAAATGTGATATTTAAATATACCATTAATGTTTTAAGTTTATTTTCACACAAAAGTAATTGAACATGAGACAGATAATATGGTTGGATCTTCTTAATGACTATGATTGTTCAATTCATTATCATCCCAAAAGAGAAAAAAAAGTTGTAGATGCATTGAGATGGAAATGACCTGTTTTTAATTCCATGGTGAGGATTCAAAAAGATCCTTTGATCAATGACCTAGTCAATTTGGACATGTGAATTATAAGGGATGGGATATAATCATCCCTAACCCAAATGATATCTCAAGCTTCATTACTAGAGAAGGTCAAGAAAGCTCAGAAATAATATCTTTTTCTATCGAAGAAGTTTGAGGATGTGAAGGATGGGAAATTTCCGTAGTTCAACATTGATCAACAAGGTGTACTGAAATTTCGTTTAAGACTATGTGTTCCATCTATTCCAGAAATAAAGAAGGAGCTGATGGATGAAGCTTATAGCACTACTTTCTCTATACATACTGGGAACAAAATAATGTATAGGGACCGTCGTGATCATTATTGTGGGGATAATATGAAAATGGAGATTGCAGAATACACATCAAGGTTCCTGATATGTCATCACGTGAAGGTAGAGTGACAAATTCTTAAAGGGTTATTGCAACAAATACCCATACCAGCATGGAAGTGGGACAATATCACTATGGACTTCATCACATGTCTCCCAAGAACATCCAAAGGAAACAATGCGATATGGGTTATTATGGACCGTATAACCAAGACTGTGCATTTTATCTCCAATCGGGAATATTTCCCCCCTGATCAACTTGCTAGGATTTACATTAAAGAAGTGGTAAGGCTACATGGAGTTTCACTATCTATCATATCTGATTCTGATCCACGGTTCACATCAAAATTCTAGAGAGGTCTTCAATATGATCTAAGCACTGAATTGAATTTTAGTACGCCCTATCACCCCCAAACTGATGGCCAATATGAAAGGACATTTCAAAAACGTGAAGATATTCTGAAAACATGCTCAATGGAATTTAAAGGTGGATGGGATCAACATATCTCTTTACTTGAGTTATCTTACAACAACAACTTCTACTCGAGTATTCAAATGGCACCTTATGAAGATATATATGGGGAGAAATGTAGAACTCCTACATATTGGGATGAAGCTGGTGAGAGAAAGATTCTTGGACTTGATCTTGTACAAGAGATGATAGAAAAATTCCACACCCTCCAACAACACATTAAGGCTTCTCAGAGTCAGCAAAAGAGATATGCCTACAATCATCGAAGGAACTTTTAGATTTATGTTGGTGACAAATTCTTTCTTTGTATTTCACCTTGGAAGAGATTCATGAGAACTAGGAAGAAAGGAATGCTCATCCCTATATACAATGGCCCCTATGAAATACTTGATCGCATGGGATCAGTGGAATATTGACTTTCATGTCCTCCAAATCTTGAACAAGTTAATGATGTTTTCCATGTATACCTCTTGATGAAGTACATAAATAACCATTCGCATGTACTAAACCCAGAGGTGGTATAGCTGGAACATGACCTCTCTTATGAGTATCAGCTGATGGAGATCTTGGATCAAAGAGACAAGGTTCTATGCAACAAGACTACCATCCTTGTTAAGGTGTTGTGGAGGAACCACAAATGTGAAGAAGCCACGTGGGAACCATAGGAGTCTATGAGGGAGAATTACCCACACATTTTCTCTTTTTAGGGTATGAGTTCAAATTTCTGGGATGGAATTTCTTAAGAGGGTAATAATTTAATGAACCAAACATTTATTAATGAAAATCTCTCTTTATAAAATTAAATATGTGAATTTGTTATACAACATATAAACTTATTTTGTTTTATGTTTTTGGATTTTAAAATACCATTATGAAATATAACCATTGCTAATATAGTTGTTGAACAGTTATCACATGATTAGTATAAATATAGGGCTTTAAATTTTTTTTTACTCTAACAGAGGAAGAGATGGCCTCATCCAGTAGACTTACCCCATATGAAGCCCATTTTTTAGAGCATAGAAAGTGGGTTTCATCATTGGTGTTTTCTCTTGACCAAGCCCAACCTGATCTTGAATACGTTAATGTCAAGTGGAACCGCCTATATAAGAAGTGGAAGTTGATAGAGATTACCACGCGAGCGATTTGTCTAAGCCACCCCTAGAGATTGTCTCCATCGTGCACTTTACCCTAAGGCCTTATACAGGTTGTTTAAAGGGTTATATAACAAGACCCCAGTACTCTGGTTATGTACATTTTTTTATATAATAATTAATTTACTTTCATTTTATTATTGGTACTTTTTAAATAGTTTTTAAAAGTAGAAATAGAATTTTTAGTTAAATATTCAAGTAAGAAATCTATTTTTATGAATTAATGGATTTTTGAATTAAATATTATTTTTAAAAAATATTATTATCATTATTAAATTAATTTTTATTAAAAAAATGATTGTATAATTTTATGAATGCAATTGTAATTGTTATTATGGTTTGAATGGTATTTTTTTCAAAACCCATGAATTTTTCGATGGATGTCAGTTTTTATTTTAAAAGTGAAAATTACGATATTTAGAAAATTATTTTGAAAAAATAAATATTATTTTTGGAATAGGGTTTTCGAAATTATCAATCGTTGAATTTTTCATAATTTTCTGAGACAGTCAAATTTTTGGGAAAAAAGTAAATATCGTATAAATACATAATGTGTTTTATGACATCATAAGGACCTAATAGTGATTTAATAAAATACTATAAACTTTATATCAGTCCAATATATGTTTTAACATTAAAATAATACAATTTTGTGTTTTTTTATTTATTTTACAAAGCTTTTGTGGACCTGCAAAGTCTAATATAACATTTTTTCTTTTTAAATTGTTTTCCTTGGGAGTGTGACTCACCTCCAACTAAGAAACCCTATTATTTTAAGATGTTAGGCCATTTAACTTATAAAATATTGTTTTCAACTCCCCTTTGGAAGAAACTATGGGCAAAATCCGTGGGCTGGTTTTTGGTTTTGTTTAGTTTAATGTGAGGTGTCCCGAACCTAAATAATAAACAATTCTCTCTTCATTACTATATAAACCCACCCAAAATCCCTCTTACTCTTCAATAGAAGAACTTTTAGTTCCTCAAAACTCTTAAACCTATCTTTATAATCCTCCCAAGATTCCATCAAGCCTCCCAGGGTCTCGACCTTCAAGCATTCAAAGTTACTCTTCATTGTAAGGGATCCTTTCACCCTCTTCTTTTAAGTCATGACTTCCTTTATAGTATGTATTATAGTTATATTTTATTATGGGGGGATTTTTAATTTATATCTTTATTAGTTTCCATTTCAAGTAAAATTAAGAGATACCCTTTCTTCTCTCATTAATTTTTTTATGAAATTTTAAGTGATGCTGTTAGGATGCTGAATTTTTTAAAAGAAATCACATTTACTCTTTCCTTTAAAGTTTGTTTTCCTTGTGGTTTGTCATCGAAATTTCCACACCATGAAATTTTTTCTACATTATTATTTCCCTATACTAAAATATTATTCATTTATGTGTGGGAGACCTTTGTCCCTTCTCATTTTATTATTTTCTAAAACCATGTTATATAGCCATTATTCTGCATAAATTTCGGCAAAAAATTCTCTCTCTTTCTCTCAGGAAATTATCTTGTTTTATTTATATGAGTACCCAGAACTATTTCGTTTATATGTGTGTTCATAAATAGAAAAAAAAAGATATATTTGATTTTGGAATTGACATACATATAACACTTACTCCATTTCCATGGGTTATAAATGACATATTGATCTTATTTTTAAGTACATTTTAAAACCTCATGATTTTGAAATGATGCCCATTTATTTTATTATATACGGGATATTTATGAAATTTTTGATTATGATATATGTGGATCTCATGAAATTAAATACATATTAAGGGTGTTCCCAAATAGCGCTCCAATTCATTGGGTAAAAAAGTTATCTCTAGCGATTAATAGTTTCATGATTCCTTGGTGAATAACCTTGGTAATTTTTACGAAACCCCGGGGTTGTACCATGGTGATATGTTCATGAATGTATAAATGAAATTTTAATTCCCCATATGCCTGTTTTGTTTGAAATTCTTTTTTTTATTATTTTCCTATACTTCCATTTCTCATGTATTTATGTTTTTTTATAAACTTCTTAATGATGTCAAAATTAAACTGATTCCCTTTCATTCCTTGCCAGGAATTTTGATCACACTTCCCTTTGATGTTTGTCTCCATGTAATAATATTCAGTAATTTTAATTATAATTAACCAACAATGAAGCCTTAAAAGTTTATTATAATAATTGTTTTTGTTAGTTTCATGTATTATGTTCCTTATTTCCAAGATCATTAGTCTTTAAAGATCCTCAATTATTAAAATGTAAAGATAAGTTATGTAAAAAAAGGTAGGATACCATATGAAATGTTTTTATGCTTAAATATAGATATTCAAAACTATTTAATTTTCAATATTTTTTTCTTGGTGGTGTCGGTATCCAGAATTAGAGACGGAGATGGACACGGTGATGAGTAGAATTCATCATTGGGTTGTTATTAGTGGTCTCTTTAATCTATTTGTCCAAAATAAAAAGAAGTGATTTTTTTGTGTATAATTTTTGGAATAGTGTATTCATGTGACATTTTAATGATTTCACATGTTTGAATTAGCTACATCCATTTATATCATGTGTTTGGGTATAACTATATAGTGAAATATTAGGTTTCATTTATATTAATATACTTATGTATATATGATTACATTCCTCGATCAATGTTTCAAGGGACTCTTTAGCTTAATATGGTATACGAAAACTATATATAGATATATAGAATTGTTCTACGACTCTTAATATCCTAATATGTTCTCATTATCACAATAGGTATTTATAATTGTTTAGTGACAATGTAACCATGGTTAGAGGGTACATTGTAATTTGAAAAGATATGTTGAGTGGTATCTGGATATGAGACATGATGTTGGTATCCTTGGTTGGTTTCCCTAAAGTTAGTGTGATATTTATTAGAGGATTTAGACAAGTGAAAAATGGTGGTGGTGAACATATAGATCACGATTTATGAGAAACAGTCTCATAATTGTGTTTTGGGGATTAATGAGAAGTATGAGTAGGATGACTCCTTTAGGTTGATATTATGAGTGATTGAGAAGGGTTCAAACTAGGTGGAACGTTTAAATATCTTTCTTATGTTATAGGAAATGGAACCCAGGGGATGGTCTTGGGAGTTGTTTGATACATGTTATAATGTTTTAGAGGGTTATTGGGAATGATAGGTTAGGTAAATACCTAGGTAATAGGAACAAGAGAGTTAAGGGTATTTTTATAGTTGTACTAGGGCCTTTAGGTTTGTGTCAGTAGAGATTTTGTGTATCGGTGGGACCTATAGGTGACATGTATGATATCATATCGATGAGTTTATATCAAGATGGGTATGGATGATCCAGTCATCTCCGTAAAAAATAAGCTGTGCTTTGAGATGAGTGGTTGGGTCTCAAATAAATAACATCGTGGGTTATTTTTTGAGTTATGTGATTGGATTCATTACATATTTTTTATTTAATGTTTGTTATTTTTTCTGGTCATGGTAGGCGATAGACCTCCTGGGGGAGAGGATCGTGAGGCTAGGCCTCAGTATTAGTGAGATAGAGCTACCTAAACTACCTAAATTCAGATGGATTCCATATGTTCATGTAGTACTATCGTGCCTTGAGTAGTCATGTTTTGAGATATTGGAACATTCCTTGAGTAATATTGGGTTGGGGTAGTGGACCATGTTGGGTGAGAGTGTTGGGTCATTGTATGAAGTGATTCATGGATTATAGACGAATTGATGAGGTAGTGGGATAGGATTTAGATGTACTATTATTGCATTATTTTCTATGTAGTGACTCAAAGACATAGATGATTTTCACTCTAAGTCATGAGGTATGCACTTGGTCATGAGTATGATGGAAAATGTGATTTGTTTATTAGATATTGTCTTGAAATTGATGTAGGTATGATAAGTTATATTAGAATCATAGTTATCACATAATGACCAAATAAAAATATTGCAATGCTTTCCATGTTAGAAAATTACATTCTAGATCTTATGTGATGTGTTTAGTTTTACATTTTTATACATGAATATGATAGTTTTTTCTTGGGATACATTCTAACACATTGCATATATGTTACTTCACACCATAAATAGGTACCCTAGTGTGTATACATATTTTACCTTTATCTTTATCCTTTCATATCATAGGTTGTGCAATGAATTATAATAGTTAATCTTGATATGTAGTCAGAGGCATGGTAATGTGGATTAAGGATTTTAGTAGGTCAAATGTGTATATTAATTATTTTTTATATTTTAGATGGGATCGTGACTAATCTGTGAACTATTTATGTTTTTAATAACAATGTGTTTTCATTCTATGTTTAATTTTTTTAATTATGTTATTTAATTATTTTTACTCTGGTTATAAGATATGATCACTTTTTATAATTTTAAGGTTGAATGATCTAGTCTGTGTAAAATTATAATCTTTAAATATCATCTAATCTAATTTATAAAATGTTATTCATAATGTTTTTTATGGTTTTTCTGGGGCTATACAATATGAAAATGGATTTATTGTAAATCATCATATAGAGGCCATTTGAACCACCTTAAAATATGTTATTTTTTTGGGAGGTATTGAACCTCATCTATAAGATGATGTTTTTTTAGTCTTCAAAAATACCACATAATATTGCGTATAATAATTTATCATTGGTTTTTATTTATCTTAGAATTGGTTTTGTTGTAAAACCCTTTATTATTTAGTAGTAGTTAAAACCGCTGCTCAATATATATTCTATAATCCTTACTTTAATCCACTAATAAATGGAAGGAACCACCATGTGTTGGATTCCAAAACCAACATTAGAAGTGGTTTTTTGAAATCATCACAGTAACATTTCATGTTACTTTAAACTGCAACTAAAATAAATAGTAACCACCAAAAATTTGTGATTTTCATATTGTGGAATTATTGGATGTTGGGATAACTAGTGGGAAGAATCTTATATGAGAACATAATTCTCAATTTGAATTTATGGAAAAGAATATTTAACAATTGGGAGAAGATTTAGAGTTAGTAAAAAATGAATTCGGTAAATATAATGCTAAATGTAATCCCAAATTAATGGATTCTTCGTACATTTTATTTTATTATCCTTCAGCTAGTGATAATGAAACAAAAAGAAAATATTTTACTCCTAATAAATAATATGAAGGGTTTGTCTCAACCCAAATTCCATATAGTTTTGGAAATAATGTAATTTGATAAAATGATCCCTCTCCCATGCATAGAATGAATAATGTTGTGCATAGTTCCAAAATTGGGAAAAATCACGTAGACACTGGAAGTAGACCACAAAAGACTTTTATAGGAATTAATGACTACATGTGCTTTTTATATAGAATGCATGGTCATACAAAAAGTTTTTTGGAGGTGTTGGAATATATTTCCTTATGTAAACACATAAATAATTCTATATATAATAATGATAAGAAGAATCTCTAGAAAATAGAAAGAAGATTCTATTGGAATCATATATCCATGAAATTATACTATTTTGGAAGTCTGGGGACACCTATTGTATGTTTCACGAATCTCAAGTGTTATGTCTATACGACCTCTCTATTCCATAAATATTTTATTATGAAAATCACAAAAACATTCTTCGTAAATATATTTTCCTTAAGCTTCAATATATTTCCTTACACTTATATAAATTACCTTATAACCAAAATTTCCTTAGACTTTTGTGTTAAACATATTTGTATTATGGTTTTTATAAATCTAATTTTCCATACTTGAAAATATCTTACGGTTTCAAAATTTGGTTCATGGTTATAATATTCTAGAATTCATTAAGAAACTGTTTCCCATTCTCTGTTTTCAATGTGATGGCGATTTCTATCTAGAATGAAATCTGGTATCATGTTTTCCTTATACATAGATTTATAGAATTTTGGTTTTTAATGTTCTTAAACTCCAACTTCCTGGTTATCGGTAATAATGTTCTGGTACCTAGAACTTCTTTATACATTGTCTTCCATAATATGATACCGGTTATATTTTTTCATCCCATAAATCATGATACCGATACCAAAATTGGTAGGCCTATGTTTTCATAAAATATTTCCTTATACTATATTTGTATTGATTTTATGAAAATCCATTCCGAAATTTATAATTCCATAATTTATTATTCAAATAATTATATTCTTCGATTTCTAAACCTTATAATTTCATTCAAATCATTTAAATTTTATCAGATTCCATGTTACTTAAACTTAATGCGTAAGATTATTATATTCATGTTTGGTTATACAAAACGATGTCCTGGTTTTTGTTACAAACTAACCATTTTTTGTTTCCCATGTTTCCAGGTCCCTATAAGATTTAAGGAAATATGACCATTGGAGTGGAACCAACCAATAGATTTTTAATTCTATAAATAGGATCTCAGATGATGAGATCCAAATGGATGAATGGTTGAATCAACGAGTACACTAGTTCATGAGTTCACATGTTTGATTTTTGGATTTCATCTCTCTAAAAGAGAATTTATCTAGAGTGAAAGGCTCTTATAAACTATCAAGATTTGTGTACAAATTTTGAATAGATTTTTCAAACTTTGCTTCACGTAGAATTGATTCGTGCAGTGGTGTGATTTCCTTAAAATGAGAGACATCTATTTGTCAAGTAGTAGGTGCCTATTTCCTTAAAAATTGAAGGATTGCGAGGATATGAAGACAAATACTGATCATAGGATTGAGGGATTACGCTGTATTGCGTAAGACAGATATTCTTGTAAGTATAAAACATGGGACCTTTATCCTAGGTTGTTGGATACCCTCTTTTTGGGTAGAAAGAAGATTGTAAAATTCATCTTCTTTGTTAAATTTCAAATGTTTTATTTTTGTATATACATCCTAACATGTATCTCTGACTATAATAGATTCTATATGCCTTGTGGTGAAATCTCTTTGTGAGAAATGTTTCTTAATATTTAACCATTAGAACATTATATTTCTCTAAGATGGTGATTTCATATTAGAGGTGATGTGAATTTTGTTTATACAAAATTTCATTAGAGAATTTTTAAAATATAAAAATCACCCCACCCCTCTGGTATATTTTTCATATTTAGTGCTTTTGTGATCCTAATATTGGTATATTTTATAATATCCTACTCCATACCAACCTATCAATTGGTATTAGAAGAGGTTACCTCATACTCTGAAACAATGTATCAATTTTTTTTAGAGTGTTTCTTCAATCAGAATTAATCTCACAATTAGTATCATTAGAGAAATTATCTTATTCTTCTTATTTCTGGAACCTGATTCACAACGTCACATGTTTGGACTCATATTTTTCTTAGATACACTCTAGTTCTTATTTTTCTTAGTATTTATAATTTTTCTTAATTTTTTCTTTATGAACGTTATATTTACTTTGAGCACTACTACTATCCTTTTTGTCAAAGAATGGTATATTTTTTTATTGCAGGATCCATGAATATTGGTTCATTGTAAAATTTAAATCCAACCAGACCCCTTAATATTGATGGAATCGATTATGAGTAATATAGAGATAGGAAAAAGTCTTTGGTCATTAATAATGTAGTTGATAACTACCTGATGCTGAAAGAAGATTATTAGATTCCTAAAAATGAATTGAGAACTTTTACTAATATGGAGAGATTAGAATATCAAAAAAATTTCAGAGTCATAAATACATTCTATGTTACATGAAAAAAACATTTATAGCCAAAATCGTCAAGTGAAGCTGAAAATAGTATCTAGAAGAAATTGTAAGACACACATTTTGGAACTTCTAAAGTTACAGAGACAAGAATAGCTATGTTGAGAGCTGAATATCAAGGCTTTATCTTTCCTTATAGAGAACTCATAAGAAAAGTTCATTAAAGGTTCATGAACATTGTAAATATCTTATAGTTAATGGGAGAAAAAGGAATTTTTGATGAAATACTTTTTGACACGATCATAGACATCATTCCTAATGAATGGGAGTCCAAGAAGACAGAAATTAATGAGAATAAGAAAGTCGCTTAGATTTCAATAGATGAGACTTTTAGAACTCTTCTATAGAATGAGACTAGAATAAAGAGAAATGTGGATAATTTTATGTAAATGAATGTAAATGGAAGTGATTCGTTCACCAAAAATTCTAACCATATGAAATCCAAGACTCCAAAAAGAGTTAGTTGAACAAAGTCAAAGAAAGTTACTATTTATTTAGAATCTAGTGATATAGAAAAATATGATATTGATTTAGCTAATCTTGCTCAGAGAATGAACAAGATAGTAGCTCAGAAGAAATACCAAAATTATTTTAAGAAGAGAGACTACAAAGAAAAGAAATATTGGGAAGTTACTTGGTATGAATGCAGAAGGACAGGTCATATCAGACCTGATTTCCCTCATTTGAAAAAGAAGGATTATGAGGAAATTAATTCAGAGAGAAATAAGTAGAAGTTCTACCATTATAAGAAAAAGAAAAGTCTTAAAGAAAAAAACACTTGGAGTGCAAGTTTTGGAGACTCTTATAAAATTGAATCTTCTTGAATATGAATCATTAGCATTTAATAAGGTCAGATTCATTGCTACTAATTCTTTCCCAAATACTGGGTTTATGGCCAAGGTACACTCTTCCAAGTATTTAAAAAATTTATATCGTGATAAGAATTATTTTCCTGACGATATTACTTCTGATGAAGATACTTCATCTTCAGATAATGAATAAATAACTTCATAAGAAGAAATATCTAGTTTTACTATGTTTTTAGAAGAAAAATAATATAAAATTTCTAAGAAAATAGACAAGGAAAATACCAGAGAGGATGTTTTTAAAAAATATATTTCAGATATCACTATAGATATTGAAGGTAAGGATGAGGTACACGAAAAACATTCTAAAGACCTTAAGGAAGTTAATTCAGAAAAATAAAACTATTCTAAAGATCTTAATAATTCTATTTAAAAAAAATAAGGGTTTTTGAGGAAAAATATAACACTAGGGAAATAATTCTTGAGTATAGGAATTTAGTCATAAGACTACAATCCGAAATATATTCCCTTAATAATCTTCATTCCAACTTTACATCTAGTAATGAAAACATTGACATGATGTATTCCCAAATCAGACATTATGGAAATATTTCTAGAGTAGGTTATACTCACAGAAAACCTATTTTCAAAAATAACTATTTTATTCCATCCGAAGTCCCCATCTATAAAAAATTTCAAAGTTGTGGACATTGGAGGAAAACCTTATCATTAAACAAAATTCAATCTCTAGGATTCCACATGGCTTTTTTTTCTAAACAAATGTGGGTTCCTAAAATTTTATTGTCTAACCCCGTATCAAAATTATTTTGGATTCTGAAGATCTAACTTTTGTTTTTGCAGGAAAATTATGATTGTACTAACAATATCTGGAATATGGATATTAGATGATCCCTACGTATGACTGGTAAAAAATGTTATTTCTTTAATATTGTCAAAACGGAAGGTGGAAAAGTATACTTTGAGGATAATTCTCACAGAGATATTTTCGGTATAGGTAATGTCATTCTTATTGGAAAAGTTTTAATTTATAATGTTTTATTTGTTAATGTTCTTAAGTAAAACCTTATAAGCATAATTCAATTATGTGATGAAGGTTATCTTGTGAATTTTTGGAATTATAAGTGTTTACTTCACAATTCTAAGGATGGATATATTCTTATTTCCCATAGGAATGACAATGTATACACTTTTAATATAGAAGACTTATGAAGTAAAGATATTCCTTTCTTAAGTGAAATTGATGATCAATAATAGATTTGGCAAAGAAGCTTAGGACACTGCAACCTTAAGAACCTTTGTAATATCTCAAAGAAAGGATTAGTTATGTATCTACTGGTTCTATGTTTTTATTCTATAAGTGTTTGCGAGCTTTTTCAATTTGGAAAGAAACACAAATCTATATTTAAATCTATTTGTAGAGTTTCTACATCTAATTCCCTATAGTTAGTGCATATGTATTTATTTGGTTCCACACAAATTGGACGTAGTATGGGAAAATATTAGGTATTTTATCTTGTTTATGACTACACTAGATATACATGGGTCTATTTTCAAGAAAAAAAATATGAAACTTTTTCTTATTTCATAAATTTTCAAGTTCATGTAAAAAATGAGAAAAACCTACTATTGATCACTATTCATAGTGATCATGGTGGTGAGTTCGTAAACTCATATTTTGTAACTTTTTGTTGTAAGGAAGTTATTACTCAAAATATCTCAGCTCCTAGAACTCCTCAAGAAAATGGTGTTGTTGAAAGATGGAACCGGGTCATTTAAGAGATTACTAGAACCATGTTGAGTGAATATTATATACAAAAACAATTTTGGGCTAAAGCTATAAGTACTTCATGTTATACTATTAATCGAGTTTTGATAAGACATCTTCTTAATAAAACTCCTTATGAGCTATGGACTGGTTGAAAACCAAAATATTCTTACTTCAATGTTTTTGGTTGTAATGTTTTTTCCTTAATACTAACGATAAATTACACAAATTTTCACTAAATACGATGAAGGAATTTTCTTAGTATATTCCACTTACTCAAAGGATTATATATTTTTAAAAAAAAGACACTTGTACTTTGGAGTAAACAACACATGTAAAATTTGATGAAACTGATCCTTTTGTATTCAAATAACCTGATTTAAATCTTCGAGATATATTTTATAATGATGATCAAAAACCCATAGTTTATGATTATTCTAAGGAAAATGTTCAAGAAAATATTCTTGAAAGATTTACCCCTGAATATTTTCTACCTTATGTTGATGATCATGTTTTTTAAAAATATAATCTATTATTACTTAGACATCATCTTACTGATAATATAATAGGAGATGTCAATCAACTAGTAAGGACAAGAAGTTCCTTACGGAATGAAATTGAACTTGTTGCTTTTCTTTCCCAATTAGATCAAATACTATTGAGGAAGCGTTAGGTGATTAATATTGGATAAAGTCTATACAAGATGAACTCAATGAGTTTTTTAGGAATCATGTCTGGACCTTTGTTGAGAAACCTAAGGATACATTTGTTATTGGTGTAAAATTGGTCTTCAGAAGTAAATGTGATGAAAATGGGATTACATTTAGAAATAAAGTAATATTAGTTTCTAATGTTTATAACAAACAAGAAGGAATATACTTTGACGAAACGAATGCACCAATAGCAAGACTTGGATCATTCAGAATTCTTCTTGAATTTGCAGTATTCTATAATTTTAAACATTATAAAATGAATGTAAAGTGTGCTTTCCATAATGGATATGTATATGGAGAAGTATATTAAGAACAACCTCCTGGTTTTGAAGATTCATAACATCCTAATCATGAATATAAACTTACCAAATCATTATAGGGCCTTAAACAAGCCCCTAGAGTTTGGTATGATAGACATACATGATTTTTTTACTTCAAAACAATTATTCTAAGGAAACTGAGGATCCCACAATTTTTATAAAGAATGATATGAAAGACATATTAATTATAAAAATATATGTTGATGACATTATATTCAAATCAACTCAAAAATCCTTAAAAGATTAATTTTCGGATCTTATTATGTCTGAGTTTGAGATGAGTATAATGAGTGAGTTAACATTCTTTCTCAATTTTCAAATTTATCAAAAACTAGAAGGAACTTATATATCTCAGAATAAGTACATCAAAGATCTTATTAATAATTTTGGATATGATAAAACTAAGAGTATAAGTACATCTATCAAAACATTTAATACTATTGATATTGAGGAAGTAGGGAAAACTATGGATCAAACATCTTATAGTGGAATGATAGGATGTTTACATTACATAATAGAAAGTCGGCCCAACATAATGTTTTCTATTTTCTTATGTGAAAGATATCATGAAAATACTAAGGTATCCCATCTTATGGCCTTCAAAATAATATTCTGGTACTTAAAAGGAACCTTGGATTTAGTACTTCATTATTCTTTTGCAAAAGTTTTTGAACTAAAATGATTTTTGGATACTGATTTTTCTGTTTGTAGAATGGATAGAAGGAGTACATCTAGAACATGTCATTTCCTAGGAGATTCCTTAGTTTCGTGATCTTATAAGAAACAACATTTTGTAGCACTTTCCACTACTGAAGCAGAATATGTAGCAGCTGGAAGTTGTTGTTCTCATGGGATGTGAATGCAACACACACTCACAGATTATGGCATAATTTTTAACAAAACTCAAATATTGTGTGATAACACTAATTCCATAGCCCTAAGAAAAGACCCAGCACATCACACTCATGCTAAGAACATAGATATTAGGAATCACATTCTTAGGGATCACACACTCAAAGTATATATAACTATTCAATTCATCATATCACAAGAACCACTTGCTGATATATTTACCAAACCATTACCATCCAATTGATTTGAATACATTAAATGGAATCTAGGAATGATATCTATAAAATAATCACTCATATATACTTGTTTTTTAATCATATCCTAACATTAAATTACTCCTGAATTCATGGGGAGTACATTTTTTTGAAAGTTTTAATGATTTTTTTTCTTTAAAAAATTTAATTTTCCGTAATCAGTGAGTTTTAGAATTAGGATTTTTTAGGTATCTGTTTTCTCAACATACCTGAAATTTATCATTTCCAATAATTTTTTGGTTTTGAAATTTTATGAAAATATTTCTTTAAGAAAAGTTAACCATAATGAGATTTTACATTAAGTTATACCAAATTTTATGTTTTTTAAATTATCTATTTATTTTATAAATCCTTGAATCGAATTCAATGGAATCCATATTTCTAGAGTTTAAATTCTCAGAGTCAAATTTCCTTCTTCTAGTTTTTTCCTACCACGAGAAATGTTTCTTCAATACCGATAATTTCTTCATATATATCTTAAAGGTAAATTTTCATACCCCCTAGTTATTTTCATAGAGTTATATTTGTTGGTATTTCTTTCTTTAAGAAATTTTTCTTTGCATATATATTTTTTTAGAATCAGAAATTTATTTTTTTGAAAATCTCATAATTTCAGTATGGATATATCTTTTCAACCATCTTCAACCATTTGATCATGTTGGGAAAATCCTACCCGTTTTATTTCCTAATGGAAGTTCAAAAGTTTTAGTTTTTCTATATAATGTCTACCCCACTTGATGAGGACCCCACCTATTCCATCATCCTTCATGTTGATGTTCGGCTACTTCAGAGTTTTTAATTCAATATTTATTCAGTGATTTATTACAGATCTGAATATCAGGTAGTTCTGACCAGATGGCAGCCAAGGATAATAAAGACTAGATGATTTTTCGGGAGAGACTTGTATATTCAGGATTTTACAATTGGTATGATTCCCTCATCTCTTGTATTATCAAATGTAATCAATGGGAGATTATTTGAATAGAAAAGGACAATTTTCAAGATCCCATGTATCCGAACCTAGTCATATAGTTTTATGACTCTTTCAATTTCATTGGGAAGGACGACAAAGAGTATTTCAAGTTTCAGGCTTATGAAAAATCATAGGTCGTTTCATGTCAGAAAGCGGTCAAAATATTAAAGATTCCCTATGAAGGATAGGCCCTCATAGGTTCTTAAAAAATTACAGATATGGAAGGTTCTTTCGAAAATAACTTTTCTTTATAAAGTTTCGGCATCAGGGGAGTTAAGACTCCGAAGCGTGCACACTAATCAGTGGTCCATAGGTTGGTGGCATTATAGATGCATGCGTTCTTTATCCAAAGAAGAGGGGATTAGGATTCCCTAATGATGTGTGACATTCTCTAGTTAGACAATCTCATTATCCTCAAGAAGGATAATTTTTTTAGGTATATATTTCATACGATTATTATTGAAAAAGTCGATACCATCAAATCCAAGATCATGATATACCCTGCCACTATCTGAAGGATAGTAGTTATGATCATAGAGGAAATGAAAATTGCATGAAATTACACTTTGATGTCTTGTATTATTTTTATTCTATGTGATTAAACTCTAAAGATAATGAATCTTTCTTAAAATTCGGACTCTAAGAAGTTTGATGAACTCGTGACACTGGAAGTTCAGAATCTGATATTGAAAGAATCCATTCTGGAATCATCCAATGTTGAACCAGAAAAGTCAGTACTGGAATCTTCTAAAAGGGATCAGAAGAAGAAAAAGTTGGATGAGGTCTATCATAACGATCTTCTCTCACTAGGACAGGATTCAGCTCCACCAGTTATAAGGAATCATAAAGCTTACTCTAATGATATCGCGACCAGCTGGAGTAAGTTAGCTGAATCGATGAAGGAAGGGTATCCAACCATTGGGTTCAATCCGGAAGAGGAAAATTCTTTGAAAAATCAAACTGTTGATCTATTAGATAAGTAACCTAAGGAGAATAAGTAGAAAAATAAAGAGAACTGAGAGAGATATTATACAATCCCTTCTGAAGGAAGTATAAAAATCCTCTATGATTTTACCAGTACCCGATGTCACTCCATAACCTAAGAAGGTGATGAAACCTTTAGTGATACTGGAACCTGTTCTGGAACCGAATGTAAAAGTACAAGAAGAGGATGAGATAATTTTAGAAGAAATAATTGATGTGATTTGACAAGTTGATGATTATTTTCCAACCTAGGGAGTTTCCACTAAGGAAGTAGAAGAAGAAGAAGTTGAGATCGGAGATGAAGAATACGAATAGGTAGAAAGAAGATATTGATGTAGTTGGAGATGTAGTTGAAATCGATGAATCCAGAAATAGTGACACCAGAAGTGAAGAAGAGAAAAAAGACGAATTGGTTCACGAAGGATCCCGAGATGATAAGGCAACAGAAGATGAGGAAGTCCCTCAGGGTTCCAAACCTCCATAGTGCCGAAAATTGATTAAGGGAAGGCCCTCTTGGTTTCCCCTTCTGATGTTGACTCTCCTCAAAATCTCGAGAATTCGGAATCCTCTATTCAGAAGGTCAATAAAGAAGAATCTGACTCCGAGTCCTCTTCACCTACGATTGGCGACTTTATAAAAACTTCATTAAGGAAATCATTAAGTACCATTCCGGTAATTTCTAACATTGATTCCCGAAGCCAAATGATATAGGAAACCTTAAACCAAAATACGGATTCAATATCTATGTTGATGGAAATGGTGATGAAAGGTGAAGCTAATCATAATAATAGTCTCATTTATTACAAAGATCAATATTTTTCATATCATAAAGTGATGATCCAGACCCGAACCTTATTATATAATGCTCTACAATTCTCATACATCATTGAATTGACAAAATGAGCTTTCAATGATATATAAAATGAGATCACCAATGTCCGAACTTCTTTCCCAGAGAAAGTTTCAAGTGAGTTAGCTGCGAGGAATAATGAAGGAAAAAATCTTATTGATCAATTTAATACTGTAGCTGATGTTTTCAATTATTAGAAAGAAATATCTACTGGTCTTGTGAATAAATCGGATTCACAATATGAAGTGATCAATGTTCTTAAAGAAAAGAATCGGTCCCAAGATTTCCAAATCCAGGATTTGGAGAAGAAGGTAGCTGAGCAAAATGACTAGATAAATAAGCTTCAATAAGATCACAAGGAGGATAAAAAGATTAACTCTATGGTGATAAGTATTCTTTTAGAGATGGAGAATGAGTGTTGATACATTTCATTTCCCATGCATAATTTTGGTTTTATTTTCTTCCATGTGAAACATTATAAAAGATTCCATGAAAATCATGTATATATTTTGTCTTATGTATATTTATTTCTAACCATACAGGTCCTTCTCAATTCCATTTTGAAAATCACAAATAGGGAGAATTATATCAATGGGTATGTTAATGGAAGAAAAATGTATAAAGGAAAATTTGTTTAGGGTAAATTATAAGGAAACATAAATTTCCTAACATTCATTTATATGTAAGAGTTCTATATCTATGAGAGATTCTCAATAAATAGATGAATATATATCTGAGGGGGATATTTCCATACTCTAAGAACTTCTACATGAGGGAAGAATAATTTACCCAAAGTCATACACATAAGGGGGAGCTAAGTATTTCTTACTCTAAGCTTTTATTTCATTCCTTTGTCAAATTTTTCGAAGTTGTTTGTGCTTTCCAAAAAGGGAGAGATTGGTTGGTATATAAGACCTCACCATTCCTTAATTCTTTTATTTTGAAAAAACAAACACCATCTTAATAAATATATTGTCCTTACACTTCAATATATTTCATTACTCATTGATAAATTTCCATGTAACCAAAATTTCCATAGACTTTTGAGTTAAACATTTTTTTATTAAGTTTTTTAAAAATCTATTTATCCATACTAGAAATGTTCTTAAGGTTCTTAAATTTTGTTAATGGTTATACCATACAAGAATTATTTTAGACCCCATTTCTTGTTCTCTTCTTTCACTACGATACCAATTTCCGTCTAGAATGAAATCGGGTATCATATTTTCCTCAAAATTATATTTCCAGTATTTTGGTTTTCAAAATTTCATAAACTCCGACTTCCTGGTTATCGGTACTAAAGATCCATTACTGAGAATTTCCTTATACACTATCTTCCATAATCTGATACCAATAATATTTTTTCATGACTTAAATCATGATATCGGTACCAAAATTTTTAAAATTGAGTTTTAATAAAATATTTCTTTATACTTTAGTCATACCTATTTTATAAAAATCCATTCTGAAATTTATTATTCCGTAATTTATTATTTGAAGCATTATTTCCTTAGAATTCCAAACCTTATAATTTCTTTCATAGAATTGCAATTTTATCAGACTCCAAGTTCCTTACACATAATGCATAGGATCTTTAAATTCATGGTTCGTTATATAAAATTATGTTGTTGTTTCTACTATAAATGAACCATTTTATGTTTTCCACTTGTCCACGTCCCTCTGAGATTTATGTAAATATGACTGTTGGAGTTGAACTGACCGGTAGATTTTGAAAGCTATAAATATGATCTCAAATGATGAGATCCAAATTTATGAATGATCGAATAGACGAGTACCCCAGTTAACGAGTTCACATGATTTCTTTTTGGAGTTCATATCTCATAAAGTGAATTTCTATAGAGTGAGAGGATCTTATAAAAACTCAGCCTTCATGAAGAAAGTTTGAACAACTCATTCAAACATTTCTTTGTGCATAATTGCTTCCTGCAGAGGTGTGGTTTCTTTAAAATCAAATACTTCAGCTTGTGAAGTTAGAGGTGCTGATTTCCTTATAAATAGAGTGCTTGTGAGGATAGCAAGACAGATTCTGATCATAGGATTGAAGGCCTACCCGATTTTGGTTAAGACAGACTTTTCTGTATGTATAAAATAAGGGACCTTTATATTAGGTTTTTGGATACACTTCTCTTTGGGTTAAAAGAATGTTGTAAATTTTTGATTCTTTAGAAAATTTTTGATGATTTATTTTTGTATTAGCTTTCTAACTTGTATCTCTGACTTTAAGAGATTCTATACTCCTAGTGGTAGAATCACTTTTTATGAAAATCTTCTTAATCATTAGACTTAAGAACATTATATTTTTCTAAGAATGTGATTTCTTATTGGAGGTGTTCTGAATTTTGTTTATACAAAATTTCCTTAAGAAATTTTTAAAGTATAAAATTCACCCCCATATTGTATATTGTGTATGATCAGTGATTTTGCGATCCTAATATTGGTATAGAGTACAATATCATACTCCAAACTAACCTATCACCACATGCTTAATGAAAAAAATATGAACTCTAGCTACATCAAGAACTCATCCAAGAAGGTGTCAAATGATGTATTATTTTAATAAAAGATGTTTTATATGTTCTAATCTTGGTTATTTGGAAAGACATTACTACATGTAGAAATAAGTGAAGGAAAATTAACACATAAGAAAATTACCTACTCTAGTAGTGTATAAAAAAAGTAAATATTGGAAGACAATATGATGAGTTGAAAATTGGGTTTACAACCTCAGGGAAATGACATGGATCTCAAAAAAGTTATATCAATAACCTTCTATGCTACACTCACAACAATTGTTTAGGAAAGAATGTGAAAAGTCATAGAAGATAAAGAATAAAGATGCCCAAGTTGTGGTTAAGAAGAATGAAAATTCATTAGAAGGCCCATCCCCAAAAAGAAATGGTAGAATGACTCCAATAAATGAAAAAAAAGATTTAAATAATGAATTGAAAAATTCACATTTCATGCCACATAGTGAGAGGTGGTGGAAAAAACATATTCCTCTAATGGAGGAAAAATAATGATCCGATTATGAGTGAAATTATTCCCCCACAGCGAAGGGTAATGAAAAATGGAATATTATTGGAGAATCAAAGGAAAAATATTTTAAAATATGGGTCAAACCCCACACATTGAAAAATTACGGGCCTGAAGAATCTAAATATATAGAAGTAGACACATATTGAATCATAAGAATACTATGCATGTTGGTAAATAATGTTTTATCATATGGATAGAAAAGTTTATGTTGGTCAGGTAGTTGGAACATGAAAAAAATTATACAGTAATTTGCAAGAAGGTATCAATGTTTTGATCCATCAGGATCGACTTAATACCTATTATTTAGGATTCCATAGGATTCCCTTCTCCAATTTTTTACATATTCTATTAACTAATGTTCAAGTGTTTCATGTTCAAGGGGAAATACGATCCAAGGGGAAGTTGCATCAATAGAGGGAAAGTGGTTAAATGATATGATCCATAATATCAATTGATTCAAGAAAAATTAAGAGAGAAGAATAATATACTTCGAATAATTCCTTAAAAAGTTTAAATGTTCTATGTATACATGATATATATGTAATTGATTTAGTGTAATAGATAGTTATGGTGTTATTAACTTTTTCTCATGTTTCCTACATTGAGTTGTGACTTATATGGATTAGATGTTTTTTTGTTGGATCACTGATAAGTGGTAAATTAACCCAATGAAAATATCATTGAAGGAAGCCACAATAGGAAACAGTTATTGAAATGGAGATGTTCCTCAAACCTACAGTAACATGTGAAGATATGATGTAGGGGAAGAAGAATGTTTGGGGTCGAAATAGTGGGCCTAAAAACCCTAAGAGTTTCATATCATAGGGAGAGGATATTATATCTTAATCAGATGAAATTTATAAATAATATATAAATTATTAAATTATATGTTCATGAAGACTCATTTGGGGAAAAGAAAAAACCTTCATTTATTTTAGGATTATAAATTTTTATCTTACGATATGATTTAAGATGACTTTTTTGGATACTAATAACCTATAAGATTGGATTAAAAATGTTTCCAAAAATTCATCTACACATTATAAAGAGTAATTAATCATTTGAAATCAATAGGAATATATTTTTAGGGATTTATATATATTATATACCAAAGTATTTTTGGGAGATTGTATTGAGACTAAATGACAAGAATGTCATTGAAGCTAAATGAGTCTTTTTCAATAATATGAATAAATATGGAACAACGATTCAAAATGAAGCATCACTAGTGTGAAAAGGGTACTCCCAGATAGAGGGAATATATGTTTATGGGTAATTTTCCAAAGGTTCGTTTCTATAGAAAATCAGATTATTCCTAGACATAATATTGTAAATAAATTTCAATGTTTTTTCGATGGGAACCAAGTCATCATTTCTGAATGGGGTTCTAGATAAACAAGTTTACATTAAATATAAAGATGGTTTTCTCATTCATAAATATTATAATAGTGTTTTTAGGATAAATAAGGCTCTTTATGGGTTGAAAGAATCACCAAGATCATGTTATTCATGATTTGACTAGTTTCTAAAAAATGGCACAGTTTTCAGCGTGGTGATGTTGATTGCAATCTATAGGATAACCCAGATAGTAATAAATGGATGGTGGTTTAGGAATGTTTTGATGACAAAATTATTTGTGTATCAAATTTTTATCAATATAATATATTCAAATAATTCATGAAAAGTTAATTTCAAATGCCAATGATCGGTGAATTGACTTGTTTTTCACTGTTTATAGGTAACATAAAGAAATAATGGCACATTCATTTCCCAATCAAAATATGTGAAGGAGGTCCGGAGAAGAGTTGGAATGGATAATTTATAACAGTTGAACACATTGGTGGTTACCTAGATGAAACTTTCACGATATGATATAGGAAATGTAGTAAATATCACAGAATACAAGATAATATTTGGATGATTTTTATACTTGATAGTGATAAGAACTAATATTATTTCTTCCACATTCAATTAAAAAATATATCAATTAAATCGCAATGAATATCAATGTCATTCAATTAAAGAATACATCAGTATATCATGGGATTGGTGGATTTTCAGTTTATGTATAATGTGAAATCTTATTAATAGTTATTTTGATATATAGATACTGATTGGGTTGGTTCAAATAGATGATAGAAAATAGACATCAATAATGAATTCTATATTAGAAGATTTTGTGTTTCTTTTACAAGAATGAAACAAGATTTCATTTCATTGAGAACCATATAAGATTAATATATTGTGGTTAATTAAGCCTTAAAATAGTTATTTTGGATGAACTAGAAGCTTGGTGATATGGGAATTAAAGTGAAGTCTTTGATTAGAATTTGTTATAATAATTCAATTTCTAATAATCATAGAAAAATAAATTGCATCACTCATGGAAAAATCACATTGAAATGATGTATCATTTCATGTTGGATAATGTAGAGAAAGGGATTGTGAAATTGGATTATATGCCTACATAACTGTAGGATGCAGTGATTCTATCAAAGACCTTACCAAATGAAGAAATTTAAAGGCATTGAATGGCCCTATATGATTTTTGACTCCCCATGCATGAAAAAAAGTGGATGTGGGACCCCCTATCCATGAGGTATGGCGTGTTTTCTCTAAAGTACAAATATTTTTTCATTAACATATTTCATACCTAAAATGGATTTTCTTCGATCTCATTGCCAAAGGAGTATAAATTGGAGCTATAAAATTGGTAAAATGTCTTAATCAAGGCACACGAGAAGATTAAAGGTGGATAAATAGAAGGTGAATAGGGAGAAATGATATAGGGGGATTGTTAAATTTTATGAAGAAAATTGTGATCGATCAATGTTTATATATCATGATATTTGAGGTTTTTGATGAAAGAAGGTGAGTTAATTTGGAATGGAATGATGTGATTCATTGATAAACTTTTCATTATAGTTTAGTTTATCATGATGCGTATGGATCATGTGGGATCAGAGTGTGTGTTGAGTAAATCATTTATTGTTATCTGAATTGAAAAAATCTATTGCTGGCAGAATATAGATGTAGACTCAATGATATATCAAAATTTGATGAATATTCAACCAACCTGATGGGGTTATTATTAAGAAAAATCCTTGAAGGCATACTCTCAGTGTTTTTGGAGTGGTTTTTTTGAAACATATAGATTATCGCAAATTAGTTTTTTTTATTTTTTGAAGTATATTTTTAGGGTGGCATAGTTTCTTAGTTTATTCCAAATTTTTGGGCCTCAATATCAAGAATTTTTTGCAAAAGGAAGGTTTTCTATAAACAGTTCACATTTTTTGGATCAAAAAAGCAGAGTTCATAGATCAAAAAATTATGTTCATTGAATGGTGAAGGAAATTAGGAAAAGATAAATATATTTATAAAAGAACTATATATACCACAAAGGAAGCTACATAGACCGTGTATGGGAAATATTTCATGGGATTTTTGTACTCTATAGAAGGCATACAATTCGGGGGATTGCTCGATGTTTATAGAAAAGATGCAATTATTTTATGTAACTTCTTATATATTTATAGTATAATACATTTTCATATCAGTTATTATTTTTGAATTTAATATTAACAATAAGTTAAAGTAGACTCTTTTTCTGATATCGTACTTGACATGAAACACATCTTTCTCTAAAATCATACATTGCACACAACATTTAGTTATACCAATAAAAAATAATATATTTTTATTTTTATTTTTATTAATTTAAATGATATTCAATGTCTAGATGTTTTATTTGTGGGAATTAATAGAATGAAAAAAATTGTTTTCACTTGTTTTTAATAGTTTTTACATTAATCTAAGAAAAATTAGAGTCTTAAAATGAGAATGAATCCAATTTTAAGCATGAAATACTGTAATTTTTTTAAAGGTCATTTTCTACCTTTTGATAGAGAACCATTTTTAAATTGAGTTTTCCCACATGTATATGTAATATTTGAGAAAATAAACTTCTTCTATTTAAGTAGGACATAAAAATTTACTTTGTTTAAATTTTTGGTATTTTTCTTTTGAAGTTAATATTTTAATGAATAGTGAAAAATACATCATTTATCTTTGAAAATTCCTTTGTCGTCTCTGTTATTTATATTGATATACTGTAATTTTAATTAGTTTTAATGTTTAATTGAATTATTTTTTATCATTTAGTCCAATTTTTTTCATTATAAGTAATTGAACATTTAAATTTGACATAAACACATTTCAATCTTTTGATAGTTTTTACTTTCTCAAAAAATTGCTTTTTGGTTATGACAACTAGAATTAATATTTAATTAATTTCTGCCAAATTTTTTGTTTTGAATTTATAAAAACATAATATATATATATAATCAGAGGGCCCAATTTTTTGAAATAGTTAATCTTATTCATTATGAATAGTTACTCATTAATTATTTTCATTTACCATGGTTAAAGTGTAAATATGGTAATTAAGGGTAAAAAATAAAATTATAATAATATAAAACTACCCTAAAGTGTATCCTATTACTAATTTATGGTATATGTATTACTGTGGTAATTGTTGGGATGATTTTTGGAATCCATGGAGGCACATGGGTGTGATAATGACATGTTATAATAATTAACCAAAAGTAAACAAAATTATAATATAAACATGAATCATTAACTAAATAAATTTTTATATTGGGATATATAACTAATATCATTGACTAAAAATATTCATTATAAAGGTAAATATATTTCCTACATCAAGATATTATTTATATTATTTTGTAACACTTAATATATTTATTTATTTATCACAAAATAATAATGCAGTGATTACCTTATTAATAAATGATTAAAAAATCTTATAATAAATATTTAAAAAATGTTATTTGAATATTTTAATGTCATAAAAGATTTCTCTATGTGAATATTATATGTTAGGATAGATTCAATGTTTCAATTTCAAAGGAATAGTGTTTATATGAATTTGTAGAAAAGTCAAGTTTGAATAGTGTTTAAAATTGACATAATTCCAAACATAAAATATAAAATATTTTAATAAATGAAAATTAAATTCTTAAAAATATAAGATTCAGGAAAATGGTTAAGATAAGTACAAATATTTCATAAATTTATTTTCAGTGGGTCTTTTTACATGATATGGTATTTACATTAACCCATAATGTGTAAATAACCTGATATCACTCTAAGATTAAAAAAGGTAAAATAAGGGTTAGAAAAAAAAGATAAGGATAAAAAAATATTCCAAACATGTCTAAAAATTATTGGATGATTGATATTAGAACCCAAATCAACTTATATTAGAATTAAATGATTTTTTGACCTTTTTTAATCGAAATTTAATTTATAATAAATTAATAATTGAAGATATTACTAAAGTTTCCCTCTTCCCTCTTACAAAATCCCACCACCTATACCCACATACTAACACCTATCAAGACTCTTGGATCATATAAACAATGCTAACATAATCTCCCAACATCCCTCCCTTCCTCTTAGAGGACATAACTTTGGAAAATGAAATTCAATAAATCCTATTAGCTCCCATCAAAAGGAGGTAACAGATTTTGAAGAAATTAAAGAACGAATGAGACACGTGGGACTAAGTAAAGGGAACGTCATAACCCAAAATCTCTTATTTGGGTTAATTATAAACTAATTAATTATTTCAGGACATACATGATCAATATGTATTTAATGTAAATACACATAATTTATTTATTTTATTAATAATTTTACCTTTGTAAGGGAATTTATAAACTCAATTTCCACTCATTGGGTTTTACGCTTACTTAATTTATTAAATTATTCCAAGATTACATGCGGAATCTTGGTTTATTTATTTATGTTGTAATTTTTTCTTCCCATCATGTAGATATTTTATTGTAATTTCTAATCACCCGCTTGATAAATTCTTATGACATTTATACGATTTTGGAAGGAATTTTGTCTAAATCTTCTTTAATTGAAAAATATCTTGTTTTTATGAACATATATTATCCTTTAAACGGTATATAAAAACCATTTGACTCTTAATATCATGAGACAATATATTACTAGGATATTTAATGTTCTATTTAATTTTATTCCATAATAATTATTATTCATGTTTTTCTCAAGTGGTAAATGAATCTTTAACTAAAACATAATTTTAAATGTTTTAAAGATTTAATCATTTAATCCATTATATTTCTTTTCCATGTTTTAAATTTTTTTATGAATTCATTAATATGTACATGGATGTTTTCAAATGGTAATTTATTTCAGTAGTTTCAAATTGGCATGGGACACTTTGAATCAAAAATCGATTATTAATTGTTTTAAATGTATTTGAAAATGGATTTGATATTTCAATATCTTGAATGTATTTCTTGTGATTGATGAGTGAAATGTTGATAATCTCAATATTTTTTGTGTTATAATTATGTAATGGTACTTGATCATTTGATGGCTGGTTATGTGATAAACCAAATAAAGGTGGATCTATGATAAACCTAGGGTGGGTGAGCCTATGATAGCTCTCTGATGCATTGTGTAATGTGACAAAGGTAACCTTTAATGTTTCTATTAAGAGAGTTAGGGAATATAACTTTATGGTTATACCAAATGTAACCATGAAGGTTACTCCATATTTAGTTGTAAAAGCTATAATGTAAGTATGATATAGATTCCACAAGATTCCATTATGATTTATGATTTCTATGAGTAATTCATAAATATTATGATTTCATGAGGTATATTAAAGAACATATGTTTTATGAGTGAAATGTATGATTTCATTTATTTTCATGTATTTATAGAATAATTTTTTCTTTTTTTATTTTATAACCCTTGTGGAAATGTTTATTCTAATCCAATGTTTTTGAAATTTTTTCACTGTGTAAATAGGAGGGTAAGTGAAAGCGATAATTAAAGATGATTTTATCAAGGAAATAGTTCTTTTTTTATTTAATTTGTTTTTTATAGTAAAAAAATTGAATGATTAAAAGTATATAATTTTTAATATTTGATATGTAATGTAATAGCGATGGGATAATTATATAAAACTCTAAACCCAAAAATATCCTCAAAGAGAAAGAAAGTAAATTCATCATCAAAAATAAATATTAAGTCATGTTTAAAGCTTGGGCCTTATAGTAGGTTTCAAAGGAAAGGTTTAGAATAATTAAGGATTATGATTTTTGGATAATAACATGGTATGTCCGTGTTTCTATACTTTTAGATAAATTCGTGTTTTAAAACTTTTTTAGATTAAGGAATGTCGGTTTCAAACAGAAGGAGGAGGATGTCAAACAACATTCCTATGACAACCCGATGGCATGCTTACAATCATTATTTCAACGACTTGATCAGATGATTGAGAAATTATTTATATAATATAACTCACATGAAAGAACATGTTTGATATATCAAACACTGCTAATATACCTCGATACCATCATCGATCATGGGTTGTATTTAATGAAATCCTATTTTTTAAATATTCTCTTACTTTAATGAAACGTCAATATTATCTAGGAATTTTGAAATATTTTACCTTATCATAATATTTTTAAGTAAATTGTGATTTTGAAAAAGGTGTGGAAGAAGGAGACCCATGTGAAACCTATTTATATTTTCTTTTAAAATATATTCTTTCAACACATTATTATAGAATTTTAAAATGAACATTCATTAAAATATTAAAATAAAACATCTATAGACTCTTTTATAATAATCATGTTTTATCGGATGGTTTGAAATTATATTTCGTATATGATTATTTTCTGAAACTATTTTTCTATGAACACCCTTTTGACCCCAGATGAACAAGGTGTATTTGGATAACGGATGAAAATGATTTTAAAGTATCTCAAAATCATTGTTGCAATGAATAGACCCTTTGTTCACATAAACAAGATGACAATGAAACCTGGTGGAAACCATGAACATG
The DNA here is from genome assembly GCA_963277665.1 of Viscum album. Lineage (NCBI taxonomy): Eukaryota > Viridiplantae > Streptophyta > Magnoliopsida > Santalales > Viscaceae > Viscum > Viscum album. Next base: position 1,640,808,284 of record OY728131.1, on the reverse strand, counting down.
GTATGATGTTTCGTCTATTGGTAATAGTTTTATTTTATCAAATGGAGGTGAAAAAAATGTATATATATATATAAGAAATAATAAATTAAGATGCTGAGGTCATTATGGGTTGGGATGAAAATGATAGGTATATGAAAACCATTGAGGCTAAAACATGTTACCATTATTTTTGTGTTTTATAGAAATGGACAACATGAAATATGGGTTACGGACCATCACATCCATAAATGTCATAGGAATCGAACCCACACACGAAGGGAAACAAGGGGTTATTGCCTACAACCGACCTATGTGAAGTCCCTAGTTAATATGAATTATTCATTATAGTAAAATGATTTTCTATATCCAGAATAAGTTCATTTTGGGAACGTATGTTTTCTCAAATGGATAACCTTAGTATAGGAAAATGATATGCTTATAAATTTATAAATGTTATTTTGGAAGATGTTCACTCTTTTTGGAACACTACATGCCTAAAAAAATAGAATAATATATTATTTCATTTGGGGGGTATTGGATGAATTTTATTATGGAACAATCAATATTTTTATTTTGGACATATTGATATTTGAGTTTTTTATGGAAATGATTAACCTATCTTAGATATTATGTGTTTAGGTTATTTACTTTTCGGTATGAGACTTTAAGATTAGTATATGTTATTTGGAGATAAATATTATGTTTTATCATGGAAGCCTACGTGATCAAATCCTTTTGAACTTTGGGTTTCAATATTAGTTTGTATTATTCATTTTGAGGAATTATTTAGACAATAGTTTGTTGAATGGTATTTTTTAAACATTGGTGTATTTTTTGTTGAATTTTTATGATTAAGAGTAGTATTTATTTTTATAATGGATTATTCTTTTTTAGTGTATTATCTAATATTGTACTTACTATTTTGGTATTGGTTAATCTCTAATAATAAGGGAAATATATGGTTCATATTTTTTGGATTATGTGATTCTCTAGAAGTTGATTCTAGTTAGTTAGGTGTGTCCATGTCATCTGAATTACTCATTATTTGGAGAAAAATATATCCTTGTGGTAGAGATCTATTAGAGAATAAAATAATACTTGATAGGTAAGTGTGTTTCCTTATATTATTAGTCAATCTCATAAATAAATTCCTAAACATTATAAAAATGATATAAAAAATAATATTCCATTTACTTTTCTTACTCAGAAATCAAATATTGTTTAACCCCTTGTAAGATTATACTGTTTGGGATATTAACATTATCCGGATCCTGTATCCTTCCACTCTCCATCAGAACATGATGGTTGGTTTTCTCTTCTATATCCATTTTTTAATATATGGAATCTATGTATATGTTATCTTAGGTGAACTTTGTTTTTCCTTTTTTTCATATAATGTGATAATTTTATTGACTCTTTTTATGATGTGGTATTTTGAATGATGTTTCTAGGCCCAATTTTATAATTGTGAGGACACAATTTCCAATATAGGGAATAATGTAACACCCTAGGATGTTAGAGAATAATACATTTTTATATCTATTAATTTTTTTGAATTTAAAATAAATTTTACATTAAAGTGGACTATTTTTCTGATAGCATACTGGACATGCAAAAATGGGTTTCTCTAAAATCTTAAGTTGCACACAACATTGAATTATACCGAAATATAATATAATAATATAATTATTTTTTAAAATATTATTTAACACCTGGCTATTGTGTTGGACAAAATGAATATAACTAAAAAAATTATTACACATGTTTGTTAAATGTTTTTACTGTTATTTAATAAATTTTTGACTCTTAAAATGAGAATGAATCCAATTTTACGCATGAAATATTATAATATTTTTGTAATGGTTGTTTTACCTCCTTTTTGATGGAGAAACCTTTTTAAATATATTTTTTCATTTTTAAATGTTCTATAAGACTTATTAAACCTCTTCTATAGAAGAGGGACTTAAAAATTCACTTTGGTTAAATTTTTGGTATTTTTCTACGGAAATTCATATTTTAATGAATAGTAAAGTATACTGCATTTTAATTAAAAACTTCCTTTTTTTCTCATTTATTTATATAGATATATTTTAATTTTAATTTGTTTTAATATGTAATTGGAATTTTTTTATCATTTCATCCAATTTTGGTCAATAGAAGTAATTTAATTTTTAAATTGGTTATAAAAACATGAAATTTTTTGACAGTTTTTACATCTAAAAAACGAGCTTTTTGGTTTTGACAACGGTAATTAATTTTAAATTATTTTTTAGAATTTTTTTTATATTGTAAAATTGGATTCAATATTTAGAATCATATGGCCCCAAAATTGAAAATGGGTACCTTTTATTTTGGATAAATTGAATAGTAACATTAGTAATTATTTTTATTTATCGCGGTTAAATGGTAAATATGGTAAATATGGGTAATAAATAGAAATATAATATTATAAAACTACCCTAAAACTTTCACATGTCCTTTTTTATGAGTTATTTGTAACCATAGGAATATTTTGGTTGATTCTGGGATCCCATGGAGCCACTTTATTTTGATAATAACATGTTATAATAATTAATTTAAAGTAAAGAAACAAATTACATAAACATGTAACATTTACTAAAATTATTTTAATATAGGTATATATAACTGATCTATTTGACTATAAAGATTCATTCTACAGAAAAATAATATTTCTTAAATCCTAGTATTTTATTTATTGTTTTTATAAATTAAATAAATATATTTATTTATCACACAATGATGACGTAATGATTACCTTATTAACGAATGATTCAAATAAAAGATATTATATATATTAAAATAAATGTAATTTGAACATTTTAATTTCATCCAATAATTCTATAGGTTAATATTAAATGTTTGGAATGACTCAATTTTTTTGAAGGAATCATTTTGTCATGAATTTCTAAAAAAGTCATGTCTGAAAAAAGTGTCAAAAATTGACATAATTCATAACATAAAATATAATATAATTTCTTAAATGATATTAAATTACAACAATTATATGATTCGGACAAATGTTATGGTAATCCCAAATATGTCATAAATATCCTTTTGGGAATTTTTAAAAGATATGGTAATTACATTAAGACAAAATGTGTAGATAACATTATATCACTCTAAGATTGAAAAGGGTGAAATAAGGGTTAAACAAAAAAGTTAATGATAAAAAATTATTCAAAACCTATCTTAAAATTATTTGATGATGGGTATTCAAACCAAAATAATATTATCTTATAATTAAATCAATTTTGGATATTTTTTAATGTAAATTCAAATTATATTAAATTAATATTCCAAGACATTCCTAAAGTGCCCCACCTCCCTCTTATAAAAGGCACCCACTTCTACCCACTTACTCACATCTCTCAAGCCACTTGGATCGTCCAACCATTACTCACATAAGATCCCGAGATCCCTATATTCCTCTATTAATTCATATCATGTGTATAATTCAATTAAAGACATATTTTTTGGATCGAATTAGAAATATTTTCCCGATAAAGATGATATTAAAGAACAAATGATACTAGTCAGGCCTGATGCCAGGGAACATCATAACCCAATTTCAATTCTTTGGGTTAATATTAATCTTCTTCATTATGTAATTATAAGATTATTTTAGAAATAACATTATATATCCTATCTTTATTTATATTTTTTTATATGTATTTATAGTTAATACACATAATTGATCTATTTTATTTACACATTGACCATTGTAAGGGAATTTCATACCTCAATTTCATCCCATTGCGTTTTACACAAACATAATTGATTATATTATGAAAATTATATGTGTTGAATCACATATTATTTATTAATGTCATAGTTTCAACATCTATTTCTATTTATATATTATTGCAAAACATAATCAACACATTGATAAATTCTTACTCTATTTAAACGACCTTTGAAAGGAATTTTTTCTTATTCATCATTCATTGAGGAATATCATGTTCACATGCACATTTATTATCATATAATTTGTATATAAAATCCGTTTGACTCTTAATATCATGAATTAGTATATTCTTGTTATATTTAATGTTTTTTTTGATTTTATTCCTTAATGACTTCTATTCAATTGTTTATCATGTGGTAAGGTACTCTTTAAATAACACATCATTTATAACGATATAAAGATTTATTCATTTAAAACCTTGTATTTCATTTCCATGTTTCAAAATGTTTTCTATGAATTTATTCATATATAAATGTATGTTTTAAAATGGAAATTTATTTCAAAAGTTTTAATGTGGTATGGGACTCCTTGATTCAGAAATAACTTTATTAAATGTTATAAATGGTTTTGGAAATGGATTGAATATTTCAATAACTTTAATTGATTTCATGTGATTGATGACTGAAATATTTATTATTTCAATCTTCTATGGGTTATGATTAAGTAATGTTACTTGGACATTTGGGAGGTGGTTACATGATAAACAAAATATGTGTGGTTCCATGATAATCCTTTTTTGGGTGAGCACGTGATAGCTCTCCAATGCAATTGGTAATGTGACAGAGGTAAACTATAATGTTTCTCCTATGGAATTTAGGTAATATATTGTGATTGATATTCTAAACTTTGATGTGAAGGTTATTCCCTATGTAGCTGTGAAAGCTACAATGTAAGTATGATATGTATTACAAAAGATGCCTTTATGATTTATGATTTTTTACGATTTATTTATAAATCTTATGATTTCATGACGAATGTTAAAGAGATTATGTTTTACGAGTGAAACATATGATTTAATTTGATTATATGTAGTTATGGACTAATGTTCTACTTCATTATTTTATATCCCTCACTATGATTTTTATGTTATCCCATGTTTTTAAAATGTTTTTTCAGAGGTTATAAGGAAGGGTAAGAGAAAGTGATAATTCAAGAAGAATTTCATAAAGAAAATAAGTCATGTTTTATTTAATGAGTTTTATTATTTTAAATAAAAATATAGAGTATAAGTTTCTATTTTGTAATATTTGAGATATTATGTAATAGTAATGGACTAATTGCCTAAAACTCTAAACCTAAAAAGATCTTTAATGTGAATAAAAGTCATATTAATGACTTATATCAATATAATGTAACATTTTAGACTATGGCCTCATATTTTAATAATGAAAAAGTATTTTCATAAATGAAAGATATCGTCCAACTTGACATATGTAAGTTGCTTTGTAGACATCATAGCACATTTTGTGGTGACAGTTGTACCACATAGAATCATTTTGAATATTGTCTTAGCGATATTTTTATATATATTGATGACAATTACAATCATTACTAATAGTTATATTCATTAGAAAACATAATCTCTCTAGGATGAATTCATAGATGTATGAAGTAGTTTGTCAGTGATGATTACATTAAGGATAAGAGGTTCAAGATGGAGGATTACGTGAAAGGAGAAGAGTTCGATAGAGGTATTACATTGAAGGGATTATGTGGGTCATCGTAGACGACAATGAAAATGGTCCATAATGTCGAGGTGGGCCACAATGCATCTATAGTCCATAAAAGTTGAGTAGGGTCACGAATGAGAGTCGATCCAAAGATGAATAATCCATCCACAAATCTGTTCTCCTCTTCAGAAGAAGCGGTGGGCCATAAATCACATGTGAAATGTAGTTTAGGGCAGTTCATGGATTACATGAGGAAATTTGTGAATAGTCTAAAATAGCTCGAGAATGTAATTTCTGAAATATAGCAATATGTATAAAAGTATATTTAATCTATGGGTGAAAATGAGAAATCAATAGAGTGTCTATCTATAGTTGTCGGTGTGTTATTTCATGAGAATGAAGGGACCTACATGTTAATAAACTATGAGTGGATCTTTTCCAAGAGCAGTGATAAAAGGAAGACTAATACTTTTATCCCCTCCACCATTAGTGAACTAGAGTAAGGGATAATGGGAGTGGCCCTTGTGAATGTAATGAGCTAACCCTAAACCTTGTAATGGGTGTGAGACTGGGCATAGAAGTGATCTAGCCCGAACATCATTTTTGGTAGTGATTCATAGTTATTTTGGTATAATTATTACATTGTCATTGTGTGATACTTGGATGTATCCTAATCTTGATGATCCATTTTAAAACTCGTTGTTTCCTTGTTCAGGATTTATTAATTTACATTATATGCCTCATCCATACATAAACATGGATAAGATAAGATAAATTTAAAATTTAAATAGAAAACAATGTCACCCTTATAATAAAGCGGTCAAGATCTAATGGGGGTAAGAGTAATTTATAAAAGAATATGCATACCCCGTTTTACACCCCCCCCCCTCTAAGGGAATTTAGGAACCTTTTGGACATAAATCATTTTATACACATCAAGGTCCTCCCATGAGATAGAAAACAATAATTCCACCATTTATTGTCTCTATAGTTCTAGTATATATTTAAAATCTGTCATTGTCAGATCCTTGATGAATAAAGATTTTTGTTTATATGTTGATTCAAGATTATAATGGGGTGTTTTGGGTTGGATTTTATGAATTTTTGGACTTTTGTTCCTTTTCATGGTTAGCTAATTTATAGGGAAAACAATATAGGTCCTTCGAGGATATTATGCAACATTTTATAAAGTTCCAGAGGGGGTCCACTATTAATCCATATTATGTGGTCTTCTCATAAAATCATGAAACATGGGAAAAAAGTGTTTCATGTGGTTGTTGAATAATTTTTCAAACCTTTAATCCAAACCATTTATCTCCTATAATAGGTTATAAAGGGGTTCACATGTGTAACATGGTGTAATGACCTAGTTTTTTTAATGATAATTTCTTACAATAAATGTGGGTTATATTTTATTATACATAAAAAAATATTTATTTAATAATAACGTGAAAATAAAGGGAAATGTCTCCACATTGATTTTTAATAGTTATATGACCATTGGTCAATATGACTATTTGGAACTATACACTTAGTAATAATTTGAACATTATAAATAGTATTTATACGTAAATATTTTAAAGGATAATTAATTATGAAAGGAGAAGCAATAAACACAACTAGTAGAGTCCAACTATATGAATCCCATTTATCAAAACATGGAAGGGAGGTAGAATCACTGGTGTACTCCCTTTACCAATCCAAAATAGATCTTCAAAAAGTAAATCCTAAAATAAATCACCAATGGGAAGAGTTCATAATAGAAGAAATTACCACTCCATTGATGTTAGTCGAACTATCACATGAATCTATCACCATCATACACCTTACCCATAGGTCTTATACGGGTGTTATAAGAGGTTTTGTGTCCCATATATAGTTAGTTAAACCATAAATATTTTGTATAAATAAAATTTTTATTCAATCAATTCTATATTAAGAATTGGTTTTCTTAGTAAAATATTGGTAAGTTGACATTGAATTTTATAAATTTACTTATCAAACCAAAATTTTAAATATTATAAAAAATTTATATTTTCATAATAAACTAAGTAATTATTAATAAAACTTATTTTAAATAAATACTATGTTAAAAACCCTCTTATTTAGACAAATGGAAAAATAATTTAATTATGCCCTTGAATTTATTTTACTGTTATAAATTTTAGTGTGCATACTCATCCGGAATTTTTTAAAAAAATAAATAATGATTTTATAGATAAAATTATATGTTACCATTTTCAGATACTTATTATTATTAAATATACATCATTTTTTAAATCATTATGTTGAATTTAGGTTAGGGTGAGTTTATAATAATTTTCTAAGATACTTTATTTCTCTATGAATTGTAAAAAATATAGTTTTAGATTTTTTGTATGTTTAATGGCTTTATTATTATTTCAAATTGATTTAATAGTAATTTAACAACAACAAATGCCTTAAAATATTTTATCTTATTTATATAATTTATTTTAATATAATTTAATCAATTTATAAACCTAGAAGTTTCATTCAAAATTCTAAAATGTAAATATGTTTAATAAAATTATTTTCTGAAATCTTTACTTTTCCTTGAGAATATGAGTGATATAAAATGATTTTTGGTTCTTGTGGGAAAATATAATATAAAATATTTTCCAAATGTCTGAAAGTATATAAAAATCAATGGGAATGCTTGTAGTTTTTCATTTTCCACAACCATGATTTCAAAGACCTATATTTGAAAATTATTAAACAAACCCTACAACTATTCTATAAACACCCACCCAATTTTCAATCTCCCTTCACTAAATATCCATCCTCCATGACTGTTTAGTAGTTTTATCTCTTAATGATTCCCCCTCCCAATGTTTCCTCAGGCCCTGAAGGTTCCATTCCTCAAGATTCAGTAGTAACTCATTAAGGTAAAGAAATTATCGTTCATTTTTTTTGTGAATTCAAGAACCTATTTTTATATATTATTTATAAATGATAAATTAACTCTATTATATTACCATTTTTATCATACCATTACTTAATTATTATGTTTAATCATTTTTATTCCATTTTCCCCTCTCATTTTACGATTTTTCAAAACAAATTTTTTTATCTTTTATGTTACCGAATTTAATTCTCAAAATTTCCCTATTATCGTATAGAAATTTTATTTTATTTTATTTTTATGAATACCCAAGGCTCTACGTTATAAGGCTATTCATCTAGATATAAAAATTACTTATTTTATTCTAGTATTTATACACATGGAATCTATATTCCCTTTATATGGGATGAAAATAACAAAATGGTCATGTTTTCAAGCACTTTTGATACACCATTATTTTGATATGAAACCTTTTTTTATTGTCCATGGGTTATTTTTTAATTTTATAATGATCTATGTGGATCACCATATATAATATATTATATGGAAGGACCCTATAATCACTCTATTGAATTGGTTAATGAATTGAACATCTATAGATGATGTGTTTCGTGATACCTTGATGAATAACCTTCGTAATTTCCATTTAAGACGCCCTGGTGATTAACCTTTATTATATACTTATAAATTTCTAAACTAAATGTTATATCCATATTTAAATGTTATTATTCATTTCATTTTTATTATTACCTACCTATTTTTCATTTTTGATTCCATAATGATATTCTTCATGTTCTTATTGATGTTCATCATGATATCATGTAAACTGTTTCCCTTACCTGGACTCATGGTCACCCTTTTCATTTGATGTATGTCCCTAGGTTATGTGATTTAGTAAATTCAATTATGATAATTCTACTAAGAGCTGTTTCAATTAGATTATAATATTTTTTTTATTTTTTCATTTATTATGTACCTTTTTTCAACAATCTAAACATTAAAAGATCTTATATATGTACTATGTAATGAAAAGGTATATAATTAAAAGGATGAATTTCATAGTTGGAATCAGTGGATGGTTTATTTATTTTTGGAAATTAATATTTGAAAACATTAGGAAGAACCCTTGGGAATGTGTTAAATATTAACGAAATCATAATATATTGGTGATGTATAAAATATATGGTTTCTAAGAAATGAATTACTTGTCTATATGTGATCAATTTGATGTGGCTTTAAAAGATATGTATATAGTGGTAACTACCGAAAACACTCTTCGAGATAGACTCAAATGGAAAACAATGTACGAAAATGATCTTTTATGGACTCATGTTTTTAAACTCAGGGGGATATGATTCATTAATCAAATGATTTTAATGAACCGTTATGAAGGATTTATAGAAAATTTATTTTTTGTTAAATAATAACATATTTAAGCCCGATGTTTTGAGACATAAAATTCCATTAGAATTATAAGATTAATAAAGGAAAAAATTTTATTACAATGGTTTTATTATTTTAGAAAATATCAAGAAATATGGGGAACTATGTAAATAATGAGAACAATAGACCATGTGTTGACGACCCTATGATTGAAGCCATATTGGAAAACATCATGAGAGTGATGGATCTACTAACTCGAGTTATGAATAAAAAAATTAATCAATATGAGATATTATATTCACCTCAATGGGAGTATCTTTCAATTGATTCCATCAGGAATCTATGATCACCTTCTTCCATTGTTTCTACTAAACCATTTATTGCAGAACAATAAATATGCCTTATAGAAAAGATATTTTCTATAAACTATTATTCAAAATAAGATATTTTCACCATAGATATTTACCACTACGAGGTAGAAGCTGATAAGTGGTGTATACTAATTAAAAAAATGAACACAACAATAGAGATTTATGTAATGATGTGGGAAGAGTTTAGGGGATTTTCAAAAAATATTTTCCCCATTTGATGTGAATGAAAATTGAAATAGAATTTTTATCGGTAAAGATGTAGGAAATTGAATCATTGATATTAATATTACTAGGATTTATCATTACAAATTTATCTTTTTTAATGATTATAATGGAATGGTGGATAGATTTTTTGGTGGACTAAAACCCCATATATTGTGGAATCTTGATAATTGAGACAATGTAAACTATGGGGAGGTAGTGGAGAGTGATATTAAAGTTGAACAAGAGTATGGAAAGATATGTTGGTTATCTAAATTAAATTAAAATCAGAGATATTTTCTGACAAACATAGAAATGATCCTTCATCATGGAATAATAGAAAACAATTTTCAAATTCCCACATATAAAAATTGTGGGAAGAATCATTCATGGAACTACATTGTCATTAGTGGAAAATTGTACAAGTGTGGAAGAGATGTCTATATTGAGAGAAAACTATTATAGTGAGGTGATACCTCATCTTCTCAACACTAAAAAAATTGAAGCTAGATATTTTCTATCCTTATGTCCAATTCTAAAATTGTGTACCACTTGATAAATTTTCCTATCATTGTCTAAATAAAAAGATAATAAATGGTAATCACCGTCAACCTTGGCATATTCCAAGGGAGAATGTTGAGTCATTTTATATTACAATGGATAAATTATATGCTCCAAATGATGTGGTGGAGGGTACTATCATTGTTTACTCAATACTAACATGTACATTGTTTTATTCTGGTTGACAAAATTTTTTATCCTCTAAATTTGTAAATAATATAGATTCAGGACCTCAATTGGTAGAAATAGGGTAATAATTCAAGCCTCCAAGATAGAGTTTGACATTATACTTAGGATTCAATTTCTCTCAAAGTATAGTTATAAGGTCAAGTGAAGAATAAATGAAATATTAGTATTCTTAAATGGAAAACCTAGAGTATTTTTAGAAGGAGTATTATCGTGACTTGAGATGTTTCCCGAATAACATTACCTTGCCTTCATTATAGAGATGATTGGTGAATAGGATGATGGAAATAAATGTGTAATAATTGAAAATGACTCCATCATTTAAGAACACATTAACAGATTTCATGAAGAGTTACCTAGACCTCCCCTTGAAAGATATGTAGAGTGCTCCATTGAAGTAATACCTTGATAAAAACTGATATAAAATACCATGTATATGTACAAAAAATGCTGAGATGAAGGAATTAAACAGAAAACATAATGATATTTTAGAGTAGTGGGTTTTTCTACCAATTGTGTCCCTTTGGAGAGTACATATTCTCTTTTCAAAGAATAATTACGGATCAATACAACTATACATTAATTATAGAGAAATTAGTGGGATCAAAGTAATGAAAATGTTTCATCTCGCATGTATTGAGAAATATTTTGACCATCTTTTTGTGGATGAATTCTTCTCCAATGATTATATTTTATATTCTTATCATAAATTGAGTATTGAGGAAGAAGATATTCCAAACCTTTATTTTGATCAACATATAAAAATTATAAGTTTATTATTAATCCCTTTACAATGACTAATTCACCGTCTATATTTTCGTATTTGATTAATAGAGTCTTCAATGACTACCATGATACATTTTTTGTAGTATTTATTGGTGTTATTATGATAATTTACAAAAGTTTTGAGGATCAGGAGAAATATATTAATGTTATATTGAAATCTCAGAGAAAGGAGTAGCTATTTGAAAAATTTAGAAAATGGTTATTAGGATTACAATATGATTCTTTCTTTGGGAACATTGTAACCAATGAAGGAATATAAATTGAACATTCAAATAAAAAGGTTATATTGATGTGGAATCATCGTATAAATAGTAACTGAGATACATAGTTACATTTTTTTTAGTAGGATATTATATGTGGTTTCTGAAAAACAATTCATTAACTACCAGTATGATAACTATGTAATTTAAAAAGGGCATAAGTTTATTATAATTTAATTTTGTATAGAAATTTTGATGTGCTTTTATATTTTAATTCAATGCATAATAATTGATATAACAATATATATTTTAGGGATATTAATGTTTTACAACTTCTTATAATGTATTTACATTTTGAGAAATACAAAATAACAACATAATAATTGTGGATGTGGTACGACAACGAATTTTGAGGATGATCATGGAGAACATACCAGCCACAAAACTAAAGAATCATACGAAATGAATGTTATGATGAATGAAACTGGAGATACTTGTCATAAAACATCTTTTCATCACATTTAGTATCATTTAACCACATGCTATAAGGTGTGAAGAAAATACACAAAAAGTATAATGTCAATATATTATTACATGATATGAATAACCATTACACATCATGTGACATTAAAGTCACATTTCACTCTTCAAATGATCATGTCAATAGATGCTACACTTCATGAATCCTTTATACACATTAGTAAAAGAGTCATCCAGAATGATATTTTTGAATGATTCAAAATTTTACAATAAAATCATGGATCAGCATTTCACGACATGAATACCCATAACACATTATGTTATTCCTTAATACAGTAGAAAACATTGATTTCCAGCGGATCACAATATGGGATTTTCTAATCTTTGACCACAATCTTATTCATTAAACACATTATTTCACCTAGGGGAAGGTCATTGATGACTATAAGACTTATAAAAAGAGGATTATGACTGGGAGAAAAGAAGTTCATTATATGTTGGAGTTGTAACCATCAGTAGAATGTTTTAGGTTTCCATTGTATATAGGTTTTCATTATGTTTTTCATTAATTTAGAGTAATTAATTGTTTGATAATTTCTATTTTAACTCAAATATATATATATATATATATTATTACATTTACTTCTCAATATCTCTTATGTATTCTCTTTCCTATGGAATATAGTTTATTCATCAATAGAATTCACCTAATTATGACTAGCTAAATATGTAGGGTAGAGTGGGATTAGATAATGGGGTTGTGAGCCATCAAATCATGACTTTTATTCACTCATAATGATGATACTATTTTATAGTGTTGTGTTTTACCTACTCATCTATTTTATTGACCATTGAATCATTGACTATATGTTTCAATAATGAACTAACCCCAACCCGGTTTAGATGATTTATTCATGACCATTGAGTGAAATTAGTTTCTCTACATTTGACAATTTTCACATAATGAACTATAACTATTTTGATTCATCTGAACATGATGAAATGGGATTCAAAACTTTTTAGATAGGGAATGAAAATTTTTCTATCCATGAAATTTTTTGTTTCACAACAATTTGATATAATCAATTAGTGAGTCAACTTGAATTAATATATTTAGTAAAACATCCATTCGAAACTGATTAAACTTTTCTGTCTCTTTATCTGAATTCACTTATTTCAATTTTCATAATATGTATAATAAATTAAAAATGAAATTGGAGTGATATAACCTTTATCCTATATTTTTTATCCTCATTCTCCTCAATCTCTGTGGGTTCTACCCTGCACTTATACTATACAATACATTTGTTGTTAGGATGATTCAGGACAATAAAATCTCTAATATTACTCATTCATGAATGAATTAATGTTTCCCTTTGGGAATGTCAGTTCATATGTTAAAAAGAGTGTGAAGGAAATATCCAATAGCTGAAGTAGAGATTGGTTAGTGCACACATGATAATTCAATCATCTATTAGAGAAGGATTCGTTATTTTTAGTGATGAGTCTCTAAATGGGATTGGGTGTGTCCTCATGAAAAATAAAAGGGTGATTTCATATGCATATCGATAGTTAAATCATCATGATCATAATTATAAAACACATGACCTAAATCTAGCAACAACTAATTTTTTGATGAAGATATGGAAGAAGTATCCTTATGGGAAGAAATGTGATATATACCCAAACCACCATTGTTTTAATTATATTTTAATGAAAATGTAATTGAACATGAGATAGTGGTTATGGTTTTTTACTTCATAAAAACTGTGATTATTCAACTCATTGTCACCCTGAAAGGGAAAAAAATTCCCTGATGCATTATCTAGGGAACACCCTATTGTTCTATAAATGACGAGGATTCAAAGAGATCCATTGATCAGATTCCTAGTATTGTTGGACATAGTAATCATGAGGGATGTGAAACCATCAATCCTATTACAAAAGATTTATTAGCCATTATTACTATAGAAGATAATGAAATCTCAAAGAAGATATCCTCTGTTATAAAATAAGGTATAGGATATGAATAGTGGGTATTTTACTAAGTTCAATATTGATCAAAAAGGTTAACTAAAATTTTAAACACGGCTATGTGTTCAGTCTATTTTGGAGATAATGAAATAACTAATTGATTAATCTCATATCTATACATTCACTATACATTATGGAAGTCTTAAAATGTATAGCTATCTTTAAGATCATTTCTTGTGGTATAGCTTGAAAAGGTTGATTTCAAACTACATTACAATATGGTCAGTGTGTCAACAAGTGATGGCAGAGTGAAACATATTGAAGTGGTATTGGAACCACTACACATATCAATGGGGAAGTGTGACAATATCATTATATAATCTATCACTGGTATCCGAAGAACATCCAATTGAAATAATTCTATGTGGGTTACAGTGGACCAACTCACAAAGACTTTCCATTTCATCAATATTCGACATGATTTCTCTTAAATAACTTGCCAAAATTCTTTTAAAGGTTGTGGTGAGGTATTATAGAGGTACACATTATAGTTTCTAATCTTTATTCAAGGTTCACATTAAAATTTTGGAGAATTAATCAACAAGATATGTGTACCAAATTAAATATCAGTGTGGGATATAGCCCAAATTGATTGCGAATATGAATGGAATACTCAAACACTCGAGGAAATACTTATGACATGATTAATGGAATTGAAAAGTGTAAGCGATAATTATCCACCTTTATTTAAGTTCACATTCAACAAAATCATTCATTTCAGTATTCAAATTACACCCTATGAAGCTCTACATGGGAAGTGATGTCGAACTCCTACGTATTGGGATGAAGTTGGTGAGATAGAGCTTCTTAGACCTAATCATGTGCAATAGTTGATAGAAGAGGTTCATGATATCCAACATCACATAAAAGATACTCAAATGTGATAGAAGAGAAATGCTGATAACTATTAATTTGAACTTTAATTTTGTGTTAGTGAAAATGGTGCTTTGAATATCAGCATGGAAGAGATTCGTTCAATTATGGATGAAATGGAAGCAAATCCCTTTGTATATTGACCCCTATAAAATACATGATCATGTAGAATCATTACCCTATTAAATAGAACTTCCTCTAAATCAAGCTCAATATATTTATGTATTCTATGAATATCTCTTGAGGATGTGCACACCTAAACCTTCAGATGTAATAAATCTGGAGGCGGTATAATTGAAACATCACCTCTCTTATGATGAGAAGCCGATAAAAATCCTCGACCATAGTTATAGGGTTCTATGAAAAACAAACTATCCACAAAGTCAAAGTTTTGTGGAGGAACCATAAATATGAATATGAAACATGGGAACCAGAGGATACAATGAGAAACAATTACCCAAAAATTTTATTTAGTGAGATAATGAGTTGAAATTTCATACAATGAATTTCCATAGGGTGGAATAATGTGACAAACTATACTTTTTTAATGTTAATTATTTCCTAAAAATGTGTGTCATATTATTTTATACATAAGAGAAACATATCTATTTAAAAATCTTTTGAATATATATGTAATTGTAAATATCTAGATTTTAATTTTATATGACTTATATTCTATATGATAACTAAGAACTATACTCTTGATAATAATTGTAACATAATAAATATTGTTTATTAGTAAAAATGATAAAGCATAATTAATGAAGAAAGAAGATGTTTTGGCCTAAACTAGTAGAGTAATTCCATATGAATCCCATTTTTCCAAACATAGGATGGTGGACGAATCTGTATGGTTCTCCCTTGAGTGAGTACAATCCAATCTTCATGATGTAATGCTTTATCGAAATTTCTAACCGGGTAAGTTCATGTTGGTGGAAATTACCACTCAGTCAATGTTAGCTGAGGCACCCTAATTGTCTATCCCCATGACACACTGTAGCATTAAGTCATACATGGGTGTTAGAAGCGGTTATGTTTCACAACATTAGTAACTTAAAGTGTAATTATTATGTATAAATAAAATTTCTATTCCATAAATTCAATTTTATGAATTTTCTTTTTTAATTAATACAAGGCTTAATTTTGATGGAATTCCAAAAATTGACTTTTTTTACCAAAATTGTACTTTATATAGAAGATAAAAAATTATAATAAAATAAGGTATTTTGAATAATATTTATTTTAATGAAATTGTATGTTAGAAACACTCTTATATAAATATAATTGATAAAATAATTTTATTAAATCAGTTTATATTTATATTTGTATGAAATATAACTATCCATATTCAGACCAGTATTTAAAAAAATATTTTTATAGTTAGATGTTAATGTTTTGATATTTAGATAATTATTATGATAAAGTAAAAATAATTTTTTAAAACACTGAAATCCAATTTAGTTTAGGGTAAATTAACGATAATTTTATAAAATCCATTTGTCCTATGAATAGTAAAAATATAGATTCAGGTTTTCAGTACATTTAATTACATTATAATTATTCCATAATTCTATACTAATTATTTAACCACAATTGATGACTAAAAATATGTTATTTTATTAGTATCAATTATTTTAATAGATTTAAATCAATTTCCAAACCAATAAGTTTTCTTTCAAATGTCTAAAATGGAAAATTTGTCTTTAAAACCCTTATTTTGTGAAAACATTATTTTTAATTAATAAAATATGTAATATAATATGATGTGTGGCTATTATAAGATAAAATTAAATAATTTATTTCTCATTTTTCAAAAACAATGGGCAAAAACTAGGGGAAATCCCATGGTTGCTCATTCTTCACAATCATGTTTCTTGTGTCCTATTTTAGAAATTATTTAAAAAATCCTCAATTTTTTCAATAAATACCCACCCATTTATCAATTTCCATTAACTACCAATCCATATTCCACAATACTTTAGCAGTTTTACCTCCCATGGATTCCCCCCAAGGTGTACCTAATCCCCCAAGGATTCATGCCTTATGATTTGGGAGTAACTCTTGAATGCAAGGGAGTTGTCCTTCCTTTCTATAAAATTCAACAACCAAATTTCATAAATGTTATATTTACTCTCTTAAATTAATTTTTTATCATACCCTTACTGAAAACGTATTTCATATCAATGGGAGACCGTTTTTCCCTCACATTTTACCTTTTTAAAGCCATATTTTATACATTTTATGATAATGAATTTACATCTCAGAATTTCCCACTCCTCCTCACGAAATTCGATTTGTTTTTCATTTTATGAATACACAAAATTCATTTACTTTCAGGGGTATCCACCATGTTTTAAGAATGACTTATTTTATTCTAGGAGTAATATACATGAAACCAATATTCTCATTCCATAGGCATAAATTGACATAATGGTCAGGTTTTTAAGCACTTCTAAAATGTCATGATTTTGATATGAAACATGTTTTTTCTATCATAGGGTTATTTATGAAATATTGGATTATAATATATGTTTATCACATTATATAATATATATGAAAGTTGTACCCTATTAGATATCCAATGCATTGTATGAAGAATTTAATCTCCTAAGATGACATGTTTTACGTTACCCTGGTGAATAACCATGGTAATTTTCATACATGACACCTAGTTGATTATCCTTGGTGATATTCATCGGATTATATAAGATAAATTATTTAGAAAAATTTCAATGTAATGATTAATGTCATTATTATTATGATATTATTCTTCTTCCAGTGCTCAGGAAAAAATGATATTCCTCATGTTATTATTGGCATTCCCTATGATCTCTTGTAAATAGCTTCCCTTACTAGGACTCATGCTCAACCCTACCCATTGTTGTATATCCCCACGTTATCAGGTGCAGTAAATTTATATATTATGAATCTACGAATAATCTATTCAAGTAGATTAGAATAATGTTTTAGGTTATCATTTATTATGTACTCCATTTTCTATGAAACTAAACATTAAAAGATCCTATGTACGTACCATGTAACTGACATTTGTGTAATATAAAGGTGGGATTCCATACATGGTTTGTTAAATTATACAACCGAACGGTGATGCACAAATTAATTAATCCTTATTTTATTCATAATAAATGATTAAAAAAAATTAGTCACATTATTCATATGATGAGTTATACTATCATCCTAATATACTCTATTTTACGATTTTAGAGAACTCTTACTTTCATAGGGTTGATTGATTAGATCTATAAGCTCTGAATGTTTTAAATTGAAGAAATTTCTTCGTTCTTAATTGTTATTACCCTTTATTATCTATCCAACCTAATTTTATTATGAGAAACATTATATAAAATGTGTACTAACAATATCTAATATTCATGTGATGATCTAATGATGTTTTAATTAGATAAAACATTGAATAAAGTGGAATTTTTTGTATCCAAGTAGATTGATGTGTGAAACATTAAGGTATTTTTTCGGTGGTCTTTTCTCCTATATATTGACCATGGGTTAATTTTATTTTAATTTCATATTTTGGGATTAATATTATCGGATCCTCACTTTATTCCATGAATCATGTAATCCTTTAGTGTTTGGATCCCATTAAACTGTTGGGATACCAAAAATTTGAGGTGGGTGGTTTCATCTAAAGCCTTTTTCTTATAAACAAATTATTATCACACATATCTAAACCTGATTTTTAAATTGATAATTTAATGATATATGATATAAATATATATATATATTAATATATGGTTGATTATGATATAAAAATTTCCCATTGTATTTATTAAGGAAAAATTGTTTTCAAAGAATAATTTTTTTTATTTAATAAATTTGGATTTCAAGGAATGTTTTTGCTGAGAAAAAATATTTTTTGGTTTTATTGTAGTAATGTGATACTCCCTTTTTATTTTTCTAGAATTTTTAGCACATGTGATCCTAGGATATTTTGGAAGGCGGTTTTGTAAGGAATTTTTAGCCAGATTCCTATGGAGGTTCACACATTATCATTTTCCAATGTTACATAAGCCATATTGTCAAGGATTGGTTTACATGACATTGTATGGGGATTAAGAAATCTAGAAATGCCTCTACTCCTTATGTTTTTACATGAGGGCATTTTTTAGTGTGAACTAATAATTATTATTTACATGGGGTGGGGAATCTATCTTGCCCACACCTATATGATCATAGGGGTACATTCTATTATGATTTTCATTATATATTGATTTACAATGGATGCATTGAAAATGATGAATCATTTACATTAATGATTTTTGAAAACAATTTAATATGAAATTGTTTATGAACTATTCAAAATGGTGAATTTCCATGTTTTTGGTAATTTGTAATGTTTTCATATCTTTCATAGTATCCTGTTGAAATTGAAATATTTGGAAAATATTCTGAAAAAGGATGATTATGGAATAGTTGGAATGATCCCACTGGTCATATTTCTTCCACACACTATACGGACCCTTGGATGTTTGTAGACCTTATTTTGTCGGTTTTAGGAATGATAAATGCAACATAGTGATAAGAAATTTTTTGAGTTAGATGGGACTGGGTACCTCATGGTGAGTTGGTGGTATGTTTCCCACATGGAACATGGATATTGTTGCCATTATCATTTGTAATATGGTTATCCTTGGATAATGTACATATATTTTGGATTCTTTTGACATTGTTGTATCACTACCCATGTTTGAACCTCTATCTGGAATATTTTATTATTCCATACTTATTTTTATATTCGATGATAGTTTTTGTATTTGGTTGGGTAAAATCATTCCCAAAAGAAGGGTTTTATGAATTTATTCTGCTCTATTAACTATAGAGATCATAAATTCCATTTGGTTCATATTTTGATGTGATCCTGATCCAAGAATGATGTTTTGTCCTATTTGGTACATGAAAAATTTGAATCAATGGGAGGTTAGTGGTCTTATTTTCATGGGGTTGTTTTGTAGATTAGAGATTGGATTTTATGTTCTAATATTGAATTGTAAAAGTTTATTCCAATATATATTTCATCATAATGATCCTTAATATTCTAATGGATATTCGAAAAAATGTCCCTCATGTTGATTTTTGACATTATCTTAGTTATTTAATTATGTTCTCTAGATTAAAACTATGATTTTCCATGTTTTATAGACTCATTTAACTACTTGATATAGTACCATGCCTCCCTAATATTACCTAGGAGGGTTATATAAATTATATCCACAAGAGAACCATCATATTAATCAAAAACTGGATGATGTTATAGTATTTTCATTTCACACTATTTTATAAAATGTACAACTTTCAAAAACTCAAGAAAGGGAGGCACACCCATGAGTAGGAGGAGACTGAGAATGAGATCAATAATTTATTTTTAGGATTCCTAAATTCCATCATTGGGTAAATGGTCCTCATTAAGAAACATTATTATCATAAAATATTAATATGATAATTGAATTCATGGATAATCAAAAATTTGTTAAGGTTAAGTGTGGTACATTAAATATTGATGGACCTAGTAAGAGGTGGTGGGACACGTTGGTACAAGTGATGAAATATGAGGGATTAGAGTGAAAATACTTCATGAACATCTTCATTTAGTAGTTCTTCCTAGAATCCTTTACTATGGTAAATCCAATTTAGTATTTATCCATTCTGTTGGGTGAACACTCAGTGGCTAAATAAGATAGTCAATATCCGGAATTACACCATTATCACTATGATCTTGTGACAATGCCAAGATGATGGATCAAATATTCTAGATGGGTTTATGAAATAACAATCATTATTTTGTATTCAAAAAAACATTCTATCTATGTAGAGGTTATGTATATATTTTTAATCGTCGAAATGTATATGGAACAAAATTTAGTTTTTGTAGGAATTCATACACTACCTATTAGAAAATTTAATTGATTGCATGGAATGAATATTTTGCTGTAAAATCCACATAAGTGTTGGAATAGTATCTCTATGTAGCATTATTACTACACACCATTAGTATAGATGACAATGTTACTTTGAATTTTTACAAGTTTGTAAATACAAGGTACACTAATTATTATTACACCACACCTCTGGCGTTATGGAGTTCTAATGATTGTTGACGTAATTTTTAGATTTTCTACTAGGCTTAGGTTAAACCAAATTATGGATTTGTTTAATCATATCTAGAGGTAAATATGTAACATGTTGATACATCTATGTCCATAGGGATCTTACCACATTCTTTGGAGTGATAAAATATCACATTGTAGAGTATTTTATAGTTGATGTTGACAAGTAACCAACAATAGTGAGTGGTCTGCTAATGACTAAGACATATATAAAAAACATTGTTTGATATAGGTGTAACAACCCAGAATAATATTAATGAGAATTCCTCTTGATCTAATTAAATGCCTTATTATGTAAAATGGATATTTAAAACATATTCTCATCCTTTTTTTCATGTTTTTAGGATATTTAAAATACCATTTTGAATTGTTACCATTTCTAATATGGTTGTTGAAAAGTGATCACATGATTAGTATAAATAGAGGTATTCATCAAATCCAATTTACGTAGAAAAAGGAATAGATGGCCTCATATAACAGAATTTACCAATAAGAAGCACATTTTATGGAGATTGGAAAGGAGGTAGTATCACAATGAATTTCTCTTGACCAAGCCCATGCCTATCTTCAACATGTTAAGTTTGAATGGAACAACCTATGGGAGAATTGGAAGATAATAGTGATTACCACCCGAGCGATGTTATGTGACCCAACACAATATTCTTCTCCCATCACACACCATACGATTAGGTTTTATGGGTGTGTTTTAAGTTGTTATGTAAAAAACCCCCAGAACTATGATAATTTGAATTATTTTATAAATAAAGAATATACATTCAGTTTTTCATTATTACTTTGTAGGTTATTTTGTAATCACAAATAATATTTTAAGTTAATATTCAAATTAAATTGTGAAATCTATTTTGATGAATTAATGGATTTATGAATTAAATATTATTTTAATGAATTATTATTGCTAAATTACATATTATTAGATATAAATGATCATATAAAATTTATGAATAAAATTGAAATTTTTTATGGATTGATTACTGTTATTGTCAAAACAAATGAATTTTCATTAATTGTCTATTTTTTATTTTAAAAGTGAAAATTCAAATATTTAGAAAATTATTTATATTAAATTAATATTATTTATGGAATAATGTCGTCAAAATTATCCAATGGTGAATTTTTCATGATTTTATAAGACATTCGAATTTTTGGTAAAAATTAAATACCGTTTAAAAATATAATGTGTTTGATGACATCATAATGATACAATAGTTATATAAGAAATTAATATAAAAAGGATATTCACCCAATATATTTTTTACCTTTAAAATAATTTGATTATAATCTCTCTATTGACTCAGGTATTGAATAAAAACATGGGTCAAGTGGATCATCTAACCCCCCCCAAGAAGTAACATGTTGTAATCGAATTCTTCATGGAAAAAAGGCCCTACACTTAAAAGGTGTCATCTGATCCCCAAATCACCAAAAAATGAATCAACCCCATTGATATTATCTTCTCCATCCTTCTATGTTTCAAAAAAATATGGTTCTTCTACTGCTTATCATGTGGAAGGTGAAGCTGGTCAATGGTGGACATTGATAAAAAATAGAAAGCCTTAGGAAGAGATTTAGGCATTGGAATGGAATGGTTTTCAAAAAATGTTTTTTATCAATATTTTCAACGCACCCTCCGGCTTATGATGAAACAGGCCTTCTTTACCCTCCAGAATAAAGATAACGAATCCATCATAGCGTATGAGGAAAACTTCACAAGGCATGCATGATATTCTACTGACTTTGACATTACCCACGAAATCAAGGTTGACCACTTCCTTAGTGGGATAAAATCTGGCCTAGATAAATCCCTAGGGATCTATAACCTTGATATCTATGAGTAAATTTTATAATGTTTCCTCAATGTCGAAATGGATATCGGTAAATCTCAGGGGTATCATGGGTATAATAATTAGAAAGTGGACTTCAATTTTGGAAGTCTGATTGATAAATCCAATAGTGATAAAAAATTATATCATCCCACTTTCCATAGGTTCATTAAGAAGCACATTTTAAATTGCATGAAGGGTACATGAAATGATTTAGGGGTCGAAGAGAAGGGCACCTAGCCATTATTTTCTGACAAGAAAAACCTGCCATTGTCACAGAGGAGAGGAACGCTCTATTAGACCATTGATGCATTGTTCGTTGCTTCAAATTCATCTAAAATATGCACTTTTTAAACTAGTGCACTATGAAAAGGGTTTTGGAGGCAACCAAAAACCTCTAAGGTTGAGAGGGAGAGATTTTCCATCCAAATTTCCTAAATGAACCCCGACAACAATGTAGTTACATGTACACTAGTTATTTATTCATTAATTGAAAACATAATTTTTTATTCTAGTTCAATGCATTATTTTATATCCATAAAATTTAGTAGCACAATCCAAACATCAACACAAATAATGGTAGTAAATATGTTTTTGATAACATAAAATGATGCAATCATTGCATCCCATTAATATAACTCCACCACTCTCACAATTAGTGGATCGAACTTCTTGAAGAACCTTTTCATACTCCCTATATTGTAATTTAATGAAATTTTTTGCATGGATTGGATTTCCTTATAGAGAGCCAACATAAATTTCCTTGAGTGGTAAATCACTCTCCGTATGATGAATCAACCCCTGATTCTGTACATGTTAAAGGAGGAGGATGAATGTTCATTAGAACCATAATCTCAAACATGGATATTAATTTTCTATAAGAATGAATATCTTGCATTGATGACTGAGTCTAATGAAAAACCATCCTTGAATTCATGCCCATTGTGAGGGAATTTGTTGAAGTGTTTTATGATGAATTTCGGGGTCTTCCTCCTTGAAGAGATGTTGATATACCAATTGATCTTATACATGGGGAATTTCCAGTATCCAAGACACTATATTGAATGTCTATTGTGGAGCTTGATGATCTGAAGAATCCACTATAGAAGAATTATTATAAATGGTTTATATGACCAAGTGCTTTACCATGGGGTGTACCAGTCCTCTTTATTGAGAAGAAGGAATCAGTCAATACGCCTTTGCATTGATCTTCATGAGCTCAAAAAAATAACGATAAAGAACAAGTATCCTCTTCCACAAATTGATGACATATTCGATCTGCTGTGTGGATCAAAATACTTCTATAAGGTGGATCTACGGTTGGGATATAACATGTAAGGGTGAAAAAGGATGATATCCCATAGACTTCTTTTCGTAGAAGATACTCGCACTATGAATTCAATGTAATGACATTTGGACACACAAATGATTTATAAATCTTTATGGAAATGATGAATAGAGTCATTAGAGATTACATCGAAAAATTTGAGGTAGTATTCATAAAAAAAAATCTAATATACTCCAAAACAGAGGAGGAGAATTTGGAGAATCTAAGCCTTGTTTAAGAGGAATTGTGAAAGGATATGCTCAATGAAAATTACAACAAGAGTGAGTTATATTTGAAGGAGGTATCTTTCTTGGGTCATATCATCACAATAAATGGGATATTTGTGGATCCCTCAATGAAATCATCAATTGAGGGATGACTGAGGCCATCATCGGTGACATATATTTGTAGCTTCATAGGGTTAATAGGATATTATCACTGATTTGTGTGAAATTTCTAATGATTTTAAATCCTTATTACCAAGATAAATAAGAAGGGAGTAAAATTTTCATGGTTTGATTAATGTGAAGATAGATTCAAGGATCTGAAAAAGTAGGCTTATCACAATTCCCTTGCTCACATTATTTTAAAGGGACATGTACCACCTCAGACACTCGATTACATTATTCCGTAGAATGGTGTTGGTAGTAGATGTTTGAGCTGGTCCTTGGGAATATTGGAATGATTTTTGGTTAATTTTTTCTAATTTTGTATATAAATTTATTCCTCCTTGTTGTTATCCATATTTTCATCTTTTATATGTTCATGGAATATATCATTATCATCTTTTGAATGCGATTATCAGTTCTTTAGTTATTTATTATTCATACCTTATCTTTCTATGACATCTTGTTATTATGTTATATATCTTATTATATTTACCTAATAAATCATTTATATGATATTATACACTCTATAAATGAGGTCATAGTCTCCCCATGTACACACCCTAAGACCTCATTTCAAATCTACAACCTTTGGGATTCACAGATATTTTATTGAGGCCCTGTGGCCAGTTTGTCTTAGGGTACCTATAATTGGATTATGGGTTGTAGATGTAAAAAATTAATATCATATAATTTCTTTAAAGATTTAATATTTCAAAAAAAAATTGGAGGCTGGGAATGATTTGTATCATGGTTATAATTCATGCATAGGCATAGATAACCCATGTTCTTGGTATATTCTGAGATTCGTGAATTAGATTGTTGTTCTTGTTTCTCCTATTATTGTTGATATCCTTTCACTATTATGTAACAAAAATATTTTTTAAAGGCCATTATTACTATTATAAATAATAATTTCATTTCATACTTGGACCAATGATATAAGGGAATGGATCATTGTATCATGGATCATTGTTGGCACCTAGAATTCACATTACATGCATATTTCCATTCTATATAGTTGAATTTAAATACTTTAATTTTCATTAAATGATTATTATTGTTGAGTGAGATTTATATTATATATGATTTTGCAGATCTTGGCTCTAATTTTTTGATTTCTAGTATAAATTCATGAATTTTATGTGACCTCATGGGTCAGAATGGGTATTTTAATGAGTTGAGAAATTATAATTAAATCAAATTAATGTATATTTTTGTAATAATTTTCATGGGTCCTGATTCACTAGAAATGGGAATCCATTACAAAAGAACCTTGATATATGAAAATAAGTGAATTAAAACAATTAATGTTAATATTGAATTCTAAAATAAAGGGTTTCTAGTATTTTACATGGCAAGGCTCTTTTGAACTATCATCTACTGAAAACATTAATATTTTTACATAATCAAATAACAATACCATGTATTCTAAGAAGGTAGTTATGGTAGTATATTTTCTGTAGTGGGCCCTTTTATTTTCATTCACATTCCTATAGTTTTGATATATATCTTAATATTCCTTTTCTGAGGTATGTTCTTTGATTTTGTACACCACTATCACCATACCATCCTTGTGTCGTGTTCTATGAGTGTGGCAAGGACCAAGCTCTAGATGTGGTGGGACCTGAGAAACCAATCATACCATAAACAGTTCCACTTGCGTAACCACATATTGTACCTGATCTAGGCACTGATTCTCATCTTCCTGATAACTTACTACGTCTGATACAATCAATGTGGGGTGCTATATATCCTACACCTACGATGACTGATATGAAATTTGAGTTCCAACAATAGAAAATCCTTGCCTTTTTGGGGGATGGTGGTTCATTGGTTGTTGTGTCTTCGATAAAGGCCACCATTTCTATATTTTATCTTTTGGGGACACCTCCAGAGCAGAGGGTTAAAATTTCTACATTTATTCTATGTGATTTATCCAAGAACTACTGGTATGTAACTACTGATGATGGTCTCCATCAGTGAATGAGATGGGTTGAAATCCATATTTCTTTATTGAAAAACTTTTATCCTAATATATTTACAGATGACCAAGATAGAGAGTTCATTTTTCCAGGATAGGGTTCCATGTTAGTCATGGTGTATTCAGTGTGTTTGACTATGCTGAAATTATTTGAACTTCTTGTAGCTAGTGATCAGACTTTTTGTGCAAGACGCAATGAGAACCGGATCCAGTATACCATCTATGCTCAAGTGAATGTCTTTCAAATACCTACCTTCTCTAAGATAATCAATCAAGCCCTTATCATAGGTTGAAACCTTATAGATGCTTACAAGGTTCGGAATAGAGGATCAGTAATATAGTAGGCTTCAAGTTCTTCCTGTAGAATAAACTAATCCTATAGTATAGGATCAATGTAAACACTGACATGTACAGGACATGAAATTTTGTGTGGGAGGCCGATGTATATTCCCAGTGGAATGATTTTTTCTCAAATAGTGTTTTTCCACCCATGTAAGGTGAGATTATGAATGAGTTACGTTAATATAGTTATGCTATAAGAACATAATGTTTCACTAATGTATGGATCATATTACCTTTTTTATAATTTCATTATTTTGTACCTAATATGGATTCTAAATGATTTCACATGTGTCTCGGGATGTAGAAGTCTTGTTAGATATTATATCCAACTGTTTTTGAAAGTAATATGTTATCCATATGGTTAGTAGAATCCATTCTTGGTAGACCATAGGGATGCTTCTAATTGTGCATGGATGGAGAGTTGGCTTGATTAGGGCGCCCAGTAAAGGATAAACTTGCACTAGGGGCCATTAACCTATGAAAAAATGAAAAAAATATTGTTGATGTGTTTTTATTATTATCACAAACCATGCAGTATATCTGTGAAAAAATTAACCTCCCTGCAATAGATGAATCAGGGATGGTTTTGGTTTTTCCAACCATGTGATCAAACTATGTGATTCCATATTTTTGTGGCTTTACAAAAATTACATAATGAATCTAATGAAGTCAACCATTGTCCTTATTTTCTCTATTTTTCCTGTTTTTAGTGGATCCCAACATCCATTGAGATATATTTTTGGCTAACATTGTTATTTAAGGAACACCTTAGTCTGATGTCGAATCATGTTTATGTTCATTTAATTATATCCTAATCAATAAAATCTTAACACATTTTTAGAATTTCATTGCTCTTATTTTTATCAATGATTCCTTCTAGATGCATGCTCATTTTCCCTATTTTAAGCTCATTTATCTATTCAACATATGGCTTTTTATACAAGAAAATCTATATGTTGATACTATATTAGGATATTAGTACAAGTGTGAGGTTGGGTTTTTTAACTCATACATCATGTTTTGTCATTTTATAAAATATTGAATGCACATGATGATTTCATCGAGGATCTCCAATTTTATTCATGTTTCTTTATTATATTCAATAGAACTCTATTATAAGACTCTCACTAAACATGTTATTCACCATTGGAAGTTGTGACCTCAACATCGACTACCCCATATAGGGTTATTTCCTTAGTTATTCCATTATGGTTTTTTATGACTTTTTCTACACCATTCTTGTGTCTAGATTGATTCTATTAATTTTTGGACCCTTGAATTAGATGAATTTTGATTTTATATATGGATAGTTACATGTTTGATAACCACTTGACCCTTATATGTTATGTAATTTACTTAACTAAATTATGTTTACATATGCTAATTGTTATATATATGATTTGGCTTAATTGATGTAATAGAATGGTTCCTTTCCACCTCTATAGTACCCCATGGAATATCTAATGGAAGGTATCAGAGTGAACCTTATTATATGATTACGACTTATATGTATTATAAAATTTTCACATGTACTTAAACATTGTCACACTAATGAAAGGTGGGTAATAACCCACATTTCATTATTAAATGACATGATTATTCATGTCCTATTTAGTTAAATTATTTAAATAAATGGTTCCTAAGGAATACATACCTATACATTATTAATTTAGTGTTCAGAAATCCACCATCCTTGAATTCCTAAGTGAATTCCTTGAGCACCCATGTGCATCATTCAAATTCGTGGATATCGGATTAGAAGGGTGAGACCCAAATTGGAACCCTATATTACTATATCATTAGATTCCTAGTATGAAACCATAGGAACCTTCCATTATCATTTAGATATCATAATTCCATTAACACACTCCTTGGATTCATCATGTCTTATGTGGACACGAGGATCTATAGTTATATCCATCAAGCCTAGTCATCAAATACCACATTTTATCTTAGTTTATTTCTTAATACTCAATTAAAATAATTATCTTGGAATTCCCTAGGAAATACCACCTTGGAATATGCTATTACACCTTATCCATAATACAGTTTCTACATGAGTTGGCTGAAGCCCTACGGTTATGGTTTCCATAGTTGATACCATGTAACATCTTCATTATTATTAACATCATGTATTCCATGTTACTACATGGATACTTCAATATTATTATCATTTCAAGATGTCTGTACAAGATATTCCTCACATGAATTACATATATAAACAAGAAAATAATTAATTAATAAACTGGTTACATGTTCTGATACCAGCTCATTAGTGAAGCAGGTACTTGTGTATTTATGTTAATATATTTTTTTACTTTTTTATATGAACTCTTACTCACTATTTTAGTTTATATTACAAGTACCTAATGTTTGTGATTTCATTGGTGGTGGCCTATTTAGATTTATCTCACAAACTATTTCGGAATCCATTGGCACTAGAGAAAATTACATGTATGGTTGTTTCGACAAAGATAAGTGTACCACTACAAAAACATTATTGGTTTCATCCATTGGATGGAGGTGGTGGTAGATGACTGAGATATATCATAAGATACCTCGACAGTAGTGGGGGTCATTTTTTCTTACTATTTTATTTCATGTTATGCTAACTTTTTTTTATCTATGTTTTCAATTTTTATAGATACATGGAATATATCATCATCAAAATTTGTATTTGATTATCATTTGTTCATTAATTTATTATTCTTCTATACTTATGATGATCAATCTGGTTATTCTGATATATACATTCCACTATTTATCTACATTTTCTGTTATCCACTATGCTACACTTTATTAATCAAGGCATAGTCTCCCCATAGACTCACCTTAGTACCTCATTTCTAGATTGAAGAATCTATCATTTAGGGAGATTCACTTGAGGACATGTGCCTTTTCAAACTTGAGAAACCTCTGAGTGGGTCCAGGGTTTGGGATTTCACACTTCCAATCTATTAGAACAAGATTACGCAGTTCATGTGTATTTGTGGAATACCACATCCAAGAAGTGATGTCATACATTTTTCAGTTTGAATTACATTAATTGTAATATGGATGGATATAATGAATTTTTTTTATATTATAAAATAATAATTTCTTAATGGTGAATTATTATTTAATTTTACATTAGTCCAAGCATCAAAAAATTAAAACAACGGTCCTGTGTATGTACGACCTACCCTCTCCATGAATTGTGCAATTCATTTTTTTCTCTATATTTTATAGATGGATATAATTATATATATAATTAATATATTTTATTTTATATCATGATAATTTTTTTTTAAGGTGATAGAACTATATTCAATGTATAAAGGCCAAATTTGACAAACCAAAACATTCAAGAAAAATGAAGTAGTTATCCCTCAATTTTTTTTTTCAAATAATAAACTATTAAAAAATGTGTGATGAAATGTTATATGTAATAATATATTTTATAATATATATAATTGTGGTCGTAAAATATGTGTAAAATAACTCTAATTGTTATACAGGGGATACAAAAAAATAAAAAGTAAGTAAGACAATAGATAATGTTTGTATGTTACAATCTCATCTTTTATCTAGATTATTTATGATTATGTTTATGATGAAGAAATTTCAGGATCCAACTCACAATAATATCATAAATATTTTTCTCCTATATTAATTTGTGGATAATATATTATCTATTTTCATTTCCCAAATTTTATGTATGGAGGAGAATGATTTTTTAATGGTAATTTTACTTTTTTTTCCTCTTCGATCAAAAATAAATTATCATCCAAGTCCTTGTTTTCTAAAAAAATAATTTTTTTTTATATTTTACAAATATTTTATAAAGGAATTTTTACCCCTTAATGATTTTTTACTAATGTTTTAAAAATAATCTTGTCGAATTTATAATGAAGAACATTTGTATCTTTACCAAATAAATTAATGGAATGTTTATTTTAACATATATATCAGGAAAACAATTTACCTCCATAATTTCTGTCTACTGATTTGAAGATTCCTTTTAATGTTTCCAAGGATTTTTCAATGAAACTGTTTTTATTAATATCTATGAATTTTTTGATTTTATTTGTTTTATTTCAATGAATAAAATGTAATTATCCTCAATAAATGTTCCAACTGATCTTTAAAATTCATTTTTCTATCTAAGAAGGAATCCATTAACATTTTATAATTATTAATAGGGATATGATCCAATTATATCATCATTATTATTTTTATGTAAGGTTTATGATTATGATGAAAATATTTTTGTGCTCCTTTTTTCATTTCTATGAGTTATTATATATTTTCAAAACCCATTTACTTCTCACAACATATGATATAATGAAGGTTTTAAGATGTTTTGGAACATATATGAATGATTATAATTATGTTATGGGTGGTCACATAATTATATATCCCTCTAATTAATTGGTTAATTATGGATATTACATGGGATAAATAGTACTCAAATGGGGAGTCAGCCCAATTATATGTGTGACTCTTTCCACAATGATATTATTGGGAGTTAACGTTGACTTCTAAAATCATTTGGTTAGGTGACCCAATAAACTATGATAGTCAGAGAAGCGTGCTTTTACTATGTAGAAAATTATTTTATAAGTTTTGTGTATTCCACAAACTCAAGACTTATGCCTATATTATGTTGTCATGGAACATGTTATTTTATTCACATAAGATTAATTTATTATGAACTACTAATATTTATGAAATGACCCAAATAATGATCAATGACATACAAGGTGTGATTTTAAAATTTTATCTTCTTGTTATTATTCCCTTATTCTTATTTTATGTTTATATAATCACTGATATCTCACTTATTTACCCTTACTAAGTATCTAAACACTCAATTTATTATGTTTTTTCCTTAGGTTGTGAAAAATGGTATTTACTTTTCTTATATTAAAGAAGGGTGATAGTTGTAAACTACTCTAGGGGAGACAATGTATTTATCTTACGAATTAGTTGTTTATGTGTCCATATTTTCAAAGCTACTATACCTATAGGATTCTGGAATGAATCAATATATTATACTATTAATATACACTTAATAATATGTATTTTGATATAATGAATTTTATTGGTTTATATATAAATCATATAGAAGAAATTCATAACCAACCACCCAAATTGATCTAAACACCAAACATACAACGTTACCAATCCAACTCATCATATTAAGGGGGAAAATCTCCTTATCTCAAAGAAAAAAAATAACCATATCGACCCACTAAAGGGTTAATAAAAAACCAAAACATCCTATACTGAAAGAAACCATACAGTAGGCACCAAACTCTAGAGCCCGACCAAAGGAATATCATACCTGAACCTACCCACAATTTTCTTTCTTCTAACATTATCGTGATTGTATCCACAAAATATCATAAAAACAAATAAATGTCATAGTTTTTTCAGTTTAATAATTCACTAGAAATATTTAATTTGGTACATATAAATTTGAAATATTATAACAATTTAAATTAATAAAAAACTATTTCCAATATTTTTTCATATGATTTCGTAATAAATTTATTTTAAAAACCACGTTTACAAAACAAAAATTTAAAAAACAGTTCACACTCATAAGAAGCCGTGAATATGTCTAGGATATGTATGTTCCTAATATGATCCATGAGAACATCCTCAATTACTATCCTTGTCTATTATTTAATAATTAATTATAAATATCATACTAGAACATAATGTTTCATAAAATTTCTCAATCATAATAGAAAAATGAAAGAATAAAAATACCATCCCAAGTAACTTGTTAATTTATAATATGAGGGATAATTAATACCCAATATTAGTTCGATCCTAAAATCTAAAAAAAGGAAGCCTAAAATTATATTTCCCAAATACTATTTTAACACACACAAAATTATTTGATAATCATTTGTAACACCTTGACAAAAACACCGTAATGGAATCGTAGTCGGTAGAGTTAAAAGGATATAGAAATGAATAATCATATACTAAAGGATATTGATTAATATAATGGATCTAGAATCATCATGGTGATACCATACTCAAAGTATCATAATAATCAATAATAGATAAATCATTAAATCATTAAATAGATTCATAGATTAGGAAAAAAATTATAATTAGAGGCGTTCTATAAAAAATTATAAGAAATAGATTCTATAATAATAATTTAGCAATAGATATCATATAATATACAATGGGATCAACCACTAGGATGATCAATAGATAATAAAAAAATGTAATTTCTTAATAGATACATTTCCACAAAATCAGGCCTCCCAGGATTCTATCCCTCCAAACACTATCAAGTTATTCTTAATGGATGACATATACAACCTAAAAACTAAATGACTACAATAATATTGCACACAAATTGCGATTACCATAATGTTTATGGTATATAACATAGTAGGTAACCACCAATCTTTCCCTTATATAACGTACTATATGTGAGGTCTGTATTTATATGAAAAATAAATCATCCAGTAATATAAACCATGAAAGTAATTATTTTAGGTCAATGTATTATAACTAATCCACAACAAACCCCCATCTAACACACTTTATCCAATATCATTAAATAAAATAATATTGTTATATATCATTATAATTTCATCAAGGTAAATAACAAATGCCACTTAACACCAATGTAAAAGAATAACATAAAGTTAAATATGTAATACCATTTACCTATATGCATATGAAGCCCATCCACGAACGGAATATATCCCTAGACATGAGTGCATAGAGTAATAGGGCATCTTCACACATGAATATGATCGCTCCAAAATTGAGGAATGGAAAAAAACAAAGGTCAAATACCGTTATTCCCAGATTCAATTGTCATATAACAATTCTTATAAATAAATACATCATCTTAGTCAATATGATGTTAAATAAATACAACTTGGAAGGTCATTAAAATGAATGGACATCATTGTATAGAAACGGGGTTCATCTCAAACATTGGTGATCTTCCATGAATATGTAAATCATGAAAACATTGGTGGTGTAACTTTACTCCCTAATAACTATGTCTCTATGCTATGAACTTTTAATATGTAGAAATATAATATGCTCTAACTTTTCAAAAAATAATACATGGTAGATAAATTTAATACCCTTACTCTATCTAGACATTAATTCATACGTTGAACTCAATGAGGAGATAGAATATATATCTCTACATAACATAACTTGGCCAATATTTTCATAAATATAAACCAACAAAATAAATTGGTACATAACAGTTGTGATGGACATATTTTCATAACTCATACCCAAGGAACAAGATATACATTTAATTCCCATAATATCACTCGAAAAATATAATAGTCTATTAGGAAATGAAATATCATATAGTTACTCAAGGAAAAACCGACCACAATCATCCAAAATCATTATCACAACACTTATTCCCATTATGTACTCATAGTATCCTCAAATAGTGATATGGGTTTATTTCTAACACCCACTAATGCCCAAATTACACTCTGAGACTGACAAACATCCTGATTATGTCTACCCCAAGCATCGATCTGAAAAATTTAAATAACCACCTACTAAAATCACACTTCCTACCCTATCCATAGATCATAAGGCTTATGTATAGTAGTGAATTCACATATAAAAATTCTATCCAACATCCAAGGTAGCTGCATGCTCAATATATCCCATGATTTCACTTAATAATATCAATGTTCGGCTGGGCATACTCTAAAGATTTGTTAGTCAGAATAATAATTCTACCATATAAACATCCCTTGAGCAATGAATCACTGCTATTAATCACACTCATTGAACATTTGTAACAAACCACATTTTTATCCATTAAACATGTTTAATTTTATATTTCACATCCTTCACCGAACTAAAAGAGACGTAAATATATTTTAATGAAGAAAAATATTATAATTGAAGATAAAAATTAATATAGATTTTGTGAATGATACATGAATCATCATTATAAAAAATAAAATCTAAATAAAACCACAAGTAAATTAGAAACACCATGAACACGAATAGATATCCTCGTGGATGGAATTGAATATCATACTATTTATTTTATATAATGAAGGTATAGAAATTGTTTGAAATATGATAGAAATTTTTAGTGAAGTAAACTGACAATATTATAAATTTTAGTGAAACGTTTATGGTTAAATATAGAAATTTAATATTACAATTATATATAGCCTTCAAATATGTGATTGATGTTTATATGACCATTTGATATATGGTTATTGGATATATGTTCTTTGGATATGTGGTTGTTAGATATTAGGTCACTGAGTATTCATGCATCTAATAGATATATTGACAATATTATAGTTTGATTATAACAATTTGTTACATATATAATATTTGATATATGATTGACAATAATAATTTTAGAATAAAATAGAGTGATAGTAATTTATTTTTAAAATATATTATTTTAAAGGAATTAATTTTTCGGAATGTACATTACATTAATGTTCATTATTTTAATTAATAATTTTTATATAATATACCAAAAGTATTGATTAATTATTTTTAAAATTATTACAAAACTATTATAAATAGGAGAGATAAAGAATTAAATTTTAATTAATCGTGGTCAATGAAAAAATTTGATTTAAAAAATTCATTTTATTATGTATTATAAGTTTTAAATATAAAAATTTCTCTTAATTGGGGTAAAAAATTAATTAATTTTATATATATTAAGAATTGAATTAATATCCATCTTATTATTAATAATTGTTAAGGAATAAGAATGAAGCAACATTTATTATTTAAATATTTTTTCTGATTTTTTAAGTATTTTATTATTCATATTTAAATTTAATAACTTTCGAAAATTTAATTTAAAAAAATGGACTCTATTATCATAATTATGAAATTGAAATTAGGAAACATATTTTGTTTCATTTTTAGGGGAATAATTTTTTCTAGCTTAAAACTGAGTACCCTAAAAAAGGTAAACTGAGTTAAATGAGTTAAATTATTCATTAAAGGCTTAAAATATCTCTAATTATATATTTAAATTCTTGTATGATTTGATTAACATTCCATATTTTTTCACTTTTCATCCACATTTCATATGGAATGGAACTCATATACATTAAAGAAAGGGTATTTGAAAAAATTCTACTAAAAATCACCTATAAAAGGACCCATCATATACCCCTCCCAAAAATCAATTTCACTAACCTTGTCTTTTGAAATTATTACCAAATACCCTCTCATAATTTTTCCTCTAGGTTTTCTATCCTTAGGATCTATTAAGGTGTCCTGTTACTTTTATTCTAAAGGATCCTATGTCAAGATGGAGTGAATTCATAATATTATCATATTATTCACAATATTTTTCAAGTAGGTTCTCATATAAACTCTTCCAAAACTACATTTACCACTATATTGTTTTTTTATATATTTATACATTTGTGCAAGAGTTATATTACTATAATATAACTTTATACTCTTGATTATTTATTCGTATATCATGTTCTTATTTGTGTTTATTTTATAACCTACATGAATGATGTAATATGATATATATAATTTCTAATAGGGATGAGAATATAAAATTAATGAACATAATATGAAATATTAATGATTAATTTATGTCATTATTATGGAAATCTAAGGGTAATAAAAATGAATTATCATTTTAGAACAAATAATTAAAATAGTAAAATAATATGAACTGAACAAAATATAATTACAATTATTTGGAATAATTTCCCGATATTACATAAAATATTAATGGTAGTACATAAATAATTGAATCAAAATGATTCAAAATCATTGAATAATCATGAAATGGTGATTTAATTTTGAATAAAAGTGGGTGGAAATAACTATGTCCAATCATATATGATGTAACCAGAATTAATATCATATAATGAAGGAAATATACAATAATAAATATAAGAGTAATTAATTATTATATTTAATGATTATAAAATTATATATGTATATTTATCAAAAAATTGTTAATTAAACTTTTTTTAATTGTTTTTTGTTTATTATACCTTATTTTTTCTAATAGAAACGTGACACCAAACCAACTAAGGTTGTTCACCCATTCTGTTTCTGAGTTGATGGTGATTTTATAGTTGTCATGTTGTTTTGAGTGTTTATCCATATCGTATTAATTTTGATACAAATAATTTCAAGTTCACATTGGGAATTATTAACTTGAGATTTAATATTGATTATTTAAAAGATGTTTTTGTTTTTCTTACATGTAAATCTATCATTGTAAAATAGCTTAATTTATAATTTTTTAAATCTTGTTTTTATTCAACAAAATGGAGTTTTCATTAGGAAAAATCCTTATTCATCATCGAAAGAAATAGATTTTTTAAATATTAACTTCAGGTAACTATGAAATTTAACACCATATTAGTAGGTGGTAGTTTTTTAAATAGGGATCGAGACCATGAGAGAGACTTCTTATATATCCCTATAAAGGGAATTAGAACCCACATTGTTTAGAACCACTTAATGGGACAAATTTTTACTTTTATGTTCATGTTAATGAACCATAATGGAAATTATTGATGACATTCATCCATGATAAGGGTTGTTAGGATTTAACCTCAAGTATGTATCTAAAGTATCATAGTTTATTGGTATTAAATCTAATATAGTTTGAGTTCCATTATTTAAAGTCAATTAAAAAGTATACACTATTTAGTTTAACATCATTTCATAAAGATAGGTTATATATAGATTAAATTCATGTATTTAGGTTTTCTTGGTGAACGATTCCATGAAATGTTTGGGGTGTGGATAACAGAAAAACAAGGCATTTTGGTTCATATCACATGAAATATGTACCTTTAAAGAAGTATTCTTCATAAAAAATGACCATTTTAGTAAATTTTTTCACAAGGGATATGACCACTTTGAGTATGTATTCATGAGGAATTCAGACTAAAGAGAATAAGGTTGGTCTTAATAAATTTTTTTCTATTTTTTCTTCTCAAAGGGAAAATTTCCCCTTGAGAATGTATATATTAATGATATTGTGACACTTTGAGGATGGTTTCACATTTGTTATGGAATTTTGAGAATGAGTTAGAGATTATGTATGGGCATGCCATTTTGATAAAATCTCACCAACTAATTGAAGAGATTATATCCGTAATAATTTCATCATTATGGGTTAAACAAATATAATATTTGAATATATGTTTCCTCGTCCTACTTATTGGAGGTTGGATATAAGGACTAATCGACACGTTGTATATATGGGGTATATGGCCTTAATTAAGGATTTTTGGGTGTTAGAAAAAATTGTCCTTTTCTAGTTATTCTCTTATATACTATTTCAATTTGATTAAGAATTCATGAATGAAATATATACATTTATGGAAGGATACGTCCTAAGGGATATTTACTCTTTGATGAAGGATTCATAAAGAATATTTCATAGTGAGAAACAGTAGGGGATTATGAATTGTCTTCCCGTTGTGTTTTTTCCTGGATTTAATTAATGAATAAGAGGAGTAGTGAATATGGGAAAGGAATATAGCTCACTAAGAAGAGTTTAATTAAGGTAATGGAATCGAGATAATGATTTGGGTTTTACTAATGGGTCTACCATTTTTAATATTATTTAATGGAATGTATAACATTGAAGAAGGATGAATGATGAGGAATATGGCTATATGTGTAGGGTTTTAAGAGGTATTTTTCAATGTGACAATGAGTTGGGGCTTATTAACGGGTTTTCCATTTGTTCCCATATAATTGATCGAAAAAATAATAAATGGTTTGACTACTTACTAGGAATATGTCTCATTGATGTCCATTTAATGTGGGATATTTCCTCATGATAATCAGTTGGGTCTTTTGATTTCCCTTCACAATAATTTATTTAGTTCCTTATGATTGATAATGGTATAAAAGGAAGACT
This sequence comes from Viscum album, assembly GCA_963277665.1. Lineage (NCBI taxonomy): Eukaryota > Viridiplantae > Streptophyta > Magnoliopsida > Santalales > Viscaceae > Viscum > Viscum album. The sequence continues at coordinate 1,640,769,009 of OY728131.1, read as the reverse complement.
ATATTCCTAGGGTATATAGACTTAGGATAATCAATTTTATGATTACGCATAGGCTACCCATGTACTACAAGGAATTAATAATCGAACTTATGGAACATGAACATGTGATACCCTTATTTGGACAAAAAATATCAATAATAAGTCATGGTTATTAAGTAATCAATGGTATGATGACCATGGATTATTCCTTAGTGGGAGGCCTATAGACACATGACTCATTATGTGGACCCATTATGACAACTCAACACATTGAAAAAAATATTATTTCCATGATATTGGAGGGATTTCCCATATATCTTCATTATATGTACCATCATTTTATAGTATATATATGATTATAAATACCATAACCCCCTATTAGATAGAGAGGAAATGTGAGAAAACATATTATAAACGGATTACATGATCAATAGGGATCACACACATGTGAAAAAACATGATCTTGATATTTTGTAATCCACGGAGGGGGATATTTGTATTTTAATTTGATTAAATTAAATTAATAGTTTTCTGTTATTTGATAAATTGACTTCAATTGAAATTAATTAAATTAGTTTATTTCATTTCATATATTCTAATTAACTACATTATATTTTTTATTATTTTAATTAATGAGTTTTTTTAATTACATGTTTTAATATGTAAATAAAATTTCAAATGTATTAAATAATTAAGTTTTTTAATCAATGAATAAATTTTTCTTACAGTTAAAAAATAGTTATTTAATAATTTTTTTAATATTTATAATAATTCTTTTTTATTATTTTTTTTAATATTGTATGTCTTTACTAGAACACTTTCAACATCCTAGTGAAGAACCATGGCTAGTCTTCTACCACATAAAGGACACCTAGGGGTCATTCCCACGGGACAAACAACGCAATAATGACCACAAAAGGATGAAAAAGGTTTTTGGTGTGCATTATTCATGCACCATGTGTGTAGACCCATGTATAAGGCCCCCCAGTAATGCCCACAATGTGAATTGTCTATGGATAGGTTAACCCTATAAGTGTGTGTTCTGTTTTTAATCCAAACTGAGCTTTAACATGTGATCATTGATATACCACTCACCAACCTTATTTTCAATTCTATGTTGGAATAAATATTGAGCGTTAATGTACATATTAACATTAAAACAGGGATAGACGCTCAACCATTGCATCTCCTCCTCCATGTCCGTTCATCTTCCTAGGCTGGCCATTCTTAAAAAACGTCCATATTTTTCATCCAAGCATAATAAATAACGATTTTTTGTCTAATTTAGTATAATCATTCCTCTGCTCATTTTATTTACTCTTTCTAACAGTAGCTCATTTTATTCTTCAGTGTTCCATCTCATCTATTGTTATTTTTCCTAAAAATTCTATAAGAGCTTTTTTTCTTTTGGTTTGAATCCTTTTCCATTTGGTTTGTAGGTGGAGTTACTATTGGAAGAACCAAATGGTGGGTGATTAGAGTCGCCTTTGGATACCAATGGTGAGTCAAGATACACCATTATAACCCAATAATGGGTTAGTTACATATTGTTGGATGTCAATGGTGATTCATTATTCTCGCCATTTGTCATCGACAGTGGTTCCTTTTTTCATGAAATAATTTTCATAACTCAACACTTTACATTTACAACAGTATGTTATAATCCACCATTTTCTTAATTCATTAGTGAGTCCTGAGTTATCAGTGGAATTCTAACGACAATAATTTTTTTATTACATACTATATAGCCTTTTGAGAAATAACATCCATGGTATAAACTAGGTTTTTATTTATTATTTACAATTTTGAATGAAAATGTAATGGTGTTCCATCTAATGTTTTTCAACTGTTATACATTTTCAATGGTGGGTCCTGAGTCACCATTATTTATTACAATTTTAGGTCAATGGCCCACCATAACTTAACAATTTTATGTTTCAATTTTGTATTTTCTATTTGAATTTATATTTTGAAAAATAATTTATTTTTTAATTGTTTTATTATTTTAATTAAAAATAAATTGTTTAGAGTGTTAAAATATAAATTGTAACACTATTTTATTTACTTATGTTCAAGAAGACTTAATGTCACGTGATTCTATATTTTACTACATTTTTAGCTATAAATATAATCTACAAGATTGTATTTTTTTTGTATTATTATTTATAACATATAAATTTATTACAATTCTTTACAAAATATATTAAAATTTTAAATTACTATTTCAAGAATAAATAAAAATAAAAATTTTAATTCAATTTTATTCATTAATTAATTAACAAACTATAGATAAAAATCATTTTATTTCATCAATTCTCACTAATAAGTGTCATGCAGATATTTGATATGTACATGATACTTACAAATTATTTTTTATGGATCTGGGATATATCTTCAAGGAATAAAAAATATTGTTGTCCACATCAATTAATTCATGAATCATGTTATAATTGTTTTAAATTATTAATGTTCTGGATTATTTATTATCATCTACAATTATATAATCATGTTGTGATCTACAAAGGACATCATAATTGAAATTGTTCCCAAAAACTGATCGACGATCGTCGAGCTTAAAATTCTTATAAATTTTGGTCATCTTCTTTTTTCCATATATTTTATAGTTCATGAATTATTTAATTCGTTCTTCTGTGTTTATTTTGTTTTCATTTATGATCTTTCCATTAATAGAAGGTATTTTTTTCTCTAGTTATTTTACCATCTAAATGGAATTTTGTGTTGTGACTCCCATTCAAAATTCAGGATCAAGACTATTTTAAATTTCTTATAAATAGACTAGTTTGTGTCAATGGGTTTCTTAAAAAGAATATTATATTAAAAAAGATCTCACACCTTTAAATGTGAATTAATTTTTGGGTACTACTATTCCTAATGAGTATAGGAGATTGAGGAGTAGACTCAAATCATGGTGATTTGAACCACTATAGATCCCTTTTTTCATTACTTTTTATTTATACTACAACATAACTCAGGAACACTACCCTCACAATAGTTTAATAATTTATATACCCATATTAACTTCGTCATTAAATTTAAAATTATTTATTCACTCCCTCTAGTCATTTTTTCTATAAATAATAACCCTATAATTGATATCAGAGATAGGTAAATAGCCTAATAGTTTTGATACCCAATAATTGCTATGAGATCTTATTCTCTAGTATTTTATCCATTTCTTTCTTTAATCTAACACCAAAAAATTGTATCATATTAGCTTTCTCTAATAATTTATCTTTTTTATATGTTTTAAGCATTATGAATATTCTTTCCCCGTATTATTTGTTTGTGCTAATTTGGTATCATATAAATAATTTTCCATATAATAGGAGAAAATATCTTATTTATGATATCAGGTTTAAATTCCAAGGATTTATGGCTACCAAAAAAACACCATTCATTAATGTGATTAACTATAGATGCTATCAATATAAAAGAAAATCATACGTGAAAAAACCTAATGCAGATCACTAGAATATAATGAAAAATACAAATGAGGTACCTAAAACTAGTCTAGAGTAACTGGTAGGAAATGACGTGGTAAAATTGGTTTTTAAATTATAACATTAAAAATATTTTTTATTATTTTATATGATAATTGTTTTTTACATGTCTCGGAATGTAATATAGACCACAAAAAAGTTGGAAAATTCATGTTACTCATTATGGTACATGAATTTTAATTATTGTTAGTCTAAAAAATCTCCCCACATAATATTAGGGCTTCTAGAAGGTAGATGTGGAATATATTCCATAGATGTTTCATCATCTCATAAGTGTAACCAATATTATAATTTATATTCGATATTTTGTGTAAAACACATCTTCAGTGGAAAGAGTTGTGATATATATTCCACTGATTGGGCATGAAAATAATTTTCCCATTGATGTGACTAAAAATTTCAAGTACTATAATTTAGATGAACTCATATGATCTTTTATGAAATATGAGTTAGAGAATAAAATTATTGTGGATGAGGAGTTTAAATAATGAAAAGGTAATTCTATAAAATATAATATTATTGAAACCAATAATTCCTATGCTTATTATTTATATTATATTGACAATGAGATGACTCGCTTCAAAAATAAAAAATATAAATTTACGAAAAGAAATGCGGGAAAGAGACCATTTTGATGGAATAATGAAATGGATTACAAGAATGATAAATAAAGTAATAATAATGACGTTTCATATATTTAATGATATGTGAATCTGAATAAAGGTCACATTAGACCTTATTACCCCAAACATGATAATTTAAATAAGTAAAAAAAATAAACTAAGAAATGAAATACAATCGTTGTTTGGAGGTTGGGACTACTATGTCAGTTCTAACTCAGTAAATGGTTCTTCAAGTGAAAAGGAAATAGGTATCCTCCCCCTAATGTGTATTACATGTGATGTTATTGAATCTCTTTTTTACTCAGTTAATAACACCTGAAAATGTTGATCATAACACAATAACTAAATATTAAAAAGATAATTATACTGATTCTAGTTTTAATTATGATTCTATGGATTATAAGGTTACCCACATTCTTAATGAGAATGATGAAGTTAGAAATTGTAGTTTTAAAATGATTTAAAAATATGTAGAAGTTAAAATTTAAAATAAAAAATCAATCATAGAAAATTATAAACATCAAAGTTAATTTTAAAATGTGAATATGATTTTTTCCTAGAATGATGATTTTAAAATGAATTGGGAATATGATTTTTAGAAACAAAATTACGAAAATAAAAAACATGAATACATTTATATATAAATGAAAATTACCATAATAGGATATTTACATTACTTATAGAATATTTAACTAAAGTAGATAGTGATTTTAATAAATAAAAACAGGAAATTAAAAAATTAAGGTACATTACATATTAATCTTTTGAATATGTTTATAAAGATTTAGAAACTGTTCAAAATGAGAAAATGGTTTGAAAACTAATGGTATTTATACTAAAAATAAATTTCAAATTTTTATTAGGTAGAAAAAAATATTATATTATGTTGTCTTTAATAAAACTAAACACAATCAAAAATGGATTTTGATATAAAAATTTTACACCAATCATGATTTAGACTTATTTTGTTAAAATGTAAAAAAATAATTATCACTACAATGAAATTGAATTTTAGATACAAAAATTTAGTGACAAAAAATATATCTTTTTTTTAATATGTAATTATAAATAATATAAAGTTTTATTAGTATTTACTTCATGTACCAACATTTATTTTTGCCATAAATATTATTTATTATTATTAATTGTTTAATACCAACATATAAATCACTAATAATTAAAATTTTTACATTATCTTATTAATATCGATATTTGTCCCTACAGATGAATTTTTTTTTATTAATTATTATTTAAAAATGTTTATTTTCAACATATAAATATTTTAATAGTATTTATTCACTACAAAAAAAATAATTTGACAATATTTTTTATTAGTAAAATTTCATTAAAAACCTGATATTAGTATAATGAAAAATATGAATCAGTAAATTTTAAAAAATAGAAAATAATGAAAAATTAATATATATTATCTCACCACTACATAAATCTACTGAAACACCCCTCCATCGAGATGGTCTCTCAATATTCCCCACATGCCTTTTAGGCTGTAATGATTCCCACATGTGCTCATACCACGGATCAGTCACACCCCAGACCCACACAATTGATTATCAACAGGTACTCACACCCACACCCATTGATGTTCAACTATATATCCTATTTCAAAAAATAAGATATGGTGTACGGAGAGTCAAATAAATGATCCAATTTTTCATTTGTTTTGTCCATAGTTAGCCCCTTATCAATTATTTTCTTCTAATATTGATGTTTAAAGACATAATATCATTGTAACATTTTGTTTTAATTGAATTGAATTTATGTAATGGTGATTGTAAAGTAAATATTAAATTATATTTCTTTTTTGTGTTCATTTGGGTGACTTGGGGATGCTAATTAAAAATTTCCATAGATCCACTCTTGATGAAATAAAACATTTTTATTTATCACATCACATGGAAAAGTGTTTGATCCCATGTTTTATTTATTTTCTCATATAGATTATTATTTTATCTTATAAGACCCCTAATGGAATTATTTTACATAAGAAAGATCCTAATCTAAATCTAAAAAGAGTTTTCTTATTAGTTATGGGTATCGTGGATGGGAAGTAAGGTAGATATATATTAAATTATAGGAAGAGGAAATTGTTATATTGTCTAATTATGGAGAAACTAATGATAATATAGACAACATTCAATGTATTCTTCATAATTTATCCAAGAATTATTAGTAAAGATGCACCATATAGTGATTATTTAGCTTCTATCAAATGAACTTTTTGACTGTTGGATGGGAAAAATTATGACATGACTTTTCTAGAGTATAACATCACACTCAATCAGATTTTTTACATAAAAGAAAGGAAAAATAAAAAAATGACTGATAAATATATGAATTATGATGCAAAGAACATATTGGAAGTAAAAAAATGTGATTTCATTCATGATTACCCTACTTAATGGTTGACTATTGATTAAATTTATCTATTTTAAATTTCATCACTCAAAGATTAAAACCTAATGTTAGTCATAATAAATGTGATGAAACCAATTTATAAGTATCAATAATACTAATATATTGGTCCAATGAAAATAATTTTTCTAAAAATGAAAATTACTTGGTGAAAAATATCATTGATATTGTATAACATTAAAGATCTCATGAAGTTTAATAGGTTGTCTATTGAAATATAGATTGACTGAAAACCATTTTAAATCTCTTTATAAATAAGAATTTGATTTTAAATAAACAAAACAATTTACATTCTCTATTTTTTTATTAAAATAAATACAAATTAAATTTTTTATCCTTTAATTAGTTGAGATTGAATGTTTAATATATAATTACCACCAAAATGATCAAATTAGAAGCGGATTTTTTGTTTTAATTTTTGAATTACATTTTTTAATTTTGAATTTTTTCATAATTTAAATTTTTTATTTTGTATGTTGAATGCTAAAATATTGATAATTTTCTTTATAAATATATGTTTCCCATTCTGTGTGATGTGAAAATGAATTTTGTTAATTTATTACATTAATTATTTAGTGTACTGTTGATTTTGATATTTATAGTCTACTCGTAAAAGGGATTTAAAATTCATTCCGTGAGTTGAAATATTAATTTTTTAGACATCCAATAATAGTAGATATCTATATTGAATTTAATATAAATTTTGGAAATCACAGTGATATATTTACATGGTTATAAAATAATATTTTTTCATGGAAATTAATCATTTTTTATTAAATAATTTAACAATAATTACCCTATATTCAATTTTAATGTTAGTTTCTTGAAAAATATATAATTATGACATAGTAGTATTTTATAAGGAATAATATGTTATTATGTTTTCATTATTATTTTAATCGGGAACTTGTAGGTCGTAATGAATTAGAATTGGAATAAATGTCAAACATCTTCATGTTTCCCATACAATTTATTATTGCAGGTAGACCTCCAACACCTGTACACACACAAAACTATTTTTCATTGGTTAATCCCTCGTTAGAACATTGAATATGTAACATCCTATATTTAAAAAATAAAAAAAACATTGTCTAAATATATTGAATGATAAATCACTAAGGGACTCTTGTGATGGCCCACTGTTTTTATTTAATTACACTCTCAACATGTTCTTGTTGGTCCATTATTTTGATAAAAAACTTTTATTATAAATTGGTTCCTCTATAGAGGTTAGTTATGGATATAAAATGCACTACTAAAATATTTTAATGACTAATATATTCATATTTTTGTTTTTATAATATTAAAAAGAAAATACTTAGAATTTGTGCTAAAATGTCTTGTGATTCCGAGGACCAGTGTGCTTGGAATGTTCAATAAAAAATTGTTATGTTTTTAAATAGCATGTGTGAGAAATTTTCCCGAAAAAGTGGAATAACACATATTTAAGTTCCCAGATCAAAATTCTAAGGGAACTGTTGCATTCAGGATGGCGGGTTTAACCTAGGTGCAACATATGTTAAGTCGGCAAGATCTTCTAAGGAGAAAAACCAAAAATGTAATAACCATGTCTAAAATAATTAAATAAAATAATTGTTTTACTAAAATCATTTTAACTCACTAATGGTGACTCGTATTGAAAATATGAGATGACCAATGATCTCATGAGGGAATACATTACTTAGGCGTATCCTAACATTGGCCAATGCATGCCATCTGTGGAAATTATTTATTGTAACATGATCAAAAATAAAATAATTACAAAAAGATTATTTTATTTTAAAATCCTTATAACTCATAAAAGGTTACTTATATTAGAATTCCAAGAGTATCATTGAGCTCATGATGGTGTACTTTCTTTAGGCGGGGCCTAACCTCAACCAGCACGGGTTGTGGGTAAAAGATAATTTTTTGGTATTTTAAAGAAAGATAAAATGAATTTTAGAATGTTTCATTTATATAAAATAAAAAAATGCTTCAATGTAATGCAATATAAATACACCTATTTCATTTCACAAATAGAATAGCGTGACAACACTGCCACTCAAACATAACCAAAATTCTATTTCATAAATGAAATAACGTAATGATGCGAAGACTCAGTGTAACAGAAATTTTGAAACACATTTCCACAATTAAAGTATTTAATAGAGAAATGAGATCATTATAATGATCCTTTATTTTCTATATGGCTACATAAGAGTGGTGTTGGAAAGTGGAGAATAGTGAAAAATGATGAATCACCAGAAGTTCCTTATTTCCCCTTCGATGGATCCTGCCACCATGATGGATTCAGGAATAACGAATGGAAGTTGTGTGATATTCACCAATGAATGATCCATTCTTTAGGTTGGGGTTTTATTCTTTATGATCCATATTTCCACACTCATTATTTCCAAATGAAAATGGTCGATCATCCCAAAAACAGGTTGATGTGCTAGTCATTTGGTCATGTGGGATGGGTTAAATATTTAGGGACTTGATGTGTAGGAACATGTTAATTACTCCTGTATTTATTTTCATCTTACCAGAAGAATGAAGGTTGAATGAATAGGGCCATCCTATGAACTTCAGGTGTTCTTGGTTATCATCCTAAAATCATCCAATCGTTCTTCACCAACAGACCCACTTGGTGACATCAGACTTTTCTAGGAGGTTCTGAGTGTGACTGAACCCCCAGGTCGACATCGATATGACTTAGAGCACTTAACAGTGACGAAGATGACCCGAGGATATATTACGTTCTTTTATATAAGAAATAAGACCACCGTAGAATGTCTGGGGGCCCACAAAAGTAACCATTGGCGCGTCTGTGGGGTGTTATGGTGGTGGCATGGTGGAGGCTGTGGAAACTGTCGTGGGAGGTGGATCAGGGCCGCCAGAAACAACCGGTGGTTGTGCGAGAAAACATAGAAAGCCGCACTATGACATGCAGTTTGTTGGACATGGTCTAGCTTCTCTTCATTGTAGGGGGGGACACAACACATCCACTGAATCTGGATTGGAGAAGGTTGGTCCACTCATATCGGGCTGGGAATGAGGAGGGAGGTTGCCCCCGGTGGCCCAGGGGCCCGGATGCAGACCAGGTTGGGTCAAACCCTTGTCATTTCGGTGGACCAATATCGGGTTAATGGACCCTAGACTGGGTCAAGTCGATGGACTGCAGACCAGATCGGGTCGGGACGGCCTGACCGGGTCAGCCCGCACCCAAACCCGACCGTCCCTTTTTCAGTCAAACAGACACAACATCGAAACCATACGTCCGAAAGACGATCTGTTTGGGGTGTTGGGACCCTATTGATGAGAAAAACCTTTAAAATAATACAAGAGAGTTTACATGGATTTTGATTTATTACTAATGGATTCAAGGGTAGATTATCTCGAATTCAAGCATGCTATAAGCTGGATATAATGAGAAAGAAGTGACAAGAAGACCTTAGAATCCCAATAGCTGAGCGGAATATAGTGACTCGATAGAGTAGTGGAACTCAGTGGATTGTTAATTGAGAGGGACTTAGTGGAATCAAAGACAATAAGACCTCAGTGGCCTAGTAGCCGATCAGACCTCAGTGGCACAACATGTGAGCAGCCTTCAGTGGCCTGGTCGCACAACAGACCTTAGTGTCCTGACAGATGAGTGGACCTCAGTGGCCCAGTAGCCAAGCAGACCATAGTTTCTCTGTAGGTGAGAAGACATAAATGGATCAACAAACCTCAATAACTCATCAGTGACAAGTACCTCATCATTACAAGATGCTCAGCTTTACTACTTATGGTCTTACTTTCTATACTTTAGGTTGTACTTGTGTGAGTTGACTCTAGTAACTATATTGAATATACTACTTATAGGATTCAAATCATGTAACTCTTTTGTAGAATGATTTGTGTATTTCATTTTTGTATACAATTGTGTTTTGGGGTCCATACTGATTATTTTTTTACTCACCCTAGCACGGGATTCACCCGCACATGTCGTGCCTTGTGCAGAAGATCGATGCGTTGATGGAGTCCTTAGTAGACTAAGGCTAGGTGGTTCCTAGAGTGACCTGAAAGATGATACATGCTTTTTAAACTTTAAAAAATGGTTTTTAAACACCCTATAGGTTGGATTTTCTACGGGGGAGTTCAAAAATCTTGTGGTTTTAATTTTATATTTCAGTTGTGCTTCTATTCAGGCTTCCGTTAACTTCAGTTTTCTACTTCCATACCTTGTGTTTTTTTACTTAGTATATTCACCTTCTAGACTATATTTCATAGAGTTTTGTGTGTTTTTATAGGTACTTAGGAAAATGCATCCTAAATTTTTGGGATATGTATACTTAGTGCTAGTCTCCAGACCCTACAATATAGGAGGTGGGATTGGGGTAGTCCCACGACGGGCCCTGAGGGATGGGCCTTAACCGAGTGGTTTGGATGAAATGTTAGTTATACCTTAAGAACCCAGATTCTATGATACTGGTTGGGAAAATATTATTGTGTGTTTTGTCCATATATTTCAGGATAGGGAATCTAGAGTTGGTGCGGTGGCTGAAATATCCATATACGAGGACCCATAATTTGGTTTTTTGATTCAGTACATGAAATTAATAGTTTCATGGAAAAATCATGGTACATGAATTATATAAAAATGGGTTGATTTTTTATTTCCTTCTTGAGAAATCTCACCAGGTATACTCTATTGTTCATGGAACATCTAGTTTTGTTTCAAAATGATTCCATGTAGACAGCTAGCCATGATTCCACTTTGTGATAATAAGGATGATATAGGGGTGACCAGATGGGTACTAGGGTTTATACTGGAGACATCACCACCCTGTGGTGTACCAGCTATACTAGCACATGTGGAGTATCACATGGTAAATGTAGTACTAGTGGATTAGTTGTGTGGGCTGAGCACACTTTAAGATTTTCAGCAACAAATACCCCTCAGGTTCTGAGGAGAACCCAAATCCCAGGCATCTATGGACTAGCATGATGTGGAGACCATTTTTTTGTCTTGTTAGAGCTCCATTAATTTAGATGGCACTCCTAGGAAATATCCTTCTAAGTGGTTCAGTAGGGAGATGGTGGGGTTCAAATTACCAGATCATATGATGAGATGAATTTTCTACAGACAGAGCTTGAGAACCTTTCTCGGAGAAGGGGTTCTTCCCATAAAATCTAAGGGCCATGAGTTCCTAATAGATTCTACTGCTTTGGTAGGATAACATGATTGTAGATGGATATTCATCAACATGTTCCATTCTTTCCAGGTACTCTATAAAAACGATACGACCAGTGCTTTAGGGCTCGGTCCTCCCAGAGAGATGTGTTTAGGGAAATCTGATCCAACACTATTCCTATGGGAATTCATACTTATGATAGGGTTCTAGAGGGAATCATTGTGGTTGAAAGGCCTTTTTCAGAGAATATACAACAAGGGAATATTAATAGTGGGAAAACAAGGGGCTGATGTTAGTCTCCAAGACATGGACATGTGAGACGTTCAGAGAACAGGTCCCAAGATAGGGGATATATAACTCAAGGTTACTATGGTGGATCCACTCATCCTAGAAATAGGTAATTATTTTCAAAATATTGTAGTGGAAATATCAATAGAGATTTTCCATCTCATCGTTCTAACAGTGAAATGGTGGATAGGGCACCGAGGCATAGACAGTGATAGGAATAGATTAATATGCAGGGTGGATGACATGGCATAGGAGCTAGGAGAGAAAAAGAAGGTGGTGTACATTTCTACATGTTGCACCCCCCAAGTGGTCCATAACAGGATAAAAGATCTAGAGGATTGGGGAAGGGGTGGTTACATGTGGTTGGGGACTATGAACTAAGGGATCCGTGAATGATTCAAGTTATGATCTCTGTCTACACTTAGATGTATCTACTATATCTACTAATCCTTGGTTTTTAGTATACACGTGTCAACCTACGGTTCTTCCACGGTAAAAAACACATACGTGCCACTCAATTAGAGCACCACACCCCCCCCCCCTCCCTGCATAGTCTCCCATTTCCGTCTCATGCACACCCCGCGAGTCAAAATTTCTCATCCGCCTCTTGCTACCTCTCCTGACTAAAACCTTGCTCCTGTCGACCTCTCGATCCCTCGAATTCCCTATCTTGAATCGCTAAATCCTGATCTAGCAGTTGTCCTTTGCTGACCACCATGACCTGATTTCTACGGCAGTCTCTCCGTTTTAGTGTTCTCATAGTTTGGGACAGGGTATGTTTATTTATGAACTAGGGTTTTGGATGTCTACACACACGGTCGTCATCTACCTCACAGATATCTTGAATACCATCGTTCTCACACATCGTCTACCTCCTTGCACCGGTTGCAGCATACACATCCATCCTTCTTGAAGGAGCACTCGGATTTCCAACGTTCTAGATTGGCTTGCAGAACCCTTTCAACCAAATAGCTCAACCTCTAGGTAATCGTTCGAAAATCAACACTACTTCATTTAAGTTTGATTTAGTTCCATAATATCTGATTATAACCACTCTATTTAAATACAGGGGACACCCCCTACATATTGTAATCTCAGTCTGGTCTTCCAGGAATTATTTGGATTCCTATTTCTGTGCTATTTTCATTCCGATCTCCACAACCTTCAGGCTATTCGAATTCACGCCTGTATTATCTTTGAACTACAGGTAATAACATATATTCGTAATGAAAAAATTAAAACCTTTAAACCACATGTATGGATCTACTTATCCTCACTCTTCATGTATGAACATATCTATGTTGGTCATCTCTCCTTAACTGTAAAATTTTTATTACTATCAGCCAAATATTGGAACCCAAAACACTCAAGTTTCAATTCAATTTATCTTATTTGTGTTTTTTATTCACTCTGATTCATTCCAGTATGAAATAAAAACTGAAATAGTTTGTGTTTTAAATTTGTTTTCTGATATATTTTTAGGTAATCAATTTTATGCTTTCAACCTTATTTTCATGTGAATGTGTTTTTATGGTGCTAATTATTGGAATTTACTAGAATATTTTCACTATTTGTACTCTACTTAAATAACTCAATTATTTATTTTAAAATCGGGAATATTTTTTCACATGCATGGTTGCATATGGAGGTTATAGAGTTGTGCTTGGCTGATTTAATTCGGTTTCAAAATATACATGTTATTGCAGATTTAATTCATGCACATGAATTATTTAATTCAAAGTGTGTTGGTACATGTTATGAAGGTTCAGTTAAATGGTTTCCAGGTCATCAATTTATTTAATTCATTGAATTTTCCTTCCGTCAAATTTTCATTGGAAGTACTCTGACAGGATTAATTGAATGTATTACCAACTTTATAATATTTTGCTAAATATGATACAATATTCACTTATTCTCAATAAGATATTGCATATCCAAATAACCCATGTGTGGTCTTCGAGGTGGATGATGACATCAAGCAGCTCATATGTGAGATTGAGGTTCCACGTGACATACTTGACATTGAGTGATACTTGCTAAAGAATGGGATAAAGTCTTCCACCAATACTGCTGAGATGAGGGCCTCTTCCCAGCACTATGGCATTCTGAACTAGCTGAAGCGAAACCTGATTCATATATTTTCTTCTATGTAAGCTGGTATGTTTTAGCATTTCTGGTCAGTAAATTGTTTGTTGAATAATTTTGCTCATATGAAACTATTTTCCTGTTGTATTACATGATTTTTGTACATTGAAATTAATCAATCCCATGAAAAATTCATTGTTAAGAAGTGAAATAGGGACTATATTTAGGAATACATGTCAATGTAATTATTTTATAGGGTTTTGATAAGATCATGTCCAGTTCTATTATAGGATATATTTTTGTTTTTCATTATTATTTTACAGTTTCACATTGTTTTAGTGCATGTGAAGGGGGTGCATACTGGGAAGAAATTGGTTTTGGCATTCATAAATCACAATTATTCTTTCCCCAATGTTGAAACATCAGTTCTTAACATAGTCACGGGGGGTGGAATAGACGGAATTTAGCAGAGAGTTATTCTTTCCATAACACTGGATTTATCCCTCGGTGATTTATTCTTCTTTAATATTGATATTTGATGGATTTCATTAGGGAGATCCTCTAATTATTTTTAAAAATTCATCTGTTAATTAATGTCCATGATTTATATTTGACCTTATTACTCCACTATAAACATTGTTATTTTTAAGAATTGAATTTAGAATTTTTTTATTTACAATCCGAAATAATTTAATATGAAATTTGATGTGTTATAAACAACTCATAACCATTTTCCTAATGCCATTGAACATTTGAGAAGAAAAGTGAATGTTTTTAATTGACGTGTTTTTTTATTTTATGCAGGTAATTTATTTATTTATGTGAGACACGATGTAGAAGAAGAAAATGAGTCCTTTCTTCAATGAAATTACAAGTTATGTTTCATAATGTCCCATCATGTTTGTTCCAATTTATGCATTTTATTCACAACCAGTATGTTAACAAGGATGCTCTGGACTACTCTACATGTGATTCCTCCAGGTCTTCAATTTTTTGTGAATTGAATTTGGTAGATATGGTGATAATGAAATTTGATGCAAGTTATATAATCTTCATGGACAATGAAAATTATTTATTGAAATGTGCCATGCACAATAATATTATTGATTTTCATGATCCCACTCGATCTATTAATTTGATATGTTGCATTATATTTAGCATTCAATATTTCAAAGGCTAGAAGAGAACAAAGTATTAAATCTAATACCAAGCATTCTTAACACATTCAAAGGCTTCACGGACATTTCTACAAGGTTTTTCTTACAGAACATTGTTTACATGTTTATATCATGAAAATAGCTCATAAATGTTTTTACAAATTAATAAATAATATGGTATATTTGTATAATTTATCGAAAGTTCATATATCTCGTTCTAAATTCTAACCCTCAAAAATACCAAGATAATTGTCAGTCATCAACTTGTACTTGGAAAATAATTATAGTTGAGTTATTCTTCTATGCAACATAACACAATAGTGAATTAAATTGTGCATAAGTTTTAAATAATAGTAGGGCCTAGAATTGCTTGTAATTGATGGAAATGCTACCATTTTCACCCCTAATTATGTTAAGATTCTTTAAATAGAGTTTAAGGGGATTATGCTCAATTTTACCAGTTTAGCTGATACTTAAGGGATGCATTTATCATTTTTTTGAAATATGATGGATTAACATAATGATATATATTCTCTGCTTCTGAATTATTTTCCTAGAACTCGTCAGTAACATATTCATTGAATCACAATAACCTCAAACATGTGCTACTATAACAGATCTTTATAGATGACAAATAATCATTCCCCTACATTGATGTTCTTGAATCAATAATTTTTTTAAAAACATGAATTAGGACAACACCTAGGATCAGGTCAGAAAACATACCTTAAGGGCAAAAAATTGTCATGTTTTCCGTTATAATTTTTTTGTATTACATTTACTTGTAAATCTTATTTTTTGAAAATTTTTAGGGTATTCTAATTATTATAATTGACTTATCTAACATGTTGCATTACCTTACCAGGATGGGGTCCACAACCAAATTAGTTAAAGTCACAATAAAAAACCTCATTTCTATTCAGACCGGTTGACAAATCACAGTAAGAGGTTATGGCCGATTGACAAATCATGTTCATAATGATTGACAATTTCTGTTCAGGCTGATTGAAAATTTCTGTTATTTGGGATGTATGAATAGAACTGAGACATGTATGTTTCCCTTTTGTTGTTACAAGGGGACCATATTTGACAGTTTAGAAAATGTTAAAACATGTATGTTTCCCTGTGGTTGTTACAATGGTTCCAGATTTTTTTTTTTATTTTCTTAGTTGTATTATAGTTATTTTTCAATCAGTTTTTTACTTCTTTTTGGGTTTCCAGTTAACTATAATGGACTATTATTTTTACCTCCTGTAAATCAGTTTTTTTACATATTTTTGGGATCTAGAGTTGTGATTCATTTTCAAGCATTAGTGAGATTGGTGAGTTTTAGTGCTGTGATGTATCTAATTTCATCCATCATTTTCATGATTAGCTAGGAAGTGATGGAAAGAGGTGATAATAGGATGTCTCCATGTGGATCCAGCCACTTCTCCCGCTCCTGTTCTTAGGCAGTAGTGATATGATGATGTCCAGCCCCTACTCTATCCCCTATGTTTCTGCATCTTCCATATAATGATGTACATCCCATGATGTAGCTCGTCTGTCTGTGCAGCATCCATTTGATGATGTCCAGCCCCTGCTCCTACTTTAGTGTTTGTGCAGCACCCATATGATGATGTCCATCCCCTGCTCCAGATTCTGTGATTGTGTAGTAGCCATATCATCATCATCCTCAAAAAGGCAGATATGGTTGTTGGGACTAGCGGTAGCAGGTTCATGGGGATTATCAGTAAGGAGGCAACATGAGTTCCCAAACTTTTTTCTGTTGTAGCCGCATATAGAACACTAACAAATATATGATGCCTCCATAGCATTTATCACCGTTTTTTTCATTAATATTATTTTGTATGTACATATTAATATGTATGTCTCATTTATTTACATTTTTCATACCATTTTTCATGTTTCAAATTTCAATATTATTTTCTACAATTTAAACATTGGGTTATTTTACTACTGTAAATGTATCTAAAAGTATTGTAATATTCACTGTATGTAGTTTGTCATTTCAAATCATTGATTTCACAAAAGTCTATAGTAAATATACTGGAAAAAAATAATCACACTGATTCTGTATTCAATGATTTTTTAAATTTAGTTTATTAAAATTTGTCTTATTTTTTGTATTTGTTGGGAAAATAGTTGTTGAACTGCATCTTCTTATATAATACCCCTGTTGTTGACCATCTTTTTCCAGGTGAAATAGTTTCATCTGTCTTCCCCCCTGCATGTTGATAATGACATAATGTCTATTAACTCTGATTGTTTTGGAACACTTTGTTTATCGGATTACTTTTTTTTCATTTTACTTTAACCATTTTAGGGAATGGAAGATGATCGACTCTCCTGGAGAGTTCTTCACAATGAGAAGCTGGCATGGTTGAGGGAAAAGCATGATCTAAGTACAGAATAGCTCATGAAAGTTTGTCTGGATTACAATGTTACAGATTTGGCACATGCATGCGAAGACATACAACCATAAACACATGATAAAATATATATTTATAGGTTAGGATAATATTGGGATGTTGACCGGTGAATTTAGATGCAAATATTGGATGCTGGAATCTTCTCTATCATAGGTACTCAGAACATTGTCCAAAATAGTAGTTTTTTATATTTTTATTCACCCTGTTTTAGGTTTACTGTAATGATATTGTTTTTTATTATCTGTTATCTAATTGTAGTTGGAAAGGATTCATGTTGAAAGACTAGAAAATATTTATCCTCTTATTTACAAGAAGAGTTTCAATCATGTGAGATTTTAAATTTTTATCTATCCTTTTCCCATGAACAATTCTCTAATTTTAATACTACAGATCTTTTTGTGTTGTTTTGTTTTTTTTCAATTGAAATCCTATATTTTTACCCTTGATGTTCAACCTTCTCTTTCATTTTTCTAATTGAAACCAAAAAACTATCTTTAGATGATTTAATGTTTTCTTTATTTTGGGTTCCAATCTACTAAACATCAATGGAGATGGTTGCAGATTCCATGTGGGTTGTGTTTGGAATTTTGATAGGTGTTTCCTCAACTCTATTCATTCTTGAATTGGTACATGCATCCCTATTTTATCATCTTTATTTACCATGCATTTAATTATGATGAATACTCTTTTATAGCAGTTCAACTCTCAGTCAACTGGATATTTTGAAACTATTCCACTCATAACAAACCCACAGGATGTTACCAAAATATTCCACCACATGGTTAATTTCACACATTGTTAATTTTCGTTTCATTAGAGTGATTTTTGATTGTTGTAATTAACTTAATTAAAATAGAGCATTTCTATTTTTTTCTTCCAATTGATA
This sequence comes from Viscum album, assembly GCA_963277665.1. Taxonomy (NCBI): domain Eukaryota; kingdom Viridiplantae; phylum Streptophyta; class Magnoliopsida; order Santalales; family Viscaceae; genus Viscum; species Viscum album. Next base: position 1,640,750,443 of record OY728131.1, on the reverse strand, counting down.
ATATCCTTTTATTTTTTTATCAGCAGTTTTGATGTTACATATTATTGTATTAATGAAGTTCTAATTTATTGATAATAAAATATGTGTTATTTTGTAGTTTTTTAAGTTGACATACTGAACATTGATTATGGTTTAATTTTTTTTATTTTTCAAAAGAAAATTTCAATTGTAACTATTCAATAGTAGTTCGGGTATGGAAATATGTTAATTACATGGGAAATTGATGGTCATGTGGTTATGGACGTGATTTAATCCAATATGAAAACTCAAGACAATAACATGTTTGTTTTACAAAAATGGTGGAAATGAAATGATACTTAAATAAAATTTTCAAACTTTTTCATATGTGAATTGGAATTCAAAATGTTTTGGACTGATTATTGGACTGTGGTTGTAGGTTTGTACCAAGATATCTGGTAAATTCAAAAAGAATTGTATTTTTAAACCAAATCCATTTGGATGAATACTTGATGCCCTGATAAGAATGTTTGATGGGAGGGATGAGGATGCCCCAAAGAAGTAAAAACTTATAGATGGCCACATGGGATCTGAACATGATTGTTCAAAGCATGATTTCAATACCATGTAATAATCCTATAATCACTTCCTTGCAATGATGTTCCAGAATCAATAATGTTTTGAAAAAAATGTGTTCTGACAACTCCCAGGAATGGATCAAAAAACATACCATAAGGGCACTAAACTGATATGTTTTCTTTTATAATTGTTTTTTTATTATAGTTACTTGTCATTCTACGTCCCTCATTCCTAATTGTTCCATATATAAAATGAATAGTTTCACTATGTTTTCTTTTTCCACGAACAACACACTCATTCAATTTTTTATTATTTCATTTATTTTCAAATTTCTCAGTGTTAATATTATAACCACTATCTAATATTTGATTCATCTTTCACTTTTTATTTATGTGCCCACTTTTCAGTTATTGTGATCAAAATTTAAAATGAATTCAAATATTATTACTCAAAATTTATGAAATTCTTATACTATTACTCTATCTTATTTATTTTTCAACTACGTTAATGGTGTCTTTATATTATATGCACTTATATTTCATTATCACACAGCATTACATTCTAATTAAAATTTATTCAACATTATTGTTTCTTCTCAAATTTTATAATTAGTAATCTCCTAATTAATGAAAAAACAGTAATCGAATGCGTCGTGCAATAGCACGGGCGAGTACTAGTTATTAATAGACAAAGGTTATACTCCTTTCGTCTTGTCATGAATCTTGTTCAAGACCTAGACTATCTGGGTAAACCATTGACGTTACCCTTATGTCTAGATAGACCCATGGTAGGAGACTCAATAATCACACTTATGCTGATGATTTTATCTGACGCTTAAGGAGATAGTTTTGTTTGGAACTTATTTATGGAAGCCTCAAGGCATTACGAAATTAGTTTGGGTATGGACTGGTCATCCATAGATCATGCTGAAATTGACTATTTTAGTAAAAAGGATGTGGTTTGTCCACGTCATTGGAATGGGGATTTCATTTGTTGATGAAAATGGAAACCCATGCAACACGTTATAAACTCGTGCATAAGAGGGTGTAGCCGATCACACCTAAGTCGGCAAACCTTACCCACATTGTGGTTAATGTTTTGATTTTTGAGATCCCATCTACAGTGGTAGAGTATAGGGAAATCATTCAAGAAGATGTTTCTAAGATTATCTCCCTATAGGGAGATGGAATTTTTCATCATTTTACACCCTAATATTGCACTGATATCATCAATAGTATATCAGATGGGTTTCGTAATGATTCACGAGATGAGGGTGTGGGTCGGGGACTTATAGAGAAAGGGCTTAGTTTGACCCAGTGTTCTAGGTTATGTTATGATTACAAACACTTTATCCAGGTGACATGTGGAATGAGTACCCACTACCAAAGTGATTATCAAAACATCAATCAGTTGAAAGGGGAAGCCAATCTCATGGATGGAATGGTGGAAATAGGCTTTTTACAAGTTGATTTAGAGTCTATGGTTAGAGTTCCTAAGGGAATATGTCATAGATGTGGTCTATAATCCTAGTAAGGTAAATGCTGTTGTGGATTCTCTCAGTGAGAGATCTAGTTCATAGTTGTTGAACAAAGAAATAGTGAAGTAGGCCTTGTTATATTTATCTTTCATAAATGGAGTTGATGTAGCTTAACTCTAATTAATTGTTGTTACCCCTCCACTATTAATGTGAGTTAGGGAGGAACAAATAAATGATACTGAATATGAGTCTTAAGTATCTCAATTTTTCATAATGAATACCCCAAATGGATATTCAAAATGTTGATATCACATCGTCCCTCTCATAGGACCCACAATAGTAATAGTGGACACCTAGAGTGACAAGATTCTTCAGGATAATCATGTGTCTGTCAGGATAGACAATGTGAATGATTGAATAGGTTAACAATGTTATTACATGGTGATATAAAATATAACTTATTGATTAATTAATTTTCATGGTTTTCCAACACACCGTGTCGAGCCCCGGTTCTGGTAAGTAGTTTCTCTTTTCATCATTGGGGTTCCAAGAAGGGAGTGATGAAGGATAATGATGGGATTCATGATAGGTTTATTATATACGTCCAAGGGACCTAGTAACATTAGGGTTATTGTTAACCAAATCACCACATCAGAAACTTTTTAGATTTTTTGAAACAATGTCCCATATAGGGATTTAGATTCTTCTACATGCAAGAGATAGTTCGACTCCAAATTTTCCATTCAATGATAGTCTTGGATCATTTTTCATGTTTTTCATCCCAATTGTGGATGGTATTTTATGAGGAGTTTGGTACACATCTGTACTTGAGCATAGTCCAAGCGCTTGTATGGGTGACCCTGCAAGTTTCCACTTTTCTAGACTGACCCCATAGGGTCGGTGCTCATAGGCCCAGAGATAGTGTGGGATACTATTAAGATGTTACATGTCATCCATGAGTGGATGTAAACTAAAAATAGCCATCAGAATACATATAACCGTAGGTTATCGAGACTGTTGTAGTTAGAGGAGGGAGACCATGTGTTTCTTGGCGTCTCTCCTCGAGATGGGATGCATAGACTTGGTCAGGGTGACAAGTTATCTCTGAGGACCATCATACTTTTTATGATACTGTTTAGAGTGGGAGAGGTAGCATACCTCTTGGCTATAACTCCACTGTTAGTGTGGGTTCATGAAACCTTCAACATATTCCAGTGAACGAGATATTTACATAATCCATCACACATCATTGATTGGGGAATGCTAGAAGTTAATGTTGGGGCCAATTTTGTAATGTTTCGGACGGAGATCGAGGAATAACAGAAGAGGACTCAGCATGTGTGATTGATTCCTCTTGTGAAATTTTAGTGTAATTACAAGAATCTCTAGGAGATCATATGGGAGTAGTAGGAACAGGTTCATGCTCGTACCCTCATCTATTTTCAAATAACTTAATTTGGTTTTCGAGGATGTAAATCCCCGAGGTGGAGAAGATGTAATGAATTGGATTCTCCTTTTTTTTTGAAAATTAATTGGAAGATTATGAGACCATGCCTATAGAGGGACTGTGATTTCTAGTACTGGTGTTATCAGAATGGTCGGTTGAAAAATGATATGTTTTTAAAGAGTGTGGGTGAGTAATTTCTTTAAAAAAGTGGAATAACAGTAAACGGGTTCCTAGATCAGAAATATCATGGAACAATTGAGTTTAGGATAAAGGGTTTACCCTATTCATGAATTATGTTTAGTCGTTTCATGCCTTGAGTGAGAAATACCAAAAATCGAATAACATTACATAAAATAATTAATCAAAATTATTATATTATTCAAGCCCTAATAACTCACAAACGTTGACATGGATTGAAAATATGAGACCACTGTTGAGCTCATCAGGGAAGTTTTTCCTTAGGAAGAACCTAACTTTTTCTAGCACGAGATAAAGGTAGAACCTATTTTTTGGTATGTAACCGTAAATAAAAAATTTAAATAAAGATTTTTGAATTTTCAAATCCTTATTACTCATAAATGGTAACTATGATTGGACATCCAAGAGCATGATTGTGCTCATGAGGGTGTTCATTCATTAGGTAGTACCTAACCTGAACCACCACGGGTTCAGGGTAAATGTTTATTTTTTTGTATTTTAAAGAAAGATAAAATAAATATAAGAATGATTATTTTAACCAAATTATTTTTCTCTTTCAATGCAATGAAGATCCAGAAATTTCATTTCATAAATGAAACTATGTAACGACACTACAACTCAAGTGTAATAGAAATGTTGTTTCATAAATGATACAACATTACAATGTGATGACCCAGCATGATTGAAACATTGAAACATCTTTCTTCCATTTAATTGTTTAACAGATATACACTATTGTTGTCACAATTTTTCATTTTCTCTGAGGCTTTGGAGGAGTAGCATTTTCAAGCCGTGAATGAAAAAGAATGACCAATAGCCACAAGTTATTTCATTCCCATCAAAGGATCCTGCCACCAAAAATATATTGAGGAATAATGAATGGAAGTGGTGAAATATTTTACAATGAAAAAACCATCCTCGATGTAGGGGTTTAATTAGTTGTGATCCGAATTTCCCCATTCATTCACCCTAAATGATGAATGTGGATAAACCCACTAATAGGTCGATCTACGGGTCATTCATCCATGCTAGATGGGGTAAATATTGTAGGACATGTTGGGTAAGAATGTTGTAATTACACTCTTCTCGGATTAATTCTAACAGTATGAAAAAAGGTCGAATGAACAGGGTCATCATCCATCCCTTGGTTGTTCTTGGTGCTCTTCTTAACCACGTCCTATCATTCTTCGCTGACAGACCCACATTGTCACATCAAACTTTTCTGGGAGGTTCCAAGAACCACTAGACCCACTAATTGAAGATGACATGTCTTTGAGTACGTAGGAAAGATGGATATGACCTAAAGATTCTGAAGGTTCTCATAAATTGGAAAATGGACCTACAAAAAATGTCTGGTGGCCCACAAAAATAACCAACAACACGATGTCGATGGCTTGTGGCAAAACACGGCGGCTGTGACATGTTGTGGCCGCATGTAGGATGTGGCCTACACCTGCATCATGCCATAGTGGAGGATGAGGCCCTTGGAAACTACCATGAGCGGTGGATTGGGGTCACCGTTACCGTCACGTGGTGGCACGAGCAGAATCGTAAAGCCAAACCCTATCATGTGGCTAGAGGACCCTTGTCTATATGAACCACGTGGTGGAGGTAAACACAGCATGCATACCATGTCCTTGAGAGAGTTTGCCCGTTCACTCACAATGGGTCTGGTATGATGAGGAGGGCCACCTTGGGAGGCCCAGCGGGCCGAACCTATGGCAGCCCAGGGAGCCAGAACCATAGCCCAGCAGGCCAGACCCATGGTCCAGTGGGACGAAACAAGACCGGGTCACATCTGGATCGCAGGTCGGGTCAGTCTTGGGTCGAGTTTGGCCAAGTCTCAACCAACCCCTTTTTTGTAAAATGGACATAACTTCGAAACTATATGTCTAATTGATGATCTGTTTGAAGAGTTAGGACCTTTACGAAGACGATGTAATTTTACATACTCCAACTATGTTTCTGTGGAGGTTGAGTTTTGACTGATGGCTGGAGAATTATATTCTCCCAGAATCAAGAATGTTATGTGTGAAAATACTTCTGTGGGTTGTGATGAGAAGTGATGAGCAGACCTTAGTTGTTCAACAACCATGTGGACCATAGTTGCCCGGGCGATGAGTATTCCATAGTTCCCAGATTGAAGAGAAAACCTCAGTGGCCTGGTAGCCGAGCAGACCATAGTGCCCAGAGAGATGAGGGGAACTTAGTGTCCTGGTAGCTGAGTAGACATTAGTATCCCGGCAGATGAGAAAACTTTAGTGGCCTGGTAGATTGGTGTACCTCAGTTTTCTAGAAGATGAGTGGACCTTAGTGGCCTGATAGACATCAGTGACACATCAGTGATTAGTCCCCCAATAGTAAAAGATGTTCAACTTTATGAATGATATTCTTTCTTTCTAAACATTAGTTTATACCTGTGTGAGATGACTCTAGTAAATCTTTTGATTTTACTCCATTGATGTTACATTTTTTAATCTATTTGGAAGTATTCTTTATGTATTTCTTGAATAATACAATTGTGGTTTGATGTCACTACTGAGTTTTATTTTTCTTACCTCTTCATGGGCTTTGACCGCACATGTTATTTCTTTTGCAAATGATATACTCTCTGATAGAGTCCGTAGTGGACCAGGGAGAGGTGGTTCTTAGAGTGACCCAAATGATGAGACATGCTTCTAGGACATCATATAGTTGTTTCAATACCTACCCTTCTAATATGGTTTTTTGCAGAGGAGTTCTAGATACTAGTACTTTTATTTTTCTGTTTCAGTTGGTCTTGTATTCTAGCCTCGTTTACCTTCAGTTATCTATATGCATACCATGTGTGTGTTTACTCAGTGTATTTATCTTCCATCATATGTGGAATGGATTTGTGTTCATGTTTATAGGTAGTTAGTAATATTACTCCCATTTTATTGGGATATGCCAACTAAGCGCTGGTCATCAGCCCCTGGCCACTAGGAGGCAGGGTTGGGGTAGTCACTGCACGAGCACCGGGGGACGGGTCATGAAAAATAGTTAATCATCTATTAAACGATATTATTATTTCTTTATTTTCTAATTTTTCACCATGAGGATTGGATGGGTTTTTATCTAAAATGATAGGTGTCATTAGGATTTTTATAACATAGAATTTCTATTGGAAATATTTACATATGTTGAGATGTTTCAGATGTAGGTTCTTTTTCTTATCTTCATTTTCATTCAGGATTAAGTAATTTAGAAAAGTTAGATAATTTTTTAATTTATCATGTCCTTCAGGCCATAAATTTTAGCTATTTGATATGTATGAGCTTTTTAAGCTTTTAATTTTCAGTTTTGGCTGGATTCCAGAATTGTTTTTGCAGTGCACTGGGACAATGTATAATTTCCTACAAATTAGATAGGTCTAGAGATGTTTTTTGGTTCATTATAACTTAAATATTATAGAAAACATGAAATTCTCAATAGGATTTGGGAAGAAAATTTAGTCTTTAGTATGGTTGTTGGTTCCATGATTTTGATGTTTTCGAAGAAGCACTATAAATGCTGGATGTTTTGGTTTTCTATTCATTTTTTTATTTATTTTCATTATTTTTCATATGTTTAATGGTGGAAATGATACCCCCATGGTGTTTCATTAACATTCTTGTAGAGTTGTTTTTTGTGTTTTTTTGAATTTTTTTTGGAATGATTCTCAGTAAAAATAATATTTGGTTCCCATTTAACTACTAAGTGGTTTTTTTCAAAAAAATAATAATGGATGGATGAAAATGCTTATAATGATTTTTTGTGATTAATTAGTAAAAATAACTCTGGATTATCACCATCAGTTTACTTAACTTAAACATAATATTTTATCTACTAAATAATTATTCTATATTTTGGAAACACATTTACTAAATAACAGCTTTTCATTAATATTTTTAATAAATCATTCAAATTATGATAAAATAGAAATAATTTCAATTAGAAATACAATTTAATGGTTATATACATACAATATAAATAGTGTATATAGTTTAATATATATATATACTCTTAATGATTTTTCATTATTTATTCATTTGTTTTATATATTTTATACAGTTTATTACGAAAACACACTGAAAATTCATACATATACACTGATTATATTTTCCACCAGCTTTATCCCAAGGTTTGTCACAATCATCCACACCCAAAGTTATAGCACCTTCAATTCGGTACCATCATCTTCACCACCGTATACCATTGCTCAATTGTATTTTTCCACAATAAACTAAAAATATGAGGTTATAGGAAGAGTATGCACAAAAACCCATTTATCTTTGAACTATTTCATGACTAAGCCTCTTATCAGGTATAAAAATTTTATATTCATGTTTTAATCACATTGAATCATTGGTATATTATGATTAAATTTAATACATGTGGGGTTTCATTTATTTTTTTTGTAATTTGTTTTTTTTCTGTAGTTACAAACAAATTATTTTACTGAGGCCTCCGCACCTATATGCCAAAAAAAAATTTTGCATTGTTTTCAATTTGATTCACTAGTAACATAAATATGGGGTTGAACTGAAAGACACTATAATAGACATAATTGTATTTATCCCACACTTAGATTTATCTAATATTACCTTAGTATATTTTTCGTTTATTACTGAGTCCCTACTCAATATATACCCTTAAAATTATCTTAAAAATATAGCTAGATGGATAGATAATTTGATAAACATCTAACTTCTGTACATTGTTCCACCATTTTCATTACTATTTCTACCTTAGAAATATAGATTGGTTAGTGTGATTCATCTGTTTATTAGATGAAAAATAGAAATTAGTAAACCATCATGTATGTGATTTAGGTATGTTTTTGGATGTTTTACCCATATTGAGTATTATTATAATAACTTTTGGAATTGGTAATTATCCTTTTTCATTTATGATGAAGATCTTTATATGAAGTTTGATATATTTTATGTATTCCTAAAATATATTATAAAATATTACTGATATTGAAAATTTTATATGTAATTGGAATATATCTCCAACTATTTCAAATACATGAGATTTGACAATATATTTTAGTCCCCATTATAATGACTTTTATAGAAAACAAGCATCATATTCTTGTATTACATGGCTATGAAAAAATGAATCTTATCGCTAATCAGATATGATTTTTAACTTTTTTCATGGATTTCATAAGATATAATATTTAGTGGGTTAGAAATCTAATTAATCGGTTTAACTTAGTTAGAACAACAAGTATATTTTTGTTTCTAAATAAATAAACACAAATCAATTTATTTAAATATTTTTGAGTGTACTCTTAAATTTAATGTTGACATATTTTTTTCTTGTTTAATTTTTTTATACATATTTCAAAAATAATAACAAAATTTGAACTCAAACATTACATTTTTTGAACATTTAAATACTAATGATCTAATCTATGAAAAAAACACGTAGAAATTCTGTGTAGATAATACTCATATAATTTATTATTCGGGTTTCTTATATACATGTATACTTCAAAAACAGTTTTATAAACATTTTAGGGTAAATAATAATATATATTTTATTTCATGGTTTTCCATCTCAAGTAAAAACCCAGTCATCTTTTCATCTTATCAATATGACATCAACATCATTTGTGAGTACATATTGGACTCCTCAAATGTAACACCCTGAGATTTTATGAAAAATATTCTTTTTAATTTCATTAATGTCTTGTGTTATATGCTACACCAAAAGGAGTTTTCACAACACACATATCTGACCTGGCTTGAATTACACCAAATCGTGACCTTCCACAATAGCGTGTGTTGTACGCAACACCAAGTTTCGCAAAACAACGATATGCTATTAAAATATTATTAAAACTAGCCGTTATGAGTAGTAATGACCACTTTTTGAAATTTTTTAAATTTATTTTTCAAAATGGACTTCATTTTTGGATTCGGAAAATCAAAATTAGCTTAGGGTGAAATTTTGGTGATTTTCGGATAACTTTCATAATTTGATGAATAGTGAAAATTACTAAATTTTAATTAAAAACAACTTTTTCAATCGAAAAAATTAATAGTGATAAATTATTAATTTTAGTGGTTTTAAAGTATATTTAGAATATATTTTTACAATTTAATACAATGTTGGTCATTGGATGTAATTTCACAATTAAACCAGTTATAAACAAGTGTCAATCTTTTGAAAGTTATTATCCTTGAAAAACACGCCTTTTGTTTTGACGACGGGAATTAATTTTTAAATTAATTAATGCAACTGATATGTTTTGAATTTGTTAAAATAGAAATCATTTTTCAGTTCATAATATCAAATATAGCTTAGGCCTAATTTTTGGTATTTTTCTGAAAACATTAATTTTTTAATGAATAGTGAAACACTAAGTGGTAGTTAAAAAACTGAATTTTTAATAAAACATAATTTTACCGCTTCAGTGAGTGGAATTTAAAAAATCCGAGAGACACGGTTGATGTCAGTAAGTAAAATGTGCTTCAATGAGATGAAAATAATTTTTTGGTGAATAGTAACTTTTTACTTTTTTTACCACGGTTAAAAGTAAATAGGGTAATTAACGGTAAATATGATATTATTATTACCCAAACACATGTCCTAATTCTATTGGACAAGTTTAATTCGACCAAAAACAAACTTAGGAATAAAATATGACCATTTAGGCCCACTTGGATTAGATTAGGACATTTATTATTAATTTATTTAAAGAAGGGTTAAAAGAGTTAAAATCAAAGTTTATTTACTAAAACATTTTTAATATGGGGTTATACATATGATAAATTCGACTATAAAAATTAATTAGAAAGATAAAATAATTTCCTACATAATTGTATTTTATTTGTAATTTTTAGACATTAAATAGTTTAATTTAATTATGATACAACGATGATACAGAAATTATCTTATTAATGAAATACTGACATAATTGATGTTATAAATACCCAAATAAATATAATTTCAGACTTTTTATGAATTCCACTGATTTTCTAGGTTAATATGACATGTTAGTATTTATTTAATTAACTTTTTTTGAACTTATCATTCTGTTATGATTTTCACAAAAATCAATTACTAAATAGTGTCAAAATTGACATAAAATAGTTTTTAAAATAAATATTATATTATTAATTGTTATTTTATTCCTAAAAATCTAATGTTCGGCCAAGTGACTTATATAAGGTTATATATATTAATAATAAACAACTTGGGGTTCGTTTGGCTGCTTATAGTAAGTTTATTAACCTTATAGTATAAGAACACAAGAAGACATGGTAAAAGTAAAATTATTTAACTTAATGTTAAATCTAAATGATAAGGTTAAAATAGGAACCTAAACTTGTCTAAATTCTATTGGATGAGAGTATTTCGACCCATCCCTACCTTATCTTCAAAATATATCAATTTGGAGCTATTAAAAACCGAACTTGACTTTATAATAAAATAATAGTTTTAGTTATTCCAAAGGTGCCTCTCTCCTCCCATATAAAAGGACACCTCCTCCCTCTCTTCCTCACACAACATTGAGCCTTCAAGCTCGGCCAACCCCTACCAAATTCTCCTCTCCACTTCCCTAGAAATATCCTAGAGGTTCTGGTCTTCCTCAAAGACCAATTTTAGTGCCCTAAAAGAAGGTCTCAAAGAAGCACTTCAAAGAAGAGGAAATGTCCGTTACCGATTCTTTCATCTTTATTTCTTCTTCCACTTATTATTTAGTTGTTTCTTTATGAAGTAATAACATCGGTATCACTCATATACTGATATGTTATTATAAGTATGAAAAAACCCTATTTCACCATCTATCCATCCTACGGAAAAAGAAATCACCGCGCGTGCGTACGTACAGAATACCGTCTCCACGCAGTGGTGTAATCTATTTTCCACCACCACCTTACTAGGATGGGTATAATGGTGTATATAATGACTATATATGACTATTATAAAGTGATACTGATTCTGAAATATTATACATACACTCCAATACAATTCCACGATCATAGGAACGATATCATCACTCGTGCGTACGTACGGAATATCGTCTCCACGATGCGATGCGACTCGTTCCACATGATCTTAATTTCATAATGATTATATAAATGAATTGAATGAATTAATATTATATATATTACACTAATACCATTCTGGAAATGAGGTATCTATAACCTAAAGAAAAAGAATAAGAATTTATTCGACAAAACACACATAAGAACAAAAAGTTATAAACACCCAAATAACAAGTAGCAATGAAATATTACTACATAGAAGCTAAGAATATGACCATATATGATATCAAAAAAATAAGTATTATTCTGGAATAAGTCAATAACATTATTTAAATCAATATACAGGAGGTTCGGACACTTACAAAGCAAGTCAGACCTAAGGTAAGGGAAATATCACAATCTCATTTTTATCCGAGATTGTTTGTACTTTGGTATTTACTGGGGTGTATTTTATCATCCAAATCCATGTTTCCTCAATATGTAATATTATTTCAATCCACCTACAATTTTTTAAATTCATTTTTACCCTTTGGTGAGTTTATAGTAAAAGATATGAATGGAATCTTTTGTCGTTTTTCGTACGAGGTACTTTTTGACATTTCCGACAAAAGTACGAAGAATGTTTTTTTAACTTATACGGCATGAATGTATTTTTAAAACATTATTTCCAAGAAGCTTCCTTTACAAGTTTTCAAGTTTATTTTTAATAAACTTCTTTTATTTTATAATTTTACGACATGTTAAGAAAGGAAAAGTGTTTTTGAAGTAGAAAGGATATTTTCCTCAAGAATGTAGTTCAAGAGTTGTATCAAAATTATTTTCCATCTAATACAATATAGGGTTCTGTTTCTATCCCTATTATTACATGGATTTTATTATGTTGTGATGGAAATATTTTTATGAATTCCTTTATCTTTTATGAATTGTTTTATGATGTCACGATGTTTAAGATTCCCATTTTTATTACATGGGTTATGTAATGATGTAGGATTTATGATTTTGTGGCACACATAATAATGCTATCATTATGAGATGGGTGGGACCTATATCTCCCTCTAATGCATTGGGTAAAGATTTTATATCTCATGGGATAGACATGGCTGGAATGGTAGGTTATACCGGTTCAGTGAAACTGGACTGAAACGAGGGTGACTCGGTTCAGAACGGGACTTTGTCCACTAAGATAGTCTTGGCAATGAGTCTTGACTAACAAGAAATGATTCTCTATGATTATGTGTGAATTCCACAAAGATTCATGTTTTAAGTTATGATTATTGTGATTACATTTCACTACCATGATTTATCCCATGTTATGAAATTATGATCTCTTTTGCAGGTTAAGATTTCCAAAAGTTATGTGCTTATGTATATGATGTGATTGATATTTCTTTTGTTTACCCTTACTGAGAATTTGAGCTCACCCTTTTGTATGTTTTATTTCCCCAGGTCAGGAAGAAGGTTATTAAGCAGGATATGCCAAAAAGGGACTCTAGATATGATGAAATAAGTGGGTGGAAAAGTTGATGCTTTATGAACTAGTTGTTTATGTTTCCCATTTTCTAAAGACACTATACCTATACGGTCCTTTAGTGGTTTTGTTATATGTTGTAATAAGTATGCTTCAATTTTGAAGTATTAACAATGTATGTAAAGTATGGGTCGTTATAGTTGGTATCAGAGGAAAGGTATACTCAACCTTTGGAAACTAGGATGTGAAATCCTTAGTAAGAACCCTAAGGATAATTCTAAGCATAGAACACAATCTTAGTGTTTTAGAAATGGCCATGAATAACCTAGGATAAGACCTTAAGTGTGAAATTTTATTCTTGATTATGTGGTTTTCCTATTATAATTAGTGTTGCTCACACTATTCTTCTTGGTTTTAGTCAATGGCTGGAACCCGAAGGAATCGTGTTAATGCAGAATGCGACGGGAAATGCAATTATTGTCCCCCTGAGCAACCAAACGTTATGGGAGCTGGAATGCAAAATCTTGTAGCCATGCTCACACAACTTTCTCAAGCTATGAATCATGCAGGACTTCCAAACGAGCAAAGGAAGGAGCAACATTCTGTTGAATCCTTCATGAGGCAACGTCCACCTTCTTTTAGTGGGTCTTCTGATCAACTTGTTGCTGAACAATGGATCAGTACCACTGAAAAGATATTTTCAGTTCTTCAATGTTTTGAACATGATAAAGTCATCTTAGCATTGTATCGTTTGGAAGGTGGTGCTGATCAATGGTGGAATCTTATTAAGAATACAAGGCAAAGGGATGAAATTGAGTCCATGGTATGGGACGAGTTCAAGAACTTGTTTTTTAGTAAGTACTTCCCTCATATTCTTCGAACAAAGATGGAAAAGGAGTTTCTTGAGATGAAGCAGAAGGATGATGAATCTGTTGGTATATACGAAGCGAATTTTACAAGATTTGTAAGGTATGCATCTGGAATTATCATCCAACATGAAAGTAAAGTTGATCGATTTTTCAGTGGCTTAAAACCAAGTCTTCGAAGGGAATTAGCTATAAGAGACTTCAGTAGCTATGAAGAAATTGTGCATTGTGCTATGAAGGTAGAAATGGAATTTGGTGTTACATATCCATCTCATGGTTTTGAAAAGAAACGAAAGATGGAGTTCAAGGAGAAATCTCAAAATAATGGTGAAAAGAAGATGAATGTCTCCTTATGCTCAAAGTGTGGAAAGAAGCATGGTGGAGATTGTCTTAAAGGGACTAGAAAATGTTTTAAGTGTGGAAAAGAAGGTCATCGAGCAGCTGACTGTCGAGGTAATGGAAAAAGGGATTCTAATGATGTGAATAAAGCAAACACTACAGATAACGCACCACCAACACTTCAATGCTTCAAGTGCAAGGAAATGGGACATTATGATAATAAATGCCCTAATCCAAGGGTTAGTGATGATCAACATGAGTAACCATTTATGGAAAAGGACAAAGGGAAGTCACATGCGATCACTATTGGCGATGTTGAATATGACAACGATGTGGTGGAATGATTAAGTGTTGATGTAATGGGATTCCAAAATAATGTTGTATATAGTATCGTGGAATATTGGAATATTTATGTTTTGGTCTATTGTGGTTTTCAACAATTTTATGGTACTGGTAACCATGAAAAGTGATTGAGACATTTTTGGTAAACAGATGATATGAGCATAATGAAGGGATAAGAAGATAATGAGATGTTTGATTGTATTCATGAGTTCATGATTGATATAAGGACTAAGTGATATCACGGTTTGAGTATATAGAATTTTTAGGATTTTGGTATGTGGAAGGTGTTAACTTTTAACTGCATTCATGTTTTCACTAAGGTTCAATGGGTATTCAAGAGAATACATGATTAAGGACTTTGAATGTTTGGAATGTGACCAACAAAACATATCTTATGATATATGGGGATCAACGATGGTATTAAATCTCTGGTAATCGTTTTCACTATGTTATGAGAGTGGACAGCAGTATTATAGATAAGCCTAAAGATTGGAATGGATTATGTTGGACATAAGTTAGTATTGTTTAAGGATAGAAGTATTTTCGATATTATTGATGGGATGTTATAGTAATATAGTTTTAGAAAAAGGACAACCTGCAGGACGGGCGACAGCCCATCGCGTCGGACAAGGCTGTGGGAATCGAACCCACATCCGAAGTGCGACTGGCCATTATCACCTACCACTGGCCTACAGGAAGTCCCTGTTCAGTAGAAACTAGTTTTATTATATTAAGCAGTATGATATATGAAGTATAAGTACCTTTTAGGAACCATATATGATTAATCTCACTATAGAATTACTTATGTATATTTAATAACTTTTACAAACCTTTTTTTTGAGACAGATGGAATGACCAGTCATTCTATCACATGATCTGCTAACACTTCACGAATAACAAATTCAACTTCATTTATTTAAGAGATGAAGTGGAAATTGTTCAAGGCACGAACAACAGTGAGATTGTACCAAAATAAAGTAAGTATTTATTCTAATTCAAATTCTTCAACTTTAGGGAAACGATCTTGAAAACCAAAAATGTTGTCCTAGTGATCTTATATCTGATTAATCATATGGTACCTTAGATCGTCACAAATTTATGGATTTTTTATTGTTGGATTTTCCATAGCCATGTTCTCTACCACTCTCCATCAGAACCTGATGGTTAGATTTTTCTTCCATATCCATATTTTCACCTATGTTCTCTTACGTGGAAACCCAATGACGAGTTAATTTGGGTAACTGTTACACTTCATACTTTAGTTTTTAAATCCATGTTTTGGTATTCCTTTTAACGATGTGGGTTTATTTTTTAAAAAAAACATTCGAGTAGTAACCCATTTATAACCCCGATGAATTTCGTGGCTGAAATTCATTTTATGGGGGGTAGAATGTAACACCCTGAGATTTTATGAAAAATATTCTTTTTAATTTCATTAATGTCTTGTGTTATACGCTACACCAAAAGGAGCTTTCAGAACACACATCTCTGACCTGGATTGAATTACACGCAATCGCGACCTTCCACAATAGTGTGTGTTTTACGCAACACCAAGTTTCGCTAAACAACGATATGCTATTAAAATATTATTAAAACTAGCCGTTATGAATAGTAATAACCACTTTTTGAAATTTTGTAAATTTATTTTTCAAAATGGACTTCATTTTTGGATTCGGAATATCGAAATTATCTTAGGGTGAAATTTTGGTGATTTATGGATAACTTTCATATTTTGATGAATAGTGAAAATTACTATATTTTAATTAAAAACAACTTTTTCAATCGAAATAATTAAAAGTGATAAATTATTAATTTGAGTGGTTTTAAAATATATTTAGAATATATTTCTACAATTTAATACAATGTTGGTCATTGGATGTAATTTCACATTTAAACCAGTTATAAACAAGGGTAAATCTTTTGATAGTTATTATCCTTTAAAAACACACCTTTTGTTTTGACGACGAGAATTAATATTTAAATTAATTAATGCAACTGATATGTTTTGAATTTTGTAAAATAGAAATAATTTTTGAGTTCATAATATCAAATATAGCATAGGCCTAATTTTGGTATTTTTCTGAAAACATTAAATTTTTGATGAATAGTGAAACACTAAGTGGTAGTTAAAAAAACTGAATTTTTAATAAAACATAATTTTACCGCTTCTGTGAGTGTAATTTCAAAAATCCAAGAGACACGGTTGATGTCAGTAAGTAAAATGTGGTTCAATGAGATGAAAATAATTTTTTGGAGAATAGTAACTTTTTACTTTTTTTTCCACGGTTAAAAGTAAATAGGGTAATTAAGGGTAAAGACGATATTATTATAACCCTAACACATGTCCTAATTCTATTGGACAAGTGTAATTCGACCAAAAACATACTTAGGAATAAAATATGACCATTTAGTCCCACTTGGATTAGATTAGGACATTTATTATTAATTTATTTAAAGAAGGGTTAAAAGAGTTAAAATCAATGTTTATTTACTAAAACATTTTTAATATGTGGTTATACATATGATAAATTCGACTATAAATATTAATTAGAAAGATAAAATTATTTCCTACATAATTGTATTTTATTTGTAATTTTTAGACATTAAATAGTTTAATTTATTTATGACACAACGATGATACAATAGTTATCTTATTAATAAAATATTGACATAATTGATGTTATAAATACCCAAATAAATATAATTTGAGAATTTTTTTGAACTAAAATAATTTTCTAGGTTAATATGACATGTTAGTATTGATGTAATTAACTTATTTAGAACTTATCATTCTGTTATGATTTTCACAAAAATCAATTACTAAATAGTGTCAAAATTGACATAAAATAGTTTTTAAAACAAATATTATATTATTAATTGTTATTTTATTCCTAAAAATCTAAGGTTCTGCCAAGTGACTTAGATAAAGTTATATATATTAATAATAAACAACTTGGGGTTCTTTTGGCTGCTTATAGTAAGTTAATTAACCTTATAGTATAAGAACACAAGAAGACATGGTAAAAGTAAAATTATTTAACTTAATGTTAAATCTAAATGATAAGGTTAAAATAGGAACCTAAACTTGTCTAAATTCTATTGGATGAGAGTATTTCGACCCATACCTATCTTAGCTTCGAAATATATCAATTTGGATCTATTTAAAACCGAACTTGACATTATAATAAAATAATAGTTTTAGTTATTCCAAAGGTGCCCCTCTCCTCCCTTATAAAAGGACACCTCCTCCCTCTCTTCCTCACACAACTTTGAGCCTACAAGCTCGGCCAACCCCTGCCAAATTCTCCTCTCCACTTCCCTAGAAACATCCTAGACGTTCTGTTCTTCCTCAAAGACCAATTTTAGTGCCCTAAAAGAAGGTCTCAAAGAAGCACTTCAAAGAAGAGGTAATGTCCGTTACCGATTCTTTCATCTTTATTTCTTCTTCCACTTATTCTTGTTTAGTTGTTTCATTATGAAGTAATAACATCAGTATCACTCATATACTGATATTTTATTATAAGTATGAAACAACCCTATTTCACCATCTATCCATCCTACGGAAAAAGAAATCACCGCGCGTGCGTACGTACGGAATACCGTCTCCACGCCGTGGTGTAATATATTTTCCACCACCACCTTACTTGGATGTGTATAATGGTGTATATAATGAATATATATTACTATTATAAAGTGATACTGATTCTGAAATATTGTACATACACTCCAATACAATTCCACGATCATAGGAACGATATCATCACTCGTGCGTACATACGGAATACCGTCTCCACGATGCGATGCGACTCGTTCTACATGATCTTCATTTAATAATGATTATATAAATGAATTGAATGAATTAATATGATATATATTACACTAATACCATTCTGGAAATGATGTATCTATAACCTAAAGAAAAAGAATAAGAATTTATTCGACAAAACACGCATAAGAACAAAAAGTTATAAACACCCGAATAACAAGTAGCAATGAAATATTACTACTAAGAAGCTAAGAATATGACCATATATGATATAAAAAAAAATAAGTATGATTCGGGAATAAGTCAATAACATTATTTAAATCATTATACAGGAGGTTCGGACACTTACAAAGCAAGTCGGACCTAAGGTAAGGAAAATATCACAATCTCATTTTTATCCGAGATTGTTTGTACTTTGGTATTTACTGGGGTGTATTTCATCATCCAAATCCATGTTTCCTCAATATGTAATATTATTTCAATCCACCTACAATTGTTTAAATTCATTTTTACCCTTTGGTGAGTTTATAGTAAAAGATATGAAAGGAATATTTTGTCGTTTTTCGTATGAGGTACTTTTTGAGTTTTCCGACAAAAGTACGAAGAATGTTTTTTTAACTTATACGGCATGAATGGATTTTTAAAACATTATTTCCAAGAAGCTTCCTTTACAAGTTTTCAAGTTTATTTTTAATCAACTTATTTTATTTTATAATTTTACGACATGTTATGAAAGGAAAAGTGTTTTTGTATTAGAAAGGATATTTTCCTCAAAAATGGAGTTCAAGAGTTTTATCAAAATTATTTTTCATCTAAGACAATATAGGGTTCTGTTTATATCCCTATTATTACATGGATTTGATTATGTTGTGATGAAAATATTTTTATGAATTCCTTTAACTTTTATGAATTGTTTTATGATGTCACGATATTTAAGATTCCCATTTTTATTACATGGGTTATGTAATGATGTATGGTTTATGATTTTGTGGCACACATAAGAATGGTATCATTATAAGATGGGTGGGACCTATATCTCCCTCAAATGCATTGGGTAAAGATTTTATATCTCATGAGATAGACATGGCTGGAACGGTAGGTTATACCGGTTCAGTGAAACAGGACTGAAATGAGGGTGACTCGGTTCAGAACGGGACTTTGTCCACTATGATAGTCTTGACAATGAGTCTTGACTAACAAGAAATGATTCTCTATGATTATGTGTGAATTCCACAAATATTCATGTTTTAAGTTATGATTATTGTGATTACATTTCACTGCCATGATGTATCCCATGTTATGAAATTATGATCTCTTTTGCAGGTTAAGATTTCCAAAAGTTATGTGCTTATGTATATGATGTGATTGATATTTCTTTTGATTACCCTTACTGAGAATTTGAGCTCAGCCTTTTATGTTTTCTTTTCCCCAGGATATAAAGAATGGTTTTAGGTAAAAAAAGAAGATCTTTATGGGAGATGTTGAAGATCTTTCACCACGATTAGAAGATTATATTCCGAGTTTCCAAAGACACTAAACTATTACGATCCTTGTGTTTGTGTTTTTGTTATGTACTAAGTATTCCACAAAAGTAATGTAATGTCAATGTACGTCATGCTTTGGGTCTCTACATCAAATATTTCCTAATATGAAACCATATTTGTTATCCTTAGACGTTTTGAGGTATATTCAATCATTAGGAAGTTTTATATTATATCATAAAATTAGAAGTATATAATAATTTATCTGAATTTTTTTTAGAAATATCACTTTTTATAATATATTCTAAATAGTTTATCATAACTAGTAACTACTAAATGCATTTATGGATATTTCATTTTATAAAATTCCATTTCATTAATAATAAAATTTTACTCTATAAATATTTCCTAACATATTATTTATATATTGGCTTTCTATTACATATAGTAATTTTAATATATATTTTAATTTCAATTGTTTTAGGATAAATATAATGAACATTATTGGTTTTCTATTTTATTCAAAATGGTGACCATTTTATAGACCTTGGGTTTGAAGGGATCCAAACATATATGCAAACTGTTTTTAATGATTTTTTATCATTTTTGTAGAACAAAATGGATTCCTAAAATTATACTAATATTTTTTTTCTGAATATTTATTTTTATTTTTTTATTTTTCCTCAAAAAAATAGTATTAAGATAATATTTTCAAACATAGTTATTATTATTTTTGTTCTGTATAGGTTCTTAAAAACAAATGAGTATTATAAATGGTGAGATCAGGTTCTGATGTAAATGTTAACTATAGGATATTGGAAATAATCAATAGAATATAGATCAACAACTTTAACCTTATTCCAATAAAATAAAAATTTCTAAAATTTATTATATATGATTGAAATAACTGTGCACCATATATTTGAAATTTATCAAATTAGTATTTAGTTGATATAAACAGCTCCAATTAACTATTATTCAATCCTTTATGCCAAAATAATATTGGAAATTAATTTTCACTCTCTGTATACTTATCTTTGATATCAAATATGGAATCTATTTTATCATAATTATTTTCATCCAAAAAATTTCTAATTCAATTGGATAGATAAATGTCTTGTTTTCAAATAATTATCATTAATTTATCTTTCGATTATCGGCATGTTTCTTTTATTTGTCAAATTCTAGACCAATGTTTTAATTTCAAATATAATAATACCCTAGATACAAAAATTTTAACGAACTTCACTACCCCGATCATTCAACACTTCAAGACTAACAAAAGTTATGAATCAGAATAACATAACTGTATGAGATCATCTAATCCTTTATATAATATTGGAAGAAATTATCTACCAACATAATCATAACATTCATTTTAAAAAAAATTATTTTTATGTGATGATTATATACTGTTATCAACTGTATTTATGAATTTCTGTTAGCAACCAATCAATTAATCATATATCCAAGTATAAGTATTTCATTCAAATTAGTGGTTGTTGTTTTTAATTTTTTATTTACTGTCTTGGATTATTGGAAAATTGCATGGGTTGGATCTCTAGATTATTTCTCTCAGTTATATTTTATTTCATGTTGAAATATTTTATCTATTTTAGTTGTCCTAGGAATATACTGTATTATTTATTTGATAATTTATCTGAAACTATTCTTGACACTATTTCTAGATATAAATGTTCAAATTGAGATGTAATTGTGTTATCTATGAATATAAATTCATTATTATTTAAAACCCATGATTTTATTTTGTTCTATTCTAATTTACTTACATTATAGGTGTTGATTGAAAATATTTATTGTATTTTGAGGGAATTTTATAGCCTTGTGGTTACAATCCCTTTTGATTATTCGGAAGAAGCTCAAGGATTGAGAATATTGACCCATAATGTGATAAGGATTAAATTATTTTTATATGTAAAAAAATACGATGAATGAAAAAATTCCATTCAATGTTGATCATTTTTTTATATTTATATTTATATCTATTTTATTTTCCATTAATGTATATATTTTTTACTAATTTTTGTCTATAATCATAGTTTGTGTTTTCTATAGATATTGGACCTAAAGGGTGTGTCAAACTAGTGACTTAGAGCTTAATCAATGGTGATATAGATGAATTGATACATTGATATTTCAATAGTGATGATTAATGAAAATGATAATTCAATGTAGATCATTTTTTTATATATTCTTTTTTTTATTTCAAATAATGATAATATTTTTCACTAATGTTTTGATATGATTTTTGGTTGTGTGTCGTGTAGATCATATAGATGAAGGTTGTTTCATAATAGTGATATGGTGTTCCATACTGGAACAAGTGTTGATTAGGATTGTTTCATCTAATGGCATACATTGGGGGTGATGAATGATCTTTGGCGGAACTTCACTTATACCATGATGGGTGGTGGAGGAATGAATTTAAGAGAAATCATGGACTTATTTCATTTTGGGGGAGAGGTGTGCAAGGGTCTATTAGTGCTACATAGATGGATTCACGTTTTTTGTGTTTTTGTGATATTTTTAGCTATTAATAAACATCAAATATGTATTGATTCATACTGTGTTTAATTCTATTTTTAATATAATTAATCTTTTTCTAATTTCAAACATGTATGAAAATATTATTCAGTTTGACAATTAATACATAAGAATTATGTATAGTAAATTAATAAATATTATTTAATTTTTTACAAAAAAAATAGAATAAAAGTTTGATTTTAATATAATTTATACATAGATATTATATGTTGTAATTTTATTACAAATATACTTCTTTTTCATATGAATCTATTTATAAGCACTAAAACTGGAATATATATTTTTATTTGGTATTATTATAATTATGGTAATACTATTTTATCCTTCACAATAATATTTAGAAATAAATTTTTAACCAGATGTTTAGTGAAATGAGTTTTTTGTGAAAAAAAAACTATTTACCGATAGAAAATGAACTTTTACCAAAATTTATACACATACTCAAAAAATCATGTTGTTTTGTACTATATATACACAGAAACATTATTTAAAAATAAAATAAAAGGGAAATTTTCTTATGAATTCCCATTGAGATTCAAAAAATCTTTTTTCATATTAACCTTATTATATAAATTTTATTATCCATATTCTCCATGAAACAATGGTTTGAAAACATTTTGTGTAGTCAAAAACCCTAATATAAATTTTGATTAATGAATGACAACATGGGTACCAAAAGTATGATCCTCAAATCCTATTGGAAATAACATAGTCATCGTGACTAGATAAGTATTATTTTTTAAAAAAGTATTCATACAATCTAATTAAATTTAATTTGATGTGTTTTAAAACAATTATATTTTTATTTATTATTCAAGGCATGTGCATTAATTTCTACCTATTTTGGCCTTTGAAAGTATTTTTTTTAATTTATATAGTTATAATTTCAAATAGAGTATTATAGTTATATGTTTATTTTTTTATAACATGTTTTAATAATTTTTACTTATCTTTAATTAAAGATTAATGAATTTAAGTGGATTAAAATATTTATTTTTAATTTAAATAAAACACTTATATGTTAGTTTTTAGTAATTGTTAAATCAATAAGCTTCTTCAAATGAAAAAATTTCTTAGTCTGTTTGAAATAACTTTTCATCAACTATTCAAGGGAAATAGTTAACTCTCTTCTAAATATGAGACATGTATAATAATTTATTTTTTCATAATTCGAAGTTGAAATAAATTTGGGATGGTGAATTGTTACAAATTTTCATCTTATTTTATAATTGATGTAATTTTGGCAGTAATAGTTTTTTAAGGATCTATTTTTAATCCAATTATTTTATGGTAAAACTCAATTAGAGTTTATTTTTAAAACTCTTAAATAAAAGGAACCAATCATTTATTTTGAAATCATTTTAATTTATCTGACACTTCATAGAAATCAATTTTATTTTTTCATTTGATATAAAAATAGTTTTTAATATGTTATTGATTTATCATTAATTGCAATAATCATGAAACTCATTTAAATATTCTCTTTCAATAATTTTTTTCAATTTGATCTAAATGGTAATTATTTTATACTATTCAAAACTGCATTGTTCAAACTCTACACTTTTTTAATTATTTATATATTATATTTTCGGTAAATGCATGTTTACTTTAATGAAAATATTATTCTATTATTTTTGTAATTATTCTATTTTTTTGTGGGAGTTATTATTTATATAAAAATTTTAATATAGTTTTGGATAAATTTTAATAGTGTATTTTGTTTTTAAAAAAACTAATTTTTTAATTATAAAAATGGAGTCTTTATTGTATTTGAATTTTTTTCAAACACTTTTACAGTTTTATAATATTATGAAAAATTAGGTTCAATCAAATTTTATTAAATTCAAATTTTTTCTCATGTATTATAATTTAAAATATAAAATTGGTATGCGTTTTTATAAATTAAATTTTTTAACACATGTTTTAATAAGATTATAATATTTCAAGTGTTTTAATTTATCATTATTTTAATCAATGAATAAATTTATATTTTTGTTCTAAATACTTTTTTTGTAATTATCTTTCTTAAATGTAATAATGATACTATTGTTGTTATTATTTTCCCTAAAATATTATTTTTTAGTGAAGAATTTTTACCACCATATTGATGGCCCTTAGGTATCATTCCATCACATAGGGGACCCCAAAGGGTCTACCCCACTAGAAGGACAACCAAATAAATCCCACAAACCAAAGATGAAGGTTTTTGGTGTGCATATCACACACACCATGCCTACGAACCCACATAAAAGGCCCATAGGCCATGTCCAAAAAGCTTATTGGGTTAGGAATGATTTCCCCCATTAGTGTGTGTTGTGTTCGTAATCTAAACCAAGCCATAACACGAGATCATTTATATAAATCTTAGGAAAATTGTTTAAATTTTTATGTGGGGAAAGATTTTGTAAATTACCGTACATATGAGATTTAAAACTCAGATAGACACCACAACATTGGAACTCCACTTTGATTTCATCTTCCTAACCTCTATGATTCTCCCACTTATTTATCTTGAAACTCTGTCACATCCTTTGTCTTACTATTAATTTATTATTCTTACTCATCCTTTCATCTACATAAATTGGTCTCTCTTCCGATGATCACCTTAATTTTTATCATATCTTCATTAATCTTGTGGTTTCTATCTCATTATGTTTTAATTTTTCTTTGTTCTTTTTATTTATAGTTTCTAACACTAGGTTGATTTTTTTCATTATTTTATATCATCTACTATGATTTTCAGGTGGCATAAACATGACCTTTTATATCTTTTCATTTTGCTCATTCTTCATTTTGGTTGTATGTGGAGTAAGCATTGGGAGAATCCAATGATGGATAACTGGAGGGCCCTTTGGAAATTACCAATGATGGCTCATGAGTCCCCATTGGATACCAACAATGAGTCAAGAGCCACCATTGGTGCCCAATGGTGGGTTAGGTATCTATTTCTAGATTTCAATGAGGAGTATTTTTTACTCACTATTGGACCTCAACATCATGTCATTTTGTGTATATAGTTGTGTTTTTTCAATACAGTATCTTATCATGGATTTCACAAGCTACAACAGGTGATTTCACTTCCTTATTTGATGTTATAGATAATTTCTTCTATATAAAAAATTTTCTTCATTCATCATAGGTTTGTTATATTTGATTTATCATTCTATTCCACATCCGAATCTCTCTTTTAATTATTCAATCTTGTGTTGTAAATTTCTAGTTATTCTTGTCGACATAAACATTTTTAAGGGTTTTTAATTTTTTATTTACTATTAGAATATTACTCATATGTTTTTAGTTGTTAACGTTTTCTTATCATTATATATATATATATATATCAAATTAATCATCAAGTGATTTATTTTTTATCTCACCATTATTATTACTACTATAGTTTTGAAGTATCATTTTTTGGTGGTTGTAGTAGGTATTTCAGATTAAAATTTGTTTACCTATTTTCTATCATCTATACATCTATTATTTTCATCATGAATATATTTTTATCAGTTTCTATTCCCGGTTTTGGAAGAAGCTCCATCAAGATCGAAAATGAGCTCTCCTTTCATTATTTGGAAAACATTGGACTTATTATTACATATTAAATTAATATTCATATTTTATTATTTTGTTTATTAGTCTACTCATTATTCCTATTGTCTAGAATTATTTTTCATAGGTCACCATTGGTCTTTTCCAATTGTACGTCGTGTCCCACCATTGGATTCATACAATGGTGAGTCAGGAGTCACCGTCGGGCTTCCAATGGTAATAATTTTTTAATTTTTCCTATAATGAATTAATAATAAAATTCATGGTAGAAACATAGTTATGGTTAATTATTTTTATTTTTTCCTGAAGAATGAAATCACAGTTCATCCTCTCTCTTTCCACTATTGCAATTTTTCAATAGTCGTTCATGAGTCACAATTATTTGTTCCAACGTTAGGTTAATGACCAACCATTTTTTAAAAACATTGTCTTTTATATTATTATATATTACATCAATTAATATTATTAAAAATAAATCATTTATTATTATTTTTTTATGTTGAAATTTTTATATAGAGTTAGAAATTTAGTTTTTACATTACTTTATGTACTTTTTTTTCAAGCCGATTTAAAGTCATATGACAATATATTTTACTAAAGATATTATTACTTGTATAATATATATGATTAGATTTTATTTAAATTTTTTTTATAATTATAAATTGATCAATTGTTTTACTTAATATATTAATAATTTTATTTTATTTCTTCATGAATAAATATAAATCCTAATTATATATTAATTTTATTTAGTGAGGATTGATAAAATAGATTTAATAGTAATTTCATTTCATTAAATTTCACTAACAAGTTTATTGATGATATTAGATATTTATATGATCCTCGTAGATCTGGTTTTATTGATTTGGGAGATATCCTCATGCAATATAACGTATAACTATGCATATTTATTCATTCAGACAACTTCCATGACTTATTTGACATTATAACTGCTCTGAATTTTTCATGATATTCTGTGACTTCTGTAATCATGTTCTGATATCTGAAGGACATAATTTTTACATTATCTGATAAAAATGATCTATGACAATTTAGATTTATATTCTCCCAAATTATGAGAATCTACTATTTTCTTTGTATTTGTTTTAATTATTGATTCATTATTTATATAATTTCAACTTATCATGTTCCGGTTAATAAATCTACATATTCAAAGAATTTCATAATTTTATTTAGTACTATAGAACTGAAAAGGATATTTGGGTTGTGACTCCTAATCAAAAGCATTGATAACGAGTATGTTGAGTCACCTGTAAAAATGATTGTGTTGTTTTTTGGGTTATTTAAGTGGAAGAGTCTGTAAAAAAGGTTCTCATTAAATTAAAAGTAATATTCTTAGAGGGTACCAGTATCATCATATATTAGAGGATATCAAGTAGTGGACTAGGATACTGGTGATCTGAACCACTATAAATCTTTGTGTTTACAATTTTATTTCCTTTGCAACTCGACCCAAGAACATTACACTCAGTAAAATTTAATATATTATAAACTCGAAAAGTTTTTTTCATTAAATTTGAAATTGAATATTCATACCCTCTAGTAAAACATTCCATCATTAATGAAACATAAAATAGGTATAAGATCAAGTTTAATAGATCTGTGGTTCTAATACCCAAAATTTGTTATCAGAGCTAGGACTCTGATAGCTTATAATTTTTTTACTAAATTTTGATACCAAACAATTGTTATCTGAGTTGGTTACTCTGATTTGTTTTAAACATTATATGTTTTAATAATAGTTAATATTATTTAAATTTCATAAAATTTTCTATAATAATATGATATCATAGAATTAAAAGTATAAGGAACAAAGGAATAATATTTTTTTGTTATGGTTGGGGTCAATGAAATTTGGTGGTCAGAGTATGACACTCGACATGGGGTGAATTGAGTTCCTATAAAAAATTTGGTCTAAATTGTTTTTATAAGATCCCTAATTTGAAATACAAAACTGCATATTTATCCAAAATAGAATATTAATAAATGTTTTGTTCTTTTGAATGTCTTTTCAAAGAGTGATGAGTTCTAATTTATAGAAATATGGAATATCAATTTATCTTTTTAAAAAAAAATTCTAAATCAAATTCTAATTTAAACAATATCTAATATTTACTTTTAATGTAAATAAATTTTTTCAGTGAATAAATAATATAGTGACTGTAAAACATTGAAAGGAATAGTTGAATTAGAAACAAAGGGTTTATTATAAGGCTATGACATAGTCGTATCCACTTATTTACCATATGATACCATGAAATTAATATAAATAAACAAGAATCCACACACAAGATGAGGTCAAACTGTAATATACATGCCATCCAAGTCTACTTGACCTCTTCCATAGTTTTTTGAATGTGATAACAATAATCAGGCCCCGCAAGGACCTCTTCCTCATTTATTTGAGTGAGTGTAAGGTGTAAAAATATAGGATTGTAATGATATAAAAATATCTTCTTGTTTTTCACAAGAGTCGGTGTGTTTATAAAATATATATTCACAAACATATCTAAATATAAAAAATTATACACACAAAATAAAGAATATAGATTGTATGGGTTATTATTATATATATGATTGGAAATGTAGCTTAAGATAGTTAGAAGAGGTATTTAAATGCATCTTGAGTAGAATTAGTGAAAAAAAATATAGTGTCATTAATTTTTTTTCTACTATTTACTGTGAGGTGGTTGATGTGTAGGATTAGATATTTTCTTTTCATAGAATGTTGATGAATTAAGTTCTTCTATTCAGGTTCTTAGATATTTCTTCTTGTTTTCACCACTCACTAGTTCATATGATTTTATCAGGAGCATGAGCAGTGTATTTATAACTACATCACACTTCTCTTCATTCTTTTTTGATCAGATATTCTGGTATACACTGCATTGGGCAATAAGAATGATCTCATTCAAATCTAGGTGCCTCACACCTTGTACAATCATCTGACATTGAATTGTGTTTTGTCTAAAATCGATATAATATAATTAATAAAATAAGTAGTACTATGTTTCACAATTATGATGATTAGAAATAATTATTAACTAAATGACAAAGTATGAAGTGATGGTGTCTCCGGATTTTTAGTTCAGGTAACCATGTCTTCGATTCGTTGTCTTCTATATAGAGTGTTCTTTATTCTGGAATGGTAATTAGAGTACCAGTGACCCAGGGATGGTATGTTACTCTGGTGGTAGGTCCTATTTAAAATTACTCATGACATTGGTTACTCATTCTATTAGTAGGTCTTATTTATAGTATCTCAATTATCAGTATCTCATATATATAGAAAATTCTGAAAAGATATTTATAGATCAATGCTTTGAGGACATAGATATCGATAGGTTAGAAATCATTGATTCATATTTTATGTCCTTTTTATTTCTAGATTTTAGTATTTGTGTTGATTGTGGGAAAGATGACATAGAGACATATCATCAGTAGGTCTAACAAAGATTCCACCCGGATGGTGTCTCATCCTTAATGGTGACTTATCCTCAATGGTTAATTGTACTTGGAAAATGTTTTAAAACTACTCTTATATATAAAAACACTAAGAGAATAGATTAATCTTATATGTTAACAAAATTAAAAATAAATAAACATGATCAAACATAATAAAACATGAATTGTGAGAATTAAATGTATATGAGTCCAAAAATCTCCCCCTTTTATGATAAAAAATCACGTCATCAACTAGATATACATAATGATCAAAGGAATAAATCTACTTAACATAGAATACATATTATGTGAAATTAAATATTAAGAGTGACATACTCAAAGAAAATAAAATTAAATCAAATTAAATTCATATCATTCTCCAAAATCCATAATGATTAACCAGATATGTTAAATTCTATATCATATTTCTCCTCCCTCAAAGATTATCAAGAATAGAATAAAAAGTACGATATAAAGAATATAACATGGATGAAAAAAGATAATGTATTTCATGATTAAAAGAGAGTATAATAGATGGTAAAAAATTCATTATTATGTACCTATAAAATATCAATCCAAAAAAATATTCTAAAAATAATGATCCATAAATCATTTCCCTTTATCAGATGAAGAAGAAGATTGTGGAAAAACGGTTCTGGGAGGAGAATATGTATACAATAGATCAATGGGGATTGCAGAAGGTACATTAGGTGAAAGATTATTGGAAGAATATGTTTGAGTGGTAATTTCGGTATAGATCTCATATAATAGATGACTAGGAGCATGAGTTGTAGACATAGAAAATGGTTGAACGGTTGCAGGTATATGAGTAAAATGATTTCTAGTTACCGTAGCTCTAAACTAGGGATCGACTAATAGATAGATTGATCCTGAAAGAAAATTCTCAGTCAGTGTATTAATGTGAAATTCCTCTAGTTCTACAATAGTAGTTGTTTGATGATTTAGGTAAGGCTCCAATAGGTTTATAATGTCCATGATTATTTTCCCCCCTCCTCTATTTCTAGGGTAATATTTTACTTATTCTCCAGAAACAGATGATGATCATGTGTTAGCTCTTTGAGATTTTCAACTTTTTCCATGAATGTTTGAGTAATAGGAGACAACTTCAAATTCTCAACCAAATACAAGAAAAGATTTTCCAAATGATTTTTGATATAAATATTTTTGAAATAAAAAACATTCATTCAATGTGATATCATCTTGCGCTTTAGTGTCCCCTTTCATGTAAAACATTACCATGTCTTGCACATGGTCACTATTCTATATGATTTTTATAAGGATTTATTTATCAGAGCTATCCATCATTATTCAATGCTCTTCTCTTATCAAGGTTCTAATCATTTCAACATTTTGAATATGAATAATAGGATTAGCCAAGGGTGAGAATTAATTAATTTTATTATTGACTATGGGTTCCAAAATTTATAGATAGGGAGTTGGAATAAGAGTATCATCCTTATAAGATGTATCCTCAAGACTGTTTTCAAATTTTTCCAATGTTGTTTCATACTTAGATGAAATTCCTCTCACCGCTGTATTTATTATGGACTACTCAACCCTTAAACATTTATTTTCAATTGTCACCTCTTGAATATTAGCATCATTATAAACTTGAATATAGAAGAGGACTCTCTATGTCAGAATTGTGGCATCTACTTCACTATGACTATCCATCGATGTAGGTTGAGGATTGATGATATATCTGACCACTAAAAAATTCTCATTAACTATTTTGAAATCATTCTTTGTTACGTAGTCTACAAGGAATAGTGAAACCAAATGAATTGGTGTGGGATACTGTTGGAGCTATTTTAATTGGATTTGTTTCTTCTACTAGAGATCCCTTAGGATCAGCTATCTCTTTATCAAAATCAGGTTAATCTAAACCCAAAGTAAAATAATATTGATTTTTTTTATTTATGATAATATTTTCACATCATATGGAGTGAGAATATTAAATCTTACCATTTTTGTTTTTTATTTCCCCTCAATAGATACTTTATTTCTAGAATAATCCCTTCCTTGCATTGGATATACTGGAACTTCTTATTCAACATGAACTTCGTCATGCATATGAAAATATGGAGCTCATTCTTCAACTACAACTGACTAAGGAGCTTCTTGGGATTCCAAAAATAATTCATGTTCCAATAACACAGTATCAAAAGAATTTTTGGCTCCATAGAATCTTGAGTAAGATCATTGGGTTATAAAATTAGACCTTGATTATAATTAGGATGGAATATTCCACTATTAGATTCACCACTAATTTCTTCTTCTTCATCGCATTCATCATCTATGTTTTCTTTACCCAAATCTTCCCCATAATCTTTCTATTCATCATATTCCACATAATCCTCAGTTTATTCTACATCATTGTTACATTACACATTTTCTCCATTAGACACTTCATATTTATCACTGAGATACTTACTAATTCTTGAGTCTCTTCATCATCATCTTCTGAGAGGATATGTTCTTTGGCAGGAAGAGTCTTAGGAGGGTATCATGTAAATAGGTCATCTTTTTTAGACATCCTTTAATATTTGTGTTACCTCAATCATAAATATGAGATTATAATCCTTGATTTGCATCAGATTTTTGTTCTTCATTATCAAAATACCCCCCTTCTTTATATGATTTGATTGTAGGATCAATCATGTCCCTTGGCCTTGAAGGGGTGCTCAACAGGATTGAATGCCTCGTAAATCATATCATTTTCTTCAAACAATGATTCACCTAAGGATTAAAATTGATCTTAATGCTATTAAAATTGACCATTTTGATACAAAAACCATCATAGTTAGTTATTTATTCATTATCCTCATTAAAATGTACATTTACATTGAACATTGTAAGAATAAACCTTGGATAAAACAAAAAAATTGACTTTGATTGGGGTTTCATTATTTCATTCATGTACACTAATAAATACATGTACAGGTTAATATTGTGTCCCTTTTTCATCATATATAGACAATAGGCAACCTGTTATTTGAGAGAGGAAAAACCCATTTCTTAAACATAACTGGTGATCGATGAATTTAAACAATAAGATGGATTCAACCTCAAGATCTATTGTTATTGTTATTCTAATAACACTATTTCTAGTAATTTATACCAATGATTCCTCAAATCTAAAAATATCACTAGGTGGAGGATCAATTTCTTGGAAATAATAATAGAATCATCATAATGAACTTTCAACAATTCATCCCATTACATTGAAGAAAAGATAACTCTTTCCATATTTATCCAAGACATAATCCAAAACTCATCAGATCCCTCATGAATAAATTTTTCATGAAAATAAAACTCATGGAAAATCATAGGATAAAATGATATTGTGTTGTTGGAGTACCACTACAACCACCCTTGTTCTTGCAACACACTCAACAATATATATTTTCTTATTAGTAACCATTCCAAATGAACTTCCATTTCAGGAGTGACTATTTATCTTATAAGTTCAAGAGGGATAGGATTTGGTTAATGTTTAAAGATCTACCATTCCCATTTTATGAAGTATTTAATTCATCCATATAATTCTAAAAGACATGCTTCAACTTAGCCATTTATGATATTTTCTGTCTCCATTCAAATGATAAGGGTAGTAGATTGGGAGAGAAGAATGAAAAAGAAGGAGAGTGAAAGTGAGCAGGCATGTTGGATCTATTTGAGTTTTATCATTTAGGAATTTAGAAATCATAAATCTATAAATACAAATAAAATTAAAATGAAATAAATAAAAAAAATTAGTTCTATCTTTCAGATAGGAAAACAATGATGTACAAAATGGTGTGACATAATGGTTAGTCATGCCCATGGGTCATCAATGGCAAGATGCCATGGCGTGATTTCAATGATGAGACCTTAACAATGAGACATAAATGGTGAGACATGGTGGTGAGACATCAACTGTGAGTCTCAATAAGAAAATATCAATGGTGAGTCATCAATAGTGAAACATCCATGGTGGGACATCAACAGTGAGACACTAAACTGTTGGTCACTCCACATTGATCATCCCTAACTCAAGTCTGATGTAACTCGTCCTCAAAAAATTTAAATTCGTACTAAAAATATCTACAAGCTGATTTTTAGTGTCAATGAATTATAATTTTGTATTACCTTTTTTAGAATGATATCTCAAATAGTGATTTATTACATCAGTATGCTTTGTTCATGAATGAGATACTAGTTTCATAGATATGTTAATTGCACTTATGTTATCACATTTTATTGGTATATGTCTAAATGGATAGCCATATTATTTTAATGTGTGTTTAAACAAAAAAAATTTGAGCATAACAACTACCAACATCTATGTATTACACTTTGGAAGTAGATAATTAAAAATAATTTTGTTTCTTACTGCACCGTGAATATAATTAATTTCCCAAAAAGTAACATTTTATGGGGTTTATTTTTCTATATAACATCTAACCACCAATTTCAACATCATAATAACTATATATGTCAAATGGTTGTCCTATAGGATATAAGTATCATATGTTTATAGTATAAATGAAGTATTTGGAAATTATTTTAACAACAAGTACATGTTACTCTTTAGAATTTTCTTGAAAACTAGCACCAATATATACCTTAAACAGAATATTAGGTATTCTAGATTTCAAACAATGATGACTTCCAATCATACATATACTATTTTATTGATCTATTGATTTTCCATTTTAATCAATATCCAATTTAAAAGTGGTAATCATAAGAGTATCACTACTATTAGTGATATCCAAGTTATAACATTTTAAAATATCATTATTATAGATACATTGATTTAAAATAATACATTCCTTATTTTTAATATTTTGAAATCCACTAATGAATTTGAGTTCATCCATTAAGCACATTTCAGACACATTTTGAATCATTTATGAAAAATCAACACATAAAGACATTTTTAATGATCAAAAAATAATACAATCAACATATCAATAAAAAATAAAAAACATATTTAAAAATTATTTTTTTGAAAAAATTAGGATCAACTATACTTTTAATAAAACCTTTAAAAACAATAAAAGAGATGAGCCTATAATACCAAGCTCTTGGAGGCTATTTTAAACCACACAGACCATTTCTAATTTTAAAAACATGATTGTAAAATGAGTATTTGTTAAACTAGGGGTTATCAAAAAACACTATTAACTATATAATCATTCATGAATTCAATATTGACTATCATTTTATAATTATTGAAATAAATATGTGTTGCATATGCTAGTTGTATAATAATGTATTTAAGTCAGCTTATAGGTGAAAATTTTTCTTCATAGACTATTCCTTCTTCTTCACTATAACCTTGTGCAACTAGTCTGGCTCTATTTATTACAATTTTTCCATATCCATCCACTTTTTTTAAACACCCACTCAGTTCTTATTATGAAGGTTTAATTGGATATATCAGTAATATTGCATACTTTTTTTCTTCAATAATGGTTTAATTATTCTTGAATACCCATCATCGATAATCCACCATTAATTGCATCATTAATGTTATAATGTTTATGACGTGACAAAAGGACTTGATGTTTTACCCGGATTCTCAGAGAATCCCTAGTTTGTGTTCCATTTTATAAGTCTCCAACTACAACATCTATGGGATGGATTTTTGGGGTCCTAAAAAACTATAAAAAAGTTGTGTTGGTTACTTTAGGTTCATCTACAGGTTCAGGTTTATTTTGGATAGAATATGGAGACTTCCGGAATTGGATTTTACCATGTCTTTAATAGAAAAATTAGAATATTTATAATTTATATAAATATTTGACTGATTATCCTCATGATTTTTAGGGTGGTTTTGGACTCATGTGTCTCTATTTAAATAAATTTTATTTGCATAGATTCTTCCACACACTTGGTTATGTTATAATGACTTTATGGGCTTTAATTGATATTGATTAACCTATGAAAATACCTTGATCACTGTTGGAGAAAAATTCATAACATTACCTTTTGTATTGGGAATAAATACATGGAAACAGGAAAAATTTATGTAATTTACTATTAGTTTCCTATTATTCCATATCTCAAAGGTGGTCTCCCTTCTGATAGGTACAATTAAAACCCTAGTGATTATATAAAAATATATATTCCCAACATCATCACAAAAATAAATAGGTAGATCATATTCATTAATCATAATCCATGATATTTCATGTAAGGATTTATTATTCATTTATATATCTCCATTCTTCTTGGATTTCCTAGTAGTTGAGTAGTTTTCACTATAGACATTTTTTAGCAAAAAGACTCAAATTATTGATTTTCAAACTCATGGCCATGGTCACTTCTTATGGTTTTGATCCTAATTCCACTAATGTTTTCTACTGATCTTCCATACATAGAGAAATAAGAACAAACCTCACACTTTTTATCTAGAAGTAATTTCCAATTGTAAATAGAAAATAGACTAAGTGCATCCCATTTAAACATGAATATCTAGAATATGAAATAAAATCAATGCGAACCAACTCAATAAGTCGACAAATTGAAACTTCTGACAAGTGTTAGAAATAAATTTTTGTGTTGCATTCGTTTTTGACAAGGATTACATACATTATCATTTTGAAACTCTTGTTTATATATATACTTACCCAATCCTTTTATAGTAAACTCTATACGAGAGTGAATGTTACTATGGAATAGAATTCCATTATAGAGAAAAGAGACTTATGAAAGGCACTTTAGAAAGAATAATTTTGAGAATCTAAAGAATCAAAATTAATAGCATGCACATTTTTATTTCTCAAATAATTTAATGCTAAATAATTTTATAATTGAATACATTGCATGAAACATTTTCAAATTTAACATAATATCCATCATCACAAAATTTTTAAATGATAAGAAAATGTTTCATAAGAATATCAATAAAAAGAACATTAGACATTATAACTCTACAAGTGTTACTGATTGATCAAAGGCCAATAATTTTCCCGTTTTAATTTTCATAAATGGTGACATGTCCACCAAATATCTTTATGAGGTTCTGGTAAGACCAATTTTTATATATACTTTACTATCATTTATTAATTTTTTTTCAATTAATTATTTGATAATTAACATTGTATGTGTCTAATTTTTTAGGAATAAGAGATTCATATGTTTCCAAGGAATGAAATGAAGAAAAGGTGACAAACTTCCCAAGTACATGTTTTGATGATTCCATTAATTTTGGGTAC
This sequence comes from Viscum album, assembly GCA_963277665.1. Taxonomy (NCBI): domain Eukaryota; kingdom Viridiplantae; phylum Streptophyta; class Magnoliopsida; order Santalales; family Viscaceae; genus Viscum; species Viscum album. The sequence goes on along the minus strand of OY728131.1, from coordinate 1,640,713,708 downwards.
CTGAGGATCAAAGTCTAACATAATTCAGGAACATGGCATGAATCCTGAATGGAAAATCATCTACACATCATATCCAGACTGACAATGTCGTGACACCAGTCAAACCAATAAGTGATAAATCCACTAGGATTCCCTGAAAAATCAATCTAGACACAATATACATGTTATCAACAACCATCACATATCAAGTACTTGGTAAAACCTCTAAATCTACAAGACTCGTGTCCCAAAATAGATATTCAGTGGAAAATGATGTAGATCAGGGGAACATGTTGTGTACCTATGATACACGTCGTGATGAAATACACCTATATAATCAATGAAGTGACATAGCATTTGAGACACTTCCAGATATTCTTGTCTTCTTCCTCTAGATTCCCTGTGAACTATTTCCAATTTTTCCATTTCTAAACACCAAATTCATCATGTTTTCACAATTTTTATCAATTCAATAGCTATGGGCATTCCCTTATTCAACACATTATTTTTAATTCTACATTTAAATCCAAATCGTATTCCTATATCATATATGTAATTTAATTTAAGTCATAATTCTATTGTTTATGTTTTTCTCTTTGTCACCCCAAACCTCCTTGAATTTGTTTAAATTTATCACATCAAATCAAGATATCAATCATGCCCTATTTTATTTATTGAATTTTTTTTCTATACCTAATAAGTATCTATACATAATAGGGTTGGGATCAACCAATGTAACTTTATAATTTAAAAAACCTTTATTTCTAAACATGATATGTATTTTTGAATTAGAAATTAAAACATAAACCAACAGTCAATCCCATTTGTGTGAATGTCCCTGGCCATGGGATGGTAAAGAAAATGAACCTATCCAAATTTATGTAGAATAATCTCTAACCATGAGCTTAGTAAATTTTATTCCCTAAAGAACCCAAAAATAAAGCACCTAGAATGTCACTATCTCCCAACCACAGAATAGCTACTTCCTAGGTATGAATTGGAAATTAAGACCAATGTCAACTTGTGACCCTTATTTTCATCGCAGACAAAGAAATAGGATCTTAGCAGGGTTAGAATTAAAGGATGACCTTCACTTAGATACTCTTCTTGATCTCGACCCCTCATTCAGCATATAAAAAATTCCCAAAATAGAACATCATTCAAACCCCTAAATAGACACTTCTAGAAAGGAATACCTTATAGGTTTAGGAACCATATTTCCCACAAATAAAATTGCATTCTCCCTATGAATTCGACCACATTAGACCACTACAATTCATATCTATAGTTACTGAATGTTTGGAAAAATTTAAAAATTAAAAAATAGATTCACATCGGAGGAAGTAACGACACTACCGTGTTGGCATATCAAAATTTTTGCACCATTTTCGGAGAGGAAACTCTACTGTATACGAAATAACTATGGTTTCCTAACCTTGGATTACCTATAAATCATCCCCTTTCTTCTTGATTCCATTGCATATTCTTCATTATTTTTATTGCATGTACCAAGGTACTTTGACCCGATCAAGCATCCTTAATGCACTCAAACTCTTGGACTTCGATCCTGAGATAGAAAGGTGTTTGTCATCACTATTCAAATCAGTGATGGCCGAGAAACATCACCCTATGTGACCAAATGTACCAAACCCCAATCAAATTGTTGAGCACCTGATTCACATTGAGAAACCACCAAGGACTATGGTTTACCATCGATCCATGGTACAACACCAAGAATTTTGCACCCTCTCATCCAATCCCACATATTTTAAATTAAAATTAAAGTCATTCAAATGATCTAAAAACATGGGGTAGTTTGGCGGTCTTTAAAGAGAAGACCCAAAAACCGATTTATAACTTCTTAGATGTCTGAGATATCTTTCATATCCTGGGAGTATGATATGATTCTATAAGAGTTCGTGTCTTCCCCATTTCACTCAGAGACAGAGAAAAATGATTTCTCAAAATCCAAGCTCCTCTGTCAATTAGGTCTTTGTATGAGCTCACAAAATTTTCCTGATAAATACATTCCCCTGATCCAGACTTAGAAGCCTTAGAACGACATTCAAAACATTGAACAAATGGATGGTGAATCTTCATGGGAATCTGGGGATAGATTCAAGTAACTAATTTGGAAATTTCCGTATCACATACATGATCTACAAATTATGCTACAATCCTTTTACCAAAATCTCATGCCAGTAGTAAAAATAGTTGTTGATGCTACCATTTATTGATGTTTTATTTTTAAAACACTCGACACTAGAAGTGGTATTTTGGATGATGTGTCCCACAATTCCAGTCAGTGGAAAATTTATCATGGACCACCACGGTGTAGAATCCAACAAGTTTATGAGACAACCTATTAATCAACGTATGTTAGAGTGTTAAAGAAGAATCTTGAGTCATTTTAGATACCAACCATGCAACCCCCTCCTACCGAAGTCATAGTGACTCAGTCCCATGATTTTTGTGGTGGAGCACACCTGTATCATGATTTAAAAGAAGGATATGAAGAACTACAAGATTGTAATTTTTTTAATCAAAATATTCCGTCATTTCACCTGAAAAAAGAATAATCATTATATCATCACAATAATACTGATATGAATCCAAAAAAATCAAGTATATTATCAATATTTTAGTGGTCAAGTTCAGTTTCATATCTTGGGACCAACTAGGTATCCAAAAATGAACCCTATCCCGAGACTGTGGTAGCAGAAATATCCGCAACAACCCTTTTTGAGGCCCAAACTAAGAAAATAATTTCCACGCACCCTATCAAGAGTATAACAGCCACCTACACCACTAAAAACTATCATCCATAACCTATTTACATTCTTTGTTCAAAAGTCTGATCATAGGATGACGACAGAGAAGATAGATATAAAAAATGGGCGATCAACTTTGAGAAACATGGAGATTCAAATGGGTTAGATCTCAAAATCCATATTCAAATGATTGTTGGGTACTCTATCTTTAACACTGAGATATACCCATGAGAGGAAGCTAAGGATTTCTTACTTAGTAGTAGAAAATTATTATATTTCCAAACCCCTAATGGAAACAAGGTTATAGGAAGATCCTAATAAAAAACAGAAAGAAGAAGAGGAAGTCATTCCCACAACACCACAAGAAGAAATACTATATAAGAATGAAAAAGGCCCTAGAAAAATAGAAGTAATACATTTATATATCCCCTCCTCCTTACAATACACCTCTTCCCTTTCTGGAAATATTAGGGAAAAGTGGGTAGGAGGCTCAGTATAAATGTTTCTCGAAATGATCAAACAATTCCATATCAATATTCCTTTTGATGAATCAATTTCCCAAATTCCTATTTTGGAAAAAATTCAAAGAATTTCTATCAAAAAAAGAATGACAGAATATCCTAGATTCATATGATTATATTAAAAATTATATACTATTTTACTGCATAAAATCTCACCAAAGATGAGGTATACTAGAAACTTTTAAATCCCATGTGTGGTAGGAGAGTAAAAATTTGGAAGAGGACTCTGTGATCAGGGAGCCAGAATTAAATATATTGTAATGCATGTTTCCACATGCTCAAACTCTAAGAGATAAAGGAAACAAGGGTATCATTTTATCATGAAATTTTTTTGGTTTATTACCCAAGTGATTTTATTGACCATTTTGTGGTTAATGTCTGAAAATTAATATTCCCATCAGACTTTCTAGATTTTTATTTGGAAGATGAAAAAGATGTATCAATAATTCATTGAAGATCCTTCCTAGACACATGAAAGGCCTTGATTTATGTTCATCATGGACATATCATCTTTATATTTTGATGGGAACAAGTATTATATAACTTGATAAAGGTTTCACAACATTTAGATGATACAGTGGACTCTAACACCATCTCTCGTGTTCATCAAGGGTATGAGTGAATGGATATTGAGGAAGAGACAAATGATTTACTTTTATAAAATAACAAATAACAATAATTTTATGAAGTCATATTTATTGATACACTCACCAGATACACCATTCCTCCTTTTATTCCATGAATCCTTCATCCACCTCAGTTGGAATTGAAACCATTACCCATTACATTGAAGTATTCATACATAAGAGATTCATTCTCATTACCCGTCATTATCCTAACTAATGTATCCCAGATACTAGAAGAAAAAATTGGTTCATGACCTATAACGGAACAATCAATAAATTACTAGGGGAGTTAAAGATCTTAAGGCAAACAACCCTTTAGAGTTAAGCCATAGAATTTTATTGGAAGAGGATAGAATACCATAACGACAACCTCATACTCATCTCATGCTGCAAATAGAGGAGTTTGTCAGGAAGGATGTACCAGATCATATGGATTCTAGAATAATAATTCATATCTCAGATAGTGAATGGGTGAGTCCCCTAAAAATTGTTTCAAAAAAATGAGGACTCGTTGTAAAACAGGCAGCTGATAATGAACTTTTTCCAACACACACAATCATTGGAAGGTGAGTTTGGATAGAATACAGATGTTTGAACACAGAAATAGGGAAATATATTTTACCATACATGTTATGAAATACTTTATTGAGAGACTCGTTTGGCATGATTTCAATTATTTCTTGGATGGCTATTAATGAAAAAATTAAATTTCATTCAACCCTACTGACTAGTTGAAAACCAGCATCACCAACCCATTTTTTTCTTTTATGTATAGAAACATCAAATTTGGTATATGAAACAAACTAGAAACTTTCCAAAAATCTGTTACACACATATTTCATGATATGGCTGAATAATTTCATGAAATATTTAGGGGATATTTCTCAGTATATCAGAGATAGTTTGATGTCGGTTTAATAAATATAGAACTAATTATATAACACTTTGAGATGAGAAGATTAGTACTAAATTTTGAAAAATGTAACATCATGGTACAAGGAGGAATTGTACTATGAAAAATATTTATAATGATTTCATTGAGATATATATGACAAAAATAAAAGTTATAAATTATATTCATAACCCATTAACCATTAAAGAAATCAACAGTTTCCTTGGACATGCTGGATTCTACAGAAACATCATAAAAAGATCCCACAAAAGTTTCACGTCCACTGAAACACTTATATTAAAAATATATTCCATTTAGATTCAATAAAGACTGTTGAAAATCTTTTGAAACACTAAAAATAGTCTTATTATTTCTCCATTTATCATTACACCAAACTGGGAAAAATGTTTTCAGCTTATATACGATGCCAATGACGTTGTTGTAGATATTCTGCTCAAAAAACTCATTGAAAATACCTTCTTTCCAATCTATTATTCCATCCATAAATTAAATGAATCCCAGGGTAATTATATAACTAAAAGGAAGGAGATACTAGCTTTCGTATATGCCATTGAAAAATAACTTTCATACCTCATTATATCCAAGTCATTTTACATAATGATCATGCCACCTTTTGATACATGATGAAAAAGAATGATAAAAACCCAATATTGATACAAAATATTCTTTTACTACAAGAGTTTGATGTCATAATCAAGGACACCAAAGGAATAGAGACTTTCATTACAGAACACCTCTCTCAGTTACCCCAATGCATCATTAAAGAGAAAATTTAGACGAATAATGATATAGATTTTCTAGATGAGAAATTATTTAGTGTCAAGACCCATCTCTGGTTCTCATACATGGCCAACTATCTTTCCACAAGTTACCTCTATCAGGACCTCTGATACCAGCAACACAAGAAGTATTGGACTAATCCAAAACACATCTTTTGGGACGAACCATTTCTATTCAAGAATTGTACCGATGTCTATTTAAGAAGGTGCATTCTGGATGAAGAGAAATAAAATTTCATCAAAATGTTCCACACATAAGAATCTAGCAGGCATCATAGACCTAATCTCATAATGAAAAAAGATCCTAAAAATAAAATTTTTTTGTCCCTCATTGCATCACTATGCCAGGAGATTCTACCATCATTGTGATTTATATTGGATAATAAGCAACATTTGTAAAAGAAAAGATATAACCCAAAACCCCATTTTAGAATTTGATGTTTTTGACATACGGGGTATGGAACTTATGGTACAATTTCCAACATCACATGGAAGGTGTTACATTCTAGTTGTAGTATATTATGTATCAAAATTGGTTGAAGTTGAAGCCACAACACATGGCACAACAAAAGTAGTCATGAATTTTCATCAAAATTATGTGTTTTTACATTTTTTATTTCCACGATTACTAATTAGTGATCACATAATACATTTATCATATCACCCAGTGAGAAAAATTAATGTAAAATATGGCATTAAATGAAACACTAGGACTCTCTATCACCCAAAAACAAGTGGGAAAGTAGAATTATCAAACAACGAGGTGAAACAAATATTAGAGAAATTTGTAAACACCTATAGAAGTCATTGGATCATGATGTTTGATGATGTAGTATAGGCATATATTACTATGTACAAAACACCCATATCACCACCCCATTTATACTGGTTTACGGAAAACCATGTCATCTTCTAGTAGAGCTAGAACATCCTTAATTATAGGAATCTAAGAAGATGAATTTGGATGTAACACATAATAGAGAAGAAAATTTTTTATAATTAAATGAATTGGAGGAAATAAGGGGCGATGTGTATGAAAAATAAAGGACTTGGATGAAAAAAATGAAAAAATTGCTTGACAATAAATTAAATGATGTGCCTTCATCCTAGAGAATAAGGGTTTGTTGTTCTATTCAGGATTTAAAAAATTATTAAAATACTGAAGTAAAGATGTTTTGTTCCTTTTAAGGATGTCCATGTTTTTCCTTATGGCATAGTTGAAATTCAATAAGACAGAGGACCACCATTCAAGGTGAATGGTAAAAGGATGAAGATATTTTAGGAGCTATTATATAAAGGTTGTGTCATAAGAAAAAAGAAACACTTTAATTTGAAGGATTCATGATACTGAATTTAAAGGAAGTGCTGACAGGGAGGCAACCTAGGTTAAGAAATGTTTAGAATATTTAGACTATGATCATTTTATAAGAATATCACTTATAAATGACGATGAGGTGCATAAGGATGATAAGAAATGTTAAAAACACAATTTAGTATATGTAGTGTACACTATATTCTCAATGTGTCTCTATTTCACCAAAAATTAAAAAAATTCCTCCCCCTACATGATGTGAAATACTAATACACATTGTCTATAAGGACATATTTATTTAAAAAACATAGGTTATTACCCACATGTCACGGCCCAAAATCCTGTTCCCCCTGACCCATCATCCCCCGACCTCCCCCTCACCAATTTCACCTGAACCAGCCTCCCACCAACCTCATCCACTCTCAAACCCATGCCCCCTTCCCACATCCCTTGATATGCCCTCCCACCCCCATATCTTGTACCCTAACCACACAAACAAATCGGTATCCACCCTCCTCTCCTCTACTGAATATTATCACCCTCACTACGCACTACCCCCTACATCCATGGTGCACACCAAGAAACCCCAACATGAGCTCGAACCCTATTATTCCTTACCAAACTCTAATAGCTAGAAACCAGATACATAGTGCCCCCATGCTATGTCTGATTATCAGGATGAAACCTCATCTCCATCAATCGATGGGAACCTAAATTTTCACCTGGTTCTCTTCTTTAATAACTCTCAACATCAGGTAAATATTGTATACCTACCAGAAAAGCCGATGTTAACCAAAAAAACGTTGTACTTTGATGTGATCGCCTAGTTGACTGTTATTGATGATGCTCGACACCTCTTAGAAACATCAAATATCGACAGCATTATCGATGTACATAAAGATATGTAGATGGATATATTCATTTAGTTCTTGTCCACATTTGAGATCACTACATACTTCCTGTATTTCTGGCTTTATGGTAGACCTCAGCATCGTGGTTTTACTTAATTCAGAGTTGGGCTCAATATCTACACTGAGGAGTTCATTATCTCTACTATTTACTCCAACCTACAGACAAAACCATCCCACGAGACTCCACCGAACATATACCCCCTCATCATCCATGGTCCCTAGTCACATGACAACCCTCAACCCATGAAGTGACTCAGCTATGAGTCTCATCTTTGTGCATGATTCATAATTCCATGGAACATGGATAGTTTTCATGAAGAGAGACCCATGGTAGTGTTATTAAAATGGATGTATTGATTCTAGAGGATACAATGGGTTGGATACCCATCAATATGGCCACCCAATTCACTTAATACTTCATGCCCTGACTCAGATGAAGCAATCCACAATCATGGGTGGATCCTCCATCACCCACCTTTCCATATTCCTGATCATATTTGATGAATTTATACCCCTCAACTCCGTTGGACCCGTCAGGATTATTGATCATGTTCCTTTCTACAAGATTAATATTCTTGTGATAGAGGTCGTCATTTATTTCAAGGAAATAGGCATCCTAGGGGCCTCACCTCAATAGCATCTAGCTGGAGAAGAAACATCATAGCTTCCTTATCCTCCTTCCACCACCACTACCACTACATCTATACCCACTTTGACCTCAGTCGACAGCACTTCGATCATACCAACACAACCCGTTCCGACCATCACTAAGCTCTAGGCTGATATCCAGTGTGTTTTGGTGACTCTGAACCAAATTTAGACCCACCATTATCTCATATTCATTGATCACGCTACATTTACCCTTTCACCATATCCCACACTAACTGGACATTCATCCTATACCATTCCCACACCCCCTTCCGACCAGCCGGACCTCCCTCTCAATCTCACCAACCCTACCACCGAGTAAGAGTTTCTAGAAAAGAAAACCTATAGGGGTAAGAGAGTTTCAATTGAGCCCATCCCTGAGGTACCAATCATTGATCCAGCTACCAAACCCATGACCACAATACGTATCTGTACGTCCCCACAATACTCTAATGCTACTCTAATTGACTAAGATATGCATGACTAGTCAATCAAGACACTGAGATGTGGGATGAAACATGAGGATATTTTTGGCCTAGATGTGTGATCTAATTTATATCTATTTTTGGGTTTATTGGGAATATTTTCATGTACTTGGGCCAGTTTTGGTTTTCATTATTTTATTCCCCACCTCTATAAAAACATTAGTTATATATATTCATTGGAATTTGTTTTTAAAATCTATTGTTTTTTTATATCCATATATTTTCTTTATATATTTAGAATGTCATGCTCCTAAGAATCATCTTCCATCCTTGACGGTCTAGTCCTACCAGTGTTGATAGAGAAAAGGGTACTTGAGCCTGTCATCAACGTTTATTCATATCTTACGAGCTATCACTCTAAATTCCCCACCAAAAGTAGTCACAACAACCAATGATTCTATTCTTTCCACACCTCATTCATGCTCACATGGCTAAATATGAAGTGATTAACCCACCAAAGAGATCACACAATCTTGAGGACACATCATCTAGTAGCTGAAAGTGGTGACAGAAAGGCTAAGCCGGTGTACCATCTAACAACTATCTTCATCCCACCATCTGGATAAAGATATTTAGTTAGCGGTTTATGGGAGGAAACCCAAATTTCATATCTGGTTTTATCGATTTATTATTTCCATTACATATACATTTCCATTTCATTCTTCATTTTATTTATTTCATGATGTTAAATAGTAAAAATTTCACAATTTGAATAAAATGAATATCCCAATTTATTACTCCATGTACCTACCTTTTTTCTTTGTTATTCCAAATTTTTATACCTGTGAACAAATTATTGTTATGGAGTACAAGATTATCTTTCTAGAACTTTTGAAGGTACACTATATTTTCATTCTACGATATCCCAAACAGTCTAATGGAAAATCACATGAACCATGGAGCTCTAAATTCCATCTTATTTTAATTTTTTCTTATATTACATTTTTTTTATTTAATAATCACTCCCATTACACTACCACAATCATTTCATTGACAGTGGGGACACTGTCTATTACTACGAGTGGGGGTTCATCTCACAGATTCACTAGTTATAAACATGAATTTATTATTGTTATCAATTGTAAATGAGACATTTTTTAAAATAATATGTATGATTTAAATATGAAAATCATTATTCTCTAGAAATTAAATAAATATTTATGTGCAAAGTGTTAAGGTCAATTTTTTTCTCCATTTTAGACTTTTTTAGAATGATTTTTGAGTTTCTTAAATTAATTAATGTTCAAAATCATTGAAATTATAATTAATTAACCCACTACTTATGATATATTCCCTTTTTGATTTCCATTTTGTATATGATTATCATTACCATTGAGGACTCTTATACTAATATATCATATTTTAATATGGGTTTATTTCATGAGAGATTCTTAGGGAATGTAAACTAAGAAGAACTTCCATGGAGATCTTATAAAAGAAACGACTTAATAATTATAAATTTAAAATAATTGAGTCACTCATTAATAACCAATATTCCTGAGACCAACCTAATATATATCATTCATTCATCGCTCAGTTGCTATGAATGGGCTATTACAATTAATCTACTTGAAGCATATTTCCCTTCCTACACTACTCCGTGTACAATGCTTATGGATATTTTTGAACAAGTATGGGGGAGACATTCACACAACATGGGATATGGGATACATCGAATTTTAGAGATGTAATATTTTATATCATGACTATGATGTTGTGATCCATATACCAATTTTTTTAACTTATTCATATTTTTTTCCATTGAAAAAAAAAGAAAAACTGTTGTGTGTTGGGTACTAAGAAGGTAAAAAATCACCATTTTCTAGACTGATAAGTATCATATGTGGTTAGGTAATGGATTTGAGTTCTATAGTTGGCATAACATTCAAAAAAACAAAAAATAAATAAATAAGAAACCTACATAATCATTTCTCATATAAATACATGCTATACATATGGATTTTACACGAGCTGATGGAGTACAGATTTGACAGGCCATATGGAGGAACATCTTCAAACTTTTTCATTCCCATTTTGAATTGTACTATAGAGATTACCCTCCTATTTGAGACTGATTTTTCACATTTTAACTACATACCCACAAGCGTGGAGTCATTAGAACCTTATTACATTAGCCCCCAAGATTAATCTTATAATTTTTTTACACAATAGAGATGATAAAACCACAGCAAGCCTATGGTTAGGAACATGTACTTAGGGAAAGATAATACCTCTAATTATATTTTCTACCTTGAGTGATAAGAAAAAATATTAGTGAGGTAGATTAAAATTGGGAATAAAACCTAAGGAACACATAAAAGGATATAATTAGAAGACTAGAATTTGTTTTCAAAACTAGACTATAAATCATGACTAAAATACTATTCTAGGATTAAATTTGGAATATGAACCTTTTTTACTTACAGATAAATTGAATTGAATGGACATAATGAACATTTATTAATTGAGAAATTTATTATCCTTTGTGAAATATTTGTTGAGACATATTGTTTGAGGACATGTATTTGTTCAAGTGTGGGGGATTTTATAAGCCAAGCTTATTTATATACATTGACATCATTTATTCATTGTTTTTCATTTAATTATTTGATAATGTACGTGGTATGTGTCCAATTTTTCTAGAATAAGAGCATCACAGTATTCTAAGGACGAAAAGGAAGAAATGGAGAAATAAAAGACAAGTACACGTCGTGGTGATTCCATTCACGTCATGTACCTTAGGACCATATCCTACCACATGTCGTGAAGAAAAGTTGTGACCATGCCACAAAGATAGAAGGAAAAATCCTCTACACGTCGTGTCTAGACCCACCACATCATAATGACAGTCAAATGAGTTATAGAAAAAACCACAATGATTCCATGCAAAAATCTAGCTAGATGCAGTGTAAACGTTGGGAATAAATGGTTCATGACATGTACCTAGTCAAACCTCTTAATGTACAAGACCTTCATGCCATGCTGAATATATAATGGAAAATGAAGAAGATCAAGGCTACAAATTGTGTACCTACGGTGCACATCATGATGAAAAATACCTATTTAAGTAGTATAGGGGCAAGGAATTTGAGAGGCTTGCAGATGTGCTTCTCTTCTTCCCCTTCATCCCCTATGAACTCTTTTAACCTTTCCCTTTGAAACCCCCATGTTATTCTTGTTTTCACAATTTTCATCGATTCTAGAGACATGGAGCCTCGTTTATATAGTACCTTATTTTACATTACACAACCAAATTCATCTCCTATTTATTCTTCAAGTATGTAATTTAAATTAAATAATAATTATCTTTTGTATGTTTTTCTCTTTCTCACCCCAAACCCCCATGCATGAGTATAGTATTATCACGGCCAATCAACAGACCAAGAATTCTATAATTTTTTAATTAAGTTGTTTTCCTAGCCCAATGAGTAGATAATATTTTTGGGTAGGGATCAGTTGATGTATTTTCATAATTAAACACACCATTAAGTATAAATTTTTAAATTTTATTTTAATAAGTAATTAAGATATACACTAATGGTCTATCCCATTTGGGTGAACATCCCTAACCACATGATGGTCTGGAAAACCACCCTATTCTAGTTAATGTAGACAAAGTGTCGACCACTAGCTTTGGAAACATTATACTTGAATGAAGCCAAACCTCATTCTCTTAGTATATCATTATCAGATACCATGGAATGGTTACTTCATAGGTAGGATGAAGAGGCTATAACCAATGCCATCTAGTGAGCCCTGTTTTCATTGCAGACTTAGACAGAGGATATTTACAAGGTTAGAATTAATGTACATCCTTCACTCAGATAATCATCATGATTCTGACGCCTCATTTATCACTTAATGAAATCCTAAAATAGAGCATAAATCAAACTCCCAAATAGTGATTTCTAGAAATGATTCCCATGCAAGTTTATGAACCAGATTTCACAAAGATCAAACAGCAGTATCCCTATGGATTTGATCTCATATTTCCAATACCCAACATATATGTAGTTAGTGACTGTTTGGGACTATTTATAATTTCTAAATTTGATACCTGCCAGAGGAATTAAGAACAATGTTGTGCAAGTGCATTAGGTTTTTGAAGCTAGTGTAGTCCCCCATCTTGTGTCTTGAATTCCCACCATCCAAATACCATATGATTAATAAATAAATCCTCAATATAAACTCCTACAAAAATATATCAAACAATAAAAGTATTTGGTACCCATACTTTCTTTGGTCAAGTAATATTAATAATTAATTATTTAAAAATCCATATTTTTATGTGTTTCTTAGAGGGAGTTAGTAAAGATTTAGAAAAATAATCTCTATTTTATCCAAAGAATATATAAATAGTAAAAGAATATTCAGTATTTTAACCTGTAGAAAATTGTATAGAACTGGGAAAAAACCTGATTTTTCATATATCGATACAATGATAGTTTTATGATAATTTATTTTCCAAGGTTGATAACCAATAATAGTAAAATATATATGAGAAACCTATTTTCATTTCATTTTAACTAAGGTATTTGTACCATTTTTAAATCTTTCTAATTCCGTCATTAATTAATCATTATAATTTTAATCTCCTATATTTTAAATGAGTATTTTTTTCGTTTAATTTTTTTATAGTGAGTTCAATCATAACAGTACTAGAAAGAGCATTCTATTTTTTAGAGTTTTATATTTATCTTGAAACTCAATTCATGTATCCTGATTAATTTTCAATTATTCAAACATCAAATAATTTTTCATTTTTTAAGATTTATCAGATTCATATTCATGTATATAATAATAGAAATATTACATGAGATGCAAGGGTTACCTCAGATGTGTTAGTCAGAAATATAATGTTGGATGTTTTGGCCTTCTCATCATGGGATGATTCTAATTCACTGGATGTATACCCAGAAGAACTTTATATGGATTTCAGTACCATCTTTTACTACATATCCATTTCCTCATAATTATTTATCTATTTTATTTTTGGACAGGAATATTTTACTTGTTCTATTATTTTTCACTCATAATAGACTATCTCATTAGTATTATCACTAGTCTTCCAGTCCTTTTTCCATTTCCCCATGTATTCATAATTCCCTCTATAGCTAGGATTTTTATAGAACTTATTATTTCGGTAATCCTTATTAAATATTTTATCTATTTATGATTTTTCCTCATCACTTTCACTTGGAAATTCTTTATTTCAATAACATTCAGTATGAACATGAATTTTATACTTTGTTGGATTTAGTGGTTTTTAAATCCAATTAGTTTCTTTTAGGTTCATCATATTCTTAAATGTTAGCTATCTCTTCTTACTCATATATCATCATTTTACCTATCATCTCTATTATAGGCAGTGTTTCAATGTCACAGGATTCTCTAATTGATATTGTGGTCCCTCTCAAACATTCAAGAAGACATCTCAATATCCCCATGATTTATTATTTTGTAGTGACTTTTTCCCCAGTGAGATCATTATTTTCACAATATCATTGAACCTAAGATACATCTTAGAAAAAGGATCATTATGAATCATTTTGAAATTATAATATTCAATATTAAATGATTCAAGCCTCATTTTATTACCATTGGGGTTCCATTATGTGAAATATCTAGAGTATGAGAAATTTCAAAGTCTTTGTTTACATGCAATAATTTTATTAAATTCTTCATAACCTAAAAGAAAACATAATTTATTAATATCATGGAAATTATTATTATATGATACCTTAGTGGTATTATCATATATTATTATTGTATTATAATAATCTTATATTCATATACCATTGCAAACTAGATTTCAAAACCCATTCTTTCTAAATGCATTATCAGTGTTAGTTTCCACTGAGAATAATTTTCCCCATAAATGTAGGGAGGTATTTTGGTAGTAGATAATTACTATCTATTTTCCAATTTACAATACATTTTAATGATTTTAATGAAAAATAAATTGTTAACTAACATAAATTTTTTATCTTTAAAACACAACTAAAATCACAGTTGAAAATATATTAAAACATTGCAAGTAAGAAGTCTTTGATACAAAATTTGGATTTGAGTAGGATAATTAATAGGGGGATTGAGTTACCATTAAAATTTATGCCAAAAATAGTTATTTAAAGTTTCTATAATTTGAAATATAAAATATCCTAGTAAACCAATGTAACTGATTTATAATTTTAGTAATGACTTCTAAAAGAGTGACTATTTCTCAGTTAAATTATTATGGATTATAAAATTAACATTTGAAATAAAATTTATAAATAAAATTATAGTGTAATAACTATCCATGATTTACTATCAAATTAAATATATGTTTTTAGAGAATAAATAAAATAGTGAAAACAGAACATTAAAAGGCACAGTGGAATTAGCAACAATAGGTTGAGTATCAAGATGAGACTTAGTCCTCTCCACTTTGGGATCACATTCCACCTAGAAATTTTTATAAATAAACAAGAATCCATACCCAGTATCGGGGTAAAAAATACTATACTGACTATCCATTTTAATTGTACCTCTTCCAAAATCATCATGGGAGTTCTAATAACAAACATTCCATGTAGGGGCATATTTCACATTTTTCCATGTATGTGTAAGGTGTAAAAAATTGTTTGTGAAGATATCAATGTATCATTCAGTTTGGAACATGAGTCATTATGTGTTTATAAAAAAGAGATACAAATACTCCTCATAATGTAAAAAATATAGAGATGCAGAAAAAATTAGGCAATAGGGTTTAAGAGGCTCTATATGATTGGAAATTCTGCTAGAGACTCTTGGAAATTGTGTTCCAAGGAAACTTGATTTGACTTATGGAAATATTCATAAAAATAACTATTGTGAAATATTTTATCTACTATTTCAAATGAGGTGTTTGATTTATAGGATGAGGTTCTATGTTTTTTCAAAATTTCAGTACAAAATGTTCTTCTATAACAGTTCTCTGAAATTTCATTATGTTTTCACCTCTCATAAGTTCTCATGTTTTTATTAGGCACATGAGAGGTGTCTTTCTAACCGCATCATAATTAACTTCCTTGTTTTTTTAATGGATATTATTTTATAAACTGTAGCTAGTAATGAGCATGAGATCTTTCAGATATAGGTACATCATACATCATTATGTCTGCTGATATTTCTTTAAATTTAATCTAAAAATATATATAATCATTAATATAATAAAAATACTATGTTTCACAAATTAATAATTAGAAATAATTTCCAATTAAATGAAAAAATTAAGGAGATATGTTGTCTTTAGATTGATAGGTCAGGTAATGGTGTCTTAGAACATGTGTCTCTGACATACATTATTCAGCAATCTAGAATAAGGATTTAATTACTAGAATAGTATGTTACTCTAATGGTAGGTCATCTTAATGGTAGGTCCACTTAACGGAGACCCATTCCATCAGTAATTCATTCACTCGGTAGTCCCCCTTGATGGTAGATCAATTTCCAGTTGCTCATAATTATAGAAAATTATGAAAAGATATCTATAGCTCGATGTGACTGTGACATAACTATCGATAATCAGGCATCAGTGACTCTTTTCGGTGACTTTTCCATTTCTATATTTTAGTATCTGTGTTGATAGTGAGATAGCTGATAGTGATACATATCATCAGTCGATCCAATTGTGAGTCCACCATGATGGTGAATAAGCCTTAAAAGTGAATTATTCTCAAAGGTTACTTTTACATAGCAAAAGATTTTTAAACATATTTATATACTAAAACACTAAAAAAATAGATTAAGTTTATAGGTAAACATAATTATACAAAAATAAACCTAATTATACTTTATTGATCCTAATAAAACATTATTTTATTAGCATGAAAACTAGAAGAATCTAGTATATGAAGGATGTATTCCATAACCCCCCCCCCAATTATTTGATGGGAGTGACTACAACTACAGAAAATATAGAATTGGAGACTAAATTAAATGACATTATATAGATCACTGGACTATAATGGAAAATAAATATGAGCATCCTAAAACTGATCTAGGGACACTACCAGTTAATGAAATGTTAACATATGTTTTGAATTATAATGTTAATAATATATTATACAGTTCTATAAGTAGAAGGGTCTATAAACATGGTTCATCATATAAGAAAAACCATGATATATGGATGATTCAATAAGTAACTCATTATGATAGTTATATGCTAATGAGAACTAAGATACAAATGATCTGACTATTATATCATGAAAACAAGGTGGGAGAGAAAGATTCCAAAAAACATATGTTCTAATCATTCACTAGTATAACCAATGGTATGAGTCCTCTACTATAATTCTTTTATAACAAAAATTTAGTGTAGATAGTACTCATATATATTCCAAATAGATGATGTGGATATAACGTGGACACCAATGTGATAATAAATTTCAAGGATTAGACTTTAAATGAACTTATATGATCTCTGTTTTAATTTGAGTTACAGATAAAGAATATTGTTGATTATTATTCAAATAAAATAAAAGGTATTTATTTTAAATCTAATATTATTGATATCTATAATTCTTCTGATTCAATTTTCTCAAAAAGTGTTAATGATATGGATCGTGATAGTAAGAAATGTTACAAATTTATGAAAAGAAAGGGTGGAAGGAGATGTTTTGCAAAAAAATAATTAAAAGGGTTATAAGACAGTTAATTTATATAGGAATAGTGATGTTTCAAATCTATCATGTTATGAGTAAGGGAATAGAGGTCACATCAAACATTATTTCCCAAATATCAAGCATTCAAATAAGTACCAAAAAAAATATTATTTAAAAACAAGAACTATTTTGAGTATGGGACGAATCAAATTTTTCTAACATAAATAGTGACTCTATACATGAAAAGGAACATGTATCCTCACCCAAATGTGTATCACATGTGTGGTAAATGATTCTATTTTTTACTCTATTAATAACTCTTCAAAATTATTATTATTATGATAAAACTAAATATAAAAATGATATTGATTTTGAATCTAGTTGCAATTATTAATATATGGATTCTAAATTCAAGAAAATTATATAAATAAGAATAAGAAAAAAGAAATATTTTATTTCAAAATGGCTGAAAAATATGAAGAAGTTAAATTTAAAAAAATAGTCAAAAAAACGATAAAATGTAAATTGAATCATAAAATTTAAATAATTTTTTTTACGAGAATGTAGAAGGTAAACTGAATTGTGAATTTGATTTTATAAAACTAAATGAGAAAATGAAAAACATAAATTTGTTATGGCTATAGACGATAATGACCAGAAATATGTTATTTACATTAGTTATATATGATTTTACTAAATTTCAATATGATTTTATGAAATTTAAAAAGGAAAATATAAAAATAAGGAACACATCTTCTAGAGACAATGAAAAATGTTATAAATATTTAGAAACTATTTAAAATATGATTATGGTTTTAAAAAATGATGTTTTTTGTCATAGATTTTAATTATCTTCTCTTATTAGAGATAAAAAACAATATGATAAGATTATTTCTGTAATGAAACACAAAAATCAAAATGGTTTTGGTTATAAAATTTTTACACCAAACTAGAATAATAATTATTTTGTAAAAAGATCAAAATAAGTATCTCTATTGTAAATTTCAGTAAATATATAATGAAAGGGAACTATGATAATGCTTTCTCGTTGAGATTCACTCAATATTTTTGTTATACTATAACTATATTAACTACAAAATATTATGCATATTCACCTAGAAAGAGTATTTTCAAATCATTTTAAGGTGTAAAATGATATTCTATTAATTATGCTCTACATATGACAACATTGGTACTGAAAGGATGTTACTAAAATCCTATTTGACCTAATCTTGTCAGCATAACAAGTTATGTAATATTATTTTTTACAAGAATCTATAGTATATGAATTAATATAATTTTATATTCTGACATACAATAATATTATTATTCTTTATTCAAGGAATGTGGATTATTTTCTATATATTTTTACATTTGACAGTAAGATTTTTTAAAATTTAAATATTTAGAATATTGATATAAACATTCTAACTATATGACTAATTTTATATAATATTTTTTCATAGTATTTATTCATATTTATTAAATTATTATTGAATTTATGGGGATTGATTTTTTAAATTTAAATAATACACGTATATGTATGTTTTTAATAACTATTTAAAAAATAACTTTTGAAAATTTAAAAATTATTTTGTCTCTTTGAAATGATTTTCCATCTATTGTTATAATAAAATATTAAACTCTCTTATAAATATAATTTGTGTTTTATAATTTAGTTTCTCATAATTGAGTGTTGAAATATATTTGTAGTTATGAATTAATTTAATTAATCAATTTATTGTAGAATTTATTTAATTTTTAAAATAATATTTGTTTGGATTATATTTGTTTTAATCTAATTATTTTATTCTTAAAAAATAAGGGTGATTATTTTTAAAACTATTAAAGAAATGAAAATGTTCATCTCTTTTGAAATAATTTTATTTTTTTCATACACTTTATATAAATCCTTTTTTACGTTTCCTTTGAATTTAATTATATAGTGTAATATGTTATTGATTGATCTTTACATGGAAAAACCTTGATTTTTTCTTACATTTTAATTTTTGATAAAAGTTTTTCACTCTAATATAAATATAAATTAGTTCATATTTTCTACAATTTCATTGTTAAAAGTATATTGTATTTGAATTCATCCAATATTATAAATTAAGTAACAATATATTTACTTTTTTGAAAATATAATTCAATATATTTTTTTTAACTATTTTATTTTGTTTAAAATATGTATTTTTTTCATATAATTAATTTAAATATAATTATTTTATAACTTTAAACATGGTATATATTTTTTAGTAAAATTTTTTGTGTATAAAAGTGGCATTTTGTTTTATATTTTTATTTTTTTAAAATTCATTAACCTTCTTTTGATAAATAACATTCAATGATGATTAATAAAATTATTTTATTTTTACTCATAGTATTAATTAACTCTATTAAATTGTTAATATTATTAAATTATTAAAAATTTAAAAATATATTTGTTAATAGGGTTCAAAAATTTCTACTATTTTAAATGTGGAAGTGTTTTAATTAATGAAAAATTTTATCTTATTTCTATAAAAATAGTTTTTTAATTGTTTTTGTTACAATTTATAATGATATTACTATCATTATCATTATTCTTAAGTATAATATTTGAAGTAAAAAATTTTTACCATCTCAGTGAAGGCCCTTGGATATCTCTCTACCACATAGGGGGCCCCTTAGGGTCAACCTTATGATAAGTCCATCAAGATAAAGCACCCTAAATTAGGATGTAGATTTTTTGTGTTCATAGTATATGCCCCATGTGTGTGGGACCGTGTATATGGTCGGTAGGTATCCCTCATAGAGTACATCGGATTGGGTAGGACTCCACATAAGATTCTATTGTGTTATTAAATTGAACTGAGCTTCAATGTGGGTTCATTAATATACCACATTGCCTCATTATTTTCATTTTGATGTGTTGTTCGATTTGATTATTACTGTACATCCATGATTTAATACTCATATAGACACTACTATATTGGATATCCTCTTTGGTTTTGACCGTATGATCTCTATATTTCCCCTACTTATTTATTTTGAAATTCCCAGACATCTTTCTTCATCCTGTGTAGTAATTCTTCTCCCACATCCTATCATCTTCCTTAATTATTCATTATTCCAAGGTTTACCATCCTTTTCACCATGGATTCAATATGATTATTGTTTCTGTCTCATTTATTTTACTCCTTTCTCTATTATTCTAAATTTTAGTTTCTCACAATAGCTCAATTTATTCTTCAATATTCCATCTCATGTACTATCTTATTGTTATAACTTCAACATTAGTTTTTATTTTTTCTAGTTTGTTGCATTTTTCATTTTTATCACAAGGTGTCACCATTGGAAAAACCCAATTAAAGGTAATTTGAATAATAATTTTAAGTTACTAAAATTTCATCATGGGTTACCATTAGATACCAATAATGACTCATGAGCCACTGTTGGAACCCAACAGTGGTTCAGTGACCTACAACCTAATCTCAATATTGAATCATTTTACACAACATTGGATATTAATTGTTGTTCTTTTATGTATACGTATGTGTTTCTATTTTTTCTATAGAAATACTAGCAATGGATTCTTCTAGCTCTTATAGGTTCTTTTTATTACTTCTTTGTTATACTAGATAATATATATTATTAATGTTTTTTCTTTATTCTTCTGCTTTTTATTATATTTGATCTTTCATTCTCTTCTATATCGGCTTTTACATTTTCTTTCTATGATTTTATGGTGTAAATATATAGTTATTATTCCTATTGTAATATATTTATAAATTTTTTTCTTCTTAATTATAAAAATATTATTCATATTATTATATCTATTATCATCTGGTTATCATTCTGCATATTTTATTCATATTCTATAGATTTTTTTCCTCATACCAAATTCATTTTTTCACCTATTTATTTAAAAATAATTATTTTTTATTGTTATAGTTTGTTTTTAATTTTTGTTTTTTTAATGTATATTAATAATTGGTAAATATATAAAATTCATTGAAAACATAGTTTTATAAGTTTTTATTTAATGTAGTGAAAAAAGATCCATCAAGCTCTTACTATAGCTCTCATTTCATAAATTAAATTATACTATATTTATTCTTACCAAATGAAGTTATTTTTACTTTATATTAATTTATGTATTATTTTGTTGGTTATTCTTTTTTTTTTGAAGTAATTTTCTTTAGTTACCATTTGAAATTTCCAATGGTAGGTCATGATCCACCATTGGCTCCAATGAAAGGGGAGTTATGAGTCACCGTTAGTCTTCCAAAAGTAATAAAGTTTTTATTACTTTGTATAAATCCTTTGAATAAAAAAATTAATGAAATAAACATTATTATCATTAATTTTTTAATTTTTTCTTGAAAAATGGAACTATTGGACATGAACTATTTTAACACCATTGGAAATTTTCAGTGTTGGTTCATGAGTAACCATTCTATGTTCCAATGGTGGGTCAATGACCCACTATTTGTTAAGAAAAAATTTATTTAAACTTTTTTTTTCTTATTTTAATTGGTATTAATAAAAAAATGAAAATTGGTTTATTATTTAATGATGAAAAAAATTGTTAGAGTGTTACATATTTAATTGTAACATTATTATATGTAATTTTTGATATAGAAAATTTAAAGTAATACAATGAAATATTTTAAATCATCTTTTTCTGTAGGTATAATCTATGTGATTTAATTTTTTCAATCTTTTAATATCTTAAAATTGATTAATGTTACTATAAAATATATTAATTTTTTAATAATTCCTAAGGAAATATAAAATGTCATTTTAACTTGATGTTTATCAGTGAGGCTTTAAAAAACTATTGGATACATTCATTTTATTTCATTAAATATCAATAAAATGTTTTTTAATGACACTTAATATATACACATTCTTCAAAGATCGTGTTTTTAATGACACTAGAGATATCTTAAATGAATAAAACATATAGCTATGTAGATAAATTAATTTATTAAACATTAAATACATCATTGGAATTCTTATTTCTCTGAATTTCTAATGATATCCTATAACATTGGTACTCAGGTTGTGATCTTCGAAGGAATTCAACTTCAACATTGTTTAATACATGTGATAAATTATCATCATGATTAAACTCATATAATATTCCGATTATTTTCCATTTTTAGTCAATTTTTTATTTATGTAATATTTATTTATTCTCTTTTTATTTCTCATGTTCTAGTTTATACTTTTCCACACATAAAGAGAGACATCATTTTCTATGGTTTTTATTACTCCAATATAATGTTTTGGTTTTGAATCCTAATCAATATTTAGGATACATAATCGGTTGAGTCTCCATTAAAAATAATGGGGTGTGGCTCCAGGTGATTTAAAAATAAATATTATATAAACCTATTTATCACACCATTAAATGTAAGGTTCTTACTACATATCTATCTCCACAAAGATTATAGGAGGTTTGGGAGTGTACTATGAGCCTAGTGATCTGACCCGCTATAAATCCTTTGGTCATTTAAATTTTATTTCCACTACAACTCAACTGAGTAACATTATTGTCACTATAATTTGTTATTTGATAAACTCTAATAGTTTTTTCCTTAAAATTTGAATCAAATATCCACCATCACTCTAGTAATATTTTCCATCAATAATGATCTAATAGGGGACATGATGGGTGATTCCATATAGTGAGTTGACATTGGATAAAAGTGTCCACAAGGACTTTTGGGAAAACATGTTAGCCTATTATGAGTCTCGATAAAACATGCTACCCAATAAGAATTAGTTCATTATTGGAATAAAAATGAATAGAAATTATTCCATAGTCAGTATTTTGGGGAGAATATAGTTCCCTAGTAGGATTAAATGTTTATTGTCCACCCTAGTCACATTTTAAGGATGGTTTCCTGACCTTGTAGTGGTCCTTCATGAGTGTTCACAACATTGATATGGGGAAAGGAATATTTAGTTCTGAGTTAAGTATCAAGATAATAGGTCACTATACTATGAGTTAGGGAAAAGTTGTATCCCTAGATAAGAGTAGTGATAATGATCACCCTAGTATACATAGGTAAAAGTGTAATATCAAATTATAGTTTTAATAGATGGTTCTCATTTATATGGAGACCTCTAGGGATTACTTGAGATTAAAGCACCCAATTATGTCATCCAATGTGGGACTCTTTTCTATAGCCTTGGAGAAATAAAAAAAGAAATATTCAACAATTTTTTAGAATTATTAAACATTTAGGTAACTAAAATTATCCCAATTTATAGTTATTTTCTTTGGTTTTATCCTTTTATTTTGTCACTTGAAGATATATTAAATACATAATCATGCAATTTTAGGAGTCCTCGATATGGAGTGATCATGTTTTCCACTCAATGTGTCTAATTATAAAAAATAATGTATCATGGGGTCTATTTATAGAGAAAATATGGAATATGTTGAATAAATTGTTGGTTAGGGATGATGATTCACATAGGGGTAGTCACCCATATGAGTTGTATGAAGGTGGTGTTCACACTAGTGTTCTCATGCAAGTGTGATAAGGTATTCTCAGGGACTCAAGAAATGTTACCTTTGGATAATATTTTTGGACTAGGTAAAGTTACCTAGGAATATTCCCATGGCATTTGGAGAACCTGACTTTGGTTATCAGGTTCATTGAATTAGGTGAATTCATGGATATAAAAATTATTTCATTATATAATTCTAACATTAAATGTTCCCAAATTTTGACACATGTGTTTTTATTTTCTTACACATGTTTCCAAATGTAATCTTAAAAATCAGATAATTAGTAATTCAACCAATAACATGTGGTTCATAATGCCTAAATGTTCCCATGTTTCATTAAAATATTTGTTTTATAATTAAAAATATCATTTTCATCAAAAACATGTTAAATACATGGGATAATCCTATTATGAGGTTCCCACTACCATGTCACTTGACTACGATTTTTTAATGAATTGTTATAACTTCATGTGTGAAAAATGATTGGCCACATGGAGATATCATTATAATATTCTTTATGAAGATGGTAATTTTATTACAACAGAAGAATAATTTCGTCCAAGTGAGATCAATGTCAAGGATTCTGTAATAATGAATGGAACATATTTTTAAATGATTTCATGAACCAACCCTGTTCAGCCCATTTTTAGGAACACAAAACAACTAAATTCATGGATCAATGTTTGTTCTCGATATCTTCGCGATATAAACTAGTTACAAATAATCAATATTTATAATTTATGAATCACTTAAACCAATGATTAATTATAAACAATTATTGCTACTCAATTGGTATTCCATCTTCATATTACCAAATATTGAATTCCATTGAAAAATAAATAATCATATTAAGAAATATAACAAAAAATTGGTGTATAACTACAATAAATATCTAATAAAACTTCTCATAATAATATCTCCATTATAATAAAATAAATCTTTTTAGATTTAACTGGAAGACAAAGTTGATCAAAAATTACCATACATATTTATGATAAAAATAATAAAATATAAAACCATGATATCCAATGTTAGTACAATTTTACCTCAAGGTCCCCATCTAACATATAATTTAGTGCACTATATAAGTGATCCCAAAACTAAAACTAAACCAGTAAAAATAAAATATGATCATAAACACCACCTTGTGTGAGTAGGCTATAA
Source organism: Viscum album (assembly GCA_963277665.1). Lineage (NCBI taxonomy): Eukaryota > Viridiplantae > Streptophyta > Magnoliopsida > Santalales > Viscaceae > Viscum > Viscum album. The sequence continues at coordinate 1,640,688,458 of OY728131.1, read as the reverse complement.
TAATAATATCTTTATTGGATTCCACTAATTTTCTATGATTTTATAATAAGAAAACAAATTACGAATTCTTGTTTGAAATAAAATAACAAGAAAAATGTTATTGTACTTTGAAGAAAACCAATACATGATCTTTCCTAGAGACTGGTTTTAAAAGCACAAGACAAGATTTAATGAAACTTTTAAATAAATCAATTTAATAATTTTTTTAAAAAAATTCCTTTTTATTAACATTTTTAACATAACCTATGAAATGACACCAAATAGATTCCTAAAAAACAATGACAGATGTCAACCAAATAAATTGAAATAAACCATAGTATATAAGGTATAATTTACAAAAATGGTCATCAATGAGAAACTATATAATTCAAAAAGAATAAATAATGAATAATGTAGAGTCAAAAAATACATTAAAAGAATAAAATAATAAATACAAATTTAACATGTCAAGATAGAATAACATAATACAATAAATAATGTTCTATAGAAGGAAACAAATATTTAAGAAGAAAACAATATGGAATACATAATAATGAGATAATTCAATACTTCTCATGAGACTATCCTTGATGTAATTATGTGGAAATTTCTATTGGACTGTTAATTCATCCCTATTCCATAAATCCAAATCTCATATTACAAATATATTCCATTAGAACTACCCCATGTTCAAGGAAAATCTCAAACAATGGGTGATTTATTCTGCCTTATTGTGACTAAATAGTAACCATCTATAAAACCCCAATTAAAAGGCCTTAGATCAATATAAAGATAATTAACAGAAGTGATGTAATAGAAATAGAATATAAAAAAATCTATAAATTTATAAATCATAATGTAATCCCACCTCTATTTACCCACTTATTGAAATCCCCTCTAGACTATGAAAAAAACAGTACAATCATACTATAATATTTCACATACTATGGTGCATCAATTGAGGATTTATCAAATTTGGGAAAACCATTTATAAGGGTATTACCCAGCCATGAGATTTATAACATATAGTGATTTTTAAAAGTCCTTTGAGAAAACCCATTCAAAATTAATGACACTTGAAAAATATCTTTTAAAAATATAGAAATCCTTCATTTCACATTTTAGAGATTCCACATAAATTTATTTTCTAATCCATTTGAAAAGCTATATATCTTATTTCTTTTAATCCTAGAAAACCATAATTTATTTTAAAACATCAGTTATATATTACTTATATTACAATATACCAAGGAATATAACATGGGGACCTAAAATCATGATCTACCCAAAATTTACATAAAAATTTCTAAATTTGAACTCATTAAAACCCGTATAAAACACAACCTAGAGGAAAATAAACAAATTAATCCAAACATTCTGGGAGTATAATAAGATATAGAGATTTTTTTAGAAATCCAAACAATTTATTAATGGATATTTTGGAATTTTTTAACAAATTGAAATCAGAAAGTTATATATTCAAATAATAAATTCATAATTGTTTTATAATCAAATAAAAATATACCATAATTATTTTAAATGGATTAAATTTATTAGAAAACTATCATTAAGAAGATTAAGGTTAAAATTTTTTCATAGGAGATATATTACAAACAAAACACCTAACCCAAATGTAGTGAAGATAAATAGAAAACCACAAATCTGAAATATAGAAAGATCAAAAATAAATTTCTATATCATAACATCACAAAACATAAGGTATTTGGTTAACCCCCCCCCCCCCACTAACATTGGTTTGACCAACAATGATTCCATAGAAAGATAAGAGGTTAAAAAAGAAGAAGGGGACATTGGTGTGAAATAAATATATTACCGCGAACAATAACATGAATCTAATGAAAATAATCATAATTTAAAGGGGAAGAGGAGAAATATCCAATGGCAGACACTTGGAGGTGAATAACACAAGTTTTTCAAGATAAGAAACCGATTTAGATTTTATTTAAAATAGGAATTTTTTTGGATTTCCAATATTTTATAAACTAACCAAGTCTCAGGATTTTTTCACATAGATTACAAAACCTGGAAGCAACCATATTACCTTAATCATATAATAAAATAAGAGTCACATTATTTATCCAAAAGGTTAAAAAAATCATAGACCATCTGGCTTAATGAACAAAATGACTAGTTCTAGTGTTTACATTAGAAGACTACCCAATTAGTAATAATTGTACCCCCATCATGCAACCTACACTATAAATTTAAATCTTTAAAAGCTCTTTTATATTTTACATGATACTAAAAACATGCTTAAAAATCCAATGACAAATTAAATAATATATAAATTGAGATTGATGTGTGAAAATTCTCAAAACCATAATACTCTATAATCTAAAAAATTCAGTAGATATTAGAGAGATTGAAATATTAGACTAGTGTTCTTATCAATAACAAAGGGACAGTTCTAATCAAGAAATTCCACTAATATAAAAAAATATTGTGTAAATATATAAATATAATTTAATAAATAACAACTAACTATTTTTATGAATGATCATGAAATGAATACCCCGGGTGGTTTTCCCAAGAATTCATGAATTCAAAATAATGGTGGTTACAATGAATAATAAAGAGACACTATGGGGTATAACAAAAATTTAAAACTATGAAAATAATGAAAAAAATAAAATATAAGACATATAGATTATACCAGAATGAAAATTATTCATTTTTTCGTCTAATGATAAGGAACCAATTATACTAATACACATGCCATAGATCAAAACAATCATCAATTTATGTAAAATTAATGACAAATATAATGTTGAGGAACATAAAAAATACCTTAAAAGATCCACCAAATCACCCTAAATATTTAAAGGATGAATGAAATTTATTATTCTATATATATTTCAATTAGAAACATTTATAATTATATCCAGACCAATCATACTAATGAAAGGTCATGAGAACATTCATTTAGGGAGATTGGAATGCCTGAATTGACATCACTAGAAGCACACCCGAGGAAACATGATTTAAATAGAATTGGAAATAAAATGAGAATAAATTCCTGAATCGTGTTAATTATGAAAACAATGGCCCTCTAACTTCTCAATAATAACAATTAGGGAATCATCGTTATCATCTAGAAGATCAGGGATTCCATCCAATATAGATCACCTTCATCAAACCAATTCCTCTATCATAATCAAATTGAATAAATTCCCAAAAAGGTTGTTTCAAATGAGAGAATTATTGTTCTAATGTTTATATTAATATCCATTAAAAATACAAGAGTTTTCAAGAATGATAATTTTTCTCAAGTTAATAGGAAATATACTTATTGAATTAGTCATTGTATAACTTTTTTTTCTCTCATCATATTTGGAATTCAATACCTCCATCACACTTTCCAAAATCACTTCTTCATGAAAAAACCACATACTAAATATGGCCCAAAAATTTCCCACATAATACAATCCCACAACTAGGATAAAACAATAGTCTTCAGAAATTCTTAATGAGACTCCTCATAAAAATCCAAAATAACTATTTCCCTTAATAATTCAGTATTTTTAAAATACTTTTTGGTGACTTAAATATTCCCAGTCCACTCTAGCTCCACTTAAGGACCTAATTAATCACTCAATATAGGAAAATATGAGTGTAATTGGTATCACCACTCAATCATGGGTCTATGTAGTGTTATCAAATGAAAGTGTCAAACTCAAACACTTGGATATAGATCTCTTTTGATTATTCTATAATTTTCTTGGATGTATAGTATAAATTTTATAGAAAACTCAATATTTTTTATAATGGAAAACCAAATTTTAAATATACCAAGATAGAAATAATTCTAAATTCAAAATGGAGCCATATAAAATAAAATTACTACTATTTTAAACAATATCTTAGTAGAAATTGAATTCATCAGTATCTAATATAAATAATTACAATTCCTAAAATATTAGTTCATATTCTCAAAAAAACTACTTGAAACCTCATTTAAAACATCATGTATTCAAGATCAAAAAAAATTAGAAATTTCACAAAGAGTAAATCCATTTCAATTCCATTTCCAAAACCCTTTTCATTTATTTTATAATTTTCCATACCCATTTAAAATCAATGATAATTCATAAATCCAACAGAAATAAAACTAAAGAATATATTTTCACCATAATAGTCTCCCTTAATCAATCTAAAATCAATATCATAGATACAAAATGTAATTAAATGTCTACAGAGACATAGAAATAAATATTACAAAGGTTTTAGGGTTTGTGCATAGTTTGTCCACATGGTTTGGGAGACTATGTACCATCCCTGATCCTACCATTAATATTTAATAAAAACATGTCATATGGGTTCCAAACTACTTTATTGACAAAGAATTCTAACTATTATCCTCATGTTCACTATCCATTTTTTCTCAGAAAACATTCAACCCCCCCCCCCCAATTGATTTTATAACATCATATATCTTCAAATACCACATATATAAATACAAATAACTAAAAATAGATAATGAAATCCTAAAATTCATGACTCACAACCTATAGTCCCTTGGGAACATGAGGTTGGAGACATGTAAAATATTTCTAGACTCTTCTCACACACATATATATAGATCTGATAGTTTTAAATCTATTCCACCAAATATAAAAAATAATGAAGGGTACTCTAATTACATTATTTCACAAAGCAACTCTGGTCACCCCTCATATGGGAAGTCAAAGTAGCTTGTGACAATTCTAGAAGATCATACTTCATCCCCATGTGTACGCAACTAATTACATGGAATCAATTCACATAGAACGTAAATAATTTCACTTAATGGTTAATTATAAACCTTAAGTGGAACTTTACTAGAATTCTATTATGTATGCCTATACATTAGAGGAGCATGAAAATACAATAATAAGATTAAACAATATAACAAACAAATGGATCATAAAAAGTTAAAATAAAGACCATAGAATAAATAAACATAAATAAAAATTAATCCAAATGATTGAGATATAATATTTAATATGTATAAGTCCATTAGGGTCCATAGTTATATATGAATAAAATCATACAAAAATAAAACCATGTTATATGATTTGATCTATGTTTCACCTCAAGGGAACCATTGACTCTCCAAGCTGAGACCTCCCAATGAGAAATCCCAAAATAGCACATGCACAATCAAGAATCCACTCAATTTAAAGACACCACATTTTATGTTTATAGTGTGAGAGTTATATCCTAGTATGATAACTTAAAGGTACCCAATTTTTTTAAAAAAATTAATCAATTAATTCTATTTAGAAATAAAATTATAAAAATTTGTTTTTATCCTACATGGTTCATGAAATATCGTATAAAATAATTCCTACGAACCAAACATTTCTCTAAATAATCATTTAAAACCATCCTTAAAATGACCCAATTTAAAAAACATCTTTTGAAACCCCCTATTAATCCCACCTGTTAAATATAAAAATAGATATTTGAAAAAACAATTAGAATAAAATTCAACCAAATATATGAGAATAAATCACAATATATAATGTTTGAATAGTGGAACAATTATGTTTACAAAAGCAATGAAATATTTATGTAATAATTAATGAATAATCTAGTGTTAATATATTTGAAATAATAATATATTAATAAAATAAAAATTATACAATTTTATGATGAAATAATAGTGACTAAATAATAAAGTTTTACAAAAAGAAAATAATATTAAATAAGAAGATGATACTCTATACATAATCATGGGAAACACCTTGAAATCTCATGATATAGTCCAAGTAATTCTCAATTTAAACCACATGTCATCCTATTAATTCATCCCTAGTCATAACATCTCGGCTTCTACAACTACGACTCACTGGCGTAACTACCCCATGTTCATGGGAAATCACATTCTTGGGGGATCTAGTTATTCTCATAATGAATATATAGTAACCATCTCCAAATACTATACTAAGACTCATAGTATATCCATGTTGATATCTAATGGTGGTGAGTTGATAAAAATAAATTATTAAACAAAATGAATAAATTACAATATCATAAGATCCTATGACATCCAAGCACCAACCAATATAAACCCCATTTAGGTTATTCATATTAATATCAGAATTAAATAATCTTTTAAGAACCCATATACTATGATGCTTCCATTGAGGGAGTAGATAATTTTAGAAAACCATTTTGAATTTTCCAACTGGGACATGGAATTTTGAACTAGTAATAACTTTCTAATCTATATTGACAAATCACTTCAAAAAAATTACACATGAATACCCAATTTTGAAATTCTAATAGGTATTAATATCCCAAGTTTAATATATCCTTTAAAATATCTCATGAAATTCATATTAAATTAAAAATTTAATATTTCAATATTCATTGGAATCATGGAAATTCAAAAAAATTTTTAAAACCTTGCTTATATAATATTAATTATAAAAATATACCAAGTAAAATAACTGTAGGTATCACAATAATGATCTATCCAAGGATTCCGTAAAATTTTCATAGGGTAGAAACATTAATCCTCATAAACAAAAAATATTATCTCAAATAAATCTGGAATTCCTTCCTCAAAACACTATGGGAATACAAGAAAATAAATTCCATTATCTCAGAAATAAAATACATTTTAAAAGAACATTTTCTTTTTTATCAATACATCAAATATAAACCATCCTATAATTAATTAATAATATCATAAAATTTCAATAATCATTAAAACATATCACAATATTTCATAAAAATGAGAAGCATCAATAAGAAAAAATATTACTTACTATGCTTACCCATATCATGTTTTTTATGAATGGAAAAGACAAGGAAACATCTAACATAAAAATATTTTTGTTTCCTTTAAACCAAATTAAGTAAAATGCCCAAATAACAATAATAAATTAGCACATCATAAAATGAAAAGTCACATGGTTTTAGGTGAACCCATTTAGAGGGTTCATCTAATAAGGGTTATATGAAATGAGATAAAGAATAAACAAAGAATTAAAATTATAGGAGAAATGAAGGTATTACCTGAAGGAATCAGTTGGATCTAATGAAAATATTACATGAACTAAAAAGTCTCAATATAAATTTCCAGGACACCTTTAGAATTGAAACACTCAATTTAGGGGATACTGGACACCCTTTAGGATTTTAATTTTAATATGGGATTTTTGGGATTTCAATATTTTATAGAACAGGGTGACTCAAATTTTTTGACAACATGGTTTACCAATATTTGTTCTAACTATGCACCATGCACTAGAAAAGAAAAGGGTTGTCACATAGTTCAGTCATAATGTTTAAAAACACATTCACTAAGTATGTGAATCTCCACTATAACTAGTTTTAGGATTTTCATGGGAAGTATACATGGGTAGTAATAACCAAAACCAATCATACTTCCAACACTAATATATAAAATCATAAAAAACCTAGAAATTTAAAATAAAACTACATAAAAAATTGTCAAAAATAGTCAAAAAATAATATAATAGGTAGGTATATGTAATAGTGTTTTAAAATTCACCACACCATAGAACTTTATTTCTTTAGAAAGTCGGAAAAATTGGGAAAAAATGGAAGAAAATACAATACTTCCAACAAAAAAAGGAAGATTCACTTATAAAATGATCTATAAACTCTACTTAAATAAAATAAAAATAAAAAGTATATGTATATATTAAATTTCACATTTGAAATATTACCATATCAATGAAATAACATTAAATGTGGAACTATAGAAGGTATCCAAACAATTTAATAATTCCCTAAAATATAGGATCCACACTATAACTAAAAGAAACTATAAGTCATAACCATTATTTCTAACAAAGTGTCATTAGAAACATGACCAATTCTAGGGTTTATATGTAAATATGAAATTAAAATTATCTATTTACTCTAATAAAATCAAGAAATAATATTTTGAAAAACATATTCCAGAGATAAAAACTACTTCTAATTAATGGAGTAATTGGAATAACAAAAAAATAGGAATGGAAAAAAAATTCCTCTACAACATTACCATTTCACCATCAAGATTTATAACAACAGTAATATTTTTCCTTATATTGATATTACAGTATGAAAGATTCATAAATATTTCCCAAATAATCATGAAAATACATGTATTAGGATCATTTGGGAAATAGGACTCGGAATGCATGAATTAAACAAAATATAATAACACCATAATTCAAATCCATTCTCTAGGAGAAGTAATAGAATTATAAAACTTCCATGAATATATTGGATTAGCATACTATGGTTTCTAATTTTCTTGAATCCCTCTAGATAGAGAAATATCACCAACATCTAGATTAGAAGGGTCAACAAAAACTTTTGATCACCCTTCAAAACCCATTTTTGTCATCAATGTTTTAGTGAATGAATCCGAGAATGGGGCTGATCGATAAGAGTGCTCCTTATAGACATGATCTGAATAAAGTCCATATACGATGAGATGAATATTAACTCATTAAAAAGTTTATATATTTGGAAAATAGGGTGCCAATTCATTAAATTGTTCATCATACACCTAAAAAATTATCTTACCTCTCTAGAGACCCATGAAATACATCACATTATCTATATACACATCCTATTGAAAAACTACTTAATAAAAATGATATTGAAAATTTTCAATTTCATACCATCTTATAAATTGGATAGAGGAATATTCATACACCATTCTTAAATAGACCACTCTAATAAATAAAAAACAACTCTCACTATAGAATATTCATGAGTTCCTATAGACAAAAAAATCAAAACAATCATCCATAGCCACTTCAGTTCCTCTTTTATGTCTTGATAACTACAAAATAATGGAAGGATATGAGGTAAATAAGAATACACCTCTCAATCATTAGTCTTAGTCGAGAAACATACTGGATTATTAACAATGGAACTTCGGGTTATATATCTCTATTTAATATTCAGGTAATTTATTGTTGGCATAGTAAGAATAAAAAATAAAAAAATAACGTAGTTTTTGATAACTAGGCCTCAAATCAATATAGATAGATATAAATATTAATTCAAAATTATACTCTATAATTGAAAATAAATTTCATTACATAAAATACAACACAAGTAAATCAATTTTTTTCTTTATAAATCTTTTTGATTATTAACATCATAGTTTGATATCTAAAAGTATTTCTTGAAAACAAATTTAAACTAAATATTTTCTTACATGAAAATGGGGGTTCAAAACCCATTGGGCGCATATACTATAGCAGTACTATTGTGTACTGTAGCATTTGTGGGTACTGTGCGGTGCTGTAGTAACATGTGTACTGTAGTAGTACTATTCACAGAATGGGCCTACGGGCCGTGTAATAGGCTAAATGCCCACTAGGCATTCCGGCTATCTAATGGGTCTCCCTATACCCAGTTAAAAGAGAAAATTTCCTTGCTTTAATAATAAATAAGTCTTCATCCCTAACCTTTAAAAAATCAATATTTTCTTACCTGAAAGAATTTACGAATTTAAAAAACGTAATGTTCATTTTATTTTTAATCAAAAAACTATTTTCATTTTTTATAATATTTACCATCATAATATAAATTTTATGACTATTTTCAAATACTACAAAAATAAAACCAACGAATATATATTTTCTATAAAATATCTCTTAATCCCATGAAATAAGAATCATCCAAATATAATCAAATTCAAGGTCAAAAGGTTACCAAAACCAAAAATTCAAATGCTTTAGTGGGTGTGGTTGGTTTTTCAACATGATTTGGTGTACCTTGCACAAACCATGAATCAACCAATTGAAGGAAAATATAATGGTTAATAATATGAAATATATATGTAGAAAAACAAGTGAAACACATATTATTAGAAAAATATATAAAATTGAGGAAATGTTGGTTATGAAAAATACTCAGGGATTATTATTTCCAAATACATTACCACCCCAAGAAGGAAGATAATGTGGATGTTGTGTTGAGTAGGTAAGATAGTTGATTATGGATTAACATTTTTATTCTAAAAATATCATCTAATAATGGATTTAGTAAAATTGGACATATGAATCATAATGAATTGGGAATCATCATATATATTCAAAATGACGTCTAGAAAATGCTTTTGGAGAAAATAAACTATTTTTATCTTGATAATAAAAATATTCAAAAGAAAATCAAAACCACGAATGAAGGGATGTTGGTAGAATTCATCTATGAATATTTTATTTTTAAAATTTATAAAGAGGCTATGCATTCATCAAGGATTTAGTTGATAATATAATTATTGGATGATTCTCATTTCATGAATTTTCATAGACTCCCTAATAAATAAAAATGTATTAGGATGGGATGCAAAATTTCTTGTGTGACAGTATGAAATTGGTTATTAAACATTATGTATAAGGATTCCAATTTATTAAAAATATAATGGATGAGAGAAAACATCTTGAAGGATTCATTTAACATATACCAATTAATGTGTGAAAATTGTATGATGTTACTATAGGCTTCATCAATATATTGTAAAATAATTCAATAATGAATGATTTTTTAAGGTTTATTTGTGATTACAATAAGAAGTCCACTCATTTCATTATTATCAGGTTCGTCTACACTTGCAGGTTTAATTGGGATTTATATTAATTATATTATAATAATCATGTTGAACCTCTATATAATTTATTTAATCATGCTCCAAATTTCATATAAAAATTATATAAGTATCTTTATAATTATCATGATACCAGTTTCTTTTTTATCTATGTATATAATTTTGAAATTCATGTGAGTTTATAATGAACTCATTGGGTATAATAATATATATTTATATAATTCATGATTGAACATTAATGTATATGGGATTAATATTTACCTTTACTAGAATTTTTATATTGTAATAACTTCTATTCAGTCATTTTAATGGCTCTATATAAGGCATTGTATGAACAAATCCTTCATACTATAACATGTTTGGATAAAGATAGTGATATGAATCTGGTAAGCCGAAATAATCTAAAGGTGACAATGATTAAATTGAGGACTATTCAGAATCATAATAAGGAATATAATATTATAAAAAAAATGTTATGCTGATATCTAAAGGATGAATTTAAAATTTCAACTGGGATATCATGTTTTCATGAAAGAATATCTATCTAATAGTTTTATAATATTTTCTATGAAATGGATAATAATTTCTTGGTATTTCAAGCCTCATAATGTTCTTGGAATTAATAGAACCATATTGGAAACTATTTTCAAATTCCACCCAGCCACTCAAAAGTTCATGATATTTTCCACATATCATAATTTATTAAGAACACATTAGAAACAATACATGTTATAAAATATAAATAAATATAAATGGAACCTAATTTATATTACCATGATGAGGTTATCTTGATTCTTACCATCAGAGAATATTGGTTCTCGAATTAAACAAATGGAATGGCCAATGTACATTAGATAAATAATAAGATAAAAGTTGAGATGTGGGAACTTGAATAAGTTATTCTAATGAACAATCCAAATCTATTCATGATGTGAAATTCTAAAAATTTATTGGATAATACTACTTTTGTAGAGAAGACCGTAATAGAAAAACATCAACCATTAAAAAAATTTCAAGTGAAATGTTTTAATAATGCACACAAATTTCATTATTATAAGCAGTAAAAATTTTCCAAAATTTTATAAATTTAGTATCTTAAAATTGGAGTCATTTTTTAAATTAATCATGTAAACTATATCTTATATATTAGTTTTTAGGTAATCCAAAAATATTTTCTTTTTCGTTTAATAGGGAAGAATACCGATTTTATGAATAATGTCACGTTTATGACATAATAATGATATATTAAAAAAATTTAAAGATCATTATAAAATTTCTTGAAGAAATATATAATTAATAAATAATCTATTTAATATAAAAAATATACTTTTCATCTCTTAAATATATCCTTAATAGTTTAGAAGAAGTTTTTAATGTTTTTTTCAAATATACACTATTTTTATGTGTGCAATAATTTTTTTCTTAATTAATTAAATAAATCACTCATCATTGATAATTTAATTGAAATATATAGAATACTATTTTATATAATATTTTAATTTTAGTCTTATAGTTTTAATAAGTTAGTTAATTAATGTAAATTCAATTTTAATCATGAAATACATTTAAAAAATAATAATTTATAGATTTTTTCAGAGAAACTATGAAGTAATTTTCTTACTCTTTTTTAAGTTTAATATTTTTAATATGGATTAAATATTCAGAATAAATATAATAAATGTATTTTAATAGGGTCAATTTTTTACTTATAATGCATAGTAATTTTACTAAATTTTTTCACAATGGTTAAGATTAAAACATGTTTAATAAGGGTTGAAATAAGTGATAAGAGTATAAATTAACCAAAAACTTGTATAATTATTAATTTTTAAATAAATATAAAATATTTTATCCTACCTTTTTTTTTTCAAGTATGTTTAATCCACTTTCACCTAAAAATGACTTTATATTATGGAAATTGTTTATGTATTTATATGTATGCCCCTCCCCCACTTGTATAAGATTATATATTCTCTTTAATTATTAATAAATTTAATGTGGTCTATCTCAAAAAAATTCTTAAACAAGAAACATCCAAGATTAAACCATTTATTCTTTTTAGTTTTTTATTAGCATAAAACCATCTTAATATGTTTTAAGGTGTAATCCAAATAAGGCCTCTCAAAGAAGAGGTAATTTTCCTGATCACTCTTTCATGTTTATTTATTATTCTATGTCCTCTAAATTGATTTCAATAATTAAAAAGTAATGAATAATGTATATGTTATTAATATTATGATATATCTATTTTCACCCTTTTTATATACTATTAAAAATGAAAACATCGCTCATGCATATGTACGGAAAACTATCTTTATTTTGCGATGTAATTTTTTTCATAACCAATTTATATGGATTATTATAAAGATTGAAGTACTAATTATATTTTATATTTAGAAAATAATATTCATTCTTGAAATATAACTTATCATTTACCTTCTTACCCTTCTACTCATTAAAAATGATAAATCTATTGGTGTGTACTTGTGGACTACCAACTCCAAGGAGTGACCCCATTAATTTTATCATGATGGCCTTCATGGATGACTATAAATTTTGGTGTAATTAATATATATGATATCACCTTAAATTTTAGAGTTTTATATATTATGTGAAAATGATCATTATGTAATGACAAAAATGTTCGGAACTGAAACAAACATGAATAATGAAACAGTTAACACTTAGAAATGATAGTTTTCATAAATATTATTAATAAATTGATGTTAATTTTTTTATTGGATAATATCAAAAATTATAAGTAAGTATATGGTTATGTTATATATATATAATGAATTAAAATTTATTATAAAAGAGGTTAAATTCACTTATTAAGAAAGTTAGACCGAAGGAAATCGTTTTATTCATAATCTCACCTAATTAAGGATTTTTTATGTTTTATATTTAATTAGGGTAATTATATGATATTTTTTATTGGACAAAATATAATTTCCTATCATATCTTTATATCTATAAATTACAATATTTCCTTCCATTTTCTACTTTCTATGAACTGAAATCTCTAAAATAATTTTTTTCATAAAACATTCAATTCTTTTCTTATTTGAAAAAGAATGATTTTCTTCTATATAGATATTTCCTTTAAAATTTTTGTAAAAAAATTCATACTATTCTATAATGATTGATTAAAATCATTTTACCCATGTTTTACTTTATAAAAAAGTCATAAAATTGACATTATTTTCATTTTATATATATGGAAGTTCTTATGAAAGGTTTGAATAGAATATTTTTATTAATGTTTACAATATAAAAATATATTAATTCTATCAAAAAAATATATTTCATTGAATTATTTTATATATGTTTCCATCATTACATTAAAATAAATATTTTCCCCTAATATTAATGAATTTTTTATTTTAATTTATGTAATTTCAAAATGAAAACTATATTTTTCCCATGAAATATTCTAGTGATCTCTCTAAAGTGTTTAAATATATCCTTTGATAAATATTATTAATTATTGGATATTTAATCCATTTATACCATCAACTATATTACTCTATTTTAATTAGGATCTTGTTTTTTGAATTGTTTTCAAGGGATAATGTTAAAATTATTATGATTTTTTTTAATAAGAGTATTTATATTGATTATTTGTTGAATTGGTATTAATTTCATTTTTAAGAGGATTAAATTTTAATTAAAATATTATGGTAAGGGACCTTTATATCCTATATATTCATCGATAGGTCTTTTGAGACAAACTAGTTTAGGTATTTGAGGTACACCTTAACTTCTAATGTTTGATTTCATGGAACAAGGTATTTATTGTTAAATTATTAGGTCTGATATTATGCATTCTATCAGTATGAAAATATTTATTATTATATGTGTGATTATTGATGTTCATGTTTCATTCAAGTATTTGGTTTCTCTTTAAATATTTATGTTATATAAATTTATTTTTTATTTTTTATCACATCAAGATTATTCAGGCTATGTTTATCCTAATATAGCTTCCTTTCCATGTTTCCCATTGTTAAGAATCTGATATCACCCTTTATTGTGTTACCTATCCCCAAGATACTAGGAATGGGTATAAGGATGATATCAATTATTTAATTTAATAAATAACAATGTTAAAATTATTATTTTTATATAATACTTCATGTTTTCTAATATTATTTTAGAATTTAGAATGTATCTAATTTACCCAGACTACTATACTCTTCGATCCTTCATGATTTAATCCATCATATTATATACATGTGTAGTAAAATAACAACTAACATTAAGTTAATGGATTTAGAGTGATATATTTGTAATCATTGTACGTTTAGTATTAACCTTTGGAATTAGATTTAAGAAAACATATATTAGAGAGTATAACACTATGATAGAATTTGATGATAATTTTCAGCCTAGGATAGTTTCAGAATGTTTTTTAAAAGTATATATTTGTATATTTTTAGAAAAAACACTCTATATAAACTATAAATGGGATAAAACATTGGAAGAAATCAATCTAGGAGAAATAAATCAGAATAGATCATGTTTGGTATTATCATAATCATCATTGGTTTATTGTGTGTGGGAGTAAGACAACACAATAGGGTAGAAAACCCCAAGGTGTATTCATTAGGTGATTAAATTACCCTTAAAACCCTTATAAAGGATTTTTTTTAAATTTTAGGATAAGACCAAATATACTAAGGTTATGATTTAGATATTAGATATACAAGAATATTAAATTTATTTTAAGTGTTAAAGAAATAATAAAATTATAAAGAAAAATATATATTCTAATTTAGTATATGAAATTCTTTATAAACGGATCATAGTGGAAGGAATAGAAATTGAATAAATATAGTTAATATATATTTTGATCTACCTCATGTTAATGAAAATGATGTTGGGGTTGGAGCTGGAATTGGAGCTGAACTGATTATAAATATATTTTGGAACATGACATAGGTTATAACTAAAAAACTAGATCTTATGTAGTAGCCTACTGAACCCCATTAGAGAAATCATTTTGGTGATGATTCAAACATCAGAAACCTCAATAATGTACTTTGAATTTCTATCCATTAGTAGTTGATAAATGGATTATTTCTCTATAGAATTTATTTTTTCATTGGGATGTAGTGAAAGGGAGATATTTATCATGGAAATTTATCATTATAAGGGGGATCCTAATCAGTGTTTTTTTCCTAGAACACTAAGTTGTCAGATGAAATAAATATTATTTTTATAAGTCATTAAATTATATATTCTTCAAAAAATAATTCCCCCATGAGAAAAAATAACTGTATGGTTGGACATTTCTCCATTCTAAAGATAAATTGTGGAGAAAATATAATTGAATATAAATATAACTTTACAATTTTAGTAACTAATTATATAGATTGTGTATATAATATAATTGGTATGGTTGAAAAAAAAATTAATGGGATAATGCCAAGAATTAATAGGGAATTAGTAACCATGAAAAGTTTAGTATATAATTATACAGTGTCAGTTTCCATCAAGAAAGAGAATATATTCTCCATGAAATATTTTTTCTAGGGAAATTATGAGATGAAGTGGGAAACTAAAAACTCTATAGATAGAAATAAATAAAAGTAAATAATTAAATATCATAATTTCCTACTTGTAATTTTTTTCAAAGAAGCACTATGGAACATGTTTCACGAGATTGGGAATTTTTTATGTGCGGAGAGAAAATACATAATACCCAGGATTTTAATTTTAATAATTAAGGAACAAATTATCATTGTTTCAAATATTAGGTTGTGGGGAAATATTGTATTAAATATCAAAAGAATGAATTTAATTTGATAATTAATATTTGAGGGATTATGTGTGAGCTTATGTGATCCCTACATTTGAGGTTGTTGTTCCTAAAGATATAGTGGTAGGTACATTGATCGTCGCCTCCAATTTTCCTCTTTCATTATTTGGTTCAAGATATTTTCACTCTTTTATATCTTGTATTTATTCCAATATAAATAGATATTTCCCCACCACCTTAATAAGTTAATTTTCAATACATAATCATAGTAGAAATCATTCATTAGTAAGGATTTGTAAGTTAGTCACTATTATGAAACATAAGAAATCCATATTTCCCAGATTGATTATAATACTTATGGTTTCATTTTATATAATTCATGAAAAGTATTGTATTTAAAATCATAATTTCAAAATTAATTTTCTTGAGATGTAAATGATGATTGGTTATGGAAATGTTGAATCCCATTTTATTTTATGGGAGAATATGTCATCAAAATAATTTCTAAATCAACCCCCAGTGGAATTCCATAATGAAATTATTGGAGATTAAGAGTAAACACAATTAATTAATGTTAAAGTTATCATTATAATTGAAGATGTACATATTTTTAGGTAACATTTATCTGTTTCTGATGGGAAAAATGGATACCCACATATGATTGAAGTTTAGTTTCCATTAATCGCATCCCTAAAAAACACTTCTATCTATGAATCCCTATATGATGTCTATAGTGTAATTAGTGAAATTTGAGAGTTATATATAGGAATAATGTTATTAGGGATTTATAAAACATGGGATTTCTCCTTTGGGACCTGATATTATTTTTATTAGTAAAAAAAATTATTTGATTTTGTGCATTGATTATAAGAAAATTCATTTCAATACAATAAAGAACAAGTATCCAACACCACATTGATGACTTGTTTGATCAAATTCAAGGTTCATAGTATTTTTTAAATATTTATATTCATTTTATGTATCATTAATTGTATGTATGAATGGAATATATTCCATAGTAGTCATTTTGTTTAAGATATAAAAATTAGTATTTTTCAATAATTCCATTTGTATGGACTATTAAACCCTCTTGTTTTATTGATCAGATTAACATATCATTCATGTATTACCTCAATAATTTCATTTTGGTATTTATTATTATTATCATGTTATACTCTAAAATCTATTATGAGAATAAAATTTATTTATGAATCATTCTTAAGAGTCATATAGAAAAGGTGATATAAGTAAAATTGATAAATTGAAAATTTTGTTTTCATGATTTTTCATTTTATGTAGATATTTCCTTTAGAGATATAATATCAATTGATCATTTCATGTAAAAGTTAGTGATGGAATTGAACATTATAGTGAATATAAATTAGGTGTATGTTTTCCTTGTATAATCTGGTCATTATTAATTATTTTATCAAAATTATTACTTACTTCTAAATTTTTACTATTATTACATATAAAGTGATTATGATTATATGGTGATAATAATGTAAATAAATTATTGAATAATTATAAATTTTGTTCTCTAATGTATCTATATTAACATTATATTTGGGAATTGATGGATTTCTGATATATAGTGTTGCATCAAATAAGGGAATTGGATGTGAACCTGTGGAAAATAATATATTTTTTTATATGCATCATAGTAGCTAAATATTCATGAAAATTTTACCCAACCCATGATCTTGATTTATAGATGTGCACATTATATTGATGATATAGAGTTAAGGCCATTATACTGATTTTTATAAAATAAAAACAGATCAAAAAAGTTTTAAAGACATATTCTCATAATAATATCTAAACATGTTACAAGATTGACTATCATAACACCACAAGGAATATTATTTCTCAATACAGTTTCACCCTAAATGAAAATAAGGTAAATTTTGTGGTGGGTAGTAAAGATCATAGGGTTTTGAAAAAAATTAGTTTTAACAAAGATTCTATATTTATTGAATTAGTAAAATTTGATATTGGAATCGTTTTGGGGAAACATAACATATATTCTAAATGATTTAAAAAATCATTATTATAAGAAATATACATTCCTTAGATTGATGAAAAAACTATTCAAAATGAAATAAATGTAATTAGTGATTAGAAGTTAGTATAATTCATCTATCTATATGGTATGTTTGAAATTTGAAAATTTGTTCTGTGTTTCATATATACCTAATCTTAAAAAAGAATTATAAGATGAATCTCAAAGATACAATTTATTTTTTCTTCCTAATAGTACCGAAATGTATTTATAATTGGGGGAACATTTTTACTAGGATAATCAGAAATGGGAAATATCATTTTATGTATCAAGATGATTAGTTTTTAAATAGTTAATTGTTTAAGTAAAACATTTGAATAGATTTAATAAACCTACACATATTCATGTTTGGAAATTGGATGATATTATGATAGACATTTTCAATTGATCTCTAAATAATCATAAAAAGAATGATGTCATTTTGTTTTTTATTGATCACCTTACCATGTTTACAAATATCCTCACTATAAGGGAATATATACCCCTTTAGAACCTCACATGGCTCAATATTAATGAATTATTTGGAATTAATAATTCAACAGGTTTTATTATATCCAATTCTAATCTATGGTAGATAATGAAATTATAGAAGATTATTCCTTGGGATCTTATAGCTAAAAAATATTCATGTACCACCTATCATCCTAAATAGATGGTCATCCCGAAATAATATTTATTCATTAAATACATGGATAGTTCAATCATAGTTTTCATTCAAGGTATATGTGAGAAATATTTACTTTTGTTGAATTAAAAAATAGTGGTATATTCTATTACATCTTACATTTGGAACCATTTGAGGCATTAACTAGAAAAAGTGTCATACTCGTATTTTTTGGGATGAATTTGGTGAATATAATCTTGTTTTCCTAGATCAATTTATTTAGAATATGTTGAATATGAGGATAATTTAGAATCATGTCAGGGATATTCAATACAGAAAAAATATTATGATGTTAACACAGTGAAAATTTTAATTGGAATATCATGTATTATTGAATGTTCCTCAATGGAACGATGTTAAGTGATTTAAAAAAAGGGGAACTATTTCCTATGTAAATATCACATTATGTAATTATAAAAATAATAGGGGTTATATATTTCTATTTTAATATACCATCAAGAATATATAAAGATCATGATTTATTCTATATATATATTTAATATGAAAGCTCACGCTAGACTGAACGAATTTTCTCACCTTTGAGTAACTATACATGGAACCTAACTAATATTATTATAAATATCCTCTCCCCATTCATATCACTATATAAAAATTGTTACAAAATAAAAAAACATGGAGGATAGAAGCATATTGGATATATTATAATATAGAATAGGTGATTTGGAAACACGTTGATGTTATAATGAAGAAATACGCACATTTTTTAGGAGGTGAAATTAAGTGAATATTTAATTGAGGGAAAAAAGTAAAACATGAGATTCAATTTCATATTTTTCTTATTTATAGAGTAATAATATCATAATTCACATAGCTTTATTCAAGAATGTAACTCAAAGAAAATTTAAAAAATTCATTATGTTTAATTTTATGAAATAGGTATTATTTCATATTTCATCATGTAAAAATTATAATTTGGTGAATTTTTGAGCATTCTCTATAATATATGATTATTGGGTGAATAATAAAAGTAATAATTTTACTCAAACATTTTTATTGAAAAATGTAATCTTAATATTATATATATTTAATATATAATATATAATTTTGAACAAAGAAATATAATCTTATCATTTTGGAAAATCTATGTAATATTTTTGTTCAAAGAAAAATTTGTTCCATATAAAAAATGTGTTTTAATATTTATAAAATAAAAAAAAATTGTTTGATAATGTTAAATAAAATTACTTAACAAGTCTTCAATTAGATTTCACAATATTCAACTAATATTTTCTACTATTTGAGGAATAAAAGTAAATTAAAATTTATGATAAAAATGAATTATTCTAAAAATGGATTTTTTTTATGGTGAATATAAGAGATAAATGTAATAATTATATATAAACTCTTAAGATTATTATTTTTTGAAAATATATAGAATTAATATTCTCCTACCATCAAACTATTATCCATTTGTCTCCACTCTGACTTTCATGTTACCGTATATTTTTGAAATATTTTATGTAATTCTATTTTTTTTCATCCTTGCAATTATAAAATGAAACAAATCTCCTCTTTATTCACAAAAATTGATCAATATATATTATCTATGAACTAAAATTAAATTCAATGATTCATTCCCTTAGTTGTTGATTTCATATTCCTCTCCTATGATAATCTTAATAGGGCATCAGATGGAAGCCAAAAGAGATCTTTGAAATAAAAGATAATCATATTTACCAAATCATTCTGGTTTATTTATTATTTGAAATCCTATAAATATATTTTAGTTATCCCAAAATAATTAATATTTTATCATAAATAAAATTCTATGTTTTTCTTTATTCTTTTACAACCATTTTCTACCACTATTCTGACCTATAGAAAATGAAAGCATCACTTGTGTGTATAAACGACCTAATATCACCCCGTATGAGTGTAATTTATTTAATATCACCACATTGCATGGATGTTTATAGAAATGGATATAATAAATATATATGATATTTCTAATATAAATAATATTCTTCAAATATATATTATCATTTACCTCCTTACCCTTCAACCCATTAAAAATAATAATGTTTCTAGTGTGTACATGTGGAGTACAACCTCTATGAAGAAATGCGGTTCATTCTTCCATATCTAATATTCAAAAATAATTATAAATTTTAAAATATTTAAGATTAAATATATTTATATAATTATTAAAATTATTGAGGTTTTTAACCATGATCAAAAAGAAAGCAGTAAAACTACTGAACAAAAACATAAATACAGAAGAAAACAATTATTTTTCAGAAATGATAATTTAAAAAAAATTGTTTTTAAATTTCATAAGTGGATTATATATGATATTATAACTATGTATATGTGTATTATGTATAATTATAATAAATTTAAATATATTATAGTGGGTGTTGAAATCACTTATGAAGTAAGTCATTCATGATTTAAGGATTTATTTCATAATCTTATCCTTAATAAAGAATGTTTATGTTTTCATTTTTGTTAGAGTAATTAAATGATATTTCTATCTAAAACCCTATATATTTTCATCTCTATCAGTTATTTATATAAATTAATGTTTTTCTCCTCAATTTACACTTTCAATGTAATTATAATTTTTATGGAATTTATTTATGATAAATTGACTTTGTTTTTCTTCTTAGTGAGGAATAATTTTCCATCATATCTATATTTAATTAAAAAAAATTAGTAATGTATTTATTATTATCCAATGATTTATTAAATTAATTTTTACCAACTTTACCTTTTTAAAAAAATATTTATAATGAATCATTTTTTCATTTCCTGAATTAGTACATTTTTAACAATGGTTTGAAAGAAATCATTTCTTTAACAATTACTGTATAGAAAGCAGCAAATACCTATCTAACTTATTTCTATATAACCATTGATGAATCTTGATCCTTGATAGGGATTTAATATATTAATACAATCTATAATATTAATCATGATGGATTATAAATATGTTGTTCTATTTGTAGACATGGAAAAATATTAATATTTCATATTCTATTCTTTCAATATAAATGTTTAGATTGATAATGTATTGAATTTTTATTCATTTATTTCATATTGTGAATAAATTCCCCTTTTTATTTTTCATTCATAAAACAATATAGCCCCTCGATGCATTGGTATATCTCATTCAATAAAACAGTTTGGGTATTTTGTATAAACCTTACTTATTTACATATGAATTCATAGAATACGGTCATGATGGTAGTATAATTATATACAACATTATACATTATAACTTTTTAAAGAATGTTATTATTATAAATGTGTGTAATTATTAAGTTGTTTGATTCATGGATTTAGTCTTATTATTATAGTATATGATATTTGGATTATTTTATTATTTTCCACTTATTTTATAATATTTGTGGTTTTTTATCATATGACAGTTTTTTTTACATGTTCCCTCACTATTCATTTAAGCTCACCCTTTATTAGAATATTCATTCACCAGGATAGCGAGATTAGTCTATGAATGATATAAAGTATTTACTAGACGAAAATATAATATTACCATTAGAATGTTAATGTTATTTTTCTATTTGTATGTAATGTTAGAATCATGTGTGCGTATAGTCTCCCAATACTACTAAACTATTCAATAATGTGGGATGGGATCTCCTTTATATTTTCCGATATAGTAAAATAACATCATAACCAATGTAAATAGATTCGGGGTGTTGCAGTTGATATCAAAACATGTTTTCTATAAGCCATGGAAACTAGATTTTGGAAAACCTTGATTAGATAACATATCCAAATGATAAAGTCTGAGGATAATTCTAATCATTGAATAATATCACAAATATTTTGTAATAATAAAATTTTGTGGTTTTCCATGATATTAAATATCTCTGTAGATATTGGAAAGTGGATGTTGTTGTGGAATTGATACATCTAGTGGTAATAACAATAAATGTGGTGACTTCAGTATTATCATGATCATCACTTGTGTACGATTTGTGGTCCAAAGACTATACTCCTGACTAGACACATCATAATGTGTGGTCCAAAGACTGTACACCTGATCTGATATAGATAAAAAATTCCCCTATTTATTTAAAATAAAGGGGGAAATATAGCTAAATATTATGATATTTTTACATTGTAATAAAATAATGTGGAAGATTTTGTATATAATATATTGATTAATTTTGGTCATTTATATAATAGTATAAGGACTAGAGTTTTATGGAGTTATTCTCTTGTATGATTTATTAAATGAGTATATTTTTTCAATATCCCTTAGGATAAATAAGAAACTTCACAAATCCATGTATTATCTAGGTATATCGAGAAAAGAAGTGGGTGATCTATCACTATGAAAAAAATATGGTAAAAGGGAAAAAGATAATGGTAGAATTTCCAAGTTACAATAAATATATAATGAAGCATAATGGATTATGATTAGTGAGTATGTGGGTTTTCTTTATGTGTTGATATAAAATCCATTAATCTTGAGATTCAATCAAAATATTGCTGATTATAATGCTGAATTATTCAGTTATAAGAATATGTGGTGATATTTAGTTGAATAAATCATGTGTAACGGAATTTTCATCAAAAAGGCCATGGGAAAAGGCCTAAGATTATGTGATCACTGTAGTTGAGGTTGATGTACTAAAATATATTATTGAAGGTATATTGATCGAGGACTAAAATGATTCTATTACTTTTTTCTATTCGTTATATTCACACTATTTGATATTTTAAATGTTTTCTATGAAAATTAGATATGTCCCTAACACCTTAATCAGGTAGTTTCTAATAAAGAATCATATTCAATATCTTATTTCAAAAATGATTTCATAGTAATTACCCATTTTGACACATAAATGTACCCTATTTTCAATCTTTATTATTACACTAATGATTTACATTGATATAATCCATTATATTTATTTTTTTCAAATTATAGCGTGAAAATTGGTTGTTAGTATAAGGAGATAATGATTTATTATTAATCTATAGAATCGCCATCCTTTAAAGGGGATACAACATCATCTGAATCATTTTTGAATCTATCTTTAGTAGTTATTCATATTTAGATTCAGGTAGAAGAATAGAATTGGAAACCAAATAATAATAAATGTCTCCTTATAATATAGGATGTACCTATTCTATAGGAATTCATTGATGTGTTTTTTGAATAAATACCAAGACATCAACTTGATCATGATATTGAGTTTTCCAATGAAATCGTCCCTAGTCAAAAACATATATCTAAGTCTACCTCTATGATAGAATCATAAAAATAGTGTGAACTAAAGGAGATACTTAATGATTTGTGTGGTAAGGTATTTATATGCCTTATTGTTTCTCCATGGGGATCCCCCATTCAATATTTTAATAATAAATATGGATATATAAGGTTTTTTGTTGATTATTGGGAAATAAATGTCATTATAAAAAATAAAAATTTTCTTCTTCTACATATTTATGAGATATTTAATCAAATTAATGGAGATAAATATATTTCAATGATTGATCTTTGTTTTAGGTATCATAAACTGTATGTAAATAATAATGATATTTTAATGAAGACATTCATATATGGTATAGATTTTATGATATTATAGTAACACCCATTGTATTTAAAAGTTAACCATGTGTTTGTTTTTGGATCTAATGAACAGAGTATTCAAGTAATATATCAATAATTTCATTATGGTATTTGTTAATGATATTTTTATATACTATAAACTCTATATTGAGAATAATATTCATTTATGAAGCACTTTTAAAAATTTAAGAGAAAAAAAATTATATGGAAAAACTAGATAATATGAATTATGGATTTGGAATGTATTTTTGAGATATATATTTTCTATATGGATGGAATATCAGTTGATCCTTTAATGATGGACTAATTAACACCAAGGAGAAAAATAATAGTATGTATTTTACATGGATTAACATGTTATCATTAGATATTTTTTCGAAATTTTACATGATTATATAACTTGGTAACAAACTATATATTTAAAGAGTATAAGTTCATATGAGGAAAATGTATTGATGGATTAGAAGAATAAAATTGGGGTTGGGTCATTTTTGTTATACAGACTTTCCCATCTGTATTTTTTTAATTTTATAAATATAGTGATTAATCTAAGAGGGGAGTTGAATATCTCCTCCAATATAATGATATAGTATTTACCACATCATGGTTGTTAATAATTGATGAATATAATTATCCAAAATGTAATCCTGAGTTTGTAGTAGAAATATTTTAATTTAAGATATGGATGCATTAAATGATGGTTAAAATGCAAAAGATATATGTATCACAAAATATATGATTATATATTCTCACATATATAGCCAAATATGAGGAAAATTTGATGATTAGTAGTACTCAAGGATTATGATTTCATAGTAAACTAACATATTGGGATTTAAAATAATGTATTCAAAGTTTTGAGTAGAAAATATCATGAATATTTTAAAAAAATGAGGATTTTCCATGATCCAATATATATGGTTTAGTATAATATTATATGGGAAACATTAAGGATTTTGGAATTCCATATTTATTCAATATTATTTCATAACTCTATATATTATATAGAATAAAATTTTCCCAAATAAATTATAAGAATATTAAAATGAAAATAACATTCATGAATAATGAAAACATAGAAGACATCATCAATAAAGATTGTATTTAGAAATTTGGATAGAAGTTATTTGTTTTATCAATTTCTGATATGACTGTATAATTAATTTATTAATATCATAGATTATATTTCTATATAAAACCATCATCACAAAAAAATTTAAAATGATTTGAAGGAAATTTTTTTGTGGTATAATATGATATGGGAAATTTCATATTATGTATCCAGATTCTCTGTTTTTCAATTGGTAAAAGTGGAGATATAAAATTTCAAGGGGTTCAAGCAACTTATTGCTATTCATATGTGAAAATGGAAAGATAATACAATGGAATTTATCACAAGATTTCCAAATACTCCTAGAAAAAATTAGGCCACATGGGTTATTATTGTTTAACATTCCATATAATAAAATTCCATCACTATAGGGGAAGATTTATCACATTATAACTTCATGAGGATCTATAATAATGAATTTTTGAGACTTTATAATACACCACTTCCAATTATATCGGATCATGATCCATGATTTACATAAAAATTTGGATGTGTCGGTGGAATTCTCATGACAATGAGTGATATTTAAGCACCGCCGATCATCCTCAAACTGATGGGAACTATTAAAACACAATTAATATATTATAATAAATATTAAGGCCATTATTTATAGAAATTCAAAAAATGTGGTATTAATTTTTACCTTTTCTAGAATTCCTATATAGTAATACATTCTATTAAATCATTACAATGGCACCGATTGAGTAATTGTATGAAAATAGGTATCTTACTCTAACTTATTTGGAGAATGTTTGTGAATGGAATCTTATAGGATCTGTTCTTATCGAGAATACAATCTTAAAAGTGAGGACTATATAGAATCATAATATGAAAACTCAAATTAAAAAAAGTTATATTGATAACCAAAGGATGTATTTATAATTTCATATCACTAATCATATTTTCTTAAATTTTTCTTTGTGTAATGGTGATATAATACTTATCATGAAAGGGAAAAAATTCCTAGTTATATCAATCCTTTTGAAATTCTTAAAAGAATAGTTTTTGTGTCTTTACATTTGGAAATAAAAACAAGCTGCTCTAAATTTTATGATGTGTTCCATAAATCATTATTTCAGATGTAAAATTTATATCTAATGACTGTTCTTGATTCATAGTAAATGAAATTGGAACCTGATTTATCATATTTTTGAAGAGCCTATCAAGACATTTTACCATATAGAATACGTGTTATAGAATCATATAACTCAACATCAAAAGTTAAATTATTGAAATCATAAGATATAATTGGAAACATGATAGTATAAAAAATTTATGATGAATAACAACCCACATATTTTCATGATGTTAAATTCATAAAATTTAGTTCATGGAAATTTTAGAGGGAATAATGTAAATACAGAGCTTCAATTACTTCATGATTTCATTTCTAGAGTAACGTTAACATAATACCCATAGCTTTTTTAAATAATGTGATTAAAAACCTAATTTACTAATTTAAATAATTTTCATTGATTAAATGAATATTATTTTTGTATTTAGTATTAAAAAATTAATTTAGGGGGAATTTTTTATATTTTTCATAAATAATTAGTTTTAGGGTGAATACTAAGAAATATTGATTTTACAATGATTTTGAATTACTTTGAATTACAATGATATAAGAATGAAATTAACTATTTACATATATTTTTAAAATATATATATATATTTATGATGTTATATATTGAATATAACAATATAATATTGATATTATAAATATACCATTATCATTTTGAAAAATTTAAAAAATGTTTTTATTGAAGTAAAAAATATTTTATAATTTTCTTTGTGTTTTCAATTAGAAATTTAGGGAAGTAACTACCAATTGATAATGTAAAATTGTTTTATGTGATTTTTATTCAATCAAATATTTTAATATTCATATGATACTTTTTACAAGTCATGGAATAAAAATTAATTCAGTTTTATGATGAACAATTCATATATAAAAAAATGGTTTTTATTGTATTTTTAAGACTTATTTTATTGTGATTTTCAAAAAATTATATAATTTTAATCTCATAAAATTGATTCTATATTTTGAATCATCATAATTAAAATAATTTAAAAGGTTAAAATTATGTCTTGGTAAATTATTAGTAAAAATAGTAAAAGTATGTTAGCATGGGTATGGATACAACAAGTTTACCACAGATAAATCTATGATATAATTGTAAAAATAAAACAAAAACATGTCTAATTATTAATATCTAAATATCTTTTCCATTTTATCTTATCAAAAAGTCACTTCCTTGACCATTATGATCCAATTTCACATCAAAGTGTCCATATATTATTAAAATATTTCATGTAATTTCATGAGCCTTACTGCTACTTATTAAAAGAACCCATTATCCCCACTTATGCAAAATAGTTTACCCATGTTGATATAATAGTGGAGATAAACATGGAAATATATATAAGGAATCAATTGGTTTCATCTGAATGGACTACTGAATTTTTATTTTATCAGAGAGATCCAAATATACATAGATGGTTCTCTCATGAATAGAAAAATAGAATAGAAATACCCATATCATATCATTACACACATTAATGGTCTTATTTATAAGGACACGGCCTTAAAAATTACTTATTATTGAATTAAATTAACAATTCACATAGAGGATCTTTTCATGTTTATAGTTTTAGGGAATTAGGACATAACTATTACATCTCAAAAGATTACAAAGTAGACACTTCTACTAAGTTTCTATAATATAAAAACTCTTAAAAAGAAACTTGTCTAGTTCCATGTTTTAGATAGCATGATGTTTCCTTATTCCCATCATTGACCCTATTCCACATTAAGTCCTATGAAAAACAATTCAAAAAAACTTGGTGTGAGCATAAAAAGCTTAGTAAGGGATACACAAAGAAGGATAACTGTTAGTTTTTCATAACAACAAGTAAACCATGAGTCCTTTATCAAATTAATACTTTTCACCTTTGTGTAGTAGTATAAACTCTTAAATGAATAAAAGATAATTACATACCCTTTTCTAACCAAAATATTTCCATAAAACCCATATACATAACATATAAAGGTAACTTGGTACATAAACATTCTTAAATGGAATAACCATATGGTCGAATTCCACACATATCACATAATGGAATAGGCATACGGCCGAATTCCATACCCTATTCATTGGAGGTTATAATATAACCACTCGTCCTGGTATTCACGACACCACCCGTTATATGGTTTATCACGTAACCACCCGTCAAATGTTTATGTACCATTATAAAATCATAAGATAGAAAACAAATATAATGGAATGAAAAAATTTACACATTTCGATCACAATATATCACTAAAATAGATTTTCATAACAAATCCATTATAAAAAAACATTTTCAATACCGAAATACATAAAAGAGAATATGGTTTTTACTTACTTTTAGAAAAAATTACGGCTTGTTGATGAAGCCAAAGTCCAAATAATAATCGCGGTGGAGGAAAAGGTTGTTGTCACCGCGTACGTTAAAAGAAACATTCCTTTTTTTTGTTTTGTAAAACGCTTCATAGAAAATGTTTGCTTTTGTATAAAATTAAAAGTCGAAGGGGTTTATATACCGTATAAAAGAATGTCTTGTATTAGAAAAATATATCCCTCAATGAAAGTAGATTGAGACGAAGTCCCTTACAAAGATGGTATCCTTGGATTAAGGATAAATCAATTACATAATTATGTGTGAAAAACGAATACACCAAATATAAGTGGATATTAAGTGTAAAACAATCAGAGGTCATTCACACATATTCATAGAAGGACATATTCAAGGAGTAAAAGTTTATCCCAAAAAATCAAAATTGGGTTAAGAAGTCCCCTTACAAAAATTTGACAGCCTAACGGCGTCACTTCAAAATTCAGAAAATGAGTTGATGAGAGATAAAAGGAATATCATAACTTGGACATAAAATTTACATCAATAAGGATATAGAATAACATATCCCAACATTACAATATGTAAATTAAAAGACCCAACAAAAGAATTCTTTTAAAAAGAGGAGGGTGAAAGGTTCCCTTACCAACTTGGGTATCTTTTAAAACATACACCCCATGAAAGAAGGAAAATAAAACATTGATGTAAATACTCATAAAAGAAATTATATTACCAAAATTGTAGAATAATTGGCAGTACATATACCACTCAAAGGAAATGGTGGAAAATGTAGCATAAATCTCATGGGAATAAAACTAAGATGAAAAATCCCTTATGAAAAGTTGGCAGTCTAACGGTGCCACTTAAAACACCCACAAATGGATTGATGAGATCAAATAGGATCTCTCATCATTTTAACATAAAATTTACAGCAAGAGGAATATAAAATAACATCCCCCAACATAACAATGTGGAGCTTAAAAGAAGTAACATAATGGAGAGAACATAAAAAGAAAGAGAGAGGTTGGATCTCTTACGAAAATTCAGCAGCCTAACGGCGCCACTCAAAACGTCCAAAATGGATTGATGGGAGAAAATAGGGTCTCTCATCATCTGAAAAAAAATTAAAGTAATAGTAATGTAATAGAACATCCCAATCATAAGAAAGATGAGCTTAAAAGGAATGACATAATAGAGTGTACTTAAAATGAAAAAGAGGGGTAGGATCCTTTACCTCAATTCCGACTTGTCTTGTTCGTTTCATTATATTCCTGAATAATAAACTTTGGTAAATTTATAATTTATTAAGGACATCATTTAATTATTATTATTCAGTTCATATCACATGTTATAATTTTATAATAATTAGTTAATAAAGTGAGTTTATATCAGTCGTTTTTTTCGATGTTTGGTACATGAGTAAAAAAATAAACCTGTTTGAAAATCATTGTCCATGTAGTTATAAGTAAATCATATCTACAACAGTATTAATGATTTAAATATCATATATATCCAGTACATATTCATTTTATACTATTACATATCATTTGGAGATAAAAAGAAATGAAATGCACCGTTCATGGAGGCGGTAGGCCGTACGTACGCATGAACGATACTTTCATTTCTTTGTCATATTAATGTTATTAAAAATAATTGAGATATATATATATTCTAATTACAGTATAATATATATGTTTTATAGTTCATATATGTTCATTAATTTCATTCTTTATACATTTCATGTATTTCATGAATGAGCCACATCACTTTAGGGGGTGGTAGTCCACACTTCCTCGTATGAAATTATCGCAATTGCACAACATGCAAAGCATAAAGGTTTGTTTTAAATATAAAATACAGAATAATATAGGAAACATAAATACCATATATAACCTATATAAAATAAATTTACATCATAGTGGCCTCTTTTAAAGGTGTTAAAAGAAGAGTGAACAGTCATTGTTTCGTGAGGCAGTAATTCGCCATCCACAAAAATAGTATGTTCTATAACCATTAGAAGAATGTGTGTGTAGGTGTATATATAATCATTCTCATAAAAACATCCTAGTATATTTAAGATACTTTTTTTGTTACACAAGAAAGGAATAAAAAGATTTTAGGGGGTTGGAGAAGAAAAATAAAACATAAGAACACAAGAGAAGACACTACCTTTAAATCGGGTAACTCTTTTTTATTTGAGCTCAAAGGCATCCTTGGAAAGACTTCATCCCAAAGTCAGGATTCTAGGAGTAAGAGAGGGGTGTGGAGGGACAAAATGGGCAGGGGATGGACATGACAAAGGCTTGAGAGGTGTGGGTAAGGTGGTAGAGGTGGGGGCCTTTTATAAGAGGAGAGGAGGGGCACTCTTGGAAATTCCTGAAAAGTAACATTATTATAAAATGTTTTTCGAATTTTAAAAGTCCCTAAATTATATATTTCAAGGATAAGGTGATAATAGTTCGAAATGAACACAACAAATTGATTTTTGACATGTTTAGGTCTTAGATTTAAGATTATATTTTCATTTTATTTAAATTGTTAAATAATGAGGTAATTTCTACATCATCATGGTGTCATAAATAAATTAATTTATTTAATGTCTAAAAATTATAAAAAAACTATAATGATGTAGGAAATATTTTTATATTTCTAATGAATATTTATAGTAAAAATTATGACTTGTATAACCCCATGTAAAAATTATTTTAGTAAAACAACACATGTTTGTGACATTTTAATTTTAACTTTAAATAAATAGTTATTAATGTCATTTTCCTACCAAAGTAGCTCCATGGGGTCCCCAAGTTGACCGATGGATTTTCTTGGTCGGCCTTGACTCATCCAATAAGGGTAGGACATGTGTCAAGGTCATTTCATATTATTATAACATTATCTTTACTTTAAATTATACTAATTACGTTTAATCGCGATTAATAAAACTTAAAAGTTACTATTCACCAAAAAATCATTTTAATCCAATTGAACCACATTTTACATCCTAAAAAAAGCCATGAATGTTGGATTTTTGAAATTCAAATCACAGAAGTGGTAATGTTTCATTTAAACAAAAAATTAGTTTTTAAACTACCATTGAGTGGTTTCACTATTCATCAAAAATTGAAGGTTTTTAGAAAAATACCAAAAATTCACCTTAAGATATATTTGATATTCCGAATTCAAAAATGATGTCTATTTTACAATGTCAAAAACATATAAGTTTCATTAATAAAATTATTAATTAATTCCCATTTTCAAAATAAATAGCATGTTTGTAAGAAACAATATCTATTAAAAGATTGACACTAGTTTAAGTCCAATTTCAAATTTAAATTATTTACAATGACCACCATTGGATTAAATGGTAAAAATATATTCAAATTGAAATTTAAAACCAATTCAAATGATGATCTAATCGTATAAATAAATTAGATTAAAACGAGATTTTGAATAAAAATACGTCATTTTTAACTTATTCATTAAAAATGAACATTATCGTAAAAATACCAAAAATCTACACAAAGTAAATTTTTGATGTCCCGATTTTAAAGAAGAATTTTATTTTGTCAAATATGACACAGAAAATTGTCAAAAAGTTGATTTAAAAGAGGTTCTCCATTAAAAGGCTGTCAATCGACCTTTTATATACTATTAGAATGTTTACACTTAATATTGGATTTATTCGCATTTTTAATCCTCTAACATTTATTGTAAAAAGTAAAAATATTTAAAAAACATATATAAGAATTTTTTAGTTAGTTCTATTCATTCCCTTCATTACAATGGATAGGTGTTAACTACCATTTAAAATAAAATTATTTTATTATTAGAGTGCAACGTAAGATTTCAAAGGATCTCGTTGTTGCGTATTGGGTAAGCCATCGAGCATAGCGCTCCCTATAAATTCATTGTCATGACCTACCTTCACCAAAAGGAGGGAAGGGTCAGCAGATTTCCAGTCCCTTCCTTCTTTAAGTTGAAGGAGAGATAATGACCCCTGAGACCCGCCTTCAATAGGTCTCGGAGTGGCGACTAGCACCATGGGTAAAGAAATTTATCACAAATGGAAGGCATTACACCTTTTTGTTTTATAGGATTGGGAGATAAGATGATGAAACTCAACAGAACCAAGGTAAAAGAAGAGTGAAACCAAAAGTAAACCATTCCCACATGCATGTTCCAAAAGTAAAAGCCACAAGTAAAAAAGGTGACTACAAAGGTAAGTACCGAGGAAGAAAAGCAGCAACCGCAACCACCCCAAAGGTCCAAGCTAGTATGGTTCTACGCAATCCCGGAAGTCCTCCTGCAAACCTAAAAGCAGTTTAATATACGTAGGGTGAGCATACAAGTACACTCAGTAGGGAAAACCAAAGACTCTCGTGCACATGTGGGGGAACGTACTAAATTCCCGTGAGAAAAAGAGTAAACCAAACACCTATCAAGGTAAACTATCCACCCAAGCCTCGCCAAGGCACATTCCCCAAATAACACAATTTATGTAATATATATAATAAGAGCACATTGATTTTTGGGTGCCCCGCGCCATTTTCCCACTGGTTATTGATACATCCTATGCATCGAACCAATCCCTCCATTCTGTCACCGCAGTCCCACTGCCTCACCCGCCCGCACACACCTTGTCTAAAACCACACGCAGTCCCACTTCTGAATCTCGCCCGCACACACCTGGGCCACAACTGTCACAAGTAACCACGCCTGCAAACACCTAGGCCAGAACAACCACCACCGCGCCTGAAGACACATGGGCTAGAATATCCACTGCCACACCCGAAGACACCTGGGCCTCATCCCGAAGACACTTTGGAAACCACCTGCCGCACACACCTGGCAAACCACCACACTACCCCGCCCGAAGGTTCTTGGGCTAATAATGGACCTTAGGCCATCACAGCCTGCCCAAAGATACATGGGCTATCCGGGAAAGGGAGAAAAAAAGGATCTAAAACTAGACACTATGAATAGTGTTGGGAAAAACACCCTTCCCCGTGAAATGGGGGTGTTCGCCACTAAGTGCTCAACTTGGGTGGAGCTCGAATAAGAAACACAAAGCTACAAGTATATATATAGGTAACAAGAACTCACCCAAAGCTAGGTTATTCTTCAAACAGCCTACATATCAGAACATCACTCAAGTCCGAGTCATGACTCTGTCCAACAAACCCATTGTCCTATTCTTGTTTCATGTTCAGTGATAACGTTCAAATAATTTCATGTACTACTGGGCAACTAACACCATAAGCATAACAAGGAAAAAGGTTCCAACCAATCATCAATTTAATCATTCACAGTCGGTTCTCTTGTAATGTTACAAAAACAAGGAATAAGTGATATCCCCCGAAGTACTAGAACCATGGAAAACCTCGAGACACTGCCCCGTGTCCCCTCCCCGAAAAGGTTTTTCATCATCAGAGGATCCCACCCCAATTCATGATATAAACAAGGTAACCACTCGGTCTTAAAACTCGCAAACACTGAATCCATAACAATAGGGGATCCCATCCCTGATTACACAACCATCTTGAGTATAAAAACAGGGGTATCTCATCCCCTCCCACATCTCCAGTAACCGGCCCATGGAAGAAGAACAAAAAACCCACTACCATCAAGCAAAACATGCCCATGCGGTTTTTTCATATTTAAAGATTTTACACGCTCCATGATTTCAATTTCTGGGTGTTTTAACGGGGGTTTATCACAGAAGGGTAAATCATGTGCTTTCAATTTATTTAGTCGGGTATACGTGATTAACCGATTTACTTTTCACAACAGGAGTTTACAATTGCAAAAAAATCCATTTAAAGCACTACTAGGGGATCACTAGTGCACAGACAATGACCACCAACGGCCTTGGTTTTCAGAAGGCATATGCCAGCATAACTCAGAAAGATAATCATAATATAAACAACATCAGCGATCATAGCCCCCCTTCTTTCCTTATAGAATCTGTTCATTATCTTTATTTTTGTCTAGTTTATTGGATTATACGGGAAAAAAAACACGCCCACCCCGCATGATACACAAAAGAGAGAGACTAAGGATAAAATTCCCTACTTGTTGATAGACGGTCAACTCTTAGGACGGGCGCGGAACCTTATGGAAAACGATGCTGGTCACCCGATGCACCTAAATCTATTCGCGAAAAGTCACAATCTAGTAAAGAAGAAACCACGGCTAGACCTTAGTATATAAGAGCCGCGAACCGTTGAGATGAGAATGCCAAATTGCGTATGGCGCGGGGTCGTGTGTTGGCCACGTGGCCCCACTCATCATTTAGGGGGTGGGTGGTTTAAACCGACACATAAATTCATTAAGTATTTACATAAAACACTAATGGCGTTACGGGTCTTTAAAACACGCTCAAATAGGTCAAAATAGGGTTTAAAACCCCAATTGTGCAAGACGGAATGCCACTGGAAAGAACCCACGGGGTAGGCCAGAGCCACCGGTGGGTGATAGCTACCGGTAGGCTAAGGCTACCAGTAGGCGAAGGCCACATGTAGGCTGAGGCATCCGGTAGGCCGAGGCCACCGGTAGGCCGAGGCCACCGGTAGGCCAGGGCCACTGGTAGGCCGAGTCCACCGGTAGGCCGGGCTACCGGTCGGCCTACTACCAGTTGGCTAAGGCTAACGGTAGACCGAGCTACCAGTGGGCCTGCTACTGGTAGGCTAAGGCTACCGATAGGCCTACACCGCCGTGATTCCCAGACCAGAAAACCCAACACGAGATTTTCACAAAGTAAATCATCCCCATAAAACCTGGGCCATTATATTTTAATCACAAATAGGGATAAATATAAAAATGTCATATACTTTATTTACCTGGGGTGTTACATCCTTCCCCCTTTTGGGAATTGCGTCCTCGAAATTTTAAAATGGGGCTCGGATACTTCATTGAATGTCCCACATCGGAACAAGAGTCAGTAAAACAATCACTTTAAAATAAAGAAAGTGAAGTATATAGGTCACTCAAGATAACCCATACTAGGATTCCATGTAGGAAAACATGGATATGGAATAAAAAGCAAAGGGTCATGTTCTAATGGAGAGTGATAGAAAACATGTTTAGGAGAAGGTTAACCACAAGAAAATCACAAACATGTGCTGGGTTAAACGTTATTTGATTCCCCAGTAAGAAAAGTTAATAGAAAAAATTTTTGTTTTAAGTTAATTTTCATTGAGGAATTTATTTTTTACCTTAAGGAAACATACTTACTTGTCATGTTGACATTCATCTTTTACTAGATTTCTTACACAAACTCATGCTTTCCCCAAATGATGAGTATTTCGGAAGACTTGTTCACATTAAGAGTACTATTATCAACTTCTATAGAATCACCTAATCCAAAAAAGAGAACTATATAATTCCCATGTCTTTCGACCCTTACCAAAACGAAAATTGTTAGAACAAGATCAGATAATCATGAAAAGGATAACCCTTTATAAAAATAAAATATATTTTTAATCTCCAAAATTTTTCTAACAAAACCCAAAGTTCAACGAGGACCATTCGATAAACAATTTGTCCATAAAATTCTTCAAAGTAAACCAAACTAAGATTGAAACCCAAATATTTTAAGGATTTAGTTACATAGGCTTCCAAGGTACAAATTAACACTTATCTCCAAATAACTTCAGTTTCTCTAAAAGTCTCATATTGAAATGTAATTAAGCTAATCACATATCCTCCATGATAGGTTAATAATTTCCATAGATAACCCAAAATAAAAATACTCTTAATTCATAAAATCATCTAACTAAAAATAATAAGTCATACTAACCAGGGAATTCATGTAGTCCAGTGGTAAGCAATAAATACCAGTTGCACTTTGGTTGTGGGTTCGATTCCCACAGCTTTGTCCAACGTGATGGGTTGTCACACGGTCTGTGTGATGTCCTTTTTATAAAACTCTAAAAATAATCCTAACATGTTTTAACCTCAATCGTTTCCTTATACCGCTCATTTTCATCCAAATTTTTTAAGATATCAACATCTTAATTCTTGACGTCTTATTTCACCACCATAAGATAAAATAAAACGATTCCCAAAATGAACAAAAACAAACATAGATCATGGCGTCCACTCGGCTTCATTGTCATCTTGTTCACATAGGTAGAAGTCCCATGCATTACAACAATTAATTGTAGATCCTTCAAAATCATTTTCTTCCTCCATCCAAATACACCTTGTACAACATGGGTCATATGGGTGTTCAGAGAAAAATAGTTTTGGAAAATAATCATGTATGACATATAATTCCAAAACATCTGATAAAACATGATTTCTACAAAATAGTCGGACAGAATTTGAGTTGAAACATTCTATTATTGGTCCTTTTAAAATACCATAAGTATGTTCTGAATGACTATATATTAAAAGAAAATATAAATAGGTTATTCAAGGGTCTCCTTCCTCAACACCATTTTTAAAATCATAATATGCTTTAAATTCTTGTGATAAGGTAAAATATTTGAAAATACCATGATAATATTTACCTTTCTTGAAAATATGAGAATATTGTGAAGTTAGTATTTGTCTAAATACAACCCATGATCCATGATGATAAGAGGTATTGTGAAGGTGTTTGATATCTCAAAAAACTTCTTGCAACTGAGTTGTATTCTAGAAAGAGTTTCACAATCATCTGAACATGACATTGCAATAATTATTGCAAGCATGTCATTAGGAAGAGATATGAATGTCATTTGAGATCCTCCTCATTACATTCGTAACTGACTTTACTTGACCTGAACAAATTTATAAAATAAGGATTTAACTGAAATAATAGATATAGGGACTAACCATGTGTCTAACAAAAACTCTTAATCCCTAAAGTTGTCTAAACCGAACTCTGAAACCAACTAAAAGGACCCATCCATAAACATTACTTATTATTGAATTAAATTAATAATTCACATAGAGGATCTTTTCAGGTTTAGAGTTTTAGATAATTGCGACATAACTATTACATATCAAAATATTACAAAGTAGACACTTCTACTAAGTTTCCATAAAATAAAAACTCTTAAAAAGAAACTTTTCTAGTTCCATGTTTTAGATAGCATGATGTTTCCTTATTCCCATCCTTGTCCCTATTCCACATTATGTCCTGTGAAAAACATTTCAAAAAAACATGGGGTGAGCATAAAAAGCTCAATAATGGATACACAAAGAAGGAAAACTGTTAGTTTTTCAATACAACAAGTAAACCATGAGTACTTTATCAAATTAATACTTTTCACCTTTGTGTAGTATAATAAACACTTCAGTGAATAAAAGAAAATTACATACCCTTTTTTAACCAAAATATTACCTTAAATCCCATATACATAACATATAAAGGTAACGGGGGACATAAACATACTTAAATGGAATAACCATACGGTCGACTTCCACACATATCACTTAATGGAATACCCATACGGGTGACTTCCATACCCATTGCATTGGAGGTTATAACAAAACCACCCGTCCTGGTATTCACGGCACCACTCGTAATATATTGTATCATGTAACCACCTGTCAAATGTCCAAGTACCATTATAAAATAATAATATAGAAAACAAATATAATGGAAAGAAAACATTTCTACATTTCGATCACAATATATAACTAAAATATTTTGTCCTAACAAATAAATTATAAAAAACCCATTTTCAATACCAAAATACATAAAAGAGTATATGGTTTTTATTTACTTTTAAATAACTTTACGGCTTGTTGAGGAATCCAAAGTCCAAATAATACTCGTGGTGGCAGAAAAGGTTGTTGTCACTGCGTACATTAAAAAAAACATTCTTTTTGTAGTTTTGTAAAACACTTCCTAGAAAAAGATTCCTTTTGTATAAAATTAGAATTCAAATGGGTTTATAAAATGTATAAAAGAAAGTCTTGTATTAAAAAAAATATATTCCTCAATGAAAGGAGATTGAGACGAAGTACCTTACAATGAAGGTATCCTTGGATTAAGGATAAATCAAATACAAAATTATGTGTGACAAAAAAATACACCAAATATAAGTGGATAACAAGTGTAAAACAATCATAGTTCATTCACACATATTCATAGAATGACATATTAATGGAGTAAAAGTTTATCCCAACGAATCAAAATTGGGTTAAAAAGTTCCCTTGCAAAAATTTGACAGCCTTACAGCGTCACTTCAAAATTCAGAAAATGAGTTAATGAGAGATAAAAAGGGTATCTCATCACATGGAAATAAAATTTAAATACATAAAGATATAGAAGAACATATCCCAACATTACAATATGTAAATTAAAATACCCAACAAAATAATTCTTTTAAAAAGGGGAGGGTGAAAAGTTCTTTTACCAACTTGGGTATCATTTGAAACATACACCCCATGAAAGAAGGAAAATACAACATTGATGTAAATAATCATAAACGAAAGTATATTTCACAAAGAGTAGAATAATGTGAAGTACATAAACCACTCAAAGGAAATGGTGGAATATGTATCATAAATCTCACAGGAATAAAAGTGAGAAGAAAAATCCCTTATGAAAACGTGGCAGCCTAACAACGCCACTTAAAACATCCAAAAATGGATTGATGATATCAAATAGGGTCTGTAATCATATTAAGATAAAATTTACAGAAATAGGAATATAAAATAACATCCCCCAACAGAACAAATAGGAGCTTAAAATATGTGACATAAAAGAGAGTACTTAAAATGAAAGAGAGAGGTTGGATCTCTTACGAAAATTCGGCAGCCTAACGGCGCCACTCAAAACATCCAAAATGGATTGATGAGATAAAATAGGATATCTCATCATATGAACATAAAATATTACAGTAAGAGTTATATAAAATAACATACCAATAATAATAAAGATGTGTTTAAAAGGAATGACATAAAAGAGTGTACTTAAAAAGAAAGAGAGGGGTAGGATCCTGTACCTCAAGTCTGACTTGTCTTGTTCGTTTCGTTATATTCCTGAATAATAAACTTTGGTAAATTTATAAATTCTTAAGGACCTCCTTTAAAGATTATTATTCATTTCATATCACGTATTATAATGTTATAATACTTGGTTAATAAAGTGAGTTCATATCAGACGTTTTTGTCGATGTTTGGTACATGAGTCAAAAATAAGCATGTTTGAAAACGATTGTCCATGTAGTTATAATTAAATCATCTCTAGAATAGTATTAATGATTTAAATATCATCTATATCCAGTACATATTAATTTTATACTATTCCACAACATTTGGAGATAAAAAGAAATGAAATGCATCGTTCATGGAGACGGTAGGCCGTACGTATGCCTGAACGCTACTTTCATTTATTTTTCATATTAATGGAATTAAAAATAATTGGGATATATATATATATTATAATTCCAGTATAATATATATGTTCTGTAGGTCACATAAATTCATTAATTTCATTCTTTATACATTCCATGTATTGCATGAACGAGTCACGTCACTTGAGGGGGTGGTAGTCCACACTTCCTCGTATGAAATTATCACAATTGAACAACATGAAAAGGATAAGTTATGTTTTAAATATAAAATACAGAATTATATGGGAAACAAAAATACCATATATATCATATATAAAATACAGTGACATCATAATGGCCACCTTTAAAGGTGTTAAAAGAATATTGAACAATCATCGTTTCGTGAGATAGTAATTCACCATCCACAGAAATAGTATGTTCTATAACCATTAGACAAAAGGGTGTGTAGGTGTAGCTCTAATCCTTCCCATAACAACATCTGAGTATATTTAAGATACTGGTTCTGTTAAAAAATAAACCAATAAAAATATTTTAGGGGGTTGGAGAAGGAAAATAAAACATAAGAACCCAAGAGAAGACATTACCTTTAAATCGGGAAACTCTTTTTGATTTGAGCTCAAAGGCTTCCTTGGAAAGACTTCTTCCCAATGTGAGGCTTCTAGGAGTAAGAGAAGGATTTTTAGAGACAAAATGGGTAGGGTTTGGCCGAGCCAATGACTTGAGAGGTGTGGGTAAGGTGGTAAAGGTGGGGGTCTTTTACAAAAGGAGAGGAAGGGAACTCTTGGAACGTCATGAAAAGTAACATTATTATAATATGATTTTCGGATTTTAAAGGACCTACAATTTTATATTTCTAGGATAAGATGATAATAGTTCTAAATACACACATCCAATAGGTTTTTGACAAGTTTAGGTCTTAGATTTTACATTATCTTTTCATTTTATTTAAATCATTAAATAATGAGGTAATTGCTGCATCATCATGGTGTCATAAATAAATTAATTTATTTAATGTATAAAATTTATAAAAAAAATATCATGATGTAGGAAATATTTTTAGCTTTCTAAAGAATATTTATAAACAAATATATGACTTGTATAACCCCATGTAAATTTTTTTTAGTAAAACAACACATGTTTGTGACATTTTAATTTTAACTTTAAATAAAAAGTTATTAATGTCATTTTCCTACCAAAGTGGCTCCATGGGGTCCCCAAGTTGACCCATAGAATTTCATAGTCGTCCATGACTCATCCAATAAGGGTAGGACATATTTCAAGGTCATTTCATATTATTATAACAATATTTTTACGTTAAATTACACTAATTACCTATAATCGCAATTAATAAAACTTAAAAGTTACTATTCACCAAAAAATTTATTTTAATCCCATTGAACCAAATTTTACATCCTAATGACAACAATTCATGTCGGTTTTTTGAAATTAAAATCACAGAAGTGGTAATGTTTCATTTAAACAAAAATGCACTTTTTAAACTACCACTTAGTGGTTTCACTATTCACCAAAAATTGACGTTTTTCAGAAAAATACAAAACATTCACCCTAAGCTATATTTGATATTATGAATTCAAAATTGATATCTATTTTACAAAATTCAAAACATATAAGTTGCATTAATAAATTTAATAATTAATTCCCGTTGTCAAAACAAAGAGCGTGCTTTTAAGAATCAATATCTATTAAAAGATTGACACTAGTTTAAGTCCAATTTCAAATTGAAATTAATTCCAATGACCACCATTGGTTTAAATGGTAAAAATATATTATAATTGAACTTTAAACCCAATTCAAAATATGATA
This sequence comes from Viscum album, assembly GCA_963277665.1. NCBI lineage: Eukaryota > Viridiplantae > Streptophyta > Magnoliopsida > Santalales > Viscaceae > Viscum > Viscum album. Next base: position 1,640,646,216 of record OY728131.1, on the reverse strand, counting down.
TAATCATATAAATAAAGTATATTAAAAATAGTTTTGGAATAAAAATACAAAATTTTTCACTTATTCATTAAAAATGAACTTTATCGTAAAAATACCAAACATTTACACAATGTAAAATTTTTATGTCCCGATTTGAAAGAAGAATATTATTTTGTCAAATATAACACATAAAATTGTCAAAGAGCGGATTTAAAAGAGGTTCTCCATCAAAAGTTGGTTAATCGACCTTTTAAAGAATATTAGAATGTTTACGCTTAAAATTGGATTCATTCGCATTTTTAATTCTCAAACATTTATTGTAAAAAGTAAAAATATTTTAAATAAATATAAAATCATTTTTTAGTTAGTTCTGTTCATTCCCGTCATTACAACGTCTAGGTGGTAACTACCATTTAAAATAAAATTATATTACTATTAGAGTGCAATGTAAGATTTCAAAAGAACGCATTGTAGCGTATTGGGTAAGCCATCGAGAAAAGAATTCCCTTTAAATTAATATTAACATTTTATACAAAAATAGGGATAAATATAAAATTTCCATATACATTATTTACATGGGGTGTTACATCCTTCCCCCCTTTTGGGAATTGCATCCTTGCAATTTTAAAATTTGGCTCGGAAACTTCATTGAACGTCCCATATCGGAACAAGAGTCGGTAAAACAATCACTTTAAAAGAAATAAAGAGAAGTACAGAGGTCACTCGAGTTAACCCATACAAGAAATCCATGTAGGAAAACATGGATATGGAAGAAAAAGCAATCGTTCATGTTCTGAGGGAGAGTGATAGAAAACATGTTTAGGAGAAAGTTAACAACAAGAAAATCAAAAACCTGTGATGGGTTAAACAGTATTTGATTCCCCAGTAGGAAAAGTATATAGAAAACATTTTTGTTTTAAGTTACTTTTCATTGAGGAATTTATTTTTGATCTGAAGGAAACATACTTACTTGTCATGTTGACTTTCAACCTTTACTAGATTTCTTACACAAACTCATACTTTCCCCAAATGATGAGTGTTTAGGAAGACTTTTTCACATTAAGAGTACTATAATAAAATTCTAGAGAATCACCTAATCCAAAAAATAGAACTATATATTTCCCATGTATTTAGACCCTTACCAAAACCAAAATTGTTAGAACAATATCAGATAATCCTGAAAAGGATAACACTTTATAAAAAGAAAATTTATTCTTAATCTCCAAAAAAATTTCCAACAAAACCCCAAGTTCAATGAGGACCATTTGATAAACAATTTTTCCATAAAATTCTTCAAAGTAAACCAAACTAACTTTAAAACCCAAATATTCGATGTATTTAGTCACTTAGTCTTCCAAGGAACAAATTAACACTAATCTCCAAATAACATATGTTTCTCTAAAAGTCTCATATTGAAAAGTAATTAACCTAATCACATATCCTCCATGATAGGTTAATAATTTCCATAGATAACCCAAAATAAACTTACTCTTAATTCATAAAATCATCTAACTAAAAATAATAAGTCATACTAACTAGGGACTTCACGAAGTCCAGTGGTAGGCGATAAATATCAGTCGCACTTTGGTTGTGTGTTTGATTCCCACAGCTTTGTCCGACGCGACGGGTTTTCACACGGTCTGCATGTTTTCCTTTTTATAAAACTCCAAAAATAACCCTAACATGTTTTAACCTCAATAGTTTCCTTATAACTCTCATTTTCATCCAAATTCATTACGATCTCAACATCTTAATTCTTGATGTCTAATTTCTCCACCATAAGATAGAATAAACTGATTCCCAAAATGAATAACAACATACCTTGATCATGGCGTCCACTCAGTTTCATCATCATCTTGTTCACATAGGTAGAAGACCCATACATTACAACAATGATTAGAGATCCTTCAAATTCATTTTCTTCCTCCATCCAAATACACCATGTACAACATGGGTCATATGGGTGTTCATAGAAAAAAAGTTTTGTAAGATAATCATGTATGACATATAATTCCAAAACATCTGATAAAACATGATTTCTATAAAATAGTCGGACATAATTTGAGTTGAAACATTCTATTAATGGTCCTTTTAAAATACCATAAGTATGTGCTGAGACACTATATTTAAAAGGAAAATATAAATAGGTTGTGCAAGGGTATCCGTCCTCAACACCATTTTTAAAATCATAATATGCTTCAAATTCTTGTGATAAGGTAACACATTTTAAAATACCATGAAAATATTTACCTTTCTTGAAAATATGAGAATATTCTGAAAATAGTATTTGTCTAAATACAACCCATGATCCATGATGATAACGAGGTATAGTGGAGGTGTTTTATATCTCAAACAACTTCTTCCTAGTGAGTTGTATGCTAGAAAAAGTTTCACAATTATCCGAACATGACTTTGCAATAATTATAGAATGCATGTCATCAGGAAGAGATATGAATGTCATTTGAGATCCTCCTCATTCCATTCGTAACTGACTTTACAAGTCCTGAAAAAAGTTATAAAACAAGGATTTAACTGAAATAATAGATATAGGAAATAACCATGTGTCTAACAAAAAATCCTAATCCCTAAAGTTCTCTAAACCGACCTCGGAAACCAACTATAAGGACCCGGCTATAAACATTACTTATTATTGAATTAAATGAATAATTCACATATAGGATCTTTTCAGGTTTAGAGTTTTAGAGAATTATTACATAACTATTACATCTCAATAGATTATAAAGTAGACACTTCTTCTAAGATTCAATAAAATAAAAACTCTTAAAAATAAACTTGTCTAGTTCCATGTTTTAGATAGAATGATGTTTCCTTGATCCCATCCTTGACAATATTCCACATTAAGTCCTGTGAAAAAAATTTCAAAAAAAACTTGGGGTGAGAATAAAAATCTCAGTAAGGGATACAGAAAGAAGGAAAACTGTTAGTTTTTCAAAACAATAATTAACCCGTGATTACTTTATCAAAGTAATAATTTTCACCTTTGTGTAGTAGTATAAACTCTCCAATGAATAAAAGATCATTAATTACCCTTTTGTAACCAAAATATTAGCATAAAACCCATATACATAACATATAAAGGTAAGTTTGGACATTAATATACTTAAATGGAATAACTATACGGTCGACTTCCACACATATCACTTAATGGAATAGGCATACGGCCGACTTCCATACCCAATGAATTGGAGGTTATAACGTAACCACCCATCCTAGTATTCACGGAACCACCAATCATATGGTTTTTCACGTAACCACCCATCAGATGTCCATGTACCATTATAAAATCATAAGACATAAAACAAATATAATGGAAAGAAAACATTTCCTCATTTCGGTCACAATATATCACTAAAATATATTGTCATAATAAATCCATTATAAAAAACCATTTTTAATACCAAAATACATAAAAGAGTATATGGTTTCTATTTTATTTTAAAAAAATTACGGCTTGTTGAGGATGCCAAAGTCCAAATAATACTCGCGGCGGCGGAAAATTTTGTTGTCACCGCGTACGTTAAAAGAAACATTCCTTTTTGTCGTTTTATAAATCACTTCGTAGAAAAAGATTCATTTTGTATAAAATTAAAATTAAAAGGGGTTTATAAACTTTATGTAAGAAAGTCTTGTATTAGAACAATATATGCCTCAATGAAAGGAGATTGAGACAAAGTCCCTTACAAAGACGGTATCCTTGGATTAAGGATAAATCAATTACAAAATTATGTGTGACAAATGAATACACCAAATATAATTGGATATTAAGTGTAAAACAATAAGAGGTAATTCACACATATTAATAGAATGACATATTCAAGGAGTACAAGTTTATCCCAAATAATCAAAATTGGGTTAAGAAGTTCCCTTGCAAAAATTTGACAGCCTAACGGCGTCACATCAAAATTCAGAAAATGAGTTGATGAGAGATAAAAAGGGTATCTCATCACTTAGAAATAAAATTTACATCAATAAGGATATAGAAGAAAAAATCCTAACATTACAATATGTAAATTAAAAGACCCAAAAAAATAATTCTTTTAAAAAGAGGAGGGTGAAAGGTTCCCTTACCGACGTGGGTATCTTTCGAAACATACACCCCATGAAAGAAATACAATACAAAATTGATGTAAATACTCATAAACGAAATTATATTACAGAAAGATTAGAATAATGGGAAGTACATATACCACTCAAAAGAAATGATGGAAAATGTAGTATAAATATCACGGTAATAAATGTGAGATGAAAAATCCCTTACGAAAACTTGACAGCCTAATGGCGCCACATAAAACATCCAAAAATGGATTGATGAGAACAAATAGGGTCTCTAATAATATTAAAATAAAATGTACATCAAGAGGAATATAAAATAACATCCCACAACATAAAAAAGAGGAGCTTAAAATAATTTACAAAAAGGAGAGTACTTAAAAAGAAAGAGAGTGGTTGGATCTCTTATAAAAATTCAGCAGCCTAACAGCGCCACTCAAAACTTCCAAAATGGATTGATGAGAGAAAATATGGTCTCTAATCATATGAACATTAAAAATAAAATTAAGAGTAATATAAAATAACATCCCAATCATAATAAAGATGATCTTAAAAGGAATTACATAATAGAGTGTACTTAAAAAGAAAGACAGGGGTTGGATCCCTTACCTCAAGTCTGACTTGTCTTGTTCGTTTCATTAAATTCCTGAATAATGAACTTTGGTCAATTTATAATTTATTAAGGACCTCCTTTAAATATTATTATTCATTTCATATCACATATTATAATGTTATAATAATTGGTTAATAAAGTGAGTTCATATCAGACTTTTTTGTCAATGTTTGGTACATGAGTCAAAAATAAACTTTTTTTGGAAATGATTGTCCAAGTTGTTATAATTAAATCATCTCTAGACTAGTATTAATGATTTAAATATCATATATATCAAGTAAATAGTCATCTCATTCTATTACATAACATTTGGATATAAAAATAAATGAAATGCACCGTTCATGGAGACGGTAGGCCGTACGTACGCATGAACGCCACTTCTATTTCTTTTTCATATTAATGGAACTAAAAATAATTGAGAGATATATATATTATAATTCCAGTATAATATATATGTTTTATAGGTCACATAAGTTCATTAATTGAATTATTTATACATTCCATGTATTTCATGAATGAGTCACATAACTTGTGGGGGCGGTAGTCCACACTTCCTCATATGAAATTATCGCAATTGCACAACATGCAAAGCATAAAATTATGTTTTAAATTTAAAATAAAGAACCATATAGGAAACTTAAATACCATATATATAATATATAAAATAAATTGACATCATAATGTCTACCTTTAAAGGTGTTAAAAGAATATTGAACAATCATCATTTCGTGAGGCAGTAATTTTCCATCCACAGAAACAATATGTTCTATAACCATTAGTCGAAGGTGTGTGTAGTTGTAGCTCTAATACATCTCCTAACAATATCTTAGTATATTTAAGATACTGTAGTTGTTAAAAATGAATGGAATAATAGAGTTTAGGGGGTTGGAGAAGAAAAATTAAACATAAGAACACAAGAGAAGACACTACATTTAAATCGGGTAACTCTTTTTGATTTTAGATCAAAGGCTTCCTTGGAAAGACTTCTGCCCAATGTGAGGCTTATAGGAGTAATAGAGAGATGTGGAGACTCAAAATGGGAAGGGGTTGGCTGAGCCAAAGGCTTGAGAGGTGTGGGTAAGGAGGTACAGGTGGGGGCCTTTTATTAGAGGAGAGGAGGGGCACTCTTGGAAAGTCTTGAAAAGTATCATTATTATAAAATGATTTTCGGATTTTAAAGGTCCCAAAATTATATATTTATAGGAAAATGAGATAATAGATCTAAATAAACACATAAAATAGGTTTTGTATAAGTGTAGGTCTTATATTTTACATTTTCTTTTCATTTTATTTAAATCGTTAAATAAATGTGTAATCGCTGCATCATCATGGTGTCATAAATAATTTATTTTATTTAATGTCTAAAAATTATAAAAAAAACTATCTTGATGTACGAAATATTATTATCTTTCTAATGAATATTTATTGTAAAAAATATGACTTTTATAACCCCATGTAAAAATTGTGTTAGTAAAACAACACATGTTTGTGACATTTTAATTTTAACTTTAAATAAAAAGTTATTAATGTCATTTTCTTACCAACGTGGCTCCATGGGGTCCCCAAGTTGACCCATTGATTGTAATGGTCGGACATGACTCATCCAATAAGGGTAGGACATGTTTCAAGGTCATTTCATATTATTATAACATTATCTTTACTTTAAATTACACTAATTACCTTTAATCGCGATTAATAAAACATAAAAGTTACTATTCCCCAAAAAATTATTTTAATCCCATTGAACCAAATTTTACATCCTAATGACAACCATGTAAGTCGGATTTTTGAAATTCAAATCACAGAAGTGGTAAAGTTTCATTTAAATGAAAAATCAGTTTTTAAACTACCACTTAGTGGTTTCACTGTTCATCAAAATTTGATGTTTTTCAGAGAAATACCATAAATTTACCCTAAGATATATTTGATATTCCGAATTCAAAAATGATGTCTATTTTAAAAAATTCAAAAAATATAATTTTCATTAATAAATATAATAATTAATTCCCGTTGTCAAAACAAATAGTGTGTTTTTCATAAACAATATCTATTAAAAGATTGACACTAGTTTAAGTCCAATTTCGAATTGAAATTAATTACAATGACCACCATTGGATTAAATGGTAAAAATATATTCTAATTGCGCTTTAAAACCAATTCAATAGATGATCCAATAATATAAATAAAATAGATTAAAAAAGAGTATTTGAATAAAAATACAACATTTTTCACTAATTCATTAAAAATGAACATTATCGTAAAAATACCAAAAATTTACACAAAGTTAATTTTGATGCCCTTATTTTAAAGAAAAATTTTATTTTTTCAAATATAAAACATAAAATTGTCAAAAAGAAGATTTAAAAGAGGTTTTCCATCAAAAGGCGGTTAATCGACCATTTAAAGAATATGAGAATGTTTACGCTTAAAATTGGATTCATTCGCATTTTTTATCCTCTAACATTTATTGTAAAAAGTAAAAATATTTGAAAAACATATATAAGAATTTTGTAGTTAGTTCTGTTCATTCCTGTCATTACAACGACGTGGTTTTAACTACAATTTAAAATAAAATTATTTTATTATTATAGTGCAACATAAGATTTCAAAGGAACTCGTTGTTGCGTATTGGGTAAGCCATCGAGCATAGCGTTCCATTTAAATTAATATTAACATTTTATTCACAAATAGGGATAAATATAAAAATGTCATATTCTTTATTTACCTGGGGTGTTACATTATTAAACATCCAATAAATATGTGTATTATAATAAGGCCTCAAAAAAATTTGTGCAGCAACATCCTTATATAGACCTCACTATAAGCGAAATTAATAACAAGCATTTAGATGAGATAAATTCTCATAGGAACCCTATGAAGATTAATTATCTCCCAAACATATTTTCTATCAAAATAATTGACTAAATTGGTCACGTAGATCATCAAGAAATTTGATACTATTTTTGAAACAGTCTGTAATAACCCATGATACATCACTAACATGAGGTAAGATCATTAAATCCATCCAGAAATCCATGTTCACATCATCCCAATTCAACTCAACAATATGTAATGATAGAAGAATATATGTGGGTCACTAATGCTCAAAGTTCATATAATAACATGTTAAGTACCATAAAATAAAAAACATTATGTACTTATTTATACAAATACACTAATATGACCTATAGATGTCATGATCAATCTTAGTATGCCTTAGTTGAACAACCCATATCAATATCTGTTAATTCCACATCGTCTCCTCACACTTTCTCTTATGTATTACCACATGAAATTGTATGTAAAGGACCACTCTAGCTTCAAGTGACTAATCATTTGGTTGGATCCCAACCATATATTCAATCCCCCATTATTGGGAAATTTGAGTCAAATAACTAAATCATATTCACTCTCTTGTGTAGTATGGATGTTGTATTCCGGAATATGAGGTTCACTAAACCCCAATAATCCTAAACATCAAGGATCATCTCAGTAATGTTTTTCATCACCTACCAATATCTATTATCAACATACACCATCTAATCCCAATCCATCCATATCAATACATTAACTATAACATTACCTTTCCCTAGTGTGCATTCCAGCTTTGAATTGAATGAATGAAGATAATTTGAAAACCTTATCAATAAATTTTCACATGTCTCTAAGAAAAAGAGATACCTAGGGATATTATTGTATATAATAATAACATGTCATCCAAAAGTCTATAATTCAAATATATCAGCCTCGCACTGGGACTTACAACTGTAGATCATGCATCAGGTAATTCCTCTCATGTAGCCTTATCTACAATGATCAACAAGAAACCATTCTCCACTCTTACAAATAAAAATCCCCAAAACCAACTAATGATTCATTATAATATAATTAATACCCTTTAAATTTCTATGGTATGGTATGTGTCAATTTATACATTATCCTCCCTTGAAAATCATGAAATGATATATCAAAAGAGTCTGGCCACATGAACTTCACTGACTTCTTATTTAATACAACCATCGATGGTGAAGAAGGGGAGAAGTATTCAATAATCCTCTAGTAGTAATGTATAGTGCCTCGGGAACTATGAATCTTAAAATATTACTTGCTCACTCATAATAAATCAAATCCTTGAAATTTTATATATCAACTGATATGAAATATTAAAATATTATGTTTCATTAGAAGAGTGCCTAATTAATCTAGAATAGACACATAAAGAGTTAAGAATATAGTCAAAACTAAATCCTTTTAATTAATTGGATATCTATATAAGTTTTTTGGATCTCACCACACTATATTTATGATATAATATCATCAATTTTATAAACTTGTAAATTACTCTATATAAAGATGTAATAATTGATTCATCTGGACCATGAACATGTCAGTTAATTGGTCAATAGGAACATCATCATGTGGTTACCATACAGACCATACCTTCTTCTAAAAAAATCCCAAGGAACATTATAGGTCCTCACCCACAGTTAATGATATCCCAAACTCATTTTATATTAGAGAACCAATTGTAATATCATATTTAAACATGATCTTCAGTTATAGTAAGCTTTCATATAATTAATAAAAATAACACAATACAAATAGATTTATTCAAGAATGTGACTATAACAAAATTTAAAAAACATTATCATTTAAATTTTATTAAATTATTATTATTTTTAAAGTAATCATGTTAATGTTTTATTAGGGTGTATTTTTGTGATTTTTCAAAACTATTTGATTTATGGGTGAATAATGAAAAATATGGATATTATGAAACTTATCATTTTTATGACCTTATAATCATATAAGAATAAATTTAATTATTAAAAAAAATATTTCATTCAATGATATATTCATTATAATAAATATTATTAATTAAAAAATATATATTTTTATTATAAATATATGCTTCACACTTTTTCTAAATCTGAGTAATTTTTTTGTAAAAATAAAAAATAATATTAACTGTGTAGTGTGTCTTTATATTAACAAATTAAATAAATCACTACTAAATAATAATTTTAATGAAGTTTTTAGAATATTTATTCAAAAAATGTATTTTTATTAATATCATAATATTTTTTCTTGTCAAGGGTAAATTTGGGTTTATATTTATAAATGTATTTTTAGATACATAGTTTTCACTACATTTTTTAATTTATTTTAAAGTAAATTTATACCACCTGTAAAATACGAATCATATTAAATGTATCCCATATTTTTAATCTGAATAAATTATTAAGTTTAAAATGGTAAACTAAATTTTTAGTCATCAAAATATTATGTTGATTAAATTGATTCCTATAATAGTTAAGGATTAAATGGGTTAATGAGATGAGGACACTAAGATGTAGGGGTAATAATTCCACCTAAAACTTTCTAATTATTATTTCATAAATAAGATTAGAAATTATATTATCCCACATTCTATTTACTGACCATTTGGATCCACATTCATTTGAAAGTGTCCATATATTATTGAAATCTTTTAAGTAATTAAATGTGTGTCTATAGACTCACTTAAAAAAGAATACCACCTCTCCTCTCTTGATTAAAAACATTGAGATAAAATTTTTGGCCAACAACATTCAAATTTCCTTCATATAGTCCATAGCTTCATTCTTTATCTTCTGTTTTTGTCATTAGATCACCCTAAAAAATCTTCAAGTGTAATATTCTGTTGGTCTCTCAAAGAAGAGGTGATCATATTTACCAAGAATTTCAATTATAGTTCATCATCTAACTCCTATATATCTATTGTAATCATTGTAAAATAATATATATAGTATCATAAATATATTTAGATTTTATTATTATAATGTGAAAACCATTTCTAACCTTCTTTCCAACCAATAAAAAACTAAAATATTAGTCATCAATATATATGGCCAAACATCACCAAGTAGTGGTATAATACATTTTCCATCACCAATTTACAAGAATATCTACAAATAAGAAGATAATTAACATATATATATGTTAATTATAAAATAATTATGATTATTTAAATTTTATTTTTAATATTCCTTTTTACCCTTCCACATGTTGAAAATTTATATTTTTTGTTGTGCATATATCAGGACTACAATATCTAAGTAGTAATGAGATTCATTTTATCATTTCATTCTCTCGTTGATGATTATAAATATTTTTATAATGAATATGTATGAGATTTATATCATTACTAAATTTTGTTTATGGTTGAACCAATATCAATATGAATGGACAAAACTATTATACTTTATTATAAAGGGAATGTGAAATAGTTAACACTCAGAGACAATGGTTTTAATAATGAATTATAAATAAATTAGTGTTGAAATATTATCAGGGGACCATTTTAGATATTATAAATCTGTATATTTTTATTTAATAGTGGTAAAACAATATGAATAAAATTATAACAGTTAATAAAATAACATTCGAAGCATGCTAGGCATGTGGTAAGGATTAATTTCACATTCCCAACTGTATTAGAAATTGTTTACGATTTTGTTTCCACAAGGTAAATTGTTGTATATTTATATCTTGATCCTGGTATGTTTTATCTCCTCATGTTATTTATATAAATTCCAGTTTTTTCTTTCCATTATAAATTTTTTTTCATATACTCAAAGGTCTAAGAGTATATTTTTATGAAAAACACACATTGTGGTTCTGTTTAGTCATGATTCATTTCCTCTCAAATATTTATTTTCATTAAAAAAAATTATAATTTAATAATAATAAAATAATTTATTAATATCATTTTTACACATTTTAAAATTTCTATAATTTTTTTCAAATGGAATCTTCTAATAATTTTTTGAATGAGGCAGGTTTTTTAAATGATGTAAATATGATCACTTTTTTGACACTAACTACACAAATAAATTCACATTTCTTCATGAATATTTTTTGATTTCAAGAATACGTTATGGTATTTCATATTTCTTTTTAATGAAAATATTTTTCCAAATATTATATATATTTTTTATATGTGATTTCAAAATGAAATGGGTATTTTTCTAAATAAATATTATAGTGGTATGTCTAATGTATTCTTATATATTATTTGTTGAATATTATATTTTACTATAGATATACACAATATATTTCTTCCACCATATTACTATGGGTGACTTATGATGTTGTTGTTCTATTTATTGACTATGAAAAATATTAACATTTTTTATTTATTTATGATGTTCTAATACAAGTCCATAACTGTAAGACTACAACGTATGGAATTTTTCATTATATAATTATGAATGTGGTTATTATTACCCATTTGACTATTTAGATTTCTATTTAATTAATATATTTATACACCTTTTATGATATATATTATATGGAGTATTTTATTATTTCTTATCTCTACATTATTATTCATGAATTTTTTATCATGTGATAACTTCTGTTATATACTTTCTATCTCTCAGCATCTGATCTCACCAACTGACATGTTTTTATTTCCTTCAGATACCAAGAAGGGATCTATGAAATATATCAAGTATTTAATAAAAAATTAATGACCCCATGAGAAATTTTATGTAGTAATTCTTTTTTTCTAATGTAAAGTGATAATAATGTATGCATCTAGTCTCACAATGCTACTAAAAATTTTGATACTTCAGGATGCGATTAATTTTATTTTCTTCTATTTATGTAAAATAACCACTGTCTTTGGGTTTTTATATTTTATCTATTACAATTAATATCAGAGGAAATTTATAACAAACCATAGAAATTAGATTTAAAAAACATAGACTATGGATCAAAACCCTATGATAGATTCGGAGTATAATTCTATGTATCATATTGTAACATCCCAGGTAAATAAAGAATAAAACATTTTCATATTTATAAATATTTACAAATTAAATATTAATTTTACTTTAAAGGGGTTTCTATGTTCGATAGCGTACCTGATACGCAACAAAGAGTTTCTTTGAAATCTTACGTTGCACACTAGTAATAAAATAATATTATTTTAAATGGTAGTTAACATGTAGCCATTGTATTGGCGAGAATGAATAGAAATAAAAAAAATATGATTTTATATGTTTTTTGAATGTTTTTACAATTATCCAATAAAGGATAAAAGATTAAAATACCCAAAGAATTCAATTTTAGGCATAGATACTCTAATTTTTACTAAAGGTCAACTAATCACCTTTTGATGGAGAACCTTCATTAAATATAGTTTTGTTCACTCTTATACATTATTTTGGACCAAATAAAATTCTTCTTTAGAATCGGGACATCAAAATTTACTTTGTGTAAATTTTTGGTATTTTTCTGATAAAGTTCATTTTTAATGAATAGTGAAAATGTTGTATTTTAATTCAAAACCTCTTTTTAATCTAATTTATTTATTTTATTAGATTATATTTTGAGTTGGTTTTAAAGTAAAATTATAATATATTTTTACCATTTAATCCAATAGTGTTCATTGGAATTAATTTCACATTGAAATTTGACCTAAACTAGTGTCAATATTTTGATTTATATTGTTTCATAAAAATACGCTATTTGTCCTGACAGTGAGAAATTAATTATTAAATTAACTAATTTAACTTATATGTTTTTAATTTTTTAAAATATACATCATTTTTTAATTCGGAATATCAAAAATAGATTAGGGTGAATATTTGGTATTTTTCTGAAAAACATCAATTTTTGATGAATAGTGAAACCACTAAGTGTTACTTAAAAAAACTGATTTTTTCGTTTAAATGAAATTTTACCACCTCTGTGTTTTGAATTTAAAAAATCTGAAATTCATGGTTGTCATTAGGATGTAAAAAGTGGTTTAATGGGATTAAAATAATTTTTTGGTGAATAGTAACTTTTAAGTTTTTAATAGTGATTAGAGGTAATTAGTATAATTTAAGGTAAAAATAATGTTTTAATAATATGAAATGACCTTGAAACAAGTACTACCCTTATTTTATGTTTCATGGCCGACCAAGTCAATCCATGGGTCAACTTGAGGACCTCATGAAGCGACTTTGGTAGGAAAATGACAATAATAACTTTTTATTTAAAGTTAAAATAAAAATGTCACAAACATGTGTTGTTTTAATAAAAGAGTTTTTAAATGGGGTTATACAAGTCATAATTTTGACTATAAATATTCATTAGAAAGATAATAAAATTTCCTACATCTTGATATTTGTTTTATAATTTTTATACATTAAATAAATTAAATTATTTATGACACCACGATGATGCATCGATTACCTCATTATTTAACGATATAAATAAAATGAAAAGATAATGTAAAATATAAGACCTACACTTGTCAAAAACCTATTGTATGGGTGGATTTAGAACTGTGATCACCTTATCCTCAAAATATATAATTTTTGGACCTTTAAAATCTGAAAATCATTTTATAATAAAGTAACCTTTTATAACATTCCAAGAGTACCCCTCCTCTCCTCTTATATAAGGCCCCCAACTCTACCACCTTACCCACACCTCTCAAGACATTGTCTCGGCCATACCCTGCCCATTTTTGTCTCTCCACATCCCTCTCTTACTCATAGAATCCTCACATTGGGCAGAATACTTTACAAGGAATCCTTTGAGCTCAAATCAAAAAGAGTTACCCGTTTTAAAGGTAGTGTCTTCTCTTGTGTTCTTATGTTTTATTTTACTTCTCCAACCACCTAAAATATTTTTATTCCTTTATTTTGTAACAAAAAAATTATATTAAATGTACTAGGATGTTTGTATTATAATTATTATTGCTACACTTACACACAACTTTATCTAATTGTTAAATAGAATACTGTTTCCGTGGATGGTGAATTTCTGCCTCACGAAACGATGATTGTTCAATATTCTTCTAACACCTTCAAAGGTGGCCATTAAGATGACACTATATTTATATATGATATATAATATGTTTATATTTTCCTTAAGCTTCTGTATTTTTCATTTATGTCATACCTTTATGGCTTCCATTATGGGTATACATGATATCTTCATTTTAGGAAGTGTGGACTACCGCCCCCTCAATGTGATTTGATTCATTAATACCATATGTGGGACGTATAAAGGATGGAGTTAATGATATTATATATGAAATTATACTGAAATTATAATATACCTTAATTTCATTATGATTTCATTCCATAAAATACGAAATAGAAATGAAAGTAGCGTTCATGCGTACATACGACTTACCGTCTCCATGAACGGTGCATTTCATTTCTTACCTCTAAATGTTATGTAATATTATAAATGCATGTATATACTTGATATATAAAATATATATGATATCTAATTAATGAATATAACTCTGGATATATTGTATACATGAATATCTTGTAATTATAAAGAGTTTATTTTTTACTCAAGTACCAAGGATCGTTAAAACAACCGTTATTAACTTAAATAATTACATAGTGTTCATGACACGGTAATAAGGGATATAAAAGGAATAATGAACTTGAATAAGGTTCTTAAGAAAGTATAAATTAACACAAATTTATTATTCAGGAGATTAAAGAGAAATCGAGTCAGGTCAGAGACGAGGTAAGGGACTTCGTCTCAATATCCATTCATTGAGGCATATTTTGTTTTATACACAACTGTCTTTTATACAGTGTATAAACCCATTTGACATTTACGCTTATTCAAAAGGATACTTTTTTATACGAAGTGTTTTACTAAACGACAAAAGAAATGTTTCTTTTCGTACGTATGCGACGACAACGACTTCTCCGCCGACGTGACCATTATTTGAGTTTCGGCTTCCTCTACAAACCATAACCTAACTTTTTTAAAAAAATAAAAAAGAAATACCATGTATTACTTTTTTTTATTTTGGTATTGAAAATGTATTTTATACTATTTTTATTATATCAATGTTTTGTATTTATATGTTGTGATTGAAATGTGGAAATGTTATGTTTTCTTTACGCATGTTTTACGTGATACGATTATGTTATGGTTCTTGGGAATTGTTATGAAGATGGGTGGTTCCATGATAAACTAAGGGATGGTGAGCCCGATATAGCTCTCCAATGCATTGGGTAACACGAAGGAGTTAAATGTTAAGGTTTCTCCGAAGAGATTTAGGGAATATATTGTGATGGGTATTCCAAACATAACCATGAGGGTTACTCCCTACGTAAGAATGTTATGAATGCATGAATTTACCTTTATGTCTTATTATTTCTATGATTTATTCATGATTTGATGAGGTATGTTAAAATGCTTATGTTTTATGAGTAAGAATGATTTCATACATGGAATAATGTTTTCATTTCATACTTTTATATCCCTTACTGAGAATTTTATGCTCATCCCATGTTTTTGAAATGTTTTCCATCGGACTTAATGTGGAATAGGGTCGAGGATGGGATCAAGGAAAAGTCATGCTATCTAAAAAATGGAACTAGACATGTTTCTTTTTAAGAGTATTTATTTTATGGAAACATAGTAGAAGTGTCTACTTTGTATTATTTTGAGATGTAATAGTTATGTCCTAATTCTCTAAGACTCTAAAACTAAAAAGATCCTCAATGTGAATTATTCATTTAATTCAATATTAAGTTAGGTTTATGTCCTGGGCCTTAAAGTTGGTATCAAAAGTCGGTTTAGATAACTTTAAGAGTTAGAATTATATTAAATTATTATCGAAAAATATTTTTTTATGGCCAAATTGAAATGATATAGAATTTGAAGATTAACATGTTCCTTCATCTAAGACATGTTTGTTCATAATGGTTTTCCGCAGAGGAAACAGGGAAGCAGTGAAAGAAGGCATACAGAAGGAAATAACCTTCCGAATCAGTATCCTAAGATGGTCAGAATTGGAACTGAATGGTTTTTTACTGTAATGGCATAGTTGAATCAAGCGATAAATGGTGGCGGTATCCATGCACGAGATCAGCCAGATCAACCGTAGAGGAACATGTTAGTGGTGGAACATTTCATGAGGGAACATCCCCCATCATTCAGAGGATCATCTGACCCTGTGCTATCTAAAGGGTGGATTAAAGAACTGAAGATGATTTTCAATTTCATGGGGTGTTCATACAATCAAAAGGTTAGTCTTGTTATTTACCTTTTGGACGGTGAAGCAGATCAGTGGTGGTCAGTGGTTAAAAATATCAGGGAAGCTGATGAGATTGATGATCTCGACTACGATGAATTCAAAGGTATGTTTCTTGAGAATTGTTTTCCTAAGGATATTCGACTTTGGATGGGAAAACAATTCCTGGAATTGAGGCAAGAGGAAGACTCGGTGGCTGCTGATGAAGAAAGGTTCACTCGATTGGCAAGGTATGCTCTAAATTTTATCCGAGACCTTGATAGTAAAATCAATCATTTTTACTCAGGATTAAATCCAAAATATAGAAGGTCTTTAGCATCTCGTGAGTTCAAAAGTTATGAAAATCTTGTTCGATGTGCTGAGAAGGTGGAAATGGAGTTTTTCGATGATCAATTGTTCTATAACAACCAGCAAAAGAATAGACCTAGGTGGTAAGAAAAAGGAAAAAATTCTTCAAAAAGTTCTGACGGTAAAAAAACTAAGTTTCTAGTTTGTGATAAATGTGGTAAAAGGCATGCTGGGGAATGTCTTCTGAATTCCGTAAAGTGCTACAGATGTGGTAATATGGGACATAAGGCTCTTGATTGCATTGAAAAAGATCACGGTGATGGTAAGTCCAAATTTGATTTAAAGTTAGTGAAATGTTTTAAATTCAATGAGATGAGTCACAATGCAAACGAGTTTCTGACCAAGATCTTGAGTGATGGGAAGCAGTTAGAGTACAAGAAGAAAGAGGTGGTGAAATCCATTGCAACTACTTCAGAAGATGTCAGGCCATCAAATGAAGTTGTATCAAGTACTTTTTTTGTTTTTTCAGATTATGACAGTGTGTTTTTTGATATAGGGTATACACATTCTTTAATCTCTGAAAAGATATCTAGTAGAATGGGAATACCATCTCAAGAAATGACTCCTGAAATTGTGGTAAAAACACCTATGGGAAATTTTGAGGCAAAATAATTTATAAGAATCTTCCTATCCTTATCCGTGTAAATAACCTACTTGAAAACCTTATTGTTTTACCTCTAGTAGATTTTGAAGTTATCCTGGGTATGGATTGGCTCTCTATTTACCATGCTAAGATTGACTATAGATCTAATGAAGTTTCTTTTCAGAAATACTTTCAGTTTGTGTACAATAATTAACCCTTACTATTGATAACCTATCAAGAGGTTGAGAATCTTGTAAAATATGGAAATTAATGTTACCTTTCACATTTCGTTGAAAGCAAGGGAACTGTTCAGATTAATGATGTGCTAGTGGTAAATGAGTATCATATTGTTTTTCCTGATGTGTTGCCTGGAATAATACCATGTTGAGAATTTTAATTTACTGTTGACTTAGTTCCTGATGCTAACGCAATTCCAAAACCCCCTTATCGAATGGCTCAAACTAATCTTTTAGAGTTGAACGAGCAATTGCAGGATTTATTAGAGAAAGTTTTCATTCGACCTAGCACATCACCATGGGGTGCTCCAGTTTTATTTGTTAAAAAGAAAGATGGTTCAATTAGACTTGGCATTGATTATAGAGCCTTGAATAACATCACTGTTAAGAACAAATATCCTTTGCCTCATATCGATGATTTGTTTGATCAGCTCCAGGGAGCTCAGTTTTTTTCAACGATTGATGTGAGATCGGGGTACCATCAGTTGAAGGTAAAGGAAGCAGATATTCCGAAGACTGCGTTTCGTACAAGATATGGCCATTATGAATTTATAGTAATGCCTTTTGGGATAACCAATGCACCTGCTGTATTCATGGACCTTATGAATAGAATTTTCCATTAGTTCTTGGATAAGTTTGTGGTTGTTTTCATTGATGATATTTTGGTGTTTTCTAAAAGTAAAGAGGAGAATGAAAGACATTTAAGGGTTATTTTGCAAACCTTAAAAGAAAAGAAATTGTATGTGAAATTCAGAAAGTGTGAGTTTTAGTTGCAAAAAAATTCATTCCTTAGTAATATTGTTTCTAAAGATGGAATAACTGTAGATCATGCACAAACAAAAGTTGTTGAATAATGGCCAAGACCCACAAATGTAACCGAGAACCGTAGTTTTCTTGGTTTGTTTGGTTTCTACCAAAGTTTTGTTGAAACTTTTTCATGGTTATCTAGTCCAATGACTAAGATAACTCGGAAGGGTGTTAAGTTTATCTGGACAAAAGAATGTGATGATTGTTTTCAAGAGTTGAAAAGAACATTGGTGAATGCTCCAATTTTTGAACTTCCTTCCAGGAATGGTGAGTTTGTCATATACAGTGATGCTTCCTTGAAGGGACATGGATGTGTCCTTATGCAGAATGATCAGGTAATTGCATATGATTCACATCAATTGAAAACTCATGAGGTAAATTACCCTACACATGATTTGGAATTAGCTGTTGTTGTTTTCGCTTTAAAAGTTTGGAGGCATCATTTGTATAGAGTAAAGTGTGAAATATATACCGATCACAAAAGTTTAATGTATATATTAACTCATAAATAATTGAACATGATATAGAGGAGATGTCTAGAATTAATCAAGGATTATGATTGTACAATTCATTACCATCTGGGAAAATAAAATAATGTGGATGATTCTTTGAGTCAAAAAAGTAATTCTTCAATAAGAATGTTGCATTTAGAACATGATCATTTGGTTAAGGATTTGATGAACATTGGCAAAAAAAAATTTGGTGTAGGATGTCCTTTTATTTTGATTCAGGTATCAGTGAAATCTTCTCTATCAGACAGAATCAAGAAAGCAAAGAAGAAAGACAGTGAGTTGCAGAAAAAGGTAGAGCTGGTTCATAAGGGTAAGTTGCCTGAATTCAACATTGATAATGATTGTGTTTTGATATTTGGGAATAGATTGTGTGTTCCTTGTGATCCATAGTTGAAGAGAGAGTTGTTATGTGATGCTCATAGTTCTCCATTTTCAGGTTATCCTGGCAGTACTAAGATGTACAGAGATCTGTGGGAGTATTACTAGTGGGATGGAATGAAAAGAGATATTGCTGATTTTACTGTGAAGTGTTTGACTTGTCAGTAGGTTAAAGTAGAGCGGTAGTTACTGAAAGGGATTCTTCAGCCTTTACCAGTTCTAGAGTGGAAATGGGAAAATATATCTCTGGACTTTGTTGTGGGATTACCGAACACATCTTGAGGTAATAATGCAATCTGGGTTATTGTTGATCGCTTGACTAAATCTGCTCATTTCTTTCCTATTCGAGATACTTTCTCACTAGATCAACTTTCTCGATTGTATCTTAAAGAGATAGTTAGGTTTCATGGAGTTCCCCTATCCATTGTATCAGATCGTGATCCCAGGATTACTTCTAACTTTTGGAAAGTCCTTCAGAAGTCGTTGGGTACTGAATTAAATTTTAGTACAACTTTTCATCCTCAATTAGATGGGAAATCAGAACGAACAATTCGGGCTTTGGAGGATATTCTACGTTCTTGTTCGATGGATTATCAGGGAAGTTGGGACCAACATCTTTCTTTGGTGGAATTTTCATATTATAACAGTTTTAATTCCAGTATACAAATGGCACCGTTTGAGGCATTATATGGGAAGCGGTGTCGAACTCCAGCTTTTTGGGATGAAGTGGGTGAATGGAAGCTGATGGGACCAGAATTGGTAGAAGATATGGCAAAAAAAGTTCAGTTGATTAAGAAACAATGAAAACAGCTCAGAGTAGACAGAAAATTTATGCAGACAAAATGAGGAAGGATATATCTTTCGAGGTAGGTAATAATGTTTTTCTCAACGTTTCACCGTGGAAAAGTGTGATGTGATTTGGTAAGAATGGAAAGCTGAGTCCAAGGTTCATTGGACCATATGAAATTCTATAGAGAGTTGGATCAGTTTCTTATCGAGTTTCTTTACCTCCGAGTTTATCTCAGGTACACAATGTTTTTCAAGTTTCGATGTTGAAAAAGTATATACCAGATCCATCCCATGTTTTGTGCCCAGAGGTAGTTCAGTTGGAAGAGAATCTCTCTTATGAAGAACAACCAGTCCAAGATTCTTGACCATAGGGAGCAAGTGTTGCGAAATAAGGTAATTCACCAAGTAATGGTTTTGTGGAAAAACCATATGGTTGAAGAGGCAATGTTGGAATCTGAAAATGCAATGAGGGATAAATACCCCCACTTAATTTGATAACTGAATAAAATTGTGAGGACGCAATTCCCAAATGGAGGGAAGGATGTAACTTCCCAGGTTAATAAAGAATAAGACATTTCCATATTTATTAATATGTATTAATTAAATATTAATTTTACTTTAAAGGGGTTGCAATGTTTGATAGCGTACCCGATATGCAACAAATCGTTTCTTTAAAATCTTACGTTGCACACTAGTAATAAAATAATATTCTTTTAAATGGTAGTTAACACGTAGTCGTTGTATTGAAGTGAATGAATAGAAATAAATAAAATATGATTGTATATGTTTGTTAAATATTTTTAAATTTATCTAATAAAGGATAAAGGATTAAAATACGAAAAGAATTCAACTTTAGGCATAGATACACTAATTTTCACTAATGATCCACTTATCGCCTTTTGATGGAGAACTGTCCTTAAATATAGTTTGGTCACTCTTATACATTATTTTGGACCCAAAAAAATTCTTCTTTAGAATCGGGACATCAAAATTTACTTTGTGTAAATTTTGGGTATTTTTCCGATAAAGTTCATTTTTTAAATGAATAGTGAAAATGTTGTATTTTAATTCAAAACCACTTTCTAATCTAATTTATTTATAAGATTAGATTATCATTTGAATTGGTTTTAAATTGAAATTATAATATATTTTACCATTTAATCTAATAGTGGTTGTTGGAATTAATTTCACTTTGAAATTGGACTTAAACTAGTGTCAATCTTTTGATTTATATTGTTTCATAAAAACACGCTATTTTTCGTGACAGTGGGAATTATTTATTAAATTAATTAAGTTAACTTATATGTTTTAAATTTTGTAAAATAGACATCATTTTTGAATTCTGAATATCAAATATAGCTTAGGGTGAAGTTTTGGTATTTTTCCGAGAAACTTCAATTTTTGATGAATAGTGAAACCACTAAGTGGTACTTAAAAAATGATTTTTTCATTTAAAAGAAATTTTACCACCTCTGTGTTATGAATTTCAAAAATCCAACTTTCAGGGTTTTCACTAGGAAGTAAGATGTGGTTATATGGGATTAAAATTATTTTTTTGTGAATAGTAACTTTTAAGTTTTTAATTGCGATTAGAGGTAATTAGTATAATTTAAGTTAAAAATAATGTTTTAATAATATGAAATGACCTTAACACATGTACTACCCTTATTTTATGTGTCATGTTTGACCAATAAAATCCATGGGTCAACTTGAGGACCCCATCGAGTCACATTGGTAGGACACTGACATTAATAACTTTTTATTTAATGTTAAAATAAAAATGTCACAAACATGTGTTGTTTTACTAAAACAATTTTTAAATGGGGTTATACAAGTAATAATTTTGACTATAAATATTCATTAGAAATATAAAAACATTTCTTAAATAATCATATTTTATTATAATTTTTAGACATTAAATAAATTAAATTATTTATGACACCATGATGATGCAGCGATTAACTCATTATTTAATGATTTAAATAAAATTAAAAGATAATGTAAAATCTAAGACCTACACTTGTCAAAAACCTATTGGATGGGTTGATTTCGAACCCTTATCACCTTATCCTCAAAATCTATAATTTTTGGACCTTTAAAATCCGAAAATCATTTTATAATAAATTATCCTTTTATAACATTCCAAGAGTGCCCCTCCTCTCCTCTTATAAAAGGCCCCCACCTCTACCACCTTACCCACACAACTCAAGCCTTTGGATCGGCCAACCCCTGCCCATTTTGTCTCTCCACATCCCTCTATTACTCCTAGAATCCTCACTATGGACAAAAGTATTTCCAGGGTACCCTTTGAGCTCAAATCAAAAAGGGTTACTCGTTTTAAAGGTGGTGTCTTCTCTTGTGTTCTTATGTTTTATTTTGCTTCTCCAACCCCCTAAACTCATTTTATTCCATTAATTTGTAAAAACACATGTATATTAAATATATATGGATTTTGTTATGAAAAGTATTAGATCCATACTTACACACACCTTCATCTAATGGTTAAAGTGCATACTGTTTCCGTGGATGGCGAATTTCTGCCTCACGAAACGATGATTGGTCAATATTCTTATAACACATTCAAAGGTGGCCATTAAGATGACACTATATTTATATATGATATATAATATGTTTATTTTTTCCTTAAAATTCTTTATTTTTCATTTATGGCATACCTTTATGGCTTCCATTATGGGTATATGTGATATCTTCATTTTAGGAAGTGCGGACTACCACCCCCTCAATGTGATTTGATTTGTTAATTCCATATGTGGGAAGTATAAAGGTTGGAGTTAATGATATTATATATGAAATTATACTGGAATTATAATATAACTTTATTTAATTATGATTCCATTCCATAAAATACGAAATAGAAATGAAAGTAGCATTCATGCGTACATACGGCTTATCGTCACCATGAACGGTGAATTTCATTTCTTACCTCTAAATGTAATGTAATATTATAAATGCATGAATATAATGGATATATATGATGTCTACATAATGAATATAACTCTGGATATAATGGATACATGAACAATTTGTAATTATAAAGAGTTTATTTTTGACTCAATTACTATTGATCGTTAAAACGACCGTTATTAACATAAATAATTACACAGTGTTCATGACAAGGTAATAAGTGATATAAATGGAATAATGAACTTGAAAAATGTTCTTAAGCAAGTATAAATTCACTCAAATATCTTATTCAGGATATTAAATAGCAATCGAGTCACGTTGGACATGAGGTAAGGTACTTCCTCTCAATCTCCATTTATTGAGGAATATTTTGTTTTATACACAACTTTCTTTTATACGGTGTATAAACCCCTTTGACTTTTACGCTTCTTCAAAAGGAATATTTTTTTATATGAAGCGTTTTACTAAATGAAAAAAGGAATTTTTTTGTCGTACGTATGCGGCGACAATGACTTCTCTGCTGCTGTGACCATTATTTGAGTTTCGGCTTCCTCTACATGGCATAACCTAAATTTTTTTAAAAAAATGAAAAATAAATACCATGTCATACTTTTCATTTATTTTTTTTATTGAAAATGGTTTTCATACTGTTTTTATTATATCAATGTGTTGTATAGATATCTTGTGATTGAAATGTATAAATGTTATGTTTCCTTTATTCATGTTTAATGTGATACGATTATGTTCTGGTTCTTGGGCATTGTTATGAAGACGGGTGGTTCCGTGATAAACTAAGGGAAGGTGAGCCAGAAATAGCTCTCCAATTCATTGGGTAATGTGAATTATTTAAATTTTAAGGTTTCTCTTAAGAGATTTTGGGAATATACTATGATGGGTATTCCAAACGTAACCATGAGGGTTACTCCCTACCTAAGAATGTTATGAATGCCTCAAGTTACCTTTATGTATTATGATTTCTATGATTTATTCATGATTTGATGAGGTGTGTTAAAATTCTTCTATTTTATGAGTAAGTATGATTTCATGCACGGACTAATGTTTTCATTTCGTACTTTTAAATCCCTTACTGGTATTTTTATGCTCATCCCATGTTTTTGAAATGTTTTTTACAGGACATAATGTGGAATAGGTCGAGGATGGGATCAAGGAAAAGTCATGCTATCTAAAACATGGAACTATACATGTTTGTTTTTAAGGGTTTTTATTTTATTGAAGCATAGAAGAAGTGTATACTTTGTAATCTTTTGAGATGTAATAGTTATGTCCTAATTCTCTAAAACTCTAAACCTGAAAATATCCTCAATGTGAATTATTCATTTAATTCAATATTAAGTAAGGTATAAGGCCGGGCCCTTATAAATATACTATCATGGTGTTTTTTATTTTGAAATTATATTATTTCATTGAAAATAAATCCAATACTAGATATTAGAAAATTGATTTCACTTTGGAATCAAATCGGGTAAGGGTAAAAATAATTAATGGAAAATATTGGGTATTAACTCAATCATCAATGGTATATGATGAGTTAGTCTAAGACTATACATGTAGAAAGAAACTCCAAGTGTATATTCATTACTTTTTTATATTATATTTATGAACCATTATCATATATTTAAAAATGTTATTATTATCTAATGATATTCTAAAAGATTAAAAGAATATGATTAGTAGATTATATATTTTTTCAGTAAATATTCTATTTAGTAAATTTTTACACATAATTAAGAATTACAGTACATAATGACAAGTGTTAATTTAAATCATCCAATTTTTTATATATGGTTTCTAGTGGATATAATAGATACCATATCCATAAATGTAATCTATTTAGGTATTTGCCTTCTAAGAAATACAATAAAGAAGTATTTGTATATAAAGATGGAGTCAAAAATATTTTATCAATATCAAAGAATATTGAATAAGATATAACCCATAACCTTTTCCATATACATCATCATACTAAACCACGACATGGTTAAATAAGTTATGCCACATCATGCATCAATAACCACCGTCATTCATTAGGAATCCAAATCAATTAGTAGTAGAGAAATGGATCATGTCTTGGGAGAATATATTTCTTTCTATTTGAAGTGGTGGAAGAGAGAAATATATCATGTAAGTGTATCATATTATGTGAAATAATAGTCAATCATGGTCATTGATCCAAAACAAAAATAATTTGATGAAAATAAATAGTATTGTGTGGGTAAATTTGAAGGTATTATTCTTCAGAAAGTATATTTATCATTATATATGAGCTGATATTGAGAGGAAATTCATCAGTCTAATAAAGAAGTTAGGATAAAATATTGTTTAATATAATTCTAACTTTAAAAAATTATAAACTCATGTTGAGGATTATTTGTGAAATACCAGGAGTTGCATTAATAATTTTATTTATTAGATAAATCATAGCCTTCAATGGGAATTAGTCACTCTTAATATCGTACTATATAAGTATATAGTATCACATTCCACAAATATCATTGAATGAAATTTTCATTTTTATGATTTCTTTGGAAATCAATAAAATAAATGGGTGAGTAAGAACATTGGAAAAAGTAAATTTCGAATAAGGGAATAAGGGAAGGGTAGAATTTATATCAAGCATTAATTGTGGTATTAAACATTGTAGAACATGCCTAACGGGAATGGGAGTTTTCTTAAATTTTAAAGGGAATTTATATAAGGATAATGATTACAAGGTTAATAAAAAATATTACAATGTTTAATGAATCAATGGTAAGGATATAGGGGGTTATACAAAATTCAACAAAAATATATTGAATTGTTTTTCATAAAAGGCCAAGGGATAAAGGACTAACTTCCTCAACACTATTGCCAAGTTCCATGATCCGAATGATGTAGTGATAGGCAAGTTGATCTTAGCCTCAAATTTATCTAATGAATTATTTTATTCTTTATAATTTCACTATAATATATTTTTCTTGTATTCTATGAAAAATATATATTTCTGTAGAAAATTAAGATGTAAATCATTAACAAAAACTCCTTATGGAAATCCTTCTACCAAATGGATATGATAGTCAGTCCCAATTATGCCATGTTGTCTTAACCTGTTGGAAATATTTATTATTATATCTTTGTTTTACATTGATATAGTCATCAGTATAGATTTTGTTTAAACTCATGATTCATAAAAAAAATTTGTAAGAAGAATATTAATATTTTTGAAATACATATGAAATACCTATCATTAGCGATGATAAATTCATTTGAATTTTGTTTGAATACACCTCTAGTTTCTCTTATTAATAATATTTATAAATTAATTTAGTAGACACATATGATTAATGGGAAATATATTCGAAAAATAGAGGAATTACTTGTTTGAATACATTGATTAGTTACCTAACAAACTAGGTAGACACCGATCTAATAATGAATTTGATTGTTCTATTGATCTCATCTGTGACCAAAATTTTTTTATCTAAAAATATATAAAGGATGGAAAATGTATAATTAGGGGAATTGAAGATTAGTTTTTTGTATTTTATATACAAATGATTTATATGCTCCAATTATTCAAAATTAAGAACACCTATTCTTTTTGTTATGAATAATATGGGTATATATGGTTATTCATCAATTATCAGGAAATAAAATCAGTTACTATATATAAAATGTATCCTTCACCCTTTATTAGTGACTTATTTGATCCAATTAAAGGAGATAAATATTTTTCAAAGATTGATCTTAATTTTTGGTATCATAATTAATAATTAAACAAGTAGTATATTCCAAAGAATATTTTTTGAAATAAATACATTACAAATTTACATTAATTTCCCATGGATTAACTAATAAACCCTCTATTTTTATTGTAATTATGAATAGATTTTTCATGGGATACATTGATATTTTTTTATGGAATATACTGATTCTATCTTGATAAAATCTAAAATATATTATAATTATATTATATATTACTGAATCATTCTTAATTATCCAACACAAAATGAAATATATGAAAAAATATGCAATTAGAAATTATGGATTTATGAGGTTTCTATTCTATTCTATATTGCCTCTAAGTATAGAATATTATTTTATCCTTTGAAGAAAATAGTTCTGATGGAATGAAGAATTCTTAATAATATATCTAAGTTATGTAGTTTCATCCAAGTAGTATGTTAGTTTTTATTATTTTTTCAAAATTATTCTCAATTACATAACAATTTACCCAAGTATACATGTAGAGGACTTATGTTCATATATTCCAAAGAATATAAATAATGTTTTAAATAATTAAATAGGGTAGTGTTCAATTCATCGATATTTTTATTACCATAGTGAGGAGATAAAATTGTGTTATATCATGATGCATCAAATAAGGGACTTCGATGTGTCCTTATAAAAAATAATTGAGTTTTTTCCTATAAATCATGTTAGTTAAAGATTTATGAATTTAGTTATCCAAAATGTGATCATGTGTTCATATCTATAAGGTTGTCATGGAATATATGAAGGAATAACCTTTATGGTGAATGATGTGAAATATATTTGATTCAAAACACATTGAAATATATATTTTCATAAAAAAATATCATAATAAAACAAGTATGCTGGTTATTACTCTCCATGAATTTACAATTCCCAATACTTTAACATCATGAAAAACAAAAAATTTGGTTGATGAATTTAGTAAGAAATATCATAGAGTTTTTTTAAAAATGACGATTCTTAAAGATCATATATTCATATTTTCATGACCCACCTTCACCAAAAGGAGGGAAGGGTTAGCAGATTTCTAGGTCCTTCCTTCTTTAAATTGAAGGAGAGATAATGACCCCCAAAACCTCCCTTCAATAAGTCCTGGAGTGGCGACCAGCACCAAGCGTATAAAGTCAAACACTAAATGGAAGGCATTACCCCTTTTCTTTTAATAGGATCAGGAGATAAGATAGTGAATCTTACAACACAAAACTGAAAGTAAAAGTAAAACCAAGAACCATTCCCAATTCATGTTACAAAAGTAAAATTCACAATGTATGAGGCGACTACAAAGAAAAATACCAAAATAAAGAACAACAGCAACTGTGATGATCTATCACAAGGTCTGAGCTAGTACGGTCCAGAAAAATCCCTAAAGTCCTCCTGGAAACCTAAAAGCATTTTTATATACGTAGGGTAAGCATACAAATACAGTCAGTAGGGAAAACCAAATACTCTTGTGCCTGTGTGGGGAGGCATACTAATTCCCTGTGAGAAAAAGGGATAACCAAGCACCAAACAAGTAAACTAACCACCCAAGCCTCACCAAGGCACACTCCCCAAATAACGCAAGTCAACTAATGTATAGTAATAGCACATAGAGGTTTGGGTACCGAGCACCACTTTCCCACTTGTTATAGAAGACATCCTAAACATCGAACCAATCTCGCCATTCTCATCGCAGTCTCACTGCCATACCCCTCCCGTACACACCTGGGCCACAACTACACTGTAGTCCCACTGCCAAACCCCACCCACAGACACCTGGGCCACAACTGTCGCACGTAACCACGCCCTGCAAACACCTAGGCCAGAACAGCTACTGCCACGCCCAAAGACACCTGGGCTAGAAGAACTACTGCCATGCCCGAAGACACATGGGCCTCATCCTGAAGATACATGGGAAACCACCTTCCCACACACACCTGGGTCAACCACCACACTACCCCACCCGAAGATTCATGGGCTAATAATGGACTTCAGGCCATCACAGCTAGCCCCAAGAGTCTTGGACTTTTCGGGAAAGGGAGCAGAAAAGGAGCTAATAACCAGCCACTCATAAGAGTGTTGGGAAAACACTGTCCCCCATGAAATGGGGGGGTTCGGCACTAAGTGATCAACTCGGGTGGGGCGTGAATAAGAAAAACAAAAACTACAAGTATATGTATAGGTAACAAGAACTCATGAAAATATAGGTTTTTTCTTTAGCCCGCCTAAAGAACACAATCAGCACCCATGTCCAAGTCACAACTCACAACAAACCAAAACCCATTTGTCTCATCTTTGTTTTCATGTTTAGTAATAATGTTTTGATGATTTTCTTCACCTAATTGGGCAACAAGCAAGAATATGCTCAATCCAAGATCCTGCCCCATGTTCCCAAAACCTGGGGACCAACGGTTTCTCAACAACAGAGGATTCCACCCCAATTCGTGATATAATCATGTAACCACATGGCCTCAAAATTCACAACCAGCAAAACCCCCAACAACAGGTGATCCCATCCCATCCCACATCACCCAACAATCATCCTGTGAATGAAAAACAACCAAACCATTACCATCAAAACAAATCATGCCCATGCCAGCATTTTCATATTTAAAAGATTTAACACACTCCATGATTCCAATTCCGATGTACTTTAACCGGTGTTATCATAGAAAAGAAGTACATCCTGGTGCTTCTAATTTATTTAGCCGAATATAAGTAATTAACCAATTTCCTTTACACAGAAAAGGTTTCACAACCAAATTACAATCCATTTAAACATCACAAGGGGCTAGGATTTATCAGTTCACATAGAAAGACCACCAACGAAAATGATTTTCAGTGGTCGTAAACCCACACAATTCAGAAATCATCAATCATGAAGGAGGATAGAAACAGAGTAGTATCATCGATCACACCCCACCCCTTCATTTATAGTATGTTTATTATCTTCATTAATTTTTGGTTAAACCAATTCTATATAATCTGTAGTGTACCCACCCCAAAAGATACACAGAAATGAGAGACAAAGGTTAAACCCTTACCTTGTTGATCAACGATCGAATCTTCTCCTCACGCGCGAGGAACAGCGGATGCACAAATTGTAGTGGTGTGACCTCGGGAACTCAAGGATGAGTAGACAAATCGATCGCAAGGTGATCGAGAAAAAGAAACCCATGGAAAACCCTTTAGTATAGAAGGGACGGGGATGGTTGAGATACTATGATAAGAACACGAAACCGCGTAAGGAGCGGGGTCGTGGGTTGACCACGTGGCTGGGACACCCCACACGACATTAAGGGGTCACCGCCATTTGGGGCAACTTAAAACAGATTCAATCCCCCACCAACATTTAATTAAAATCCATTAATCTCTTTAAATGTGGTCAAAACGTGGCTCAAAAGCCAATTTGCGCAAAATGAGGTGCCACTGGGAAAACTCACGGTCACGAGTAGGCTAGGTCTACCGGTTGGCCAAAAATACCAATAGGTCGAGCCAATGGTATACTGCTGCTACCGGTGGGACAAGATACCGGTTGGCCAAAGATACTAGTAGACCGAGCCTTCGGTAGGCTGATGGTACTGATAGACCGAGCCACTAGTAGACCGAGATACCAGTAGACCGAGCTACCGGTAGACCGAGCCACCGGTAGACCAAGCTACAGGTAGACTAAGCTACCGATAGAACAAGATACCGGTAGAAGCTGTGATAGCTTCCCATACATCCCGGAACACCTCAACATCATATTTTTACCATGTAATGGACCCCCAAAACCTGGGCCATTAAATTAGATACTTCTCAAACTATTATCATCCCCGAGAATATAAGAACAACCCAGAATGGAAAAAAAGTGGGGTTCAAACAACCACCCACTAAAGATACTTCTCAGGGGAAAACCTCGGAATTGTTCGAAAGTTGGAACAGAACCCTTCCCCTACATCCACAACAAGTACCAGGATAACATGTTCAACACGTGAGTTAGGGAGTCCCTTTATTCCACTTTGGGTGGTACTGACTCGCCCGCACGTGTTTAATCACATCCACATTAATGTGTCCTAATTAACAGTCATGTTTTCCCATCATCATCAGAAATTCATACACACACATAGGAAACAGGGAATAGATCATCTAAAAACAAAAATTTCATATATTAAAGGACAAGGTTCAACATCTCAATGATCAGAACAAAACATCAAGTCAAAACAGCTCTGGGTGCTGAACACGCAACTGGGCCTCCTGCTCCCATGTTCTCTCTTCCAGGCCACCACGCCTCCACAAGAAACGAACCAAGGGGATGGTTCATCCACGAAGAACTTTCTCCTTACGATCCTGGATCCTGATTGGTTGTTCTATGAAGTTCGTATCATCTTCGATATCTAACTCTCCCCAATCGATGATGTGGGAGTAATCATGTAGATATCGATGAAATTGGGACAGATAGAATACATCTTGTATCCTCAGTAGTGGTGGTGATAGCGATAGCTGATAAGCCACTTCACTGACCCACCGAAACACTTCGAAGGGTCTGATGAACCTTGGAGAAAGCTTACTTCCCCTACCGAACCTCCACTGTCCACACCGAGGGGAGACCTTCAAGAACATGTGGTCCTCGACCTCGAACTCCAAGGGTCTCCTCCTATCATCGGCATATGACTTCTGCAGGTCCTGATCTACCTTCATCCTTTCTCATATAGGTTGAACCTTGTCTTTCATGCTCTGAGCCACCTCTGGGCCAAGGATGCACGCCTCTCCGACATCGGTCCAACACACAGGTGGGCGGCATGGACTCCCGTACAAGGCTTCAATCGGGGCCATACCAATGGTAGAGTGATATCTATTAATGTAGGCGAACTCTACCAGAGGCATGTGTCGCACCCATGATCCCCCAAAGTCCAGAATACATGCCCACAACATATCCTCCAACGTCTGGATGGTGCGCTCTGTCTTCCCATCTGTCTGGGGGTGGAAAGTAGTGCTAAGGCATAGCTGGGTGCCAATGGAATGTTGTAAACCTCTCCAGACTTGTGAGGTAAAACTTGCATCGCTATCTGAGACTATGGAACTCGGAACTCCATACAACCTCACTACCTCATCCACAAACTTCTGTTCTAGGGCGTCCACTGCACTCGACTCCTTAATCGCCATAAAGTGAGCCAAATTCGTCAAGAGGTCCACTACTACCCAGATGGAATCGTAGCCCACTTGTACCATAGGTAGTCCCATGATGAAATCCATCGAGATGTCATCCCACATCCACTCGGGGACATCTAAAGGTTGCAACAACCCGCCTGGAACACGGTGTTCAGCCTTTTCCTACTGACAAACTAGGAACTTGGCCACAAACTCTGCCACTGCTCTCTTTACTCTGGGCAACCGAAACTGTCTTCTCAGACCCTGGTACATCTTGGAAAATCCTTGGTGTACTTCTTGGGGAGTGTTGTGGTACTCACTAAGAACGTTTCCATGCATCGCCTCTGGAACAAATGTCCTTCCCCGGAAGAGCATCAAATTTTTACCATCTTCCATCCACCCTTCCGGAGCATCGCCCTGCTAAACTCGGTCGCACATCACTTCTCATTATGGGTCTACCCACTGAGACTCTTCCACTTTCAAAAATAGAGAAGAATGTACTGTCATCTGATATAGGAAACCTCTACCACTATCCCTCCTCACATCCAAGTGCATGGCACCCAACTCCTCCATCTCCTTCCAAGTGTCTGCCGACTCTCAGGCTGCATCCTTCTACGACCTCCTGCTCAAATCATCGGCCACTACATTCCCTTTTCCTGAAGCATAGGAAATCTCGAAGTCATAATCCTGAATGAAATCCATCCACCTTCACTAATATAAGTTTAGGTCCTGCTAGGAGAAGACATACCTCGTGATTTTGTGATCTGTGAAGACCACAAAGCGTTCTCTGATGAGGTAATGCCGCCATAACATTAATGTGAAAACAACTGTTGAATGTTCCAGATCGTGGGTGGCATAATTATTCTCCTGAGGGTGTATCTTCCTAGACCTATAAGTGATTACCCCTTGTCGCTGCATCAACACTCATATGAGCCCTTTCCCTGAAGCATCACAGAACATCTCATATGCCGCCCATTCTTCTGGTAGTCTCAGAACTGGGGCACTAACCAACTTCTCATTCAGATAGTTGATGGTTGTCTCACACTTCTCACTCCACACGAAAACCTGGTCCTTCTTTGTGAAGGCTGTCAAAGGGGCTGCAACTCGGGAGAATTTGGGTACAAACCTTCTATAGTAACCCAACAGCCCGAGGAAACTGTGAACCTCTGCCACATTCTTAGGTGTTTCCCAAGAAACATCTACCTCAACCTTTGATGGGTCCACTACTACCCCCTGCTCGGACACTATGTGCCCAAGGAAGTGCACTTCTCCCGTCCAGAATTACATTTCGACAGCTTCCCATAAAGTTGGTGTTGTCGGAGGACCCCTAAAACCATCCTCAGATGCTCTGCGTGGTCCTCCTATGATATTGAATAGATCAGGATGTCGTCGATGGACACGACCATGAACTGATCCAGATTCTTGCAGAAGACGGAGTTCATAAGCCCCATGAACACAGCTGGGGCATTCGTAACGCCAAAAGGCATGACTACAAACTCGAAGTGCCCATATCTTCACCTGAAGTTCGTCTTCGAGATGACACCCTCCTTCACCATCAACTGGTGATATCCAAACCGTAGGATGATCTTCGAGAACCATCCTTCCCCGTTTAGCTGGTCAAAGAGATCATCTATCCTCGGAAGATGATAACGATTCTTGATCGTTACCTGATTCAGCCTTCTGTAGTCTATGCACAACCTTAGACCACCATTTTCCTTCTTTGCGAACAAGACTATAGCACCCCCACATTGACACACTTGGTCGAACATAACCCATCGTAATCAGATCATCGATCTGAATCCGCAACTCTCGTAGCTCCAAAGGTTCCATACGGTAAAGAGCCATCGAAATAGGACGAGCACCAGGCTGCAAGTCTATCCCAAAATCGATATCACGTCGAGGGGGTAGAGTCGTTACCTCCTAAAAAAATGTCCATAAACTCACTGACAATTCATGGCACCTCCACCATCTCAAAATCTACTCACTCTACTAACAGCTCGGCTAACAAGGAGAGGAGGGGTTCCCCTCACCTGCTGACCTTCTTACAGATCCGCTCATCGGTGAAAGTAACATGCTAGCCACCCAAGTCTGAGAACACAACCCTTCCTCAGAAGCAGTCAATGACGGCACCCACAGAGAACTTCCAGTCGATACCTAGAATGACATCATATGGCTGTATCTGTTGCAGTAGTAAATCCATAACCGACTAATGTGGCCCTATCATCAGTCTGTATCCTCGACAATCATATAACAATTCAGTCTGACCACTGACTGGTGTTCTCAGAACCAGGGGCACTAGAAGTCTCTCAGCATCTAGGCCCAGATCATAGGCCAGACCGGGTGCAACAAAGGAGTGAAAAGCTCCGGTATCGAACAAGGCATAAGCAAGAGTACTGAAAAAACTAATCGTACCTCGAATAACCTTCGGTCCCACTGGAATTGATGCCTCTGTGGTGTGCAATTGTCAACACCCAGATCCTCTGCCCCTCGGCTGTCGGCCACCTCCCCGACCACGCCCTGGTAGGGGTCCTTGAGGAGCGCCCTGAGGATGGTCTCCCCCTGCAACGTCTGCCCTTGGAGGAGTGGGAGATCGCATCCCCTGCTGTTGCTGCTGAAAGGGCCTAGCTGTAAGCTGCTACTGAGGCGGGTGCTGGGCCTGTCTTCCACTGCCGTATTACACTCGGTCCAGGCACTGATACCAAAGATGTACATGGCTCCCATAGATGAAGCACCTCGGTCCTGGGCCTGAAGGAAAAGGGCTAGGACCGGGGGACTAGAACTGGAACTACTGCGGCTTGCTCCCTGCTGGTCGAAACCTAGAGGGTCCCGATGCTGGAGGTCCAGTGCTGATGACCTTTCCCTTTGACGGACTTAGATGAATCCACTATCGTGACACACCTCCCAACGTGTTCATCATCTCCACCATCTATGCCTTCTTCTAGACCTCCAAGTATGTCGGCAAGGTGAAGGGGGTAACAACATACTATAGGGAGGGTCAGAGCGCCTCCTCTAAACATCTCGCCCGAGACTCCTCATCCGAAAAAAGGTCCGGAACAAAGCAGAAGAGATCCTTGAACATGATCCCCATCTCCCTTACCAACATACTCCCCTTATGGAGGGAGAGTAGCTCCTTCCTCTTCTCCACCTTCATCGTAGAAGAGAAGAATTCCGCCCAGAACACACTATCAAAATCAGCTCATGCCACCTCAGCCTCTCTCCTCTCTCCCAGGTAGAGCGTCCACCACTGAAGCGCTACTCCCCGCATCAGGCTGATGGCCAGAGGAACCCAGTACTCGTTCGGAGCCCAAATCTAGCCGAAGGCTATCACCAGCTCCTCTAACCAACCCTCCATCTTCATGTCAGAGGTGATTCCCATGTACTTCTCAAGGATCTGTCACTGGAAGGCTTGAAGCATCATGTGCCACTGTTTGTCTTCCTCTTCTCGGTCATCCCTCTGTCGATCAGCCAGGTCGACCTCCTGGGCCTCGATCGCTCGTACAACTCGTGGTCATCTTCCGGGTGTAATAGCTGCAAGGTAAACAAAGAATGCCTAAGCCCAAGTAGTGCATAATATTGATTTTAAAACTTCTTAAACTTCTTGTTTATTTCAAATTACCAAAACACCCCTGAAACATGAGAACACAAATCATTATGAAGAATGTATCTTTCCTAGGATCTCTACCCTACAATCAGTGTGGCCTCAATTGATCATTCGGTAGTACCAGAGTCCCTGCACCGGATCATTGGGGGCCCTAAAATTCTGTGTCCTAGACAATCTTCCCTGGACTAATTCACGCACCAAGGTCACCCAACACTGTTGCCCTAACATCCCATGAAATCCTCACTATGCCTAACTCCAGACTCCATCCTATCTCTCAACCACCTCTGATACCATTCTATCACGACACACCTTCACCAAAAGGAGGGACGGGTCAGAAGATTTCCAGGCCCTTCCTTCTTTAAGTTGAAGGAGAAATATTGACCCCTGAAACCCACCTTCAATAGGTTCTGGAGTGGAGACCAGCACCAAGGGTATAATGTCACACACTAAATGGAAGGCATTACCCTTTTTCCTTTAATAGGATCGGGATATAAGATAGTGAATCTTACAACACCAAACTGAAAGTAAAAGTAAAGAGAATAACCATTCCCAATGCATGTTACAAAAGTAAAATCCATAATGTATGAGGAGACTACAAAGAAAAATACCAAAATAAATAAAAACGACAACTGTGATGATATGTCACAAGGTCTGAGCTAGTACGGTCCAGCACAATCCCCGATGTCCGTCTAGAAACCTGAAAGCAGTTTTATATGCATTGGGTGAGCATGCAAGTATACTCAGTAGGGAAAAAAAGACTCTAGTGCACAAGTGGGGATGCATACTAATTTTCTATGAGAAAAAGGGTTACCCAAGCACCTAACAAGGAAACTAACCTCCCAAGACTCACCAAGGAACACTCCCCAAATAACGCAAGTCATGTAATGTATAGTAAAAGAACATTGATGTTTGTGTACCCTGCACCACATTACCACTGGTTATTGAAGACATCCTACACATAGAAACAATCCCGCCATTCTCATCGCAGTCCCACTACCTTACCCTGCCTGTACACTCTTGGGTCAAAACCTCACCGCAGTCCCACTGCCAAACCCCACCCGCAGACACCTCGTCCACAACTGTCGCATGTAACCATTCCTGCAAACACCTAGGCCAGAACAACCACTTCCATGCCCAAAGACACCTGGCCTAGAAGATCTATTGTCATGCCCGAAGACACCTGGGCCTCATCCCGAAGATTCTTGGGAAACAACATGCTCGCACACACCTGGTCCAACCATCACACTACCCTGCCCGAATATTCTTCGGCTAATAATGGACTTCTGGCCATCATAGCCTACCCGAAGAGTCTTGGGCTATTCGGGAAAGGGAGAAGAAAAGGAGCTAATAACCAGCCACTCATAAAAGTGTTGGGAATAACACCCTCCCCATGAAATGGGGGTGTTCGGCACTAAGTGCGCAACTCGGGTGGGGCACGAATAAGAAACACAAATACTACAAGTATATGTATAGTTAACAATCACTCACCCAAATCTAGGTTTTTTTTCAGCCAGCCTAAAGAACACAATCAGCACCCATGTCCAAGTCACAACTCACTCCAAACCAAAACCCATTTGTCTCATCCTTTTTTTCATGTTTAGAAATAATTTTTAGATGAGTTTCTGCACCTACATGGGCAACTAGAAAGAATCAGCATAAGCCAAGATGCTACCCCATGTTCCCAAAACCCGAGGACCAACAGTTTCTCAACAACAGAGGATTCCACCCCAATTCATGATATAATCAAGTACCCACATGGCCTCAAAATTCCCAACCAGTGAAACCCCAACAATAGGGGATCCCATCCCCTCCCACATCACCCAGATATCAGACTGTGAATGAAAAACAACCAAACCACTACCAGCAAAACAAAGCAGGACCAAGCCAGTATTTTCAGGTTTAAAATATTTAACACACTCCATGATTCCAATTCCGCTGTATTTTAACCGGGGTTATCATAGAAAAGAAGTTGATCCTGGTGCTTCCAATTTATTTAGTCGAATGTAAGTAATAAATCAATTTCTTTTACACAGCAAAGGTTTCAAAACCAAATTAAAATCCATTTAAACATCACAAGGGGTAAGGGTGTATCAGTACACAAAGAAAGACAACCAACGACCATGATTTTCAATGGGCGTAAGCCTACACAATTCAGAAATCATCAATCATGAAAGAGGATAGAAGTAGGGAAGCATCATCGATAACACACCTCCCCTTAATTTAGATTCCATTTATAATATTGATTAATGTTTGGTTCACCCAATTATACAGAATCAGTAGCGTACCCACCCCGCAAGAAACACAGAAAGGAGAAAACAAGGTTAAATCCCTACCTGATTGATCAACAATCGAAGCTTCTCTTCACGCGTGAGGAACAAAGGATGCACAAATTGCAGGGGTGTGACCTCAGTAACTCAAGGACGAGCAGAAGAATCGATCGTAGGGTGATCGAGAAAAAGAAACCCAGGGAGAACCCTTTAGTTTATAAGGGTCGGGGACAATTGAGATACTGAGATAAGAACGCAAAACCGTGTAAGGAGCGGGGCATGGGTTGACCACGTGGATGGGAAACCCCACATGTCATTAAGGTGTCCCCTCCTTTCGGGGCTACTTATAATGGACTCACACCCCCACCAACATTTAATTAAAACCCATTAATCACTTTAAATGGGGTCAAAACACGGCTCAAAAGCAAATTTGCGCAAAAGGAGGAACCACTGGGAAAACCCGTGGTGACCAGTAGGATAGGTCAACCGGTTGGCCAAAGCTAATGGTAGGTCGAGCCACTAGTATGTCGCGGCTACCGGTATGCCAAGCTACCGGTTGGCCAAATTTACAAGTAGACCGAGCCACTGGTAAGCCGAGGCGACCGGTAGACTGAGCCACCGGTAAACTAAGCCACCTGTAGACCAAGCCACCAGTAGACCGAGCCACCGGTAGACCGAGTCACCGGTAGACTAAGCCACTAGTTAACCGAGCTACTGGTAGCCTGAGCTACCGGTAGGCGTAGGGTACCGTTAGAAGCTATGATAGCTTCCCAAACTACCTGGAACACCTCAACATCAGATTTTTACCTATTAATGGACCCCAGAAACCCAGGACATTACACATATATTTAGAAAAATTATATATGGGAATCATTAATGAAGGGTAAATATCAAATATAATTAATATGAATTCAAAACCATCCTTATAATAGAAAATATAAAAGTTCTTGTGTGATGAAAAAATATTGAAAAAACTGAATATGTGAATGATTATAAGATGGTTTAGGTTATTTATGAAGCTGGTATTTTAAAATTTTAATGTGGATATCAGTTTTATTTATTAATGAGCTAAAAATTTAATTGTTTGATTAAGATCATAGACTAAATTTCTCTATTCACTATGGTATGTCCAAAATGATTCAATATTGGAAGTAATTTTTTTTATAATATGAAATATGAAATTATACATCATATAGCAGGATTTATAGTTTATAAATATGTAAAGGTTGATATGAAAAATCAAGACGGTTTCATTCATCCAAGACGTATTCTTATGTTGAAAGGTGATGATATTACAATGGAATTTGTCATTGGTTTATTAATGACTCCAAAAAATAATGATACCGTAATGATCACTTTTAAAATTCATAACATGTCTACACATTACCTCACATTAAGGGTAAATTTAACTCTTGGGAGACCCATGAGCCTCTATATTAAATATTTTATGAGACTTAATGATGAACCTCTTTCAATTATATGTTTTCATGATCTTTAATGGACATCAAAAATCATAATGAATTTTTCATGGGATCATGGCCCTAGGTTATGTATGAGAACATCCTATCATCCTCAAATGGATGGTTAGTTTGAAATGCATACATAAATGTTAAAATATATTTTTAGGTTTTCCTTGGATGACTTTAATTTTATGAACGATCAATATTTACCTTTTATTTAATTCATGTATAGCAATAACATCTCATAAAGATTTAAAATGGAAGCAAATGAAGAATTGTATGTAAAAAGGGATTAATAATACAACATATTGGAATGAATTAGGTGAATGGAATCTTATAGGGACTTATCATTTTTGGGATAAAATAATGAATGTGAGGACTATTTTGATTCATATAAAAGAAACTCATAGAATAAAAAAAGTTATCTTG
Organism: Viscum album; assembly: GCA_963277665.1. Classification (NCBI taxonomy): domain Eukaryota; kingdom Viridiplantae; phylum Streptophyta; class Magnoliopsida; order Santalales; family Viscaceae; genus Viscum; species Viscum album. The sequence goes on along the minus strand of OY728131.1, from coordinate 1,640,606,283 downwards.
ATAACCAAATGAAGGATTTCTAATTACAAGTGGAAGATCATGATATCTTGAAGGAAAATATATATAAAAAGTGAACTAATAAATAGAATGAAAATGAATCTAAGTCAAACATATATCGAACCTTTTAAAATTCTAGAAATAATTAGAGTTGTGTCTTACCTTTTGGAAATTCCTCCATACCTTTCTAAATATAATGATGTGTTCCATAACATATTATTGTGGAAGTAAAAAATTAGACATAATTAACCTTTTAACCTCTGAATAAATATAATTTGACATCAAATATCTATTAATATAAAGAGGTTACCCAGATTCCTCTCATTATAGTACAGGTTTTGTCGAATTGAATGAATAGGGAAGTGAATATTATTTAGATAAGTCATAAGATATAATAGGTTATATAGGATACTAAATATGTTATGACCATGAAAACCCCATAAATTTTAATAATGAGACATTATAGAAATTTCAAGAATGAATGTTTTGGAGTGAAAAATGTAACATTGTTTCTTAAGTAATAGTAATATTTAATTTCAAGAGTAACAAGATAATAATCCACGTAAATTTATTCAAAAATATAATTAAACAATTCCAAAAAATTTTGAATTTAATTTTATGAAATTAATATCATTTTTTAATTCTCCTTTCCAAAATTATAATACTGTTAATTTTTTATATTTTGTTAGAAATAATTTATTTTTAGAAAGAATTTAAAAACTATGATTTTATAAAACAATGCCTTTTATGATATTATAAAGATATAATAATAAACATAAATGTTATCAAAACACTATAAAAAATATACTTATTCAATAATTAATAAAATAAAAATAAAAATATAATGTGTAACATAAAAATATAATATTAACATTTTGAAAAAACTATGTATTTCTTTTGTTAAAATAAACACTATTTTTAGGTTTACTATATTTTCTTTTCATTAATAACTTAAATAAATCACCATTTATTCCTATTTTTAAATATATTTCTATAATATGTATTCAATAAAAAAAATTATATTTATATAATAGTTTTTACATTTCATGGAATGAATGTGAATTAAATTTTATGCTTCAAAATTCGTTCTCCTAAAAAAAATTATAGCACTTTCCACGCTTATTTTAAAGTAAATTTATCACAATTTTATAGGTTTAATAATTTTAAATTTTATTTAATACTTTGAATCTGAATAATTAATATAAATAAATTTTTTTACCTTAATTTTTGGTTATAATGAATATTAAAAATAGTAAATTATTGTTTCCATGTATAAGGTTATAAAAGGTTTACAATGTGTTAAACTAAGAGATAAAGGTTTAAATTCCCCATATTATTGTCTTTAAAAAAATTTATCATTTTTTATCCTACCATTGATTTAGTTTCCATTTTGAGCCTCATGAACCTAAAAGTAACCATATATTATTGAAATTCTATATGTAATTCCATGTGTGGCGCTCCCCTTAATTATAAATTGTTACATCTTATCCTACCTTATACAAAAAACGGATTTATCTATCTCAATATATAATGACCCAAACAAATCGAAGATTCCTTCCCCCTTTATTGGATTTTGGTATTCTTTAAAAAAATATCCGGATAAGGATTAAGGTTTAAGCCAAAGGAGACCTCACATTTAAAAGGTAAAAAACATTGAAAATTATTTCATGATTCATTAATTATCTAAATCCTATATATATATATATATATATTATCAAAAATTATGTAGTGGATATAATATCAAAAATATAATTATATGTTATTATTTTTATGGTATAACCATTTTCAACTGCCCTTATGTCCAATAAAAAAATGAAGACATAGCTCGTGCATATGTACGACCTACCATCTCCATGTAGTGAAGTAATTATTTCAACATCAAGTTATTTGGATAATTATAAAGATATAAATAATTGATATTTTTTGTATTTATAAAATTATTATTATTTGGAAATATAAAATATCATTACCCTCTTTACCCTTCGGCCCATTAAAAATGATAATTTCGCTCTTCTGTACTTGTGGACTACCAATTATATTAAGTAATGTATTTCATTTTTTCATGTCATCTATTCTTGGATGATTATAAATATGTATATAATTAATATATATGATATTTTTATATCTGATAATTTATTTTATATTTTCCAATAACTATCATGATTAAAGGGCCAAATTTTACAAGAACAAATAAATAGTTAACACTTGGAAACAATAATTTTTGTAAATGATTATTGATAAATGAGTGATTAATTATTATACGTGAATAATATATGATATTATATTTAAGTTTATGGTTAAATTATATAATTATAATAAATATAATTTTATTATATTATAGGTTTACAGAACTTTCAAATAAAGTTGGTCCTGAGGTAATAGTTTCTTTCACAATCTCATCATTATTATGGATTATTTATATTTTAGTTAAAATTGGTTTAATTATATAATATTTATATATTAGACCTCATATACTTTTATATACTATATTATTATTTTTAAATTACCATATTTCCTTTCATTTTATTCTTTTCATGTACTCAAAATTCTGAAATATGTTTTTGAGAAAAACTGGAATATTTTTCTATTAAATGTTGAATATTTTTATTATATGTAGATATTTTCATTAAAATGTTTCAATAATGTTTTTACTATTATCCAATGATTTGAAAAAATAAATTTTATTAATTTTTTTCTTTTTATTATAAAAAATTGCAATGAATCCTCATAACATTTTCCAGATGAGGAATATTTTACCAAAGTGTCAATCGAGTCTCTATTTTAATAGTTATCACATGAAAATATTTTCCTAAAGATATGAATAATATATTAATTTAACATTACTATATAGGTTTAAATGGTAATTTTAATATATATTTTTTCCACAATAGTCATGAAATTGTTAGATTTAAAATTCTGTACTTTCAAAATGAAACATGTATTTTCTAATGAATTCTTTCGGCGATCAATATAAATTATTCTATGTATCATTTGATGAATATAATTCCTTAACTTATATATAATAAATTTATACCATTGAACATATTACAATATATGTCATAGAAACTTGTTTTTTATTTAATTTTTAGGGATAATATTAGTTATTTATGCTATTTTTTCAATATGAATTATATATTGATTTTGTATTGAATTGTTAATCATTTATTTTATATGATGAATAAATTGGACATAAAATTTGATTTTAAGTTCCAATTATAGAACCCACATTCATTGGTAAGTCTCATGAGAAAAGTGTTTTTAGGTATTTTGTTTTATACCTTACCTATTTAGGTATGATATGTTGGCACAAGTCCTTAATAAACAGATTATGAGTTATGATTTATGAATTATATCTCACGAATGTAGTTATAATTATCCATGTGATTATTTATGTACCTATTTAATTCAAGGATTTATCCGCATTTTAATGTTATAATACATATGGATTTTTTGATTATTTTTTATCTGTTCCATATTATTAAAGATTTATTTATCATATAATAGGTTCTATGACATTCTTTCCCACACTGAGCACTTTATCTCACCCATTATTATGTATTCCTTTTGCAAGGATACATGTAAGGGATTTATAAATAAAATCCGAGTTTTAATAAAATAAATTATAATTTTATCAAAATAATTTTTATTTTATATTTCATGTTCTTTAATATTAGTTGAAAATTATGTATGTATTCAATATCCTAACACTACTATACTATTTTATCCTTGGGGATGAAATCATTTATAAATTACACTGAGGTTTTAATTTAACAACCATGCATGGGTTAAAAAATCCATGTTGTTAAAGTAGTTATCAAATGTATTTTAGAATGGATCATTGGAAATGGATTTTGGAAAGTATATATTAGATAACATAACCTTGTAATAGACTCGTGGGATATGATGGAAGAAGGGGTACGATTATAATTTTTTTTGGTAAAATAGAGAATATGGGGTTCTCTTTGAATATGAATCATTGTATAGATACTATAATACAGATATTCATGATAAATATTTGAATTTAGGAGTCAAAATTATTAAGTGGTAGGATTGGGTATTAATAAGATCATAACTAGTTAAAAAAGAGTGTGCTAAAGCATTCGCAATAGGATAGAAACTCCTGGGGAATATTCTCTGGTTGATTTACATGCTCTTTATGAACCATTATGAATGATTTATAAATATTTTTATGATTTCAACATATTCCCAAAGATCCTATGTTTATGATTTAAATATTACTTATGGATAAATATTCAATTTTTTAATTAATTCATTGATTTTATAATTTTAATACATAATGATAAGAGGTAATTTATTATATTCCATTTTTTTATATATGGATCTTAGTTGAAGGATTTATAACTATAAATTTTTTTTCACTATATGTAGTTAATTATCTACTAAGAATGAAAATTTTATGGAGTTGGGTATAGAAATTGTGATTAATGAATTATATCTATATTGGTGTAGATGACTCGGGTTAAGACAAAGAAATTCCTATATAAAGTAGAAATCTAAACCCTTACATGGTGAAACAATGTTAGACCATTTCTTTCATCATCAGTCTCTATCATTAAATGGTATGATTTATCCATTAGTAGATGAGAAATGTATCATGTACATGGAAAATACATATCATGTTTTGGGAATTTTGAATGGGAGAGATTTATCATGAAAATTTACCACCTTTAGGGAGATTTTGATCAATGGTTTTCATTAATATAGAACACTAATGAGTCATATGAAATAAATAATACGGTGTAAAAGACATTAAAGAAAATATTATTAAGAATAAATATATTTCTATTGAGTAATGACCTGGTATTGAGTTGTAATTCCTCAATATAATGTAAAAAGAATGAGAAAAATTACTAAATATAAAGATAAATTTACAAGATATGTAACTCATTAGGAATATTTTGCATGAAATTAAAGGGGTATGGTTGATCATTTATATAATGGGATAAATCCAGTCCTTCATAAAAATTAATCTATAAAAAAATTTATATAAAAATATATTGTATCAAGTTCCATTAAGAAAAACAATGAATTTTTCATGTTTAATATTTTCCAGGGAAATCAAAAAAATAATCAAGATGTTAAGCGGTTTAGATATGGAAATATGGGAAAATTAAATTATTTATGTGTATAACTTCAAACCTATAAAAATGGAGAATGAAACACTATGGAACATTATTGATTGGAATTTGAGTAATTTTTTAAGTGTGTAGGGAAAACCCATTTGGGTGATTATTGCAATGTAGATAAAGATGATACCAATGTACAATTATTTACTTCATTGATATGGGGAAAAATTTATTTCATTCCCCAAGTATCAATGTAATTTTAACAAAATAAATTACAAGGGATAATGTACAAGCTAATTTGGTCACTACAGCTGATATTATTGTTTCTAAATAAGTTTCGGTTAGTAAATTATGTATAGCCTCAAAATTTTTCTATTTATATATTTGTTTATAGATATTTACATGGTTTTATATCATCCATTTTTTAAAATAAAATTTGATATTTCTCTACAACCTAAAATTTTGAATAGTCATTTAAGACTCTTTGCATAAATCTGACTGCAAAAATGATATGTCAGTAAATTATCACTATGACACATAAGATTTCCCTATTTTTCAAACATGATTATTATATCTATGGTTGTATTAAATATAATCGATGTTAAATATTATATTTAAAATTATAATGTGATGAATATATTTTTTAAAGATGCAGATTATGATTTTTGATGAATAAATGGAATCCAATATTCTCACATAAAAGAATAAGTCATCTAAATCATGTATAAATCCACATCTCCTAACTCTCCATAAGAGTATTATTGGAAAATAATAATATTGAAAAACTATTAGTGTGAAGGGTAACCTTATAATATATTATATACCCATTATGCAAGAACAATTTTTTTATAGAAGAACTACCTAGATACCCCCATGAGTATGAAGTTGATTTTTCAATTGACCTCAACCATGATCCAACAATAATATATAAGACTCCCTACAATATTTCAATTGTATAATTAGTTTAATTATAAAATAGAAATAATATTTTTTTATATATGTGATTTTTACACATTGGCGTTTCTCCAGGTAGAGACCCTATTATTTTTATTTGGATAAAATATGGGTATATGAGGTTGTGCATCAATTAGTGGGAAATAATTTTCAATAAATTAAATTAAAACTATCATATATCGTGCGTTAATAACTTATTTAATTGACATCAATGAGCTCAATAATTTTAAAACAATGAAAATAATTCCAGTATCCATCAACTATATGTAAATAATGATGAAATTCAGAAGATGAAATTTTGTATGAGTGGTGGAAATTTTGAATTTTTGTTAATTTTTTTGGTATTGACTAATAAACCTTCTGTTAATTTGGATCTGACGATCATATTATTTAATGATTATCTTGATTGTTTTATTTTTTATTTTTTTAGAATATCTTTTATACACTATAATATATAATGATCATATGATGCATTACTGAATCATTATTAACACTCTAATGACAAATGATTTATATTAAAGACATAGAAAATGAAATTTTGGGTATCATGGAGTATCATTTCTTTGACATATTTCCTCTATGGATGGTATATCAGTTTATCCTTAAATGGTAATGGTAGGGAGGTAATTTATATCACCCATGAAAATAAATGAGGCATGGAATTTCCATTTATTACAAGGTTACTCATGATGATTTGTTCAAAACATTTTTTTATAATCTAACTTGTTAACTAAGTTTACATGTAATGGTTTTAGGTTAATATATTTAGAATAATTACAAGATATTTTTGATGAATTATAGATGAGGTTGGTTAGTGTATCGATATTTACTTTACTATAGGGATGGTATGGATTTGTGATATATATTGATGGATAATAAAAGGGACATATATGTGTCCTTATACATAATAATCGATTTTTTTTCTTAACCATGTAAGACAGTGGTTAATGAAAAATATAATATAACCCATGATCTTGAGTTCCATTTGAATTATTTAAATTGAATATGTGGAGGAATAACCATTATGGTGAAAGATATTAAATATATATATATATATACCAAAAGTTTTAAAAACAATTTCTTATATAAAATTATCAATGTGAGTCATCATTCATAGTTATAATTACATAAGGACTGTGATTTCTCAATAAAAATCTCCCCTAAGTCCTATGTACATTTTTTATTTTGGAATTCTAGAAATAATAGGGGGAGTGGCTTAAAATTTGAAAATTACACCAATCCCTTAAAAAATTTACAGTGTGGTCCACATCACTTTATTAAGGAAGAACATGAAAGACCCAATTCATGTTTTTACCTATGAGGAAACATAATTGTAAACAAAATCATCTTACGATGATGAAAGTAATAATATTTTCCAAACTAGAGAACAAGTGTTATGAAATTAGACAACATAGCTATTAAAGAATCATTGAGAAATCATAAGATAGATGAAATGATGTGGAAACATAATGAATTTATGATGAATAACTACCCACATCTATTCAAGATGTAAAATTTTTTAAATATAGATGGTGTAATTTATAAAAGAGGGGAGAATATAACCCCTGAACCTTATTTATTATAATCATTTTTTCATAGAATAACAATATCTCAAAACATATAACATTATTCCAATATGTGAATAATACAAAAATGACTTAATTTTTTAAATTTAGTTTTAATAATGAGATATTATTCTTGAATTATTCGTATCATAATTATATTATACTGAATTGTTTAAATTATTGTGAAATTAAGGTTTTTTAAATAGTGAAAATACATGTTTTACATAGTTTTTTACTTTTATGATATTATAATTATATAAGAATAAATTTAATGTCTTTGAAACCCCATTATATATATATATATATATTCAAATATTAATATAGTTCATATACAAATATAATGTTTGATGTGGACATATATTTTTAACATTATGTAAAATCTATATAATGTTTTTTTCAAATAAAAATTAGTTTTACATGCACGATATTTTTTATCTAAATAAATTCAATAAATAAATATTTATTGGTTATTTTAATTTATTGTTTTAATATTAATTCGATAAAATATTTTATTATTCATCTAATATTTTATACATGATATGATATTAAATTAAATTTAGTTTTATGGTTCAAAATTTATATTTCTAAAAATGAGTTTTGTTGTGTATAGAACACTTATATAAATATTAATTTCCTAAACATATAGAAGCTGAAAATTATAAAATATATTCTATTTTTTGATTCATTATTATTAATATTAATTAATAGGTTTGTCTTAATTTTAGGCCACTATGAATAAAAAAATAGTTGAATTGTGTTACCATGACTATGGTTAAAATGGGTTTGATGTGGGTTAAAATGAGAGATAAGGTTAATAATGCCAGATAAACATGTTTAATTATTATTTCATGATCAGATTTTGAAATTATATTATCCTCAATTGGAATTATTTGTTTATTTTGATCGACATTAAAATGAATCTGATCTTATATTATTGAAATATTTAAAATAATTCAATGTGTATCTCTCCCCTCACATTTGAAGGGAACACCTTTCCTTCTTTATTTATAAAATTTCATCACTGTAGATTATAAACTTCCTACATAAAATACTCCAAACTGACATACATTAAATATTAGGCTTCTTTTCATCTTTTAATAAAATCCTACAATGGATTAAGGTGTAGGCTGAAGGAGGAATCTCAATGAAATGGTAATCATATTTACCAACACTTTCAAGTTTATTTCTTATTATACATAATCTATGTTTATTTTAACCATACTAATATAATTTAAATTGTATCACAAATATCCTATTTTGTTATAATGATTATGAAATGACCATTTTTTATATCTTTTGTATCCCATGGAAAATGAAAACATCGCCCTTGTGCACATATCGAATACCATCTCTAAGCAGTGATGTAATTCATTTTTTATCAACATATTAATTGGATGGATAAAAATATTGAAATAATGAATATATATGATATTTATAAAAAAAATTATTTTCTCAATATAATATATCATTTATAGCATCCCCTTACCACCTGAATAAATAATAATGTTGCTCATGGGTACTTGTGGACTACTTTCTCAAAAAATCAATGATATACATTTTTTCATGTACAACATTCATTGGTGATTATAAATTTATATGTAATGAATATATAGGATATTTATATCATTATTAAAATTATATATATTTTTTAATTATGATCAAAATTCAAGGACCAAATCTTCTGAATCAATATATACATTAAAAAGAAAACAATTAAGACTCATAATCAATGGTTTTGATCAATAATAATAAATAAACTAGTGTGGAAATTATATAATAGGATTAAATATAAAGTTATAACAATATATATAGGGTTATGTTATATAATTATAATGAATTTAAATTTAATTTAACATAGGTTAAAATTTCTTACGAAGTAAGTACATCAGAGGAAATGGATTATATAAAAATATCTACCATAGTGTGGATTGTTATTTTTTGTTATCCTTAGATATTTTATATTATATAAATATATTAAAAAAACATATATTTTCCTAAAAATATTATTTATGTAAATACCATTTTTTTCATTTTCAAATATTCATATAAAAAAAATTACAAAAAAAATTTACAAAAATAATTCACATTATTTTTCTATTTAGTTGGGAATATTTGTCTTCCACGTACATAGTGTCCTTATGAAATAAACAATGTTTTTACCATTATGAAATTATTTATTAACATCATTTTAATGCATTTATTTACATTTTATAAAATGGGAGAAGTAATATTCCTTTAATTTTTTCAATGAAGTACTTTTTATCGATGATAAAAATATAATATTTCATATTTATGCCTAAAAGGAATAAAATTCCCCACCACCATTATCAATGTTCTTTTCAAAGAGAATTATTTCAAAAATATTTTTTTAATTTATTTAACATATGTCATATCATAATGAAAATGGTATTTTCCCAAAAAAAAATATAGGTGGGATATCTCTACAATATTTTCATCTATGCATTGATAAGTCTTATTAAATGTGTGGAGATATAATATATTAATATCATCATTCATATTAATATATATGGATAATTATCATATTGTTCATTTTTTTTATTAGGTACAACATTTATATTTTATATTCTTTTTTTAATTTTAATGTCTATATTGATTGTGTATTGAATTATTATTTATTCCATTCATATTAATAGTTCATTGGACTTGTTATGTGATCGGTGTGACCTGTTATAACACTTTTCATTATTGGTAGGTATCATGGTATAGACTATTTTGATATTTGGTATGCATCACTCGTATTTTTTGTATTATGTATTAGAATAATGCATTTATGGTAAGATTATGATGTCTAGAATTATGTATTTTATTATTTTGGGACAAGTAATTATTATCCATTTTCGTAACTATATTATTTTTTTATTCATGTATTTCATACCATTTTTATGATATATGTTATATGTAAATTTGGATTATTATTTATATATTCCATATTATTTTTGTTTTTTAATCCTATGATTGATTATGTTGTATTCTTTCTATCATTGAGAATCTAATATTTATATTTATTATGCTTTACTTTCCCAAGGATAGTGATATGGTATAATATTCTCAAATTCTAATGATAATAGTAACCATATTTTTCAATAATATAACATTTTTTATGTGAAAATTAAAATTTTCAGAAAATTCATATAATAAAATTTTTTAATGGATTTATATAAGGTTAAATGATCTGTTAACACTTTTGACTATTCTATAGAATAGTTTCAAATTCAAAAGGTGAGTTTTTGATTGATTCTAAGGCTCGTAGTTCCTAGGAACATATGGAATTAAAATATTACATATACTATATTACACACAAATGTTTTTCCATAAGCTTAAATATATCTCAAACGATGACTCTTAAGAGAAATCTTTAACAGACTTTCGTTTTCGAGTGTTTGTTTTACTCAAGACACAACATAACATTTGTAAATATATGGTTTTCGGTAACTTGACACTCGATGGTCATTTATTTAATATTTTTATTACATTTCTTAAAATAAATTGAAATATATCACAAATGGTGTATCCTATAAGATATAGGAGTCCACTGTTAAATTAAGAATGTGGGTTTTACCCTATTCTTGTAATAATATTTGTGTGTTTCATGTTATTGGTCACATCACACACAAGGGTAGTAATAATTATATAATTATTAATTTTTATTTGAGGTAAAAATTAGAAACTACCGATGTAAATAAATTCACTTAATCGATGAACGAGGTTTCATTATGGGAAAATATATATTGCGAGGTTAGTTAATAATGATGACTAATTTTATCTTATTATAATTAAATGAAAAGGTTTCATTAATATTTATTTATTAAGTATTTTGGTAATTTATTGAATATTTTTTATTCAAATATTATTTTTTGAAATGATAGGATGTGTATGATAATAATTATTTGTAATGTTAATATTCGTATAATTATTATTAATTTTGAATAAATAATTTTTTATTTTATATACATATATATAATGCATATAAATAAAAAAACATATATATGAGTTAAAAATATATGTTTAATAAGGGTGTATGAAATATGTTTTAAAAGGATTTTTTAAAAACAATTATGTGTAAATTGGGTTGGTCAATTAATTAAGAGGAAAGTGGGAGGAAAATAAATAAGTTAAGTAATTAATTAATGAAATAGTTCAAAAATAAAATAAATAAATAATATTAACGTTATGTGGTGTAGAAGATATGTGGGAAGACAACCTGTCATTAAATTTTCCTCTCTATCCCTTCCCAATATCCTTCTATCCATCCCTCGTATTCTAATTGTTTCTTTTATTTTCATTAAAACCACTCTTTTAAATATATCCTTTATTACGAGTCTGAATGACACGTCATTGATGCCATTGGGTTTGCCTCAATGAGAAAAATTGAATCCAGTTTTTTCATTTTGGTAGTAGTTTGTAACTTTATGATAATTAATTTTAATACAATTTCTATTTTTTAAGTATAATTTATAAGAAATTATCAACAAATAATTTATATGATATTTCCAAAATATAACTATTCCTGAGGGGAAATTACTAACACATGTGTTTTACAAGAATGATTATTTTGTAATTATCCTTAAGGGGGAAAGTACCATCGCTTGTAATATTTTATTTCATCTAGAAATAAAATACTAGGGTTTGGTTATAGGAGTCTATAGTGTGTTATTTTATTCTAGTTGTCGTATAAATTTTGATTAGGTGATGACAAATTTAACAAACATGATGTTAACATTGATTAATTTCTTATGAAAGTCTATTTAATATTATTGTATATGTATATAATTATTTTTATCATGGTGTGATGCTTATATTGGACTACACCATCCTTGATATTAGTTTCATGTGGGTGAGTGTATGGATGTGGGATTGCTTGATTATGAACTTATGATTATGTGTTACTCTATATTTTTATCATGTTGTCCCTTATTGTTCCTTTTCCTGAAATGTATTGTTTTAATGTTTCATATCCTATAGAAGTTTTCATCGGGGACTAATATGTACTTTTGGAGCCTTGATTTCGGGATACATACAGTTCTAAAATCTATAATGGCTGGAATGGCTATCCCTATAGAGGGTAAAGAATCCATGGCTAGTTATCCAATATGATGAAATATTAAAATACATAATGTACATAATGGATATCCATATAGTGGGAAAAGAAATATTTAAATCTTTAACATATTGGTCAGGATTCCCATGGTTTTTGGTTAATGGTTATTAAAATGGTCCACTGGTCGGGGATGGACCAGATGGAACAAGTACCATTCTACTAAGAACCACCGATTGGGTGGGGTGATCTAATTACATCATGAAGTGAGTAGATTTCATATGATAACCACTAAATTTTAGGGTTGATCTTTGTTACCATGATGGATATACATGATTTCATTATACTATTTGTTTTGGAAATGAGCTAAATTAGTTGGAGTCAAGGTTTATGGTGGCTTGGTCAGCGCAATTTGACTCAGCATATGTTGTGTGTTAACTGATCATTTAGATATTTCATTATGTAAAATATATTTTATATTTTCTACCTATAGTATTTATAATATTTTGGGGTCTTACATATTGTTGTACTCAACCCCTACTTGGTAATTATGGTTTGATTGTAGATTTTATGTCCATAGATCGGTAGAAGGGAAAGCACCCTATGGTGGAAGGCTAGGCTATGGATCATGGAACTCAAGTAGACTAGTACAAATTGTAGATAATTAATGATTTTTTTTATTTTGTTATCATTATTTATCTTTTTATTGTACACTTGATATGCTTACCACATTGGTGGTATTTTTATATATTCCATTTTTTAATTTCTACATTTTTATGGTTATTGATTATTATTTTTTGTATATTATTGTTTTGAATGATGTGATATTGAGGGTATATTCTCCCCACTATAATTCTTAGACCCTCACTTCTTATTGGGTTCCATTTGCATACAAGAACGATGGTAATTGGTCAGTTATCACTTGTATGTGACCCGGTGGATTGTTCCAGGGTGTTAAAAAATGGTATCATAGCACCAGGACTCACTAACTTGTTTTTCACTTTTCCTTGAATTGGGACATGAAAATAATGTTATGGGATGGTTGGTACTCTAGTTGTGGATCTGTCATAGTGCATTTCCACCACAATGTTTTTATCCTACTAGTTAAAATAAAATGGTAGTTTCTATTTTCCTATTTACGATTTTTGAGATAAAATTAGGTGATTTCCATGATGTTGATATGTGGTTTATTATATTTAGCATACATTGAAGAAATATGACATGGAACATATGTTCACAGGAAATATATATAAATACTTTATGAAGAATATCTTATATTTAATTAAAATTCATATTGTATAATTTTTATATATAGTTTCCTTGTTTGATACATATGTTGACATGTTGCGTGATATATCCTAATTGCATTTAATTATTTGAACTGAGTAAGTTGTGGTGTTCATAAATATATGATGACTATGAGTAACTATAGGGATCGAAAAAAGGGTTAGTTTAATGATGTTCGTACCTTAGGATGAGGGAAAAATCCTTGGGAAACATTTATGTGATCCCATAGAACGGTTAGGAATATTTATGTTCTCATGTTCCATATATTATAGAATATTTCACATCATAGTTTTTTTCTAAGACCACCAGCTGATCATACTTCTCTTGATCATTTTATCACACCTTCCTCGGCGGTACAGGTACTATACACACATCAGTTGGAGTCCTTCCACAGTGTTCTATGTTTGACTATGCTAAAGACATTCAACTTATATATACTCTAATTTTCATGGCACTATTGGAATGTAAGTTGTTAAGAAATGGAAATGCATCCTCAATGATGTGTTTGATCGCATTTAGACACTCATTATCTAAAACGCGTGACTTAAAAAATTCATTATAAAATGACTCACCATGCAGTGGGGGGTGTGGTGAACCTTTATGGAATATATGAAGGCCTCACATAGAAAAACATTAAAAAAATTATAACACTGTTTCCTCCATGTAAACAAAACCTAAAAAGTTCCCATCAACTCATGGAACTTTCATAGAGATTAAAAAATTTATTTTACCACATGACATGACTTATGGATCTTCTTCAACTGGACATGATAGAAAAGAAAGGACTAGATAGGGATATTGTTATAGGAAATCTCCATGTTTCTAATGAACCTTCCTATTATAATTTTAAATAATGGTATATGAAGGATGAGGTTTCACAACATAGTAGTCGTGTATATCCTAGGTAGAGAAAAGGAATTATATTACATTTTGTAAATGAAATATTCCCATAGAGCATCAAATGATTTAATATTGTGAATTATCAATTTTTCATCCCATTAACTTAGAGTATTTGATGAAAATGTTGAAATAATTGACATATTAAGTTGTTTTTATCAATTTATATGAGGACCGAATTCCACATAGTATTGAGGAATAAATGTTCAGGGTATCATAGATCCATTTAGGGTCCAAAAAATAAGGCTTTGATGGTGGGAACATATGTGAGTGATGGAATGGTCATAGAGATAATCTTGGACGTGTATATGTAGTGGATCAAGCTCTAGAAAATGGTGATAAAGAACATGTTACAATATGAGTTATGGTCATGAACATATATTTTTTATCTTCATCCATATTTAATAATGGTAATTTCCTTATATACGTGTGTTGTTTCGAGACTAAAAAACTAGTAAGTTAATGTATCTATAATGTGCCATTTTATGATATTTTTTTGAATGATGATGTGCAACCCTGGTTTATGAGAGAGTGGTAGGTAGTTATTATATCATAGACTGACTGATAAGGGACTTCTGTATGATAATGTGGGAGGAATTCATTCTATAATTTGGGATGTGGTTTCCCCAGAACATGAGGAGTCCTGATGTATACTAGTTGACTATAGATTAGATGAAAAATTTACCACTTTTTTACCAATTAGATATCCTAACCGAGTATTTGTACTTGAAAATATTTACATTCATGAGATAGTATGATCACAAAGTGATACCTTGATGATATTTTCATATATAGATTCATGTTTTAAATTAAATTTTTAATAAGGCTTATAGAAGGGAATATGCACATGAATGAAATTAATCACAATGTAATGTCCTAAGATATATGGAAGGTTTTAATGAACTATATGTATACTAGAGGTTATGTGTTAAGCTTAAATCCTTTATTTATATTGATGAAGGTATGACTACAAAGATTAGAACATTTATAGTCCCTCTAAAAGTGGTAATTTAATTCACCCCCTTGATTGCATGAGGTCGGTGAGGTCCTGGTTATGGGGCCTAGTTTGGTTTGAGATATATATAAGAGAGAATAAAATATATATAATAGGTTGGTCACCACTCAGAGAATAAAAATATTGTATTCCTACCCTATGAGAATAAATTTTGAGTTCAATTTTAGTGATTAGGTTTTTTTTAGCGACTCCTCGATGGAGACACTAATACCTAAGAATGTAGGGTGACCTAGAACTATGTTTTTCGGGACTATTTTATATCGCTGAAGGTTGATGAAAGTGGTTTACTGTCAATAATTTATTTTGTAATATTGATTCATGCATTATATCTTACATGTTTCTCAATAACAAATGTACACAGCTGATACTAATCATGTTATAGACTATGAGGATGTTGAGTTTGAACAGATGCATCATATGAGGAGAATTCAACGTGGATAATAGATTTGAATGAGATATTTTTCTATGGGAAAATGGAAGCACTCATCGAAAATTAGTGGTTTCAGAGATGGATCATGATTGATGACCCATGATAGAATGAGTCTGAGGTTCAATCCCAGTGGCCTTAGTTATTTGAGAAATAAAACTAGACATTCTTCTTGGGGATGATAAGTCATTAGAGGTAGAGAATATTAATATCCAAAATATTTATTGATAATAAAAATTTTGTTTTCAATATTCTTTGTGAAATTATATGTGGAAATGTATTTATTAAATAATAATTATATAATAAATAATACGAATGATTTATTCAAGGATCACACCTCTATTAAATCTTTGTACTATTCAATGAAATATTTTCAGAGTGCGGCGCTAAGATAGTTTGTTATTCTATGACTCTTAGAGCCTCATCAGAAATGGAATCAAAATATTAAATATATTATAATTAAGACCTAATATTTTTTCCAAATGAAATTAAATAACTCTTAAATAGTGTCTCATTTGAGAAAGATGAGACCACCATTAGGTACATGTTATAGTGTTTACCCTAATCATGACATAAAATATTTTCTTTTTGAGTGTTTAGTAAAATTTCATTCAATTTTATTTTATATAATATTTTATTATAAATTTTTATAAAAAAACTGAATAATCTATTTAATGATATATCATATGTGAAATATGACTCCCCAATATGGTCTAAAATGTCAGTTTTATCCATGCCACAACATAAGCATTCTGCATTCAAGTTTTTTAGTCACACTACATGTGAGGGAGATAATAATTATATTTTTACTATTATTTGTGTTAATAGGAAAAATTTTGAATTTAAATTTAGGATAAAATTCATTAAATTGATAAGAAACATTTCACCACTACTGAATATTTATTGGGAGGTTAGGTAAAAAAATATTATATTATTACTATATACTAAATTATTGAAATTATGTGGTTACTACTAATTTATTAACTATGATGGGAATTTAATGAATGTTTTTTTTGAAATATTATTAATAGAAATGAAATGAGGTATTTAATAATATTAATAATAATAATTATTATTATTATTTTATTAATAATTATGAAATAATGTTTTTTCTACATATATATATATATAAATTATACATATATATATGAATTTTGTTATACATTTGGAATAAGGGTCGATTAAATATGTTTTAAAAGAGATTTATAAAAAAACCATGTGTGTATAAAATGGGGTTGCCCATGACCTATGAGGAAAGAGAGGGGAAAAATAAATTGAGTAATTAAATAATGAAAAAATTAATAAAATGAAGTGAATAAAAAATATAAAATGGAAATGGTGGTGTTGTGATTTGTATTTGTTGGAATCCCTCCTCCCAATCCACTTTCTTCTCAATCACATCCATGCCTCCCTCCCTCTATCTCTCTGATTTTTTCATCCTAATCACTCTCTTCAATGTCTCATTTATTGTTGATTGGATTTATGTGTGGTCAGTGTCGTTCTGTTCCTCTAGAAAAGATGAATATAATACCAAAGCTTATTTAAAAAATTAGAAAACTATTATTTCCATATTTATTTTAATCCAATATATCGTTCTTAAAAAGGATAAATTTTAATAAAGTATCAAATTATAATTGATAATAAACTATGAAAACCTAATTTTTATTTTGGGGAAAATTATAACTGAATGGGTTTTCAAAAAATGATAATTTAGAAAAAATCTCATATATAAAGAGTATAGTCACATGTAATATTGTATTTCTTCAACAAATAAAATTGATGGTTTTGGATCTATGATCCCTCAACATGATATCGTATTCTATTTGGTTTGGTTGCACAGTTTGGGTGATGACATAATCATTGGACTTCCTATTGACGTCAAAGAGTTTGAGGTAGGTGGTTATTTAGCATTATGGGTCATGTATATATGATGTTTTTTCATGATGTTATGTTTATGTTATACTAAGAGATTATTGAGATGAGTGGAATTTCGGTGTGTGGGTGGACATGTAATTTATTTTATTATATCTATTTTATTATGTGTGGATATTGACATTGCTCTTATGGTGCCTTATCATTTATTTTTATGGAATGTATTATTTGTGTGTTTAATAACATATGGAAATTTACTTTAGGGAAAAAGATATTCTAGTAGAGCATTTAGGTTAACAGTCATGGGGTTCTAACATCCCTAATGGTTAGTGTATCTATCCTAGTAGATGTAAAATTATTAGTGGCTAGTTACCCAATATGATGTATTCCTAACACCATTAAAGGAAAATGTGGCTATCTCTATAGGGGGGAAGCATAGTGGCTTTCTTGAAAATTTTGGACATGGAATCATATTGACATGGTTCATGGGTGATTAAAAATATAATATGTTTAGGGATTGAACTAGCATAATGTGAAACATTCCTATGAGAACCACCTATTGGGTGGGGTGATCTATGATACCTTGATAAAGGTAAATGACTTATCTTTCATCCTTTATAGTAATGAGCTGAAGCGGGTGGGGTTGGGGTTCATGGCAGCTTGATCAATGCACGATGACTAATCATATGGTCTTTGTTTATTTTCAATGTACATATTTCATAGTATATATATATATATATATTGTGAGCTTATGATAAGTATTCCTTGGTGGATTCCTACTCAGTCTTCTACTCACACCCTACTCAGGTATTTCAATGCACTAGTATATTTTATAACTACTGATCAGATGAAGGGAAGGAGACTTATAATGGATGTCAGATAAAAGTTTTCTGGATATAGAGTAGATTCATATTGTCTATAGAGATCGAAAAAAATTATATAATTTTCATATAGTCTCTACTTCTTATAGTATGGACTGACATACCACCTTCAGAGCACTTTTTATATATATCATTTAGTTTGTTTCCACGGTATTAATATAATTATTTAATATTATTTTTTATATGTTATTATACTTTATTTCATGCTACAAAGAGTACAGTCTCTACATTATCAGACGTATACCATCACAACTAGTCGTCATTCTCTTACATATAAGGATGCACACATGAGGTCAATTAGCACCCAATTCAGACTTAATGGTTTGGGTTAGGGTGTGACAGATGGGATACATGAATAATATAATGGTATAGATGAATGAATAATAACATTATCCCTATATTTTAGTAGTTGAATTTTATTTTTCTGATGTAATATGAAGATGATGTATGTATCTTATCTCAACAGTATACTAAACTATTCAATCATTCAAGATCCGAACTTTTGTATTTAGTTCCCAAGTAGAAAAAAAAATTAACCCTATGATTGTATATTATGGGCATTTTAGTTGGTACAAATTTCTTATTAGTATAATCATTTAGAATTAAATTTTGTCAAACCTAGATTAGAGATCATAAAACTATGGAAAAATGTGATAATAAAGTTATGTATAAGATAATATCATAATGTTTCAAAAATGTATTTGGTTTTTGGGTTTCTAAAAAAATACAACCATTAATGGATATTATTAAATGGATCCATCTATGGAAAAAATCATCCTAGTGGTAATCATTCTGAATGGGTGTCATAGGATTTAAATATAATATCATTGGTGTAAAATGTGTGGGTTTATGACTAAACACCAGGATAAATACTCAAGATAGAAAATTAATGGGTGTTCTATATTATCTTTAAGTACCATTATGAAAAAAAATATTTTAATCACTTGAGGATATTACCAATTATTCGATTTCTTGTATTATAATATTTTCCATGCGTAAATGATAAATGTAAATATTTTTTTAAAAGTTGTTTAGAATTTAAATTCATAATGATATGAGTTAATGAAATATATTACATATTTTGAGATGGATTCTGGTGGAGGGGATGGAAACTATATCAACACATGCAATATATATAGGATTTTACCTCCTGGGAAAGAAACTAAAGATGGATGTAGATCTTGAATAGAATATAATTAAATTATAAATATATTGATGAAGTTGACTCAGGTTATTAATGATATCCATTCCCATATAGAACACCCTAATAAACCCCAATATGGTGCAAATTTTTTGGATCACTTCATGTGTAAGTGTCCTCTATCATTAAATGGGACTACTTATCCATTATTCAATGAGAGGTAGAAGATGTTCATGGATAAGATATTTATTTCTTTGGGACATAGTGAATGAGATAATGTGATTAAAACTACACAATATTAATCATGCATAGACATTACAAAACTTTTTCAAAATACATAGAACATTACACAAACATATACCCAAATTCCATTTCATTTTAGTTACTCTGGATACATGGAAACATAATCACTTTTAAAAAATATAGATACATTATCTCCCAACAGATTTTTCATGAATAACACCCATCTTAAACACAACATACTTAATACATATCTCCATATCCTATAGAAGGAAACATAAAAAGGAGTTAGCTCAAAGGATTTGTAAGGGTAAAAAAGGGATACATGTTAGTATAAACCTAATAATAAGGGGATGAGGACATGATCATTATATTAGGAGATCATACCCTGCATATCATAATATTTAAACCATGAATTTTGGAAAAAATCACAGAAGTTCAAAACACAAGAATCACTACTAAATAAAGATCTTAATAAATGAAATCATATCATTGGAAAAATAAATCAAATTTTGGGATACATAAACAAGTGATATAATTTCTTATAAGTCAAGATGAACAGCTTGAACTAGTATGGGCACTTCATGGGAACCGCACCAACGGGGCGACACACACCACCATCCCCAGTAATAGATACATCCTTGTTAAGGATTGGAATTTCCAATATTCCTATATTTGTTCGTGTTTCTCCATATTCGATCTTCATAGAGACCACCCCATCTGGGTGGGACACACCACCATCCTTAGTTGCAGTATTTTCCTTATAAGGGATCAGATTTTACTGTCTTCCAGTAGTGGAAAAAAGCTATCAACTTTATATCCATCATTATCACTTAAGATTAAAAAAGTACCTAATTAATTATAGGGAGATATAGTTTCCTACCCATCTCATTATAAAATCATTCATACATGTTCCACAGGATAATAAAACAATCATCATATCATGATCCATTAAAAAGATATGGGATCTATAAGCATCAAATCATAATCCATAAAATGTAATGGGTATAAATAAAATTTAATCACATCATAGCCTATTCAAAATATAAAGGTTTCATAATAATTTCATCAAATAACATCCTGTGAAAAGAAGTTTGTTTCAAAAGCATATAACACATTGAAGATAAATATATTTCATAAGAATAATTCCATTAAAACCTAAACCAATGATGAAATAATATTATTGGATCCTTATTATTACTTTGTAGAAGAGAATAAGTGAAATCAATGGATGTTATCCTAGATGGAAAATATCTTGGAATGATACTTTGAAAGCATTTCTTGAGGTAAATACATGTTCTTCTTTGAAAATGTATTTTTAAAACATAAATCCATCGGAAAACATTTTCTTGAAATTAAACTTTTAAAAAAATATGATGAAATATTTTAAAACCATTTGTAAACGTTTTTTCAAATAACTATAAAACAAATATTTAAGGCTTGAAATCATTTTATAAAAACATATAATATAAGCTTCAAAACATGTTCGACACCTTTTTATTGAAAGAACATTAATGACATATAAATATATATTGAAATTGTTTTGAAAACCATTCCTTTAAAATGAAATTGGAAACATGTAACTAAATTTTTAAAACATTTTGAAAACCATTTCATTGAAAATAATTTGAAAACATATAGAAACATGAAAATGTTTTTAAAAATAATTTCATTGAAAAAAACATTAAAATTATTTATTTTTCATAATATTAGTGAAAATAATATTGTTAACAGAATTAAATTTTATTCTTGTAATGTAATATTGAAGGGAATGGCAGTCATGTTGGAAGATAAATCTGGACATGTTGAACAATCATTTTGGATTGTAAAAAGTTTAAAAAATTACGACGACCAGAAAACAACAAGAAGATTACTTTTTAAAAACCCTTTTTTTGAAACATAAAACATGGGTAAAAATTAAATTTAATAATTAAAGGATAATATCATAATATTTTTTGGAAACCATTTAGAAAATATGATTTTGAAGTAACTCAAATTTTTGACCAAATTCTGAGTAAAAAATAAAACTTTCTTCAAAACACATTATTTAACATATTACATACCAAGGTGTGAATAAAATTTTACCATTATGAGGATATAACATGATTAACTAGAGTTAATGATAATTACATGGATTTATTGAGAAGTTTATCAAAATATTTCATCAATGAAAACATAATCATAAACAATATCGATAAATGATGAGATTATTTCAATAAACTCATACCACTAGGTAAATTTGAATCATACTCCCCATGTAATAAAAAAATCACATGAAGCTTAAAATATCATGAAAATAAGGTGGTTCATTAACAAAAACTTCAAAATGGAATTATATACACCTCCAAAACATATGTTACTAAATAAAAAAATGTTTGTCTCATATAAGGAAAATTGGGACAAAACTATCATATTGATTTAGTTACTTTTGAAACATTTACCCCATGAAAAAAGATAAAAAAATTTAAATTTAAACATACATAAAATTAATTATAAGAATCATAGAATACATTAATGGTTAATATTTATACAACAAAAAAATGAGTGGTGTATAAGGCATTTGTCTCACAAAAATTTATATTGAGATAAACTTCCTTTACCTTGTGACTTAACTCTCTTCATATTCATTAAAAGTCATTTTATAATAAATATAAGTTTATTAAAAGTATATCGTAAAATTAGATTCATATATATAATACCATATATGGTTTTGTTAAGAAATTATATTACTCACTTGTTTACAATATTTTATTAAGGTTTCGCATCGAGTAATATCCACTTCGTTCTCGCGTGTGTATTAATTTTTTGTATCATTGTTCCCTATAATTATAAAATGATTTAATGAATTTAAAAATGATATAATTATCATTTATATTAATTATATATTTATTATCATAATCTATAAAATATAAATGTATTAAATCAAATACACTGCTCATGGAGACGGTAAGTTGTATGTACGCATGGATGTCATTTCCGTTTTATTGTCCTATTGAATGAAATAAATAAAATTAAATATATGTAAATATGTATTTAATATCGTAAAATAATCATTATTATGTCATATGAATCATATATCTTTACTAAATACATCCCTAATATATTTCTTGTTGTCTTTGAACGAATAAAGTCGCTTTAAGGGGGAGGTAGTCTGCACTTCCTCAAAAAAAACATCTTTAGACCAAATATAAATTATAAAGACATGTGTTTTAAAAGGATTAATGAAGTTTTAATTATTAATATATATAATATAAAAAATATAAAAACATAGTATCCATCATAATATCTACCATGAGAGGTAGTGAAGATAAATTAACAATCATTATTTCATGAGGTGGTAGCTCATTGTCCACATAAACATTATATTCGTTACCCGTTATATAGAATTATTTGTAATGTTATGTCAAGAAAATATAATAAAAAATATAATATATTTAAAAAATCTTGGGAATTTAAAAATATATTTACTAATAATATTTTATTGATTGGATTATGGAAAAAACATAAAAGACCTTGAGGGTGAATGTTATATATAATTTAGGTAAGTCCTTTTGGTTTCCACCAAGTGTCGTCCTTGTATATCTTTAATCCCAAAGGGGTGATGTATATGATCAGGGGAGGGATTTTTAGTATATATTTCGGTAGATATTGGTTGATCCAATGTTTCTTGATAGGTGTGATGATGTGGTGGGAGAAGGGGACTTTTCATATTGGAGGAGTGACACTCAAATAGTTTTTGGGAAAGGTAATTCCACACACGTTTTTCCCATGTAATGTTGATAAATTAGAGTCAAAATATGATATATTTATTAGAGGGTAAAAATATGGAAATTCAAAGTATTTTTCAAAAGTTTTATTTTATTTAGGCTCTATAAGTTAATAGTTTAGTCTTTAGTTAAGCATAAATTTGTCTTAATCGATATAATTAATTTTAATTACTTCCACTAATACTTTTGGTAAAAAAAATAGTTGAAATTGTTCGAAATTATAAATTATTCAGATTTCTAATAATGAATATATTTTTCAATATTCTACTCACATAAGTGGTAGAAGTTAATTTAAATTTAAACTCACCATCAGGTCGAAAATGTGGGCTTTTAAGGTAAAAACATTGAAAAAATAAATTGGTTTTTGAAGGACCCCAGAACACCCTGAGAGGGGAGGGTAAATCAGGGTGTAAATTTTCTATTTTAATGTGATAGATATTGTTCCCACATTTGTAGGAACTTGTAAATAAGTTTGATGGTAATTTTATGTAATTTAAATATTCACACGCATAAGGACTACATAATAATTTTACTTGGTTCACCACTAAGGGATAGTACAAAGAGCATAGGCTGACAGATTTTCTTCCATAATAAATTCCACTAATATTAATTGTTGTGGATTAGTAAATTTTACCATAGTCACTCTAGGAGAAGTACATTTACATTACTTTTTTTAGGGATGGCACATTGAATCCCTCAGATCACTTCTGTTAAATCCTTCTTGCTCACTACATTTGGAAGAATCTGAACATAGTTTATCGAATTGATGTTCACTTCAATGGGTTGGAATTAAATAATTAATATAGTGATAGATGATATATTTAATTCTAGTTTTCCCCTAGGAATGTAATCTACTTTTCCACATACTTTTTGTTTGGAAAATTCTCTTTCGCAAACCAGCCTTCTTCCATGGAATAATACACTGCACTACATACTTCATGTGCATCCTTTGCGAACCATTATACACTGCGTACCTTCTACGCATACCTCTTTAATTTACCTATTATTCTCTTTATAAAAACTAATCCCCCACTAATTGTCTTCCATGAACTATTTTCTGCAAACTGTTTTCTTTTGTGAGCTTTAGTGCCCCGCAAAAACCCTTCTGTAGATTATCTTTGAATACCATCCTTAATTTCACGAAATGGTCCTCATGAAAATTTTCTCCTTCATAGGGTTGTCTTCCCCTGAATTAAATAATTAATTAACCTAATTCCCTCATATTTTTAATCTCAATGCTTGCTCCAATGAACAATTCTTTCATACACAGTTTGCAAACCTCCTTTTCAATCACTATGGATGAACATTATCAAAAACTGATCTCCACCTCATTTTCACCAACAACAACCCTTCCTCCAAACCACCTCTTCTTGGAAATTCTCTAGCCCATTTTTTTAAAATGGCATGCCTTCCAATGAACTGATTTATTTCCGGGAAATAAAGTCATTCATGATATCCTCATTCACTCCAAGAACTGTTCCACCTACACAATTTTTGTATCGTTTACCTTTGACAAACCATTCATGTATACCTCCATTGTAATACACAAACCATGATTCAATATCCTCAAACGGACTACTCCAATGCATAAAATATTTTCTTCCAAAAAAAAATCTCAATTTAATGGCAAAAAACATATGGAAAACACTTGAAAATTGTGCCACACTATACACAAACTTCGACATGTAATGTAATAAGACTTTTATTTAAAACACCTTAATAATCCAGATGTGAAATGAAAAATATATATATAATACTCCAGTTACAAGAAAGAACACCCTTGGGACTAATAATCACTACCTTTGGGTATGTTTCCAATCAGTAGACAAATAAAAATACGCCGCCAACCACAATCCATACATCATTCAAAATAAACAAGTCATCCAACACTATAATTCTATATGAGTAATTCCTGGTGTATAAAACAAGATGGGAATCATGAATTTGGTTCTCATGATAAAAACACCTAATTTTTTATCCATTATTATTGTCTCCAAAAATTTTTCCATTGTAACACTTGATTCTGCCCCATTATAAAACTTTTTAATTACATTATTTTTCATCATCCTACCACCAGAAAAACATTTTATATTTTATAATCCTATTTCAAACAATAAATAATTAAATGAAACATTAAAATTATACATTCTTCCCCAATGGAAAAAACCCAAAAGAATTAATATTATATTTTTATAGATCAAAACACAATCCATGTGGATCATATCTCCCCCATAATACAACACCACTTTCATAAATAGATTAAAATATTCAATAAAACTAGGGAGAGGGGATGTTCAAAACCTCTTCATGCACTCAGAGGAGGATAAACATCAAGGGTCAAGAAATTCTTTGCAAATTCATTTTTCGACAATGGCTTGGTCAGTATGTCATCCACAGGATCATCAGTTCCCACATGACCCATTTTAATGAAGACTTTTTCAGATATTTCCTTGATAAATTGATATATAATTTCAATGTGTTTCTTATGTTAATTCAGAACATTATTCTTTGTAATAACAATCACACACTTATTTTCGCAGTTAATAACCAATCTCTATTTCAACTCATCTCTAATATCAATCTGTTGTTCATTCATCCACAATATCTATGTGAAATCCTTTATAGCCAAGATATTTTCTACTTCGGTAGTACTATGATAATTTCTTTAATGTTTCTTACTCAACCATCCCACACATTTCATTCCAAAGAATAATGATCCCCTACTTATGAATTTTCTATCCACTGTATGTCTAGACCACCCAGTATGAGAAAATAGTTATTGTTTATTATATTTTTCTACAATAATGAATAATTCATACTTGTGAGTACCATTAATGTACATCATGATTCATTTAACTGTAGAAATATGTTCTTATTATATATTTCTCTGAAAGTAGCTCACTAAGAATGTTTTATAGATATTATATATCCATGTTACAGTCAAGTAAAATAGGCTTCTGATTATTCTCTTATATATGGTGTTATCTATTGAATTCTCATCCACATTCATTCCGTGTTTAGTTACAACCTCAATCGAGGTCAACAATGGATTGAATTCATGTATATTGAATATCTTCAGCAGCTCTCTTGAATATGTTTCCTAATAAATAGAAGTGTAGTATTTCCCTTGAATCACTTGTATCCCCTAGAAGGATGTGAGTTCACGAATCATATACATTTAAAATTTTGATTTCATGTTGTTGTAAAATTCATCCACTGATCTCTTCCATATTCTATCAAATATAATATCATCCATGAACACCAGAACTATGAGTTGATATTTATGAAAGCTATTCATATATATAAATTTTGATCCACTCAACCTCTTTTAATTTCAATATTCATTATATAAGATTCCAGTCGATATTACAATGCTCATGGTTCTTGTTTCATACCACAAAAAGACTTATTTATTATAAAAACCATCATTTCATCATTACCACGAATAAATACCACTGGTTGTTCAATATTTACTTCTTCTTCAAAAACGCCATTTAAAAAAGTATTCCTGACATCAATTTGATACACTTTGTATCCTCTTCAAATTTCCATAGTAAGAAATGGCCTAATTTCCTCCAGTTTAGCCAACAGAGTGAATTTTTATTCAACATAAACACCATTAATTTTTCAATAGACATTACACACTGACCATTCCTTATTTCAGATCACATTTTCAAGATGGTAAAATTTATTTTTGAAAATACACATTACACCAATCACATTATAGTTTCTGGGTCTCTTAACTAGATCTGATGTTTGGTTCTTATCAATTTGATATAAATCTTTATTCAAGGTTTTAAAAATTTATTCATCCTTTGATGCTTCTTCAAATGAGGATGGGTATAAAACTAATAGGAATTTAGATTTTTCATTATTCCTCAATATTATTTTCTTCGTGTGAGCTTTCCAATCTCCAATGATGTCGGATTTATCGATTTTTTCTCTTCTTTTTCAACTGTGAGGTTCATATAAATTTTAATAAATCATGGATTGTTTTTTTGGAACCTCTTATGAGTTAACATCGTGATGTGATTGATGATTATTTTACATACCTTCATCTAATTTTGTAATTGGATTAGTCCCATATCCACATTCATTCTCATATTCTGTCACATCAACAAGAAAATTTCTTGAGGAAACTGTGGTTTTATCCTCAATTATTATCACATCACTACTTTTCAATAATTATCCATGAATTCTATTGAAATATTTTTATGATTTTATATTCATTGAATATATTAATAATATTCCTTCATCAGACGCATCAAAATACATTCCTTGATTTCATTATTTGTTTCAGATTAATCATTTACTTTTGAAAACATGAAAATACTTAAAAGAAGGATTTCTTCCACGCCATAACTCATATGGTGTCTTGGTCCCTCTGTATTAATACCATTTTTAAATATAAATCGAAAATGGAATAGACTCTTTCTAGTAATGGGGAGATATATGACTCTCAATATACATTTTTCTAGCCATATTATTCACTAGTCGATTCTGGTGCTCAATAACTCCATTTTGTTTTGGTGTTCTCTCAACATCCACTTCATATTGTATCCTATGTTTCTAAAGGTAGTTTTCATACTCAATGGATGTATGTTATCTACCATTTCCAGATCCTAGATCATTTATTTTCCATCCTGTATCATTATTAACTATTCAATTAAAGTTTTAATTCAATCAAGAACTCTCCATTTACTATGTATAACCATCACAGAAGACATTATACTATAATAATCAATGAAAATAAATAATGTCCTTTTTCATGAGTTCCAACAACATTTATCAGACCACATACATATTTATTAATTAGATCTACAGGATTTGATGCTCTTTTCTTATTTAACGGATATGAACTACAGATCAACTTCCCTTGAATGCGAGAAACAAAAATATTTTCTCGTTCACATATTAGATTTGGGATATCCATGACTGTCATCATCATAGATACATTTTCTTTGTCTTTTCGATTGATGTGGACTATATCTGGTTCCATATGTTTTTTTCTACTTCAACGGTCATGTAACAAATTTTATATTTAATACCAACATGATATAGGTTGACATCTATTATGGAACCTTACATGAGATAATACCATGTACTTAATTTTATAGTGCACCCCTTTTGATTGAATGTCACTACTTATCCTGAATCAAAGAGTTGTCTCAAACTCCAGAGATTGTGATGAAACCTATCCACATAATGAACGTCGGTCTTATTTAACAATCTATTGGCTAGTTCAGTACTTCCAATGCCTTTGATCATAAATGAACAATCATTACCGAATATCACTATTGCATTTACCTCTTTCTTCACATTCATTAATAGGTATACATTTCCCGTCACATGGGATGAGCGTCCATTATAAAGAATCCATGTGATGTTATTCTTGGTAGCATGGAGAGTGACTTCGGTATGGTTATATATTTCAATTTTCATCCTTTATGTCTATGATATATTAGTTTCAGTGAATTATAATGATAAAATTAAAAATCACTTTTCTGTGTGCATTGTTTCATTATGTACAGACTCTTATTCTAAAGGAGAGAACATGTTTATAAGAACAACACCATCTGGTGGACGATTATTAACTTGACTCTTTGTTTTGTACGAATTTTTCCTCCCATTCCACTACCTATAACGAATAGATTTATGGACAATGTTAGAATAATGAAAAAAAGAACCATAGAAATAGTTTATTCTATAATAATTAAGATATTAATTCATTATCCTTTCTTGAATTCCTATCACTTCCAAATTCAAATAGATCATTTCTTCTTCACAGTATGATATGGTATGGCCTAGATAGCCACAAAATTGATATTTCATATGTAGAAAAAAAATTCAATTCTATTCGTCCTCCTGTCAACATCCATAAAAGGATAGATTGACTTTATATCATCTTAAGAAACTAAATGTAAATTTTTATACATCCCTTTAGTCTGATTTGAGACTTTATTTGTTTGTAATTCACATGTATTTGTGATATATCTGACATTCATCTTTCCTTTATTTTGGTCCATTATACATCCAGCATTCGATGTTTCAGAATCATATGAAATTCCAATATTTTCCATACATGAGGTTCATATATAATTAATGGACCTTTTTAGCTTTATTAGAACCACACATAACTCCCTCTAGTATCTCTACATTTGAGAATTTTCCAAAATAAATTTTCTTCTTTGTTATTTTATACATCATTCACTATATTGTAAACTCTTAAGAGAACAAAATTCTTCTTCATGTTTCTCAAATTTTGTAGACTTCTCATCCAGTATTGATTTATGGTCATTAATTACCTTTACTTATTATTCAATTATCAGATTTAGTTCAATAATATCCTCTAATTTTTCAAATGTTATTTAATGTTCCTTTACTATATCCTCAATTCAATAAATTTCATATTGTAATATATCAATATATTATAATTATTCTTCTACAATTTCATAACACTTTTTTCATCCCATGCATTAATTCAAGAGCTTACCAAAATCATCCTTCTGTTTAAAATTCAGATCAACATCATTGGTCAACGTGTTATCTCTACCTTCATATCCTAATGGTTCTGATTTTTCAATAATTTCCATCATTGATGCATTTGTTCCAGATTTAAATTCCCGTCCTTCTTCCTCAAATAATTCAGAATCATCATATTCTTCTTCAACTAAAAAAAACATTTCTCTATAGCTTCATACTATAAATGAAATATCTATTTTTGAAAAACCATTGGTGAGGATTGTGTATATCTCCAACTTCATTTTCTTTTCCATCAAAATTTCTAGTTCATTGAGTGGAAATGTTCTCAGATCTGCAATAATTAAATAATTCCTAGTTAACTTGACTTCAAATTTCCCATTTCTCTTCTTGAAGTTCTCTGTAGTGATAGAATTAATTTATTTTTACTCATTATAATAATCAATATAATACACTGAAATTTCAATTTTTTTCAATTCTTTTGATGTCATTTCCATTGTTACTAAATTCTTACAATCTTCTAGTTTGACTCTCATCTCATTTTCCACTAAACTGCTCAGCAAATAAACTAAAGAAATATTGGAAAGATCCATTTACTCAAGAGATGACACCGTTTCCTTGAAAAGCCATATAATTATTCTCAATATTTTCATTAAATTATTAGTGACTTTGATTCCTTCACCATGTCCGCAAATTTATCTGACAACTTAAATAATTACATTGAAAAAGGTATCTGTATTTTTTTCAAGATGAATATTTAAATCATTAATCCTATTGTGAAAAACATGTAATTCTTCCTCCATCACATTGTTTTCACCTTTATAAAAATTCTCTAGTTTTTCCCATATACACATTGGTGACATAAATCTCAACATATTTGGATATAACTGATCATAAAGAGATATGGTGATGGAATTTTGTGCTCTGGAATCAGCATCATGCATTTCCTTATCTCCATCAATCATAGACAACCCTTTTTTATTAGTGACATGTTTTCCCTCTGTAGTAGAAAATTGGACATCCATTCTAACATATCTTATATGATATCACATTATATGCTTATATATCTGAATCTTTCTTCCATACAAAACGGGAACTACTCTAACATCAACCATATTATCCATGGTTGAAAAGAATGGAAGATTTAACACCAGCAACCTTTAGCCTCGGATACCACTTGAAGGACCATGAAACACCCTGGGTGGGGTAGAGTGATTTAGGGTTTTAACTTTTTATTTTAAAATTATGAAACTATTTCCCACATTTGTAGGAACATGTTAATTATATTTGATGGTAATGTCCAGTAATTTAAACATTTATACACAAAAGGACCACACATCAATTTTTCTTGGTCCACCACTAAAGGTTAGACCAAAGAGTATATACCAAAAGGTTTTATACCATAAAAATGTTTAATAATATTATCTACTTATAGATTAAAAATATTATTATGGTCACTCTATGCTGGGTTAGTGCCTTTACACGGTTTTAGGGATAACAAAATGCATCCCTTTGATCACTTCTGTTGACTCCCCCTTTCTCACTACATTAGGAAGATTATGATCTTATATTATCGACATGAAATTCACTTGAATGGGTTTTTATCAAATCATGCATTCTTAACTATATATATGTGCACTATTTTACTCTAAATTTCTCTTTAAATGTATTCCACTTTTCCGTGTCCTGTTTATTTGTGAACATGTCCTCCGTAAACCGGACTTCTTCCTCTGCATGCCACACTACACTACATACTATGAGTGCTTCCATCATGAACCACAATACTCTGTGTACCCCCCCCCCCACATACCTATTTTAAATAATACTTCTTTTTCATAGACCTACTCCGCATCTCTAGTCATCAACTGTGATCTGTCATTCGAAAACTAATTTATATTGTGGGATTTAGTGCACCGCAAAACCCCCTCTATGGACTATCATTGGTGACCACTTTTCCTTTTGAAATATCCTCCTCGTGAAACTATTATCCTTCATGGGGTTTTCTTACCACAAACCAATTCTAGAAATCCCTGAATTCCTCATAGAATTCTAATCTTAGTGTTTCCTCCCACGAAATTTTTTTCCATACGTAGTCAGTGTGCCACATTTTCTTTCTGGTGGATGAACTATTCAGCAAAACGATATCCACCTCATTTTTTCCAACAACAACCCTTACGGTGAACTATATCTTCCACGAACCTATCTAACTTATTTTTTCAAACGGCACACCAATATAAATTATGATTTCACCTTATAAATAAATTAGATGAAAGTAAAATTTTGAACTAAAATTCAGTATTTTTAATTATTCATTAAAAAACCAAACTTCACAGAAAACAAAATTACCCAAAACATATTCTAAGATTACACATTAAAATATTATGTTTATGTTCACATATTAAATATATATATGTTCAAAAATTTGGATTTAATTTCGGTTCACCATTAAAAGGCCTTTCAAATTCCGTAATAAAATTATATCATTTTATGTATAAATTGTGATTATTCTTACCTTATGTCTATAAAATCTATTGGATGAATATTAGAAATATTTTATTGAATATATAACATATATATTACATTAATATTAGTCACTAATTAAAATTAATTAAATTTATTTTTGTGTAACAGATTTTGAATAACAAAATTAATAATATTTTTTTATTCAATGGGTTTTAATATTCATTTCTAATTAATTTTTAACCTATAAATTCATATTATATTTTTATAAATAATATATTATCTTAAATCAGTTATTAATATTCATAAACACTAATTTAATGGCAAGCTTGTATCTTATTATATTAAATATTAATATATTATTTTTCACTAAAACTCAGACTTGTGTGTTACCCAAGCCATTAACAAAAGTCAGTATTCCATGTAATGTAAGATAACATCAGCGTTCTATGTATAAAAAGATAAAACTGATTTTGAGAGTAGTGCGTGATCAAATTTTTTTCTGTATAATCAAATATATACATAGTAAAATTATATAAAATAAAAAAATTTCAGTGTTGTGTGAAATGAAAAATAACAAAATATTAAATTAAATCGAAAAAAGTATTTCACAAAATCTCAGGGTGTTACATTCTACCCATATAAAAATTAATTCCACCCTCAAAATTATTTTGGGTTATCAAATATTTAATATCAGAATGTTCCTTTCATAGAATCCCACATCATAATGATATACACAAAGAAATCATTTAAAAAAGGAAATTTGAAAACATAATGTTAACCAGTGTATGAAATAAGTTGGTTTCCACATAGGATAACATAGGTGGGATGGTAAAACATAGGCTTTGAGGAAAAGCATAAATATTCATAGATAGGGATTGAGTTCATCAATCACAAAAAAGTGAACGGTCAATGAAAATTGGAGGTCCTCAAAGTCATAAATCAATGATGATTTAACTGGACATTATTAAAAAAAATAAAACTATTTGTAACAAAATTTTATTTCTATATGTTTTATTAATGAGTAAAAATTTTCATGGAATGTTATACAAGATTGATTTCAAAATAACCTCACCCTTCGATGTTTCATGATCCACTTCACCTCTTTCTCCAAAATTGAAGGAGAATTTTCATTCATAAATTACTAACAGATCATGAGATCAATGATATTATATCCTTATTGGGATTAATTATCATGACCAGAAATTTGTTATATAAGGTTATAAAACATGAATAAATTGTCAATTGGTGGTATAACCCTTTAATCTTACCAACTTCATCTATATTTTACCATAAAAATTCCATAAATGGTAAACCTAATAAACCTTCTGAAAGACAAAAATACAAATAATAATAAATAATGACACAAAATAATATTTACATTGATCCCCTATATATCACAATTTTTTTGGTTATCACATTTCAAATATGTGAATACCCCAATTGTAAATTCCCTAAAAACATGGTAATAACCTGAATTTCCATAAATTCTTTTTAAAAACATGCATTCTTCCTTATTCCAACACTTAATAGATACATTCATTAAATCCAATAAGTTGTAAACTTTATCCATGATGACATAAACCACTTTTTCAATAATCAGTTCCATAATAATTTGTACAATCCAATTGACTTATTCATATCTATCATATCTTTTTCCAAAGGTAATTATCTCAATGTTAAGAATTAATTAACACTTACCTTTTATTAATCAAAATATCAAATTTCCATGAAATCGCTATTTAACATATTTTTTTACTCCTTAATAAAAACTTATACTGAAAATGATTATCTATTTAATGATTTATGTAACATAATCATTTAGTTTAAAAACAAAAATACTTAATTAATCCAACTTTATTCTTAAAACATTACTCTAGATTGATAAACTAATTCCTCAATACCAAATTCTTATAATATGAAATATTAATCGTGTATTATGGTTTGTCAACCTCAACATAATCATGCATCTTATGTTTAATGAAATCAATACTAGTAGATCAAAACATCACTTTCAAATTTCATTTGTTAATTCATTATATTTATATGTATAAGAAATACTCATAACACCTTCCAAATTATTTTTATAAGAATTATACATGGGAAATAAAGTGCTATAGTTTTTTATAGTTTACAAATATGAAATATTCCATGTAAATCATGTTACATTTAATTTTATACATTTACTAAAACATGAAAGTATGGGGTGATAATCATATATCATCGAATAAAACCTCATAATCCTGATGAATTACTTATAGATATCTAAATTATGACACCTACTATTTAATCAATGAAACTTTATTTTTATCCTAGGTTATTTCGAGTCATATTATGTTTACATCCTTCATGATGGTTCGCGAAGAGTTTTTGAAATTCTAAATAATATACAATGGTAGTGTCGATCTAGGTGTGTAGAAGGGCTCATTGATTAGTACCAGGTTATTCTGAGTCTATCTTGAGAAACATTTTTAATGTTATTACAACTAGGTATATATTTGTGCGATTAAAACACACTTCTAGTATCCATACAGGGATTCATTTCAAGGAATCAACTAACTCCATCCTTAACAAAATTATAGGAAATTTTCTGAATGTCTAACTCATCATTATACTTATCCCTAGAGAAATCCCTATTCAAATCTTTATAACTAAACATAGGGATGTCACTAATGTTTTCTCACCCTAGTTTATGAAGGATGACTAAACCTTCACTCTAATACCAACTATAACATCCATGTCTTAAAAGTACATTAAAATTATATCACATTAGAAAAAAAAACATGAAATATTAATCAAATAGATACCCAAATACTTTTTTAGTTTAGAGACTTTAGAAACATGGAAACATACACTTGGGTACATAAGTGAGATACATTATCTAATTCTAGGTTATTCATGAATATCACCCTTCTTAGACACATCATACCCAATAAATATCTTCATAACATGGGGAATAAAAAATAAAATTGGGTGAGCTCAGATGCAATGTAAGGTAAAAAATGGAGATATGAAATCATAAACATGATAATATATGTATGAGAACGTGATCATGATATTAAAAGATCATACCCTACATATCATAAGAATAATAACATGAATTATTTTATAATGAATTGTAGCTCATAAGAAATGAATCATAAGGACATAATGATATTAAGACACTAACGAATATCATAAGAATAATACATCGAATTGTGTCATACATAAACATGTTATATCATTCCATATATGTTAATACACGTTTCTAGAACATTCTATGGAACTTCATCAGAACTGAAGCTTTTGGGAGGGACACACCACCATTTCCAGTCACTATTCTTTCCTTGTAAGGGGTCGTGTTTCCCCAAATTCCCATAATAGATCAGTTTTCCTCATCTTCCATCTTCGTGTTGACTATACCTACTAGGCGGGACACAGCATATTCCCCACGCATAGTCATTTCATTATAAGGTATTGGGCTTCACCATATTCCAATAGTGGATCAAGACCATCTATATGATTTCCATTATTATCTCATGATATATAAATAATTACCCATTTCATTGGAGGTATATATAGGTCCTGCCCATCTCATAAAAAGATTCACTCATATGTTTTGCACATAATAATAAAACATTCATCATATAATGACCCATTTTAAAGAGATGAGTTCTATAAACACCAACTAATAACCCATGAAATGAAATGGGGATCATTATCATTTCATCAAATCATACCCTATAAAAATATATAGGTTCCATAATCATTTAATTAAATCATAACACATGAAAATAACAAGGTTTCAAAACCCTAAATCCTTAGGAAAAGAAATAGGTGTTATAATCATGATAACATAAATAGATAAACCACTCAAAAATTAATATGAATAGAACCATCAGAGAATTTCCAATAAATTATTTATTAACATCAAAAAATGTTATCTAAGAAGGAATATAACATGATATGATATTTTAAAAACATTTCTTGAGGTAAATATCCTTCTTCTTTAAAAATGAAAATTCAAAACATAAAACATTTTGAAAATCATTTTCATGAATATAAAATTGAATTCATAATAATAAATATTTAAAACATTTTGGAATTCATTATATTTAATGATTTTGGAAAATGTATTAATATGTCTTGAAATCATTTTGAATACATTTTTCTTCAAAACATATAAAATAAGATTCATAATATTTTGAAAACCTTTCCCTTTGAGAGAACTTGGAAAACATATAAATAGATATTTAGTTTTTTGAAAAATATTTCATTGAAATAACTTTTAAAATTTATAAATAAATATTGAAAACATTTTTAAAACCAATTCATTAAAATTCATTGATAACATATAAATGAATCTTGATAACATTTTAAAAACAATTATTCATTAAAAAAACTTCAAAACCAAGAAATTTACATAATATTAGGGAAACATTTTATTTTTAATGAATAAAATTTTAATTATTTAAATTAGTATTCAAGGTAATTATGATCATGATGGTGGATAAATTCATATTTGCTGAACATTCCTATTTCACCTTAAAATGTGTAAAAAGTTCCACGACTAGAAAACATTGGAACGATTCATTTTTAAAAACCATTTTTCATTAAAAAGTTAAAAAATGGGTATAAATTTAATTATATGTTAATATGGTAATATTATAATATTTTCATAATCATTTTATAAAATATTGTTATGAACTAACATAGATTTTCTACCAAAGATATCTAAATTCAGAATTTCATAAAAACAAATTCATGATCGTATTTTGTAGAAAAGATTGAAAAAATGGAATCATTCGTTGTATATAAAATATATAAATACAAGTTTAGAAAATTATTGATATTTAATGAGATATGCATCATAATATTTCAACGAAAACATAATATTCCTAAAAAATATCTATAAGTGATGAGATTATTTCAATAAATAGTTACCCCATGGTCACATTAATAATTATCCCCATGTATGAAAATAAAAATAAATGAATCTTAAAATGCCATAAAAATAAATATATTAATGATATTAATTGTAAAATATAATTATATACACAACTAAAAACAATTTTGGTTCATAACAAAACATTTTTCTCAAAGAAGAAAAATTGAGACAAAACTGTCGTACCGATTTGGTAACTATAGAAACGTTAAACCCATAAAATAAAAGCCATAAAATTGATATTAAAGAAACAATAAAATTATTTAAATGATTTATATAATACATTAATTATAATTATATATACCACATAGTACAAATGAGTTTTGTATAAGGCATGTCTCTCCCAGAAATAAAAAACTGAGATTAAACTCCCATACTATATGTCTTGACCCTCATCATACTAATAATAAATTATTTTTTAGTAAATATAAGATTAATATAAATCTAAAACAGAACCATATTATGATATATAATACCATATATGGTTTTATTATGACATTATATTATCGTATTGTTAAAAAATATTGTTACGGATTCACTTTAGGTAATATCCACTTTGTTTTTCTAATGTGTCTAAATTTGTTATATATTTGGTTCTTATACATATATCATGATTTCTAGAAATTAAAACATGATATAAATATCATTTATATTAATTATATTTTTATTAATATAATCCATATAATATTAATGTATGAAATGAAATACATCGTTCAGGGAGATGGTAGGTGGTGCGTACGCATGAATACAGTTTTCGTTTAACTATCATATTGAAAGAAAGATATAAAATCAAATATATATATATGTATATGTATATGTATATAATTTAAATAGTATATAATTATTATTTCCTATATGTCATAAAATTTACTAAAATATTTCCTTAATACATTCAAGGTAGTGTGCGATTGAATCACGTCTCTTTTAGGTTAATACATTCAACTCTTCCTCAAATTAAATTATCATATTTACACCAAATGGAATGTATAACGATATTTGATAAATAATTATTAAGGAGTTTAAATAAATAATAAATATAATATATAAAATATAAAAACTAAGTTCTTATAAAAATTTACACTGTGATACCAGAAAAAAGATAAATAAAGAATCATCATTTCGTGAGGCGGTAGTTCTTCCTACACAAAAACAATAATTCATTACTAATAAGATGGATGTGTCTGTATGTACAAGAATAAACCATATAATAAAATCATACAATTATATTAGTTATAATTTTTTAGTTTTTAATTCACGTAATAAGAATATTTTATAGGGTGGAAAATGGAAATAACATAAATGGACATGACGAAGAATGTTTAATCTTATTAAGGTAACTCCTTTTGGTTTTGAGCAAAGGGATTCCTTGAATTTATTTCATCTAAAAGGGGTTAAATCTAGTAATAGGATGGGTATTATTATTATAAATTTGGGTAGAACTGGGTAGAGTCATGGTTTCCTGCGTGTTCTATTGGATTGGGAGTATATATGGTCTTTTTATAGTAGAGGAGTGACACTCTTGTAAATTTTGGTAAAATGAATTCCACCCACGTTTTACAATGAAAATTGGATAAAATAATGATAAAATTTAGATAAAGGTAATTATTGGGTATAAATATGGCCATAATATGTATTTTGGACAAGTTTATAGGAAATTTAGGCACTAAATTATAAGGTTTACTCCTTAGTTAAACATATTTTTACCTAAATTGATGTAATTAATTTTAATTAATTTCAAAAATAATTTTCATTAAAAACTAATATTAACATATGAGATATTATAAAATATTATTATTCTTAATATTTAATCCATTTAACGAAATTCCTATAATATATGTGGAAGAAATTAACTTAAATCTAATACCACAGTCAGGTTGACCGTGATGGTTTTTACAGTAACAAAATGCAATCATTTTCTATGTTTTTATATTCAATTTCAATGTGAAATTTAATACATTGACCAAAATTAGGTATATTTTCAAAAATATTTTCTAAAAAATGTTTTATAAAAATATAAAATATAATTCATCCTTATAAATAAATTTCATGAAAAAGTAGTTTTGAACAAAAAATAAATTTTTTTACTATTCATTAAAAATGAAACTTCACAAGAATATAAATAATATTTAACCTAAAATATTTATTATGGTTTAAATTAAAAGGTGATTTTTTAATATATTAATCCTATAAAACTTCGAAAAATTTGAATAAAATAGTTTATCCATTAAAAGGTGGTGAAAATGGTTTTATTAAAATATAGGGTTTTAAGCATAAAATTTGGTTTGTTCTTATCTTATTTCTATAAAATCATTTTATTGAATATAAAAAATATTATATTTAATATTATATATATATACATATTAAATTAATATCACACACTAATAATAATTAATTTAATTTATTATGGAAAACATCTTCTGGCCATAAATAATAATATTTTCTTTTATATTCAATCAGTTTTTATATTCATTTCCACTAAATTAAAAACCTATAAATTTATATTATATTTTTTAAAAAATATATTTTCCTAAATTAGACAATATTATTCCTAACCACTAATTTAATGTCTTGGTTATAACTTATTATGTAAAAAAATAATATATTATAGTTTGATAAAACTTGGTCTTGTGTATTATGAAAGCCAATGAGGTGGGTCTGTCTTACATGTAATACAAGTGATCATCAAGGTTTCATATAGAGAATGATTAAAGAAATGTTGTGTGTAGTTTATGAGAAAATTTTATTTGTGTATCACGTAACCAAACATAGTGCTTTAATATAAAATATAATATTTTCTATCATGCATAAAACAAATAATTTAAAAATATTAAATTATTTCAAAAATAAATATTTCACAAAATATCATGGTGTTGTAGTTATCATGGAAGTTTATTATGTTATTAGAATCAATCATAAACAGTGTCCATTAATTCATAACACTACGGAGTTGTATGAAATTAATTATAGAGAATGTATGTCATTGTAGGAGATACAATTTTAGAAATACATTCCTATTGATAAATGAGATAATGTGGAGAGGTAACTACTTAATCTATGAGAAAATGAATGAAAAATTTTGTTGACTATGAATCTAAAATTATGGGGATAAAAACTTAGGTGTTATATTATATACATAACTTAATGAGTAATATTGGTCATTTATTTTATAGAAAAGTCCTAGAATTTAAATAGTATCAGTCTCTTGGACATTTTTAGTATGTGAGAATATAGTATAATGTTACATAAACATGTAAAAATAATTCTTCATGTCTTATGTTTTACAAGGGAAAAAAATCATAATTTGGTGACTATTCAATCTGGAAAATGAAATTTGGTAAATGAAAAGAAGTGAGGGGTTGAATTTATGACCTTTAATAAGTATGGAATGAAAAATAACATAATATTTTTAAATGGAATGTTATTTTTAATAATTTGTGAAGATAGAGGATATAAAAATTTTCATTTACTGGAACTAAATAAGATTCCAATTTTCCATGCATCAATTATAAGAATATGGGTCACTATATAATTGAATACCCCAAACATCAAGGGGTTTTATCTCAAAAAAGGACAAGGGAGAAAGGCCATGATTATATGATAACCACATTTGATGTGGAAGTTTTTGAATGATGTTTTAGAAGATACATTTATTATAGTATCAAAAATATATAATTCTTTAATTGATTATGTATTTTTACCTCTTTAATATCTTCATTTTTTTCATAGAAAAATAGATATTCCCCTATAAACATATAAATGGAGTTTTCAATCAAGGCTCTTACATTATATATTACTTCAGCATAGATATGTTGGTCATTAAAAATTATTTCTTAGAGACATATCCTACTTGAATACATGATTATTATATTTCTGGTTTACTTTTATATAATTCATTGTATGTATTTTATTTCAAATTACAATGTGAAAATTTCTTATCAAGATAATGAAATTATGATTTATAATGGAGATACGGAATTTCTTTTCTTTGGTGTGGAGACTAGATCATATGATTTAGTTTTACATCCACCTCTAGTAGATCTCATTAATGATATTCTGATATAATAACAGAAGAAAAAACATGTTAATCAGAAAGGTATCCTTATAATATTTAATATACCTATTGTGTTGGAATAAATTGATGTGTCTTAAGAAGAAATACCTAGAAACCTACACTGTTATAAACATGGTATTTTTCATTCATCACATTCCTAGTGAAAAAAACATATATCTAAGACTCTTTATAGGATATACATCATATATTTTGTGTAATTAAGGAAATAATGACAAGTTTTTTGTGATAATGGATTTATATGTCTTGGTTTTCACTATGGGGTGGAATTATTCATTATTCTAGGATGAAATATGGGTATTAGAGGTTTGTTAATGATTACAATTAAATTAATGTCATTATAATAAGTAAATAAGTATAATTCTTCCCACATTGATGACTTATTAGATCAAATTCAATGAGCACACATGTTTTTAAATATTTATATTTTTATAAGAATCATTAATTATAGTAATGAATGATGATATATCAAAGAATACATTTCACATGAGGTAAGAATATTAATATTTTTCAATAATTACATAAATATTTATAACTAAAACCTATATTTTTATTAATCTGATGAATAATATTCACAAGTATTATCTCAATAATCTCATTGTGGAATTTATGGATGATATTCTGATATACTCTAAAATCGATGATGATCATAAGTGTAATTTTTTAATCATTCTGAAGACTCTAATAGGAAAGTTGTTATTCAGAAAATTTATTAAATGTGAATCTAGGATTATTGAATTTTATTCCCTATAAATATTATCTCTATGGTTAGAATATTAGTTAGTCCTTAAATGATATAATATCTAAAGCAAATGAATATAATAACGGTGTGAAAATTTTAATGATTAACAAGTGATTATCTATGATATTGTTGAATATTTACTTGATTAGATAACATGTTAACCTTGTTTAAATGTAATGGGTTAATGTTCATATAGTTAATAGAATGTTAATAAGGCATTGAATAATAAAA
This sequence comes from Viscum album, assembly GCA_963277665.1. NCBI lineage: Eukaryota > Viridiplantae > Streptophyta > Magnoliopsida > Santalales > Viscaceae > Viscum > Viscum album. The sequence continues at coordinate 1,640,563,191 of OY728131.1, read as the reverse complement.
GAAATGGTTGGTCAGTGAACCAATATTTACTTCACTATATAGAAGGGATGGACTTCTGATATATACGTTTGTATCAAATAAGGGACCTAAATGTTTCCTCATGTAGAATGATAGAGTTGTTTCATATTCATCCTGAAATTTACATATTCATGAATAGAATTATCCTGCCCATAATCTTGAGTTTATAGCTATAATATTTTCATTGATTTTATGGAGGTTCTAATTTTTAGAGAAACAAGTGAAATATATATAGATAAAATAATATTGAAATATATATTCTCATAGAATGATATAAACATGAGGTAAAAGTGGTTGTTAGTTTTTCTCATGGATTGTTTTTTATCAACTAAAAAACTCCCAATGAAGTAACATAATGTTATTGATGCATTGAGTGGGAATGGTTATAGATTTTTGACTGGGATGTGAATATCCAAATATCTTGTATTCGTGGATTTAATTAAATTGGATACTAGAATCAGTATGTAGTTGTAATATCATATCTATTCTAAATTATTTACATACTATCATTATTAAATGAAATATGACACTACCATTATGATGATTAGAATATTCAAAAGATAATAAAAGTCGTGAATGAAAATAATTTAGGAAGACATCATCTATGAATATGGTGTTTTGAAATTTGGAAAGTGGTTATGTGTTTCATACATTCCTCAGATAGTAGGAGAATTAGTATAAGAAATTCATATACCAAATTCCTATAATCACCCTATTATCATTAAAATGTATTAGGATTTCAGATAATTTTTTTTTGGAAAATATAAAATTGGAAATTTCATATTATATATCAAGATGATTCATTTTTCAATTGGTAATGGTTAAGATAAACCATCTCAAATGTGTCATGAAACCTCTACATTTTCCTTTTTAGAAATTTTATGATATTAATATTGAAATTTTCACTAGATTTAAATATAATTCAAGAAATAAAAATTTTATAATGGTTATTATTGTTCACCTTACGAAGACTACACATTTCCCCGCTAAAAGAAACATTTACCACCAATTTTCTCTACATGACTCTATATTAATAATGGTATGATAATTTATGTTTCAACAATTTTGATTGAATATGATTATGACGTATTATTTAAATTGAAATTTAATAAGATTCAATATAATTAATTACACTAATTTATATTTGATCACCACTTATCATCCTCAAACTGATGGCCACTCTAAATAAAATATTCATACATTAGAAAATATATTGAGTTAATTATTGATTTACATTCATTTTATGTGGGATAAATAATTACATTTAGTGTAATTAGAATATAGTAATATCTTCCATTAAATAATTAAAATTGAAGTATATGAATCATTGTATGAAAAGAAGTTTCTTACACCAAATTGTTGAGACAGTGTTTAGGAAAGAAATTTTATAAGGCCATATCTTGTTGAGAAAAAAATCATGAAGGTGATGAATACATATAATCATACTAAGGAAACTCAAATTATAAGGAAAAAAAGTTATATTCATAACTAATGGAAGGATTTATAATTTCAATTGGGTGATCATGTATTAATGATAGTCGTTCTATGGAATGTTTTTATATGACTATGAAAGAATGGAAAACTTTGTCCTAGGTAAATCTGGCCTTTTGAAAATCTTGAAATAATGGGAGTTGTGGATTACCATTTAAAAATAGAACCTTGATTATCTAAATTTTATGATTTGATCGATAATATTTTTTATGATTTAGAATCTAAACATATTGCATGTTCTCAACTTTATGTAAATTAAATTGGAACCTAATTTTTCATATTGTGAAGCACCTATAAACATTCCTAACACTAGAAGTTAGTGTCTTCGAATAAGATAACTCAAATTAGAATGGTGCTTCATAGAAGTCATAAGTTATACAGTGAATCATAATAACCTAAAAATGATATGATGAATAACTACCCCATTTGTTCCACAACTAGACATTCTAGAAATTTTGATCATGAAATATTTGGAGGGATGAATGTAGAAGTCAAGCTTCAATTATTGTGTGATTTTCCTTCTAGAGTACAAACAACACAATTCCCATAGCATTATTTAATAATGTGTTAAAAATCCTAAATTTTATTTATTTAATTTAATTATTCACATATTATTTTTGAATTCATTATGTCAAAATTTGCATATAGGGGATTTTTTATATTTTTCTGAAATAGTTTTATTTTTGGTGAACGTTGAAAAACATCAATTTTCAGAAAACTATCACATTTGTGACATTATAATGATATAATAATAAAAATATTCATTTAATAAACTTATTGAAAAAATATATATTTAATAAGTAATATAATTAATTTAAAAATATAATTTCGAATATATATATATTCTTAATATTTTGTAGAATCTAAGTAATTATTTTAAAATAATAACAATTATATATATATGAGAAATGTGTTTTTATCATACTAAATTTTATAAATGGATATTGACTAACAATGTTAAAGTGATTTATAGAATATTTATAAATATAATATTTTAAAATTCATTTAATATTTTATTATTAGTAAATTAAGGAAAGTTAATTCTGTTTTATTTTCAACAGTTCATTTTCCTAAATATTATTTTAATTGAATTATGCAAACATATTTTATACTAAATTTATAATAATTATATAGTTTTATTATTAGAAAATATATTACATATTTTTAATAATCATAAAAATTATATTTTTATAGATTATATATTGTTTTTGGCCATAATGATTACTAAAAATAGTGAAATTTTCATACCACTATTACAGTTAAAACGATTTTAATATCGGAATAATAAGATATAAGGATAAAAATGGAACATAATCTTTTCTAATTATTATTATTTTTAGATTTTTTTAATTTATCTAATCCTAAACTATATTTATTTTCTATTTGGATCCAATTTCACATCAACATGACCTTATATTATTGAACACTTTTGAGTAATTCCATGTTTCCCTCCCCTTAAATTTATAAAAGTGCATATATTCTCCAACATTATTCAAAAACATTAATCCCTCTATCAAAAAAAATTAATTTTCAAAAACCTTCACAAATTCATTCCATTCATTATTGAAATTAATTTATTATGTTAGTAACAACCTAAAGAGGCTTAAGGTATAAGTTAATGGAGGTTACTCAAAGGATATGTAATGATCTTTACAAACACCTTCATGTTTTTTTATTTATACCCTAAATATGCTATATACATAATAAAATAATTATTGTATTTTCATAAATATTAATATATGTTATTTTAATTTTGTTAAAATATTTTCTCACCTCTTTTCCATCTTGTAGAAAATGAAAGCATTGCTTGTGCGTAAATATAGTCTACCCTCTCCTTGTAGTGACTTAAGTTGTTTTTTAGTCAACACATAACATGGATGGTTTTAAATATGATACTAATGAAAATATATGATATTAATAAAAATTATAATTCTAGAAATATAATATTTCATTTACCTCTTTACCCTACAACCCATTAAAATGATAATGTTGTTCACCCATATGTGTGGTCTATAACCACCATGAAGCAATGTGATTCATTTTTCAATGTCTTTATTTCATCTATATTTATTAATATGTATATAATGAATATATATTATTTTTATATGATTATTAATATTACTGATATGGTTTGACCATAGTCAATATTCAATTACTAAAACTCTCTAACCAAAAAATACTTTAAAATGGTATAGTTTACACACACAAAATAGTTCTTTTAATAAATATAAATTATCAAACACATTTTTAAATGTAACCATTGGATCATATATGATATTTTAAGTATTTATATATTTTTTCTAATTTATTAAAATTATAAATTTATTATACTAGATGTTAGAATCCCTTATGAAGCAATTGGGACCTACAATATGGGTTTACATCACAATCACATCCTTATTCAAGACACTTTGTGTTTAATTTTTTATTGTGGAAATTATATAAATTTTATATATTAAAAGACAATATAATTATATAATCTATTTATTTATATAAATTTAATTATCTTTCTTTAATATTATTTTTAATTAAAATTTTTACCGAACCGTTTTAAGAAAACCCATATTTCTTTTCCTATTCTGTCAGAAATATTTTTCCATCATATCCATATATCATTAAAATGTTTTATAGAATGATTTTACTATTAATAATGATTAATTAATGTAAAATTTACCCATTTTTAGTTTCTATATTATTTTTTTAAAGAAATATTATTTTTAGTTTCATAACGATTCACTTTTTACTGAAGGTCTGAATGGAATCATTATTTTAATTTTTACTAATGAAATGGAATTTCACACCTTCAAGACTATTATTTTCATTGAAGGTATCACTATAATTTTACATTATTATTTTCAAATAATTTGTTTTCCCTAATATTCTAAAAAAATAAATTTTAATATACATTGTATATTAATCAAATGGGTAATTGTTTACATAAAATATTTTTGTGATATTTCTATATTATTTCCATATACACCTTGATTAATATTATTATTTAAATTTACCAACACTATACACCACATTAATATTTAAGGATTATAGTCATGCCATTTTTTTATTTAATGCTGAAAATATTAATAATTTTTATTCCTATATTTTGAAATAAATATTAATTTTTATAAGTTATTGAATTTTTATAAATTTATTTTATTTGATGAATTAGTTGGACTATATATACATTAGGAAGGACTTTTTATATCCACTCAATGAATCATGAAGTCTCATGAGAGAATCTTGTTTGGGAATTTTACATATTCCTTGCCTGTTTATGTATGATTTATTTGTACAAGTCCATAATTATAATATTTATTTTCCATCATTAATAATTACATCATTGTGAATCTAGTAATTATTATATATGATGTTATTTATATTGTTATTCCATTCATGTATTGATGCCCCTGTTTAAGGAATATCTTATATGGAATATTTGATTATTTTTTATCTCTGCCATATTATTCATTTTTTTGTAATACTATTCTAGCGTCGATTGTATGATTTACTAAGATGATATGCTCACCGATTATTATGGTTTCCCTTCACCATGATACCAAAAAGATAACTATGAATGACATAATGGACAACCCAAATGAATTAATAATGTTATCATCTGAATTTTTTTGATGAATTTCTTGTTTTTTGGATGTAATATGAGATTCATGTATTTATATAGTCTCCCAATAGTGAGAAACTATTAAATACATTAGGATTTGATCCCTAATATTTTATTCTAGTGTAGTGAAATGGCCTCATGCTATAGGTTACCAAATCTGGGGTGTTACATTATAACTAATCAAAAGTGTCTTTGATACATGGAATTTCATACTAGTTTTGACCATCACATAGTTCAGCCTTCAAAATTCAACATTATATGTAATGATCTATCCAAATTCATTTATCAAATTACAAGATAACTCTAAATTTATGTGCCAAGGTGAATGGAACCCTTTCCTTTTAGATCCTCTAACTCAATGTTCATCTCTCTAAGATATATAGGATATATTCTATAATATAGAAAGGATTTGTTATTTATAAATGGGATAAGATTGAATTTAAACATGATTTAATGCTCAAGTGGTGATATTGTGAAATTATCTAGAAATACATTTGATAATTGATCGATGATTGGGGGAAGGACATGATATTTCACCTTTTCATCTCTCAATGTTACACTAATCAATTGAGTCATGATTACCCAATGTTTATAATGTCCATGTAATTATTTTTATTCTTATAAATTCCAATCTGTGACATAGGTATAACATTCCCCATGTAAACATAATAGATACCAGCCAATAATAGAAGAAAATGTATGCTCGATACTGAGTTTGTCAATCAACACTAAGGGTCAGATAAAAATTGTACATTACAAATATAAGAATTCCAAGAGAAACTTACACCCACTAACCACTATTATGAACTCTTAAAATATATTGATACCATTTTATATTACCCCAATGGGTGTATCGATGGAAATTACTCTATAGAAATATTCTATCTCTGTCCCTATATCATTGACTAACTGAAAAGATATGAATGATTTTGATTCACTGATGTAAAATAAAATAGATGATAGGTTTGATGAAATATTAATTCTACCATTGTAAGAACCCTGTTTTTTCTATAAAAGACTTTAGAATATTATTGATGTTATTCCAGAGCAGCGACTTCAGGCGGCGTGCAATTCCGAGACCCAGTGTGGTCGGAATTAAATTTTCACTGCGTTCACACTAGGAATGCCAAATAAATGGGATAAGTCCTAAACAGTGTTTCGGATCAGAGATCTGAGTGTACAGATGGGTCCAGAATGGGGTGTTTACCCTAGGAATGACATAAAACTTGTGGGCACGGGGATTTTGGACCCCTCGCTCGCTTCTGGAATGTAAAATTGATAAATTAATTAATTAATTTATTCGTTTAATGGATTAACACAAGTATCTCTTAAACAGTTGCTCAGATGGAAAAACCGAGGGCACCTTTGATTCCGGAACATCACGTTTACCCTAGGAGGGTTGTATGTTTCGCAGGCACGGGTCTTCTGTGAAAAATACCGCCAGGGGGGTTTTCGTAATTTGGCAGTCTCAGGTGTTCAGTTTTAAAACTTTTTAACGGGGCCTCTGGATTAAATTCTAAGACCGCCGTTGTGCTCGATAGGTGGTGTTTGCCCTAGGGTAGACATAATCTTGACCGCACCGGAGGATTCAAATGCTGGTCATTTTAGGGGTTTAAATTAAATTAAATGTTTTAATTATTTTTATTTATAACCTCTGTCTCCCCCCCTTCTCCTCATCTCCTCCTCTGGAGAATTCTCCCAATCATGGAGCTCCTCCGCAAGACATTCTCCTCCCTCTCCAAAAAAGGAGACCTCGGCTACGACTGCGGCGGTTCGACGATGAAGCATCGGGCTACGCCCAAGAGGTAGGATCACACATTTATCATTTTAAACTCCCTCACCTCATTTGAATTCATAAATTTGCATCTAATTGTTGCATGATCTTTGAGAAAATCCCATAACTGAATATCCCTTTTTATGAGCTCCCCAATGTATATTTCGGATTTAAAATCCGAGTTCCGACGTGTTCACAAACGATCAGCGAAGTTTGCGGGTTTTGAAGGTTTTCCGATGGGTGGCGTTGGCTCAGGCGGGGGCAGCTCAGAGCTGGGTGATGGAGCGGGTGACTTCTCAGTGGGTGGCCTCAGCAGAGGCTCGACTCAATCGGGCTCTCCAGGGCGGCGCGACAAGCTAGGGTGCGCGACCCGGCCGGCGCGGCGGGCAATCCCACTGTGCGCGACGAAGCACAGGGGGTCGCGGCGCGCGACCCCGCGGGGAACAAAGACCTCCGTCTCACGGGTCTTCATGTGGCAGGACGACCGACCCCACGAGAGTCAGTCTGCGGTGGACCGCGAGTCAGCACCAGGCCGCGCGGCTGAGCCGCTGACTGGAGCTGCTAGCCGGGCCGGCCGGCGCATGTCCGCCCAGGCTGGTCCAGCCCAAGGGGCCTCATCCCCTCGACATCGGACACTCGTATCTTTCTCTACAGGTGTATGTTTTTCTTTCTGCCTACGGTAGCGTGCTCCAGTAATCGAGACGAACTTTTTGAGATGGTCTCGGGAATTTTTAATTCCCGAGAAGAGGGGATCGAGGCGCGACATGACATTTAGTGGACGGGCGTTTTTCTCGGAGTTCTTGTGTTGGATGGAACGGACAGATATGATGTCTGATTTGAGTGTCGTCTGTGGAATTGGCACCCTGGTGTAGAGGCAGATTTTACCTATTTGGTTTCGGTCATTGAAACTGGAGTTGAGGCGTGGGCCCCATGAACCATCTTTCAAGCTGCGAGCAGCGTTTAGAAAACTTTTTCATTGGACGTCCGTTTAGGGCATGCGAGCAATCAATCCGGGGTGTTTTTCTGTGGTAATTTCATTGGCTCAGTCCACCCTCTTTAATTCTGAACGGTGGTGCGGGCCGCACGAGATCCATTTTGGGAGTTGGCAGGGATTTCCATCTTTATCATCGGGTGTCCGTTATGGACACGTGAATAGTCCATCTTGTGTACTTTTTCGAGAGGATCGCAACGGTGTGATCCATTCATTGGGATTTGAGACCGGGATGCAGGTCCCATGAAGCACCACTCGTGTATGGTGCACTGGAAAACATCTTTTTCTTCGGATATCTGTTGCACTCAAGTGAGCAGTACTTTTGACGTATTTCTCCAAGGGGATCGCAATGGTGCGATGCGCTCGACTATTTTCAGGATCGAGGCTCGGGATCACGGGACGTCATTCGGGCGTAAACCAGTGTTGGAGACTTTTCCGTCCGATAACCGTTGTAGGAGAGTAAGTAGTCAATATCGCATTTTTTCTGTGAGGATTACAATGGTGTAATCTATTCAGGTGAGCGGATCCACTTACACAATCTTATTAAATGTGGAAATATGAAAGGTGTACCGGTGGTGGTTCTTCCTATGGTGTTTGTAGGGAACCCTTGGCGTGTGATCGAGTTCACTCATAGGAGACTGAATTTGGTGTTTAAAGAGATTTAGTTGGTCATTCCTGGGCTGATGATGTGGAAATTTGGAGTTATTACATTTATTCCCTTTACGTTGATGTTGGGTGTCATGTGCACGATGGCCTTTGGGCTGGAAACGTGGTATACTCTGGGATTTTACAAGAACGCTTGGAGGTACATGTGGTTGATTATACCAGAGAACATTTGTGCGCTTGGTTGGGGGTTGACTCGGGGACACACATCTCCTGGGCCCCATGTGTGTGTTTTGTACTGATTTACGTACTTTTGACCTCTCGCGACTTAGAGGGTCTCTTTGTTCTCTTTTGTTGACCAGCAGGCATGAGTTTTCCCCTGGTTCTGTTCTCATTTTTTTGACCAGACGAGTTGAGTTTTTCCCTTTTTTTGTTCTTGATGGTTTTCCGACATTGGTGGTTTGGTTCCTCTGTTTCATTAGCTATGAGGGGTTTCAGTATCGTTCCCCTTTTACTGGACTTCTTCACCGTTTACGACTACGTGTTCTCATACATCGTGGGTGTTTTCCCACTTTCTGGGATGAGTTGTCTCGGTCCTCATCGATAGTAATTCAACAGATTGAAGCGTGATCGCCCTGAGAGGCCCGATGAGTTTCTCCCATCCCTTCGTGTTCCATGGTAGAGTTATTATGGATTCGGTGTGACAAATACATTACGCGGGCACAGATCCTCTACCCAGGAGGATGTTTCTGGTAGGGATGGTCAGTAGTTTGTTTCTAACAGGGCTATTCAGTGAGGTACCATCCAGCAGGGATGGCCAATGTGGTTACCATCTAGGAGGGATGATCAGTGGGTTACCATCCAGCAAGGATGGCAACTATAGTAGTGTTCACCGAGCATTACCATCCAGCAGGGATGGCCAGAGCGGTTTTGGGTTTACCTTCAGCAGGGCTGGGAAGTGGTCCTTGATGACGAGTTTACCTCCAGCTGGGTTGGGAAGTGGTCCCTGATGCTGGGTTTACCTCCAGCTGGGCTGGGAAGTGGTCCTCGATGACGGTTCCGAGCCTCCCTTCAGTGGAGTACCCCTTTACAGGACTGGGCATTGGGACTCATCGACGAATTTAGCCGGGTCTCCCTATAGTGTTTTACCCTTTTACAAGACTGGGTAGTGTGGCACCTATCGAATCTTGATGGGTCTCCCTCCAGTGGGAACCTGTTGACTTCTAAGGATTACCCTCCAGCTGGGTTGGGCAGAGGGTCGCCTGTCGACATGAGGAGACCTCTCGATTGCGTGGAATTGATGAGGTGTGTTTGACGTTCCCCAGAACTCTCAAGTACGATGGGCGCTTTCCCCACTGAGATGTGTCCTTGCGATGCGACCTAAAACCGTGCAGATGCGTCAGTGTCGCCCAAAGCCGATAGTGTCAAGGTGCGGTGATTTGAGCCCCTTGACTTGCATTTCGGGGACGACGTGCGGGATACAGGGCATCAATGGTGTTTACATATTGACTTTTGGCTACTAACTTTCTTAAGATGAGCTATGGTATGGAGATCCCTTTACGATATGGTTTGGGCTTCTTGATTGAGCATATGTACTTGTATACCTTGTTCCAGTACCCACTCCTTGGGTTTTGGCTGCTCTCCTTCCAGGGGAGGCGAAGATGCGCGGGGTAAGCCACATGATTTCCATGTCTACCTTCTTATGGTTGGACGAGCCTACTATCCTGATATAGGTAGAGAAGATTCCACTATATTTTCATCGTATCACCGTTTCCAACTCATTGTGTTTGTATGACTCTACTTTTTTTGTCTTGTTCGGTTGAGATGGACTCTTTACTGTACACTTTACTTCACTTTCAGTTGTACTACTTTACTTTTCCCCTGTTCGATCTAATTCTCACCCTTTGGTACCTCCTTTTTTCTCCCTCGAGCCTTCGAGGTATCCTACTGAGTATTCTAATAATCACCCCTTCTTGTGCTTTGCCCGCACTTGGTGTGACCTTGCATACAACAAACAGGTTGGTCGTGACTTCAGAAGTGCTTAGGAGTTCGGGAGCTTGGACCATGTGCGGTGGTCGTAGTCAGGTTCCAGGTGTGGGAATCTCCTAGGTGTTTTCTTTTGTTTATCTGTTGCCGGGTTGTGGCACTTTTCTGTTTGGGCGTGTGTTTTCCCCCTTTTCTTTTTAGTTTTTCTTTAGCTCTTTCTTTGTACTGATTAGAGGTCAATGCACATTTGTGGTTTATTTATAGCAGTTGGTACTTTGCTTTACATTCTCTTTTACTATGCTTTATTACATTGAGTGGGATACGTGTGTGTGTACAGGTACTTAGGCAAAGGCCTCCACGTGTTTTTTAGCCTTCGACGCTTCTCGCCATCCCCTAGCCTATGGAGACGGGCTTGGGGTAGTTGCGGCTCGAGCCCGGGTAGGGTCGAGTCATGACAATGTGGTATCAAAGGGAGGTTCGTTCCTTAGGAAGTTGGTCGGATGTCCATAAAAAGGAATTGGTTGGGAAATAGGGCAATGGTGTCAACGTGTCTCGAGAGCGGCTCTCAGGCCTGAGATTCCATTGATGGTGTGGTGGCCAACGTATCCATTCACCAGGAACCTGATAACCCGCTTGTTTACTCGACATGTTGAGACACTCATTTTAGGGAAAATTGGTTTGTTCATCACATAGTATTTAGTATTTCACTGTCCTTTTTGAGTCAGCTTCCCATTGGTGTGACTGTTATATACATATATGCTCATCTGACTGCGACACTCCTTGATAATATTCATGATGTTTCTGCGAAGCCAGCCAGCCAGGATACCATCTTTGGTTCATGACGACGACATGTGAGCTAAGAGGACATAGTCCAGGACCCATCATGTGAACCCCTTTCTTCAGGTGGGCCGGTAGCAGCACCCCCACCTGTTGAGCAGCAGACATCTTAATCAGAGTAGACGGGGCTTGAGCGCAGGTTGAGCGCGCTCCGTGAGTTCCAGCAACGGAGACCGCTAACGTTTAGTGGTGAGATAGACCCTCTAGAAGCAGAGGTTTGGCTAGAGATGGTGGATCACCTTTTTAGTCTTGTGAAGATTCCGACAGATCTTATGGTGGCATTGGCTGCCAACCTTTTCAACGGAGTAGTTTGGCGTCGGTGGATTCTGGTGACTCGGTTTCATGGAGAGTCGTCTCTTTCATGGGGAGACTTTCAGTTGTGTGTTTCGTGAAGAGTTTTTTCCCTCCTTCATACGCTCCATTCAACTTCCAAGCGCGGAAGTTCGAGATGGGTATCCGTAGAGAGATTTGTGATGTCATGTTACCCTTTTGCATTTATAATATGTCGGGGTTCTATACCAGGCACTGGTGAAGAGATCTTCCTGTCATTTTCTAAATTTGGTGGTGGCAGCAGGCTCGATAGATCCGAGGCTTCTTCCGTAGCTTGCGGGCATCGACTGACAGAACCTCGACGTAGGTGGCTTTCTGAAAACCGGACTCAGGGGCATGGTCGTACACCACAGTGGCGCCTATGGGAACCATGGCAGCCTGAAGAGCGCCGGTTCTATGCTTGCGACGAGTTAGGTCACCTGGCGCGAGACATCCCGACCAGGCACCCTGAGAATATTAGGCAGGCAGTAGGTGCACCACCATGGCAGAGGCATCACTATGATCGGAGTAGCACCCAGAGAGGTGGTTCTAGAAGAGGAGTGGTAGGAGAGGGTAGTGGGGGATAGTATTACGAGGACTTCACAACACCACTAGGCATTCCACGTCAGGATCCAGGAGTTGACAGTTGGGACCACAGACAGTCGCGAGCTTCGGAAGTCTATGATCCTGCAGGGCATGAGGTGATATGAGGTACGCTCTACAGTTCTTCTACTTCTTGCAGTAGAATTGTTGGGCTCTGTGTGTGAAATTCATTTCTCCCTACTCCTTGTTTTAGTTGATACTAGGGTGGTGCGGGGCATCGGTGTAACCCTGTGTTGGTAAGGTAAAAGGCATGGGACCTTTTCTATTAGTCGATGACATCAACTCCATCGCTTCCCGAGCGTGTAAGAGAGTCTTGGTTGTGAGACATCGACTGTGAAATCTTGCGTAACTGGATATCCTTGGGTGTTTCACCATATGGATATTCTGAAGGAGGGAATCACTGGGCCTTGTTCTTGGTGCGGGCAGTGATTCGAGTCGCGGTGTGCGACGTAGTGGTTCGGTCCGGGAGGTGAGCTACCCTCGAGATCCTTCGGGCTGTTTAAGGTCATGATATGGGATGGTGAGGTTCCCTACCGCCATTCCCTAACCCCAAGGTCTAGAATGGGTGCACGATGTCTCTCGCATGGCTTACCAAATAAGATGTGTGCATGCCCCTATGCATGTCATTGTCAAGGGCAGACCACGCGTGAACAGATCAAACCCTTTGGTCTATGTGTGGTGACGCGGGACTGTTCAAGAGTTCATCTTGGTACGTAACAGCCAGGTGTGGGATTAGCACACTGATTTGTTTCCCTAGTTTTGATTTTTAGGGATGAAAATATTGAAGGATGGAATGATGTAAGAACCCGGTTTTTCCTATAAAAGACTTTTTAATATTCTTGATGTTATTCCAGAGCAGAGCCTTTAGACGGTGTGCGATTCTGAGCCCCGGTCTGGCCGGAATTAAATTTTCAGTGCGTTCACACTGGGAATGCCAAAAAAATGGGATAACTCCTAAACAGTGTTTCAGATTAGAGATCTGAGTGTACGGATGGGTCCAGAATGGGGGTTTTTACCCTATGAATGACACAAAACATGTCGGCGTGGGGCGTTTGGACCCCTCACACGCTTCCAGAACATTAAACAGATAAATTACATAATTAATTTATTCGTTTAATGGATTAACTCAAGTATCTCTTAAACGGTTTCTCGGATGGAAAAATAGAGGGCACCTTTGAGTCCGTAATTTTCCGTTTACCCAATGAGGGGTGTAAGTTTCGCGGGCACGGGTCTTCTGTGAAAAATGCCACCAGGGGCGTTTTCGTAATTTCACTGTCCCAGGCGTTCAGTTTTATAACATTTGAACGGGGCCTCAGATTAAAATATTGAGACCGCCGTTGTGCTCGGGAGGTGGTTTCTTCCTTAGGGGAGACATAATCTTGACCGCGTCGAAGGTTTCGGATGCGGTCCAATTTTGGGGAATAAATTAATTAAACGTTTTAATTAATTTTATTTATAACCTCACCACCTTCTCCTCATCTCCTCCTCTGGAGAATTCTCCCAATAATGGAGATCCTCCTCAATCCTTCCTCCTCCCTCTCCAATCAAGGAGACCTCGGCTACGATGATGGCAGATCGATGACGAACCGTCGGGCTACGGCAAAGAGGTAGGATCTCGCGTTTATCATTTTAAACTCCCGCACCTCCTTTGAATTCATAAATCTGTGTAGAATTTCTGCATGATCTTTGAGTGAATCCCATAACATAATATCCCTTGTTCCAAACTCCCCAATTCACTTTTCGGATTTAAAATCTGATTTCCGATGTGTTCGTAAATGCGTGACAAAGTTTGCGGGTTTTGAAGGATTTCTGGCGGACAACCTCAACTCAGGTGGTGGCAGCTCGGAGCTGGGCGGCGGCGTGGGCAGCTTTCAGCGGGTGGCCTCGGCGGAGGCTTAGCTCGTGCGTGCTCTCTAGGGTGGTGTGTCATGCTGGGGTGCGCGACACGACCGGCGCGGGGGGGGGGGGGGGCGAGCTCACCGGGCGCGACGGAGTAGAGGGGGTCACGGCGCGCGACCCCACAGGGAATAAAGACCCACATCTCGCGGGTCTTCACTAGGCAGGATGACCGACCCCACAAGGGTCAGTCCTCGGTGGACCGTGGGTCTGCGCTGGGCCGTGCGGCTGAGTGGCGGGCTGGCGCTGCAAGCCAGGCCGACCCAGGCCGGTCAAGCCCAAGGGGCCTCGTGCACTCGACTTCGGGCACCCATATCATTCACTACGAGTGTCCATTTTTCATGCCGTATGCAGCATTGTACTCCAGGAGTCGAGAAGAACTTTTGCAGATGGTATCAGGAATATTTAATTCCCATGATGAGGGGCTCGGGGCGTGACACGATGTTAAGTGGACGAGCGTTTTTCTCATAGGTCTTGTTTTGGACGGCACGGACACATCCGATATCCGATTTGAGTGTCTTCAGGGGTGTTGGGACCCAGGTGCCGAGGCAGAGTTTACCAGTGTGGTTTTGGGCGTTGAATCCAGAGTTGAGGAGTGGGCCCCATGGCCCATATTTTATGCTACAAGCATCGTTTAGAAACTTTTTTATCAGATGTCCGTTTAGGGCGTGCGAGCAGTCAGTCCTATGTGTTTTTTCAAGGACATTTCAATGGCGCAATCTGCCTACTTTATTCCACACAGTGGTGCGGGCCCCACGAGGGCCATTTTGGGAGTTGGTGGTGATTTCCAGCTTTATCACTGGGTGTCTGTTATGAACAAGTGAATAGTCCATCTTGTGTACTTTTTCGAGAGGATCGCAATGGTGCGATATGTTCGTTGTGTTTCGGGACCGTGAAGAGGGTCCCACGAAGCACCACTCGTGTGCAGTGCTCTGGAATGCATATTTTTCTCTGGATATCTGTTGAACACAAGTGAGCAGTAATTTTGACGTGTTTACCCGATGGGATCGCAATGGTGTGATGCGTTCGACTGCTTTTGGGGCCGAGGATCAGGATCACGAGACACCATTCATGCGTAAAGCGGTGTGGGCGACTTTTGCATCGGATAACCGTTGGAGGCATGTAAGTAGTCAATATCGCATGTTTTTCCACGATTATTACAACGGTGAAATCTATTAAAGCGAGTGGAGCCTCTTAAATGGTCATATTAAATGTGAAAATATGAAAGGTTTATCGGTGGGGGTTCTTCCTATGGTGTTTTTAAAGAACCCTTGGCGTGTGATCGTGTTCACTCCTCGGAGAGTGAAGTTGGTGTTTAAAGAGGTGTAGTTGGTCGTGCCTGGGCCAATGAGGTGGCATGATGGTGTTGTTATGTTTACGCACTTTGCGTTGATGTTGGGTGTCATGTGCACGATAGACTTTGGGCTGGAAACGTGGTATAATCTGGGAGTATACAAGAACGCTGGGAGGTGCATGTGGTTGATTGTACCAAAGAACGTTTGTGCGCTTGGTTGGGGGTTGACTCAGGCCCACACGTCGTGTGGGACCCATGTCTGTGCCATGTTCTGATTTACGTACATTTTACCTCTTGTGACGTAGAGGGTCCCTTTGTTCTCATTTGTTGACCAGCGGGGTTGATTTTTCCCCTGGTTCTGTTCACGTTTGTTTGACCAGTAGGGTTGAGTTTTTCCCTGGTTCTGTTCTCGATGGTTTGGCCGACATAGGTGGTTTGGTTCCTCTGTTTCTTCAACTGTGAGGGGTTTCGGTACCATTCCCCTTTCACCAGACTATGACACCATTTATGACTACGTGTGCTCATACAACGTGTATGTTTTCCCGCTTTCTAGGAAGAGTTGTCTCGGTCCGCTTCGACAGTGACTCGGCGGATTGGAGCGTGATTTCCCTGAGAGACACGGGGAGTTTCTCTCATCCCTTCGTGTTCTTTGGTAGAGCTCTTGTGGGTTCGGTGTGACCAACACATTACGCGGGCACCGATACTCTACCCAAGAGGTTCCTTCCAGCAAGGCTGGCCAGTGAGGTATCATCCAGTAGGGATGACTTGTGTGGTTATAATACAGCAGGGATGGCCATTGGGTTACCATCCACTAGGGATCGCCAGTACAGTGGTGTTCACCGAGCAGTATCATCAAGTAGGGATGGCCAGAGCGATTCCGGGTTTACCTCTAGCGGGGCTGGGAAGTGGTCCCCGATGACGGGTTTACCTCCTACTGTGCTGGGAAGTGGTCCCTGAAGCTGGGTTTACATCCAGATAGGCTGGGAAGTGGTCCCCGATGATGGTTCCGAGCCTCCCTCCAGTGGTGTACCCTTTTACGGGACTGAGCATTGGGACTTGTCAATGACATTATCCGTGTCTCCCTCTAATGGTTTACCCTTTTACGGGACTGGGCAGTGTGGCACTCGTCGACTCTTGCCGGGTCTCCCTCCTGTGGGAACCCGTCGACTTCCAGGGATTACCCTCTAGAAGGGCTGGGAAGAGGGTCGCCTGTCGACTTGAGGAGACCTCTCAACTGCGAGGCAGTGATGAGGTGTTGTTAGAATTTCCCTAGAACTCTCAAGTACGAGGGGTACTTTCCCCACTAAGACATGTCCTTGCGATGCGACATAAAACCGTGCGGGCGAGTCAGTGCCGCCCAAAGCGGATAGTTTCAAGGTACGGTGATTTGATCCCCTTGACTTGCAGTTCGGGGCAGACGTGCGGGATGTTGGGCATCGATGGTGTTTACTTCTGGGACCGTTGGATACTCACTTCCTTGGGCTGAGCTACGAGATGGAGATCCCCTTACGATCTTGTTCGGGATTCTTGATTGAGAATATTTATATGTATACCTTGTTCCAGTACCCACTCCTTGGATTTTGGTTTCTCTCCTTCCATGGGAGGTTAAGACACGTGGGGTATGCCACGTGCTTTTCGTGTATATCCTCTCGTGGTTGGACGAGCCTACTCTCCTACTCTAGGTAGCGAAGACTCAACGAGAAGTTCATCTTCTCACCATTTTGAGATCCTTTTGTGTGTACGAGTCTACTTACTTTCTTTTGTTGGGTTGAGCTGGACTCATTGCTGTACTATTTACTGCACTATCGATTTTACTCATTTACTTTTCCCCTGTTCGATCTACTGCTAACCCTTCGGTACCACCTTTGTTTCTCCCTCGATCCTTCGGGGTATCCTACTGTGTATTCTTATACTCACCCCTTCTTGGGCTTTTCCCGCACTTGGTGTGCCCTTGCTGAATACAGATAGGTTGGTCGTTAATTAAGTAGTGCTTAAGAGTTCGGGAGGTTGGACCCCATGCAGTGGTCGTAGTCGGGTTCGAGGTGTGGGACTCTCCTAGGTGTTTTCTTTTGTTTACCTGTTTCCAGGTTGTGGCACTTTCCTGGTTGGGCGTGTGTTATGCCCCTTTTCTGTTTAGTTTACCTTCAGCTCCTTCATTGTACTGATTATAGGTCGATGCACATTTGTGGTTTATTTATAGCAGTTGGTACTTTTCTTTACATTCACATTTACTCTGCACTATTGCATTTATTGGGTTGTGTGTGTGTACAGGTACTTAGGAAAAGGCATCCCTGAGTTGTTTAGCCATCGACGCTTGTCGCCAGCCCCTATCCTATTGAGATGAGCTTGGGTTAGTTGCAGCTCGAGCCCAAGTAGGGTCGGGTCGTGACAACCATGGACTATAAGTAGATTGAAAATATAAATGCAAGGAGTCTAATTAACCATATGAATATAGATAAGAATCCATACCTAATATCCTAATGTTACAATCCCTTAAGGTAAATCACCGATTTTGTAATGCTTCCCCATCACGTGGGATATAATACATACTATATAACCTGATCAACTATAGGGACCCCTACTACTTGATTACATCTATAGACATTGAACTAATATAAAACACCAAGTCTAATTGATCTATTTCTACTAGAAATTTTCTATTTCTGTTGGATATTGGAGGCCAGTTCTTTATGAGGTTTTGTGACATCAAAATAATCACCATTCTATTAGAAGATCGACAACATGTGGCACTCCTAACATGACACACCATAGTTTAACAACCTAATTCTAACATAGGTTGAGGGGGAGAACTAGTCTATCATATAAATATATTTCATGTTACCTACCTCAAAATAATTCTTTGATGCATGGATGTATAGTGACCCATAGCGGGAGACAAACCATGAGGGAGTGAGCCAAAGTAGATAATATTATGCTTGGAGGGGTAGGCATGATTCTATTTGCTAGTATCAGGGTATATGGAATAGACATGAAACAACTCATGTAGCAATGATGTGGGTATTTATTTATATATGAGTATAATTAACCTTGACAATTTTACCACTATATTTTTGACCCTCCAGTTAGATGTTTGTTTCTACGCCGTGGTCCTAACAATCCACATCATTGTGTAACAACCTGATTTCCACATGAAGTGAGGGTGAAATTATTTTATAATATATATATATATCATATGGGTTCCCTCTCTCATAATGAGACATTTTATATTGATATTATATTAAAATTATTGGTGGTAAATCCATGGGGCAGTGATCCAAACTGTAAAATATCATTCTTAAAGGGGTTTGTAGGATCAAATTATCCATTTTGGAAAACAACATACATAAAAGAGATACCCTATAGTGATAGGATTTTAAATCGATTAGTTATTGATATTTATATTATTAATTATGAGTTTAGATTTTTGGATGATTTAATGAACTTTTCAGAATAAAAATAATGTAAAAATCTAGTACACTATCCCATGAAGAGTTGGGTTCAAGGTTTCATACTTTTCCTAATTTGGAGTTGTTGGGTTACAGACCACTATATGGGTTCCAAACCACAATTTCAATAATATTTATCATTAAACTATAAATTTTTATGTACATAAACCAATTGAGAAATAAAACACCATTGTGGATTCAATCAAAAAATATTATTAAGAATGACAACAAATCACGACAAATTTTTCATCGAAATGAATGTTTAGGAAATTTTTAGTGGAAATGGTCTCCAAATGAACCTGGCAGTGTGGATGGGTTTGTTAAATTTATTATGTAGAGAATTATAAATTCATAACAAATAAACTATATAAAAATATATCCCCGGTATAATAGAAGGTATTTGATTTTTTATGGATCCAAATTTTTTGTGATGTTCACATCATGTTTGGCGGACTACACCACAATAGTTTAAGAGATTTGAAAATGGAGAGATTATTTTTCTCATGAAACCATGATAATGAAATGATGGTTCCAATGAAATACTATCTGTATAGTGGAATAATTTATACGATGACCTAGTAAATTAAACCACAAAACAATATTATTGTTTCATAAAAAACCACGCCCTACGTATGAATGTTGGGATGTCAGGATAGTTAACCCAAAGAGAACTTGCTGACCAATTTTATTTTGATAATCATAAGATTTAGAAAATATAATGTGCAGTTAATGAGTGGTTTCAAGAATTATAAACTCATTATAGGTTTTAGTATAAATGAAACACATTTTGGATGAATAATCATTTATTGAAAGGGTAATCAAAAGGAAGAAAAAGGATGAGAATGTGGGATATTACTATAAAGAAAAAATATAAAAATACAACTAAATTGAAGAACTTATTTTTAAATAAGGGAATTAAATTAATGATCAAGACATGTGGAATATATTAAAAAACATAAAAATTACCCTTTTAGGAATGGTGTTTTACATTTTTGAGAAGTCATTGTAAGCTATTTCTATATCACTTTTTTGTTTTTATATACATTAGGGTAATAAATTGTATGAGGAATGAGTTTACATAGATTGAAAATATTTAATTATGAAAAAACTATTAAAATCATAGTGTATTGGGTGAACACGAGGTAAATCCACACATAATTGTAATATGATTCTTGCATTATCTCTTTATAGAGAACCAAGGAAAAAACATGTCATTTCTTTATTTTTGACATTAATATTTTGTGTGTGTGTGAATATTGACAGGGTTGTATTGTTCATTATATCCTAAGAAAAATAAATAAATGGATGATAATAAGCATTTGACACCCTAATTCACCCCCTATAAAGGTGTATTGGGAATATTGATATAATAAGTGGTATTAAAAATGCTAGACTATTTCATGATGAATCTGTGTCAAAGAATGAAGCATGTATGGAGTATACAATTAATATAAAAGTGTTTACTATATTTTAGTTGTATAATTTTGATACACGTAATAATCTATTGAGATCTCACTTATGATCTATGGGACTCTATATTTTTAATTCATCATTACATATAATATAGGTTTCTAATCATACAGTATATTAATGAAAAAATATTTCATGAAACTATTTTTTTAAGTATCAAAATGATTTCGTTAGTGTTCCATAAAACCATATCTATATAAAAGTGATATAATTTAAAATTATATATATGGGATAATTAAGAAAATATTTATGACGGGGATTGAAAGGAGAAAGACGATAATTTTCAAGTGTTACATAACAAGATTAAAGATTTAAATTTAAAAATGAGAATATTTATGTTTTCTTATATTATCTCATTATTAATATGGGAGACATATTAGGATTTTATGATCAAAAAAATATTTTAGTATTAGTAAAATTATTTTTTTAATATTTCTACCTATTTAAAACATCAATTCATCATCCCATGATGAATAATACATCACTAATAGGAATCTTAGTGATCTTTATATTATGTTGGAAGCTTATGAGATATGCATAAAAATGATGAGAACATCAGGCCTCTCATAAAAAGAGATATATTTCAAATGAATGGATAATCAAAATATATAAAAAGATTAAAATAAATAGGATGATTTTATTGATAAAATTTGGTCACATTTTAAATATATATTAATGTGAGGAAAAGTAAGAAATGAAGGTAAACTACTATTTCCATATTTTTACTGGGGAATGGTTTTCCATATCATATAAATATTTAAAATGAATATGAAATTTTATTAGAAGATTTTTTGGAATCATTAAATTAATAATTTTTCCTTCTAAGAAGAAATTTGAAATCAGAGAGTTCAACATCAATGATATTCTGGTGGAAACATCTAATGATTAAATAATTAGAAAAATAATAAATATAAGAGGAATGTTTACATGAAGATGATGAAATTGTGTTAATTTTAACTTTAGATGATGTTATAATGGCAAATTATTAAAGAAAAATTTTAAAAATTAATAATACATATATTAGAGAGTTTTATATTTATCATTAAAACTTTAATGAGAACTTGAAGAATGTGATATCTAATGAGAGAAAAATTATTAAATATATAGTTTATTGAAATAATCAGAAATACATGTTAATCAAATTGATTCTGGAATTACATAGATTGAAATGTTGGTGGAAAATATCGACGCTTCCTAAATGATATTTTAAGAGTTTATTTATTTTAATTTGTAACTAAAATAAATTAAAAATACAAATAATAATATCAATAACTAATGAGAAGTAAGAAGTAATAGATTTTAATCTATTTAAAAGTTAATTTTTTATGTATGTAAGAATATTGAGTTTTAAGAATTTTGGTAGGTAATATGAAGAAGCTGTAATTCATGAATATTTTAATAAATAATTTATATAATGAGTAATGAGAGTAATGTTAATAGTTAATAGGATCATAAATGTTTTTAGCTCTAGTACATTGTGCAAGGATGGATTCATAATTGATGTACATATATAAAAAACTCATGTATTTGTTTTATATAATATTTGAAATAGAAATTATCTGAAAACAACCAACCATAACACAAAACCAAATAGATAACACAAAAGGAGAAAACACATAAATAAGTAGTGATGGAATGAGATTTCCTTTGAAGAAATGAAAATTCAATGGATTTTTTTGGACATACCTTGATCTGGGGAATGAATGAGGAGAGATATTTGATAATTGAATGCATTAAACATTGATAATAAAGTATGATACCATATCCCACATCCAAAAATATATAATCTGTTTCATTTGTGTTATTATAAGTTCTCTAATTTCGGTAACAAGTAGAAAAATTACCAACAGAGGTAGAGTTGAACTCACTCCACTGGGAGTTAATTAAGTAAGTTAGATGAAAAATCATATCATATTCCATTGAAAAATGTATTCTATATGATAGAGGAAGACTAGTATGATATTGAATCTTATAAGAATGAAAATGAGGAGAATGACCTTATGTCTCAACTCAATGAGGCATCCATTGGACATATAACATGTAAAATGAAAAAACTCTATCTGTAGAAATTTATATCAAGGAGACAAAAAATAGTACAACCTCGATCCTTAATAGTGGGTGATTATCCCACATGATTGGAAATATATATCTTATATAGAATGTGAATAGTAATATGAACTGTGGGATTATATTTGGAAATGATAGAGTAATGAAAATAATGGGATGTAATAAAAAAAGTATGTGTGGAGATCAAAAAAAATATAGATGTTTTTTTGGTTGATTGTTAAGTCATAATATTCTCAGGGTAAGTATACTCAGTGATTAGGGTTAAAAACACATTTCATCAAAGGGGTTTCTATATCAAAGGAAAAACTACAGATTCTCTATTCAAATTATTGAAATCTAATGGAAATATTTACCATGTATATTTCAAATAGAGTAATAATTGTTTTACATTGAAAATGGAAGAGAATAAAAATTATTATTGAAGGCATATACATATCAATAAAAAAGTCCAAAGAAACTATCAAAACTAAAGGATTCAATAAACATTCCTAATCTAAAATGAGACCTGGAAAAACATTTCATGTCTTTGTATGAGGTAATATAGAATTGAATCCCCACCAAAAAAACAATAATAATGTATTGATCCTTCTTTATCTAATCAATATTAATGTGATTGGTTTTATGATGCTTATTGAAATATATAGTGTGAATTATTTATCTTATTCCTTGATTATTAGTTCAGGATGGACAATTACATTTTTATATAGGATAGGTTGAAAGTTATTGAATGAATTCAGGTATTTTTCATGAGATATGAGAACAAAACTACAAAAACTATCTTTTTTCCAATCATAAAATTGTAGTGAGAAAACTACGTATGTGGTGTATCACTACATAGTAAAAATATGATAAATTATGATGATTAATTACTGGGAACACCATAGAAAATTGTAATTTTTTAAAGGTTGTATTGTATGGTTAATATAATGGATAAAACATTACTCATTGAATGTGTCATCTCCCCTCACTACTAGAAAGAAGACATTTAAATTATTGTATACTAATAGAATCAAGTTTTCCAAATAATTATAGAGAATATGACCCCATAAGTGATGTACGATGATAGAAAACCAAGGGGGAATCACCTTAGGAATATTTTAATCTAGTTTATATAGAAAACATTGAATGAAAACAAGAAATATATATATATATATATATATATATTGTATTCTGATGGATATGTTTTGGGTACTCTTTTGAGGATAAGGTCAATAAATGTCACTATATATGATTGAATAATATTATTGAATGTAACTATGTAAATATTAATAAAAAAGTAAGGAATCATAAAACTAATTCCATTTCTATTTATATCTAGTGATATAGAAGAAGTACTAGGCACAAATATAATTATCATGCATAGTTCTACATATAAGGAAGATTCATAATCTGAATTAGAGGATGATGATGTTGTTGAAATGAGTTATAATATGTATACATTGTGAATAAAATTGGTTGAGGCTGATGATTCAAATATCATTAGTTATAATACTTCACATAAAAAAGATGATGATAACATTGGATCAAACTATATTATTGTCTCATGTAGTTCCAAACAAATTTTAAGAAATAATGAAGAATGGGTTATGGATTAGATGTGGGAGATCATGGATTGGCCAAAGGATTAGAATTTCATTGGAATAAAATGGGTACTAAAAATTAAAAATAATGAACATAGAATTGTGATCTAAAAAAAGAATGGTTTACTTTCAATAGGTATGGTTATTTTAATAGAAATGGTGTTGAAGAAACATTTTCCTATATTGAAGGTCTTAAGATGATATGATTTTTCTATTATATGGCTATTTAAATAATGTTCTGAATGTATGAATTGGATTTCAAGGTAGTTTTTTTGTAATTACATTTTTAGTGAAAACTTTTACATTTAAAATCCAGTAGTTTTTTAGTCAGTGATAATGAATCAAAGGAATAAATAGTAAAATTTTATTCTATGGATTAAACCAAGAGCCTCAATATTTTTGTGCTCATTTGAATGCTTTATTAAGGTAGAAGGAATTTCATAAAGGGAGTATTAGATAGAAATATTCATGTTAATTTGATTAATATAGAATATTTCATGGTGATCATCTATATTTTCAACATTATATTCAGAGAAAATAAACAAATATTTTTGGAAGAGTATTATAAAATGAGAATCTTGGAGTTTGAAATATCTATGACCAACAAGTTAATGTTTTACCATAGGTTGTGAGTTATCCAAAATGATTTTTTACATTAATTTCATAGGATAAATATACAAAGGAGGTCATGAGTAAGTTTTATATTCATGATATAAACCTAGTTTCAATCCTAATAATATTTGAAACCATTTTGATAAAACATAACGAAGGGAAATAGGTTTATCAAACTATTTACTAGATGATTATTGGAATTTTGTTTTATTTTATAGAAACAACACTAGAAAATTGTTTCACAATATCCTTGGATAAAAAATATGATAGTTACCAAAGGGGTGAATCTCTTGGGTGTAAATTTGTTCATGAGTTTAATTTGGGGAATACATGAATACGCTTTGATTTATTGTGTAATTAATGAAAAATATGCCTAATCAGATGAAGATTGAGTTGGTGATATTATGGATAGAAAATAATCTGTTGGATGTCCCTTCTTCATTATAAGTAAGATATTGGGTGGAATAGAAAGAATAAAAAACTAACTTTCCTTAGTATAACTATAGTTGAAAATATTTCTATTTCAAATAATCCTAATCAACTAGAATATATGAAAAAGAAATTGGAGGATATTGATGATTATATGGAGAAACCTATGGTAGTCCATTATGAAATCCTATATTTGATAGAGCTAAACAATAATCCATAATAAAAATACTAATCAAATAATATAAATATCCGATATCACTTTTTCAAAGATAATATTGGGAATGGTATTTTCAAATTAAAGCATTTGGGTAAAAGTCAACATGTATCAACATATTAACAAAACCATTGTCCACATTGATGTTTATGAAGAATCAGTTGAACCATGGTGTTCAACCACATCTCTCAACATTGTGAGATTTAAAATCACCCATCTCCCCATTTTATATTGTGATTTATCTGGAGTTATTTTTCTTAAAGGGAAATATCATCTTTTTGTGTACAATAATGGGTGAGATACAATCCTGGGGGATATAGAAGCGATATAAAATTAATAATGAAAATTATTTTATTTCATTATAACACGTACTTATTTATCTTGTTTCTTACATTGATATTTATCTCATATTTTCATAGTGAACTAATTGAATGTTCATTTCATAGATTTGAAAAATATTTTGTTTTAAAGATAAATAAAAATTTTCAATTATACAGTTGATGAAACATTTAATTTTTTTTTTCTGAGGATAAATTCTAGAATTTTTTTTGAAAAATATTAAACAAATAGGGATAAGTTATTAAGTATCAGTTGGCATGTTGATTGAAAGAATAGTATATAGATTCGTATTAATATGAGGATTGATAAATATACTTCAATTTGTGTAATGTTGAAACCATTGAGTATTAATTAATATACACAATTTCTATTAGATCATGATTTGTGTGAAGTAGTTAAAAATAAACATGTTTGGAGGATTTATGGAAGAAATAATTAGAAAAAATAATAATTTTAGAAAGTGTACCATGGTTTTAAGAGTCATGTGTAATCTTACATACATCGACTAATTTAGAGTTCTTGGTTTCACACCGTAGCATGGGAGTGATGTTTCAAATTATGCAGAGGAAATTTATCATGGAACATGATATCAAGAGACACCTACACCCTAGAAAACATTCAACACCATAAAAAATATATTCATAATCTTTTATTGATAAATGAATGACCATAAAATATATATTTCACTACAATGAATGTTCAAAATGTATTTGGTGGAACTTGTGTTTTAATGACCCTCATGCCATGGATGGGTTTGTGCACTCAAATATATCAGGAGGTTGAATTTTTTGTATAATTAAATTATATATGAATAATTAAATTCCATAAATTTAGGAAAGAAATTACTAATGGTTTTCTATGGTTTTCAATGTTTACTCCATGGTATGTGGGCTATGCGACAATAAGTCAAGAATTTGTCGAAATTTGTAAATTAGTTTTTTGTGACTCCCTATGAGTTAAAGGAGGGAGTCATCCAGCGATAATGGATCGGGTAGAATATAGACTACAAAAATACATTAAATGAAACCACATTGTAATTTATTATTTTCATTGAAAACCATAACATCAGTGTTGATGTTGTTCCGTGAAGATATTTAACCTAGAAATAAATTTTGTTTCAAATTTAGGTAAAAAATAATAAGTGTTAGATAACATAATGAGTAGATAATGAATTTTTTATCGAAAAATAAGTGTTTATTGGTAAAATATTCCAGATTTTTTTTGGAAATTTGATTCGTTTATTAAAAGGGAGATCAATATGAATAATGAAAGAAGAGAAAAATGAATTTCATGATCTGGAAGAAATAGAGAAAGTTATACTCCAAAGAAAATATGATTTTTAAATAATGTAACTACATTGATGATCAATATCTAGATAATAAATTATATCACATCGATAAAACCCTCTCTTTAGTACTATTTCGTGTTTATAAGAAAACATTATATGTGATATCTATATAACATATTTGTTTTCATTATATAAAAGTATTATACGAAGTGATAATAATTGTGATTTCCCCTTGAATGGAAGTGATCTATTCAGAAAAAATTTAACGGTCATAATTCATAGTGTTAATCATTGGATTATCAATACATCCTCTATATATGCTCATTGGAGTTATCCTTTGCAGTGAAGTAAGTAAAACTTGTATGTCTTTTATTTATTTTCATATTTATTGTATTTGTCTATGTTAAAAAATTATAAGTTCATATTTCTCTTCATAACCTTAAAATGGGATCCAATAGGATGAAAGGAATAATACTACAACTAAATTCACCCCCTATTAAGATGTATTATGCCTGTGGGTGCAACAATGTGATACCATAGTACCTACATAGGTTCCTAATCTCCATATAGGTGTGGTGATACTTCATATATCTCTCATAATCCATTAAAATGTTCCCCTATAATCCACATTGACTACACTAAACTAGAGGTACCTCTCCCAGATGATGTAATGGACCCCTTTCATTGCTTCTCAACTTGTTTACCCCCTGAAATACTCTTCAAGACTCTACTACCTACTACCCAATAACATTCTCCTAACCATAATAGAAAAAGTGTGATTCTCAAGTGGTATTCCCTATATATAGATCAAATATTAAATCAGATTTCAAATCACATACATTGATATGTTTATAAACTGAATGAAATTTACCTTAGATTAAAAATATTTCCTTTCCTTATCATTAAAACATTGGACGCCGGTAGTCTCATCACCCTCCAGTGCAAGTACAAATCATAGATGATTTGTAATTCATGAAGTGTAATCTATTCCTGTTATTATTATGAAATAATATGAATAAATGTTCTACTCCTATAACATATAAACCCACTATAATGAAACAATAAAAATTTGGGACCAACAAATCTTTAAATATAACGCCACATATCGGTCCAGATATACCAAAATGTATCACCAGTGGTTTGTGGGTCCTCAAAGAATGTCAAAAACAAGATTCATTGACCTCTAAGGGGTCCCAAGAGGATCAAAATGGTATTTATATGAAATATAAAGAAACATATGTTAAGATAATACTTTTTAGACTTATATATTACCCCCATGTTTTATATATTCATTTACCAATATAATACTCTCGCTTTGATGGTGATGAAGAGGAGTAAGATGATAAAATTTTAGGTCCAGCTACATTATTAGTGGGAAATAAATTTCCCTATGCTCCTTCTGGTCAGTGGGAGGATGTTGCATTGTAATTTCTTTATAATTCTATAATCATTACAAAAATTACAATTTTACTATAGGTTAATATATAAATATTTAGGGTATAAATAATAGGCACATACCAACCTACCAGAAATACACACCCAATGATATTTGGCTCTCCCAAATTACTAAGACTCTAGTTATCTAAAAAAAATATTACCACATAACAAGAATATTGTATCACAATAATTGTCTATAATCATGGGTTAGTCAAGTATAGTTCCACTAATATGTTAGGTATGAAAATTTTATAAGAGGTTTTGTTAACACATTAAATGATACAACCATACATAGTATTTAGAATATCAATCACAATTAATCATGTGAATGTTACGTAATCCAAACATGAAAATAAATGTACATGAACATACACTCACATTCCACCCTGAAACAAGTGTGAAATTAAAAAATTATAAATCACATATCACATTATAGTAACCACAAAAAAATTTAAAATATTGAACATAAATCTTGTTCAGGGTATCAAATACATCCCTCATTGGATGGTTAACTACAAATGTCCTGAATATATTTTCAATTAACATTTATACAAAAAATAAATTCCACATTAAAATTTATGTAGTCATGTTAGCATCCACTTCTATTAAACTTGATCACTATATAGCTTAAGCATTCCTCCCCATACACAAGAGGTTATCGACTAGTGCCAAGGGTCCTAATATAATATGTAGAGATACATTATATTAATGAAAATTTAACTATTAAAATCAACAAAACCAATATCATGAATCATTAATCATAATATAGAAACAACATAACATTGAAAACATTGTTAAATTCTAGATAAATGTAGATATAAACCATCATTAAATATCAATAAGTGATATTATTCATGTTATACAAGTAATAAAACATAAATAGGATCTTTAGTGAAGATTCTAAATATTAGGGTCTAAAATTAATAAAAAGTAAAATATACATAAAAAAGAATGTCCTCATTGTAGTCCCATTCACATATCCCAACACCAAATATTTATCATAGCTCAACCATCTAATGTAGATGGAACATAATACTTACCTAGGTCATAACATATGATTTTTTTTCTACTACTAAATATCCTGAGTAGGCTATGAGTATATCATAATAGGCCACCACCTATGGTTTATCTAACAATTAAATTAAATGAACTTGAATTATTACTATCAAATTATAATAATGAAATAAATAAATACCCGCCTCATGGAATGTTCAGTATCTAGTTGACATGTAACTATACCAACTTCAGTAATTGTTTGAATGTGAAAATATAACCTTGGACTAAACACACATCAAGTATGAGTGATGGAATAAACATTATATGAAAATAAAGGTGAATGAGTTATAACCATCAAATATGATATGTGAAAAATACATTACCCTAAAAACCTATCATGTTGAATGATCCATCACTAACATAATGTATAGAGAAAATAATACATTTCCTTATTAATGAGACAACACTAATATAAATGTGGATTAGATATATACTAGAAAACTAGTCTTCATGTAGATGATGAATCAATATGACATCCCACTCAGGTTTATGATCTCTAACAATATCTCTCACTCTCTCTCTCTATGTAGATGATTTAACACTAATAAAAACTCTAGTTGGATGAGGGACCACTGCTAACAATCTCTAGGTAGATGATATACCATTGGCTCAATTCTCCATGTGGAAAATTCACCGCAAAGAGTACTTTAACAGGTGGATGCTATTCAAAAAACAAGAACCCTTATGTGGATGTTGCAATTCTATTAACAATCTCAAATTCGATGATACACTACCAAAGAAACCATTATGATATATCATGCAACACTGATATCATTTCATAGTGTGGAAAAGGTACCACCCACTTACCAACTCCAAATGGATGAGTTAACAAAATCATTTATCTCAAGGTGTATGAGGTACCATTAACACATCATGGGTGGTTGATATACTACTATTATGGTGTCAAAAAACCTTACTCTCATATTCAATGCCAAAATAAAAACATGACACTCAAAATTTGATGCCATGTGTAGAGACCCACACATATGTCAAATATATTTTTAATCCATTCCATAATTTAAACATTAGTTATCATAAATTTGAATTATCCAAAAACCAAAAATTTTAGTTTACTGGTAAATTTGATTTTTAAAAATAATTTTACGACCCTGTGAACATTTATCCATACTCTAAACCCAAGATTCTCTCTTCAATGCTACTCATAGGTTATACTTTACTTATTTTACTTGGCAGTGGAATAATAAGAAATGTGTTATCTTAGATAACATTCAAATATAATAAAAATATATTAAAAATCAAATATAATTACAATAGATAATAATTCCCAACTAAATATATATTACAAACCATGAATCCTGGCATAAAGGTCTCAGAATATCATAAGAAAAATGTAATATAAATTTTAAAAAATGGGGAAATAATAATTAAAACATATTATAAGAATAAAAATGTGTAATGTATAGAATAATTTGAAATCCTAAAATTTTGTACATAAATAACACCAATCATTCCTATAATTAAATTTGTTAACATAGATATATGTTATCATGTCATTGAACACACATGTAAATCATGATACCTGAAATAATATCCACGCATAAAATAAAACCAGAGATTCCCAAAAATTATGTATACACACATACATATAAATATATACATATAATATCATTCCAACACATATTTTTTTTGAACATAAATACCCAAAATATTTTCCATTCACTTATTGTGAGTATAGTTTCATGTAATCATGTCTATGCACTAACATGTTAACAATGTTACTAGTAATCATGTACCTGATTATAATCATTATCACATGAGATATAAAAGTAAACCAAATGCATTATAGTGGTATAAGAAACCTAAAAATCGTATGATGATACACAATACATGAGTTTTATTTAATAAATTGTAAACGTTCATAACCATAACATGGTTTAATTAAAATTTGCAAAAGAAATTGGTTTCATAAAAACATCCATAAGCTAGTATCATAATACACACAAAGAAATATTCTATCATTTGTCATTATAAAATATCACTAATAAAACATAATAATCATTAATTTATATTGATATAGATTAAAAATAGTTTTTAAACAAATTAAAAACCTTGGTCAAAAAATTCATGATGTATCATTTACTTCTTATATATTTTATTTAATAAGTAAATAATTTAAAAAAATAACACGTTATTTATTTGGAAAACCACAAAAACGTGGATATTAATCTATATTAAAAAACTAAAAAATATGGATGGACTATATTTTAGGAATAAAACATTCTAAAAAGAGATTAATTTCATACCATTGCAAATATGGTCGAAGTTGGAAGAAAAAAAATATACCCAAAATATAAAAAGTGGATTCCATTTCTAAATAACATCATGTCCATTTTAGAAGCCCATAATAAATCATAATAGAATATATATGTAAATATATTAAACAATACCATGAATTTTAAATGGAGGATAATGATTCTCAACCAAAAAATAATATGTAATGTTGGCTTTATTTACACACATCTTTGCTGCTGAATTGTCCACCAAAGTAAGTTGAAATGGTAATAAAAACGATAAATACATAAATGAAAAAAGGAGAAAAAATATGTGGGTTTTATATAGAAAGAACACACAATTCATATTAATATATTTTTAAACAAAAAATAATCTCAATTTCAATGAGATATTGGTTGAAAAACCCTTAGATATTTGGTAAAATTTTAATTAAAATCCCATGATGGAAATGGTATAATATAGTTTTGAAAATCCATTATGAAGCATGGTAAAAATGGTAAAATAAATACTTATACTATTATATGTTTAATATAAATAAATAATATAGTTAATATAGAAAATATCTAAATAAAATTAAATTTCAATGATAAACCGTTAACTTTATTTTCAATATACGTGAAAGGGCTTTAACCTCATTGATGAATTCTCCCATTCTCAATTTGAGTTCCTTCAGAATAAAGGATATAAGATCCCTTGTTAGTTACATAAGTTACCCAATGTATAGGAAGTAATTATGAGATATAATAATGGTTCATAATAAAGTTATATTCAAATGAGAAGTTTAGTTTTGAAGGGTTGGAGAAGGGGTCCTCCTGTAGTTGTGTTTTGTGTAGAATTTCTAACCATTTTCATAAATTTCTGTACAAGGTTGTAATTTTAAAATGAAATTGGATATATTGTAAAAACATAATGGAGTTAGGATAAATTTTATCCAATAAAAATACCATCCACACATTTTTAGGTATGTTTTTATTATATGTTAATTCATTACCACTTAGTTTAACCCTTTTTACCTCAGTGTAATTTAACTAGGGAAACTAAATTTTTACCTGGATACATTATTTTATGCTAAAAAAGAAAATTGAAATCACTGCCTAATTTCAACATTCATGTTAAGAATTGAGAATCCATTTAATCTCATTTAATTTCAAATTAGGGTAAATTTATCAATTAAATGAATAAATAAAATATAGTAAAAATATTTAATAAAAAACATTTTAAAATTTTGGTTTTCTCAATCCAATTTCATAAAAATTATTAGTTAAATTATTTTTCATATATATATATATATATATATGTTAGAGCCTAGATATGAATATAAGAAATGGATACAAGGAGAAAACCGAATCCAAAAAATTATGCCTCGTGAAGCCTATTCACTGAGCCTCTTATCACCACGCCATTCATCGAGCAGCGCAGCCTCACGAATGATGTGAAGCTGAATCCCCATTGGTGGATGTCGTAGTGTAATGAGGTGGGAGGCTTTGCAGTTACAATTAAATTGACCGGAAACCTCATTCCAAAAAGGGAGTCTAATTGACCTATGTGAACCCATTGAACTGGGTAGAAGGCATCGCGAGTGCCACGTAGAGCACCCTGGAGAGCTCCGTACCGAGGAAGGGATGATGGTCGACTTTGTGGTTACGACAAACTTGATGCAATCCAGGGCGGACCACGGAGAACCATTTGGATTATCACTGAGATATCCCTACATTGCGCCGCCGCTCGCATATAAATATTAGGCTCCCCTTGATCTCAAATGAATTATCCTCTGACCATTCAACTTTTCTGCTCTCAAATCACGAAGCAACTTCTGATCTGTGAATCTTTGAGAATGTTTATCTCTTCAAGGTACTTGATAATTGTGAAGTACCCTTACCTTAGCTCAAAAATAACCACTCTTCAAGCATGGATACCCTTCATGGAGACCCCATGCCATCACAAAGGAAGGATTTCCTCAATGGAACTCAGTTCATCACCAAGCACTTCTGATTTACGAAGTACCATCCATTCACATGTGATCCATATGCTAAAGTAGGGTCACTATTCTTCGTGAAGCACATTTCTTCTCAATGATATGCATTGAATGAAACCCTTGATTCGTGAAGGCCTACTCCACGAAAGGCATTACACATCGCAAATCACCCTCTCAAGAATTTATTCCCTATGCCTAGGCTTGGATACCCCACTTCGTAATGCATACCCCTTTGCAAAGCCCACTAAATGAAGCAGAAGAGTTTCACAAGGTCCCTTTCTATGAACCCATTTTCATTGAAAATAGTTCTCATATACGACCCTCTAGGATTGTTCGATGTTATTTCAAGGTCCCATAGATAGTGATTTTCATTGCGTTGTATAGAATTATTCTTATTCATATAGGCACAATAGCATATACTGCTTCTTCATGTAGCCATGCTGACAAGGTCCCTTAAATGGATCACACCACAAAACCCCCTCAACACAGCATTTATGGTTCCTTCCCATAAGTAAGGGTAAAATAATGTCGGTTATGTAAGTCATATATGTGTATAGTGAACCTGCCTTGTAGGAGATGTAGGAAATTATGCTTACAAGCATCATCCTCTTCAGAACATGACGTTAAACTATGGCCTCGCCCCATGTGATACACATAGAGTTCCCCATCTCTGACATTCTCTAGGTTTGCTCATGTCCACGGGAGTGAGATCCTCCTCACATGGAAGGAGATCCTCTCTACTGGAGTGGCTCCTATCCATAGGGGAGGGAAACCATGTTGGTGCAATCCCCCTAGCCTTTCTTGAGGGAGGTATCACCCCTTCTCCTCCTCTATTCTTTTGTGCCAAATACCAGAGGAGAGATAGGCACAACGACCTTCTCCAACCAACCCTCTCCATTTGGGCTTTGTCGCTATCGGGCCTCCATCAGAGAGTAAGTCCCAATAACCATCTCCCTATGCTGCTAACCATGCATCATCCTCTATTTCCTCTTTGGGATTTTAACCATGTGTATTACCCCCATCCAATTTCCACAGACACACATTTTGATATGTGATTGTCTGGTCATTGCTACCTCATATTTCTCACACTGAGAATGACTCATATGGTATTAGAGTAATAATTTACCATGGAATCCTTCTGTGGTCACCTTATCATTTAAGCCCCAACCCATTCTGAACTACGTGGACATTGATCCTTGTATCCTTGGAAAGTTACATCGGAATCCTCCCAGGAGGTTCAAGCCCAA
Source organism: Viscum album (assembly GCA_963277665.1). NCBI lineage: Eukaryota > Viridiplantae > Streptophyta > Magnoliopsida > Santalales > Viscaceae > Viscum > Viscum album. The sequence continues at coordinate 1,640,528,360 of OY728131.1, read as the reverse complement.
ATCCTATATGTCCTGACCCCTTCCCACCGGTTCACCTTCATCTCTCATGACATTAAATTGTATCCCTCATCCTGAAATATGTGTAATTTTATCCTTTCCTCCTAGGAAAGGAACGTAGGAAGCCTACCTAAGGGTATATCCCTACACATTCTCTTCCCAACCCCTTCACGTTGGTTCAGCTTTGTCGCGCATGACATTAAATTGTATCCCTCATTTTGAACAATGTATACATTGATCCTTGTCTCCTAGGTAAGGAACGTTGGAAGCCTCCATGGGGTTCAAGACCCACACCAACATGTCCTAACCTCTTTACGTTGGATCACCGTCATCCTGGATGTTGTTAAATTGAACCCACCATCCAAAACTACGTGAACATTGATCCTTGTTTCCAAGGCAATGTTTGTAGGAAGCCTCCATGAGGTTCAATCCCAAGGCATAGTTGTTCCGACCACTTCATGTCTGTTCACCTTTATCCCGAATGATTTAAAACTACATCCACTATTACGAACTATGTGTAAATTGATCCTTGACTCCTAGGAAAGGATTGTTGGAAGCCTCCATGATGTTCAATCCCAACACCCATATGTCCCGACCACTTCACACTGGTTCTCACTTATCCTACATGATGTTAAAATGTACACCCTTTTTAGTCTCGCATGATTTTAAATGGTAACAAATTGAACTATGTGGGCTTTGATCCTTGTCTCCCAAACATGGTACGTATGAAGCATCCCTGAGGTCCAACCCCAATAGACGATATGTCATTATGTTCCCCAATCGAAGGTAAGTCTTTGTGTTTCCCAATAGACGGTAAGTCATTGTGTTCCCCAATCGATGACAAGCTATTGTGTTCCCCAATCAGTTGTAAAAGATTGTACCACATCCATCTATAAGTCATTATACCCCGACTGGTGGTAATCCATTGGAACCTCGTCTAGTAGTAAGCCATTTTCATCCCCACATGATGGTAAGACATTGTCATATAAACTACATGGGTTTGATCCTTGTCTCCTGGACAGGGTATGTAGGAAGCCTCTCTATGTTTCAACCCCAAACACTAGTAAACATTGGTGCCCCCCCCATTAGGAACCACGTCTTTGGTCCGCCTCTCATGCGTCAGACCAACCCGGACTTCCAACAACATGTAACCCTATTATATCATTGGTACATTGTCCTATGTGTACTCCCTAATTCTATACCCCCATCCTCAACAATGGGGACATTGATTCCTTGATATGAGGATACACAGGAAACCTCTGAGTGGTTAAATTCCATCAGTCGTGCCCCATTGTGTCCTCTCTCCCTCAAACCTATGTGTTTCGGGAATGTCATGCCCTAACCTTGAGGTTCTACTTCCTTTAGATCTCACCCATGCACCAATTCTCACAAGTCACCTCCTCAGGTCCCCCATCACCCCACAATACTATGTGGAATTTAATTCCCTACCATGAGGATATGTAGGAAGTCTCTTTGAGGCTCAATCCCAACATCACAGTCACCATCGCATCGGCTCCATCTCACTCTCCATCCACTATCAAAAATTCATATCCATTATGATTCTTACATGGGACACCATATCCTGATGAGGTCATGTCACCAACTTTATTACTACTCCAAGTACCAATCAGGTAACTTCCCACATGTTACCCCCAACATCATTCTTCCCTCCTAGGGTTGCAGCTATATGACCCACTCTTAACAGTGTTCCGATTAGACTGATATGTCTCCTCTTGATGTTAAACTCACATAATACCCTATGTTAACCATGGGAAGATAAGTAAAACCTTATAGACATGCCTATGGATTTAAATTCCCTTCATTTGATGTGGGATTCCATGGGATTCCACGCCCTCGAGAAGCCATATCATAAGATGAAGAAACATATACGCCTCAGTGTTCTAGTAACCAAACATGCTCGCGAGGTCCAGCATGACAAATCCCCTGACTGATGGTTTCTTCCCTAAATGGACCCCTTGTAATGTCTATAGAGAATCAACATAATTAATCGGCATCTATTAATACATGGAAGTGGGAAGAGTTTCATGAAAAATGTATTATGTCTATGAGGGAGACATGGATGAAGGAACAAGCTCTGAGGAGGAATCCACAGAAAGGGGAACCGACATCCCATCATCTTATGTCGATCAAGGAGAAATTTTCCTTGAATAAGCGATGGATTCTGTCTACCTTTGCAAAGTAGGTATGCGGGGCATCAATTGTGTGTCCTCCAAAACAGATGGAATTTTCCCCTATGAAGGAAAAAAAAACTAAAATAGTGAACCCAGTATGATGTACTTATCCTCAATGTGGATATTAGTTCTATTTGCGACAACATTGGATTAGCGTTTCACAAGATACATGTATTAGGTGCCAGGTCCCGCTAAGAAAGTAGTGGGATTGGTAGGAAACACACCAAACATTGGGGTAGTTGAACGCTGGGAGTCCTGATATTTGATATTTTATGTGTGGATCCTTCTTACCAAACATTTAACATGGATTATCACTAGGTCATTTGATGTCACATTCCTTATTTCAACACTAATGGTTAAGTCTCACTACTTTCTAGGACCAAAGCTATCATGACAGGAAACCAATCACCGCCCAACCACCAACGTAAGGGCAAGGTAAAGTCAACATATCAATCCTGTGTGACCTAATATCCCCATTGAATCCTCCATTCCCATGGCTACGAGGAACCCATGCCCTATCTCCCCATATAAAATCATTCCTTGAAGTGTTATCAATGACCTCATTCGACGATACAAGGAGGAGGAGATTTTACCCAACCCAGGATATGGCCCAACATGATCTAGAGGCTTATACACCTCGTCATCACTGCCACCTCCAAGGTCCACCTAGGGAGACACTCCTCCCCACTTATACATGAAATAATTTTGAGAGCATATCCCTGCAATTCTTCAAATACTCTCACCCCTATGCCAATGAGGTGAGGGATGTCTGGGCCAGCCTAGCTATAATCCCATTCTCGAGGCTCCTAGGGAGGGATCCCACTTGGCCGCATCAGTGCCACCTCCCAGCCCCATGGGCTGAGGAACAGGTGAGCTATGTGCCTACAACATCGGCCCAGTCCGATTAACCCGATGAAAATAGAGGGCGTAGTCTGAGGAGGATGTCAGCCATGGGGTGTCAGCATTAACAACCTATGTGGACCATAACATGACTGGCACATACCATCAGTCCCCTATTTATGATAACCAAGGGGAAACCTACACCTAGCCCAAATCAAGACTCCAACCACCCCATGGGCAGGCAGGGTCGACTCTCCTTGTCACAGACAAAGGTGGCGCCCGCAGCGGGCCGACTCGTGGCAATGGTACCAAGTACAGAGGTCCTCCTTATACCATCACCAAGGAGGGTGATGGTCTGTCCCGCTCTTATGGTCAGTGTGGAAGTCCTCCCCATGACACCATCAATCCATGAGAAGGTACTCGCCACTAAATCGACACTATTTGCAAAAGCATCTTCTGAACCCATGACCACAGTTATGGAACTGTTCCTCCGGTCACAGGTCATCAGTGTAAAGATTCTACACTAATAGTCAAATGTCATCATGGGGGTCATACCTATGTCCTTACAGCAGCCACTAAAGTTCCTCCTCATCCTTGAAATCAGAGAATCAGAGGTTTTCCTCACTTCATGGGAACCAAACATGGAGATCCTATCTTTGATCAGCTCAACAGATACATGGACCCTCCTCGTACCGATACGACAAAAGGAAATAATCATCGAGGCATTTCCCATTCTGTTACCAGCTCCAACAGAGGTTCTACGCACTCCATCACTTCCCATAGAGACTCCCTTGGAACATCAACTAGTTGATGGGGAGATCCTCCCAGTGTTCCCTTATATATTTTTCTAGGTGCTCCTCCTACCTTGAATTACATAGGAGGAAGTCCTCTCCGCCCCATCATCGATCCAGTTGAAGGTCCTCCTCGAGCCAAAAACCTACCCTATCTCGAAGATCCATCCTAAGGTAGGAGTGTGGGTTGCTGATTCCATAAGAAGAATACAAAAAAGATTCATACTGTGATTAAGCTCGTCTTATTCTCAGATTCTGATGGAGAAAGTGATTCGGTAATGGAACCCTCACCTCGACCCTTTGTGTTGAGGGTCAAGGAAATAACAATGTGTACCAGCCTCATCCATTCTGAATGTGAGCTCCCCCAGATTCCCACCTCCCTCTGAATATATTTCATAGTGGAAGATGTTTTGGCCCCTTCCTAGGGCCTGGCCTTGTAGTCCTCCTTGTCGTCAACATGGTCATTCTCTGATTCAACTAGAGATCGCAGTGACTTATTCTGGGGACCAGTAAATGATGAACAACATCATTTCCCAACATTAATGGAAATTTCCCATCATCCAGATGCTATGGTCACAGCCTATATTATTGATATGTAGAGGCTCAATCATTTTATTCCTCACATGATATCCCAAAATGCAGCGACTTGTCAAGTCGTTCGCTATATTCTCTATCTGGCCAGTCTACCATCTCATTATTCTGCATTAGTGCTACAACCGGTCCCCCATCCTCCCCCAGTTGTTGAGTGGAGAAAATAAGGGATAGATATCGAGTATGGGTCATGGAGTTTTTGGTACATCCTTGCACAGGATCATTTCCAAGAGATGTTCTAGCCAGTTGCGAAAAACAATTCAATGCATTAGAATCTCTTACCCAAAAAAAAGTTACATGATTTTTCCAAACCATATGGGTATCACACTCCCATATCCATTATCATCGTGTGTCTTACCCCAAGAGTCAGGAACAATTTAATGATATTGACCAGCAATGTTGTATGGTTGACTTTGATGTGCTTCCTATGGCCCACCTCCTGGAGTCTCCTGGCCACAAACGGACCCTCCAGCAACAATGCATTCATAGCCTTAAAGTGGTCTGTGTAATTATCAGGGAGGCTTCCCCCACATTCAGGTCCATGGTTGGGGAAGTATGTTGCCCTCTATTTCAATTCTATTCAGTGCTAGCCTAATTTCCATGCAATTTTGAGGATATGCCTCCAGGTAGAGTCCTGGTTAACATGCAAATTCTATAATAGGAAGAGACAAAGACAAAAATCCATGGAGATAACATACCCCCTAGGGGAGTGGCACTACTATTGGATTCGTTGCGAGGGGTTACTCTAAAATAGATAAATCTATTATGTCTCCCCATAACCACCAAGTCATTAGTCCTTAGTCCGAATCACAAAAAGGGTAGCAAGTATATTTGGTCCATCAAACCCTCTAGACCATCGACCTCAGAGTCGAAGACGGGGGATGATCCTGAAAATAAAAATAGCACTGCATGAATATATCATGGAGCACAAAAATATGTTCAATGACCTCCTTGCGGAATGTACCATGGAGCGGCGATGAGACTAGGGTGATCCTCAACCGAGGTAGTAGGGGTAGGTAAAATAGTTCTTTGATGAGTTTCCCATGTGTGACCTTGACCATCATTCCCACATATACAAGGTAGAAGCTGGAGATTATGGAAATTGGGTGTGGTGTGTGTCACAAACTCCACCTGAGTGACGTGATAATCCTTATAACCCAGCACAGGCTCACCCAGCCACTACACAGGTCATCCCACGAGCCGCTCCATGAACCATTGGGCCTTCTTATCATGTTAAAGAGCTAGTAAATGCACTGGTTGTCAGGGACCCTAATCAAGAAAGGAATCCCTGCCAAGACGATCTAATTAAAGCAATAATTTCTCACCTAGAGGCATTGGAAACTCAATAAGTGGATATCCCACTTGATTATAATCCATATGTGGCATGGTTCGATGATATGCCACCCCCCCCTAGAAATTTTTGGAAGTCATGCCTTTTTTCCATTTTAATGGTATGGGAAACCCTTGGTATCATTTGGACCACTTCATTTCAAGGTACGGACCCATGCTGGTTACACCGGTTTAGCAAGAGTCTGCCAAGATCATTTGTTTCGTACAGACATTTGAAGTGCCTTCATTAGTCTTGTATAACCAGCTACCCACTGGGTCATGTGTCGACTTGGAAGATCACTGTAGAAATTTCCTTTACCAGTTTAGGTCAATCACCCAGAAGATTATTATTTTAGGCATCTCCACGTGAAAATAGAGGCCTGATTAGCGCGTCGTGAACATTGTCTCCCAGTGGAAAGAACTCACCAACTCCTTGGATATGTCACTGACTCAGGAATATTTGATGACAATGTGTGTAGGGAATGTAAAAAACTGAATTGGTACCCTCACCTATTACTCAAAATAATCTCAAGATATTCTGATAATTATTTGATAAGGCTCACTTCCTAGGGGAAGCCTCAGAGCTATCCAAGCAGGCACTTCTATTGCCTCTTATAATTCTTACGAGATGAGTTGCTAAGGCTGATCCTATCGTGATGGCCAAAATAGAGGTCCCTAAAAAATAGATTTATTATCAGTGGAGCCGCCTCCACAACCTTATAGAGGACTTCCACCTTAGGCATAGACTCTATCCCTGCAGCAACCACCTCATAATCGGCAGACCCCCCCCCCCGTAACACACCGCCACCACCTATACGAGATAAATAGGATCCACCTCCTCAACATGCTCCTCCCTCCCCATGTCATGTACATGCTCCTAGATCCCCCTTCCCGAAAGGAATAAATTTTATATACTCATTCAATGAGGCTTAGGTCCTCACGTATTTCTAATGTTCCTTGGAACAGTGAATTATACGGTTTCATGAATGCGGGAGACCTAGAGATGCAAATATCACTGATTTCCCCAGTTAATTCCCATATCACCAGATCCTAGTGAACACCCAAAAATATTTATATGTGTTTAGAGACTAGATTCATGATAAGTTTAATAACAATGTAGTCAGGTTAGGCCTAGCTTCAGCATAAGTAGAATGTATATTCTTGTAGTCAGATAATGGTAGTGACAGTGAAGGTGAGTGGCATTAGATTCCTAACCACATGTCCTAGAATTATGATGACTGGATGACTTATAAGGTAGTTTTCCATACCCATGGTACTATCCATACATGACGGAATCTACGTGAACCTTTTGACGGAGCTTCATCACCCGCTACCATTACTTCTGCATCAATGGCTCATCCTTCCTCTTCCTAGAACAGAAGGCGTTGAAAATGAAAGGGAAAACAAAGTCCCCCACCGATGCCCTTTCCATCTGGTACACTAAGTGATTTCATGCCATGGGAGATGGTGATTCCCCCCCGAATCCATTCAATAGTAGATGATTTTTTGAGTGACAATCAAGGGTATGCTTCAGTTAACACTATGGATTTGGAAAACCCTTACATGATTCCTGAAAATGAGGAGTTCCATATAGATCCCCCCAACATCCATTGTCATCGCCATCATCAATGGATCCATGACTATATGGGTCATCATAGTTCCGCGATCAGTACTTCCATACAGGCTGTGTATGCTATAGAAATGAGACAGCAGGCCCAGCGTAGAGCTCAGAATGGACAGCCTTTTCATCTAGTGTCATCAGGTCTACCTTCATAGGAATTTTTTTTACTGGATTTGGCAGAGTCATCCTCTCTGCATCAAGATTAGCCATGGGATATTATGGACCAACCTTAGTCGTCTAGCACACATCTGGTAGTCACTCTATGAGCATCAACTAAATATCAGTGGGACATTCCCATCACTAAATAGTCACTGATTCAACTGAATGGGCCCTTCATACCCTCTGTCGTAGAATGGCCGTCAGTAAGTAAAAGTGCATGCTTGTGATGTAAGTATGATATCATTTCGAATATTTTCAGCTTTCATGTGACGATCTTTATCCTTGAGGCTCTTGGTCTATCAGCAGATATACGTGAATCAATCATTAGTTCTTTATGAAGCCCCCTTTAGTTTGAGATAGTGGTATCACCTGCAGAAGACTTCCATGCTGATACAATCAAGCATCCAGAATGTTTGTCCATTATCTCATTATCTAGAGAATATTATTAGTCTCTCATAAAAGGGAACATTGTCCCATTGTAAATCACTGGCCACTTCAATGGTGAGGATATTTGTCACTGTCTTGGTGACATAGGGTCTGGGATCAACCTAATTCAAACATGGACACTCCAAAAGATGGGGCTATCAGAGGATGACATGAGTCCCTCTTACAAGAAAATGAAATGGTTATGATAGAACGGAACATACACCAGTTTGAAAGATCTGCCTGAAGTCCTAGTTTGATGGTCTGGTAGCCTTCACTGAGTTCATGGTTGTCTCTTAGGACTCCTCCTACAACACATTGATGGGTATTCCATGGATTCACCTACATGAGGCAGTCCCATCCTCATATCACTAGTTCCTTAAGGACCCCCATAACGGTTGTGTGGGAATGCTCCAAGGTTACATGTCTCCGTTCACCTCTTGTGACGCATGTTATATGGACATCAACTATTACAGGATCATGTAAAACAGATTTAGGTTAATGAGGATGAGCAAATTATGGTTGCGACTGATCCGTGGGCAGACCTAGATGATGCCTATATATTTATGACCCACCAATTGGATGCTATGTCCCTAGATTTTGGTAAATGCTTTTTTGTTTCAGGAATGAGTGGGAAGCATGCTCCCATGCTTATGTGCCATTGGAAGATCAACTCGTATTCCTACATGAATTTGTCTCGGGTGATCATAGAGCCCCTTACTCCCATAATGTATCAGGATGTCCCCCCCATTGAAATAATAATACACCATACATGATTTTTCATTTGTCCTAGTATAAATAAACTCTATTTGACCATACATTATGGCTTTGATATCATCAAGCATGGCCCCTTGAGACAAAGACCATATAGGATCATGTCGACAGATTTTATCATTATGGTTTTAAAAGCATATGAGTCCCTTGATGTTATGTCTACAAATGCTCAGGCTAGAACTAGCTTCCCATCAGGATATTTTGATTCATAGTAATCTCTTTCCACTGAGTATCCCTCCTCCATATGTGAAGAGGATGATTTAGAGGATTCCATCCTTTCGAAGAGGGATTCTCCACCACGGTCCATTAGCTGGAACAAGTGAACCTCGAGAGAAAGGCTGATCTAAAACCCACATTGATTAGTGCTTCTATGTTTGTTGAAGAGAAACAGTACTATGTGGACTTCTTGAAGAAACATCATGATATATTTTCTTAGAGTTATGACAAGATTCCAGGACTATATCCTCTTGTTGTCTTCCACCACTTCTGTCTCCTAGAAAAACATCGATGGTTTATATAGCCTCCCAGAAAGATAAACCCTCCTCACAGTTCCATGGTTGAGGTCTATGATAATAAGATCATAAAGCCAATTTCTTCAAGGGGGTCCAGTACCCTAGATGGTTATCCAACATTGTGCCCATGAGGAAGAAGAATAGATAGATTGGAGTGTGCATCAACTTTCAGGATCTTCAGTATAATTGTTCAAAGTATTATTTTCCCCTTCCCATGAAGAAGTTGTTGATTTATGTTGTTGCTGGGTTTCAGGTGCTATCCTTCATGGATGGGTATTTTTGGTATAACCAAATATGAATATACCATGAGGATGATGATTCTATAGCCTCTGAGGCACCACATGGTACGTTTTGTTACCTGGATATGCCCTTCGGTTTAAAGAATATAGGTTCCACTAATCAGAGTTCCATGAACCACATATTTAAGATCATATTTGAGATATTGGTGGAATGGTACGTGGATGATCTGTGTGTCAAATATCACTAGCATAAAGACCATCTCAAAGATATTGAGAAAGTGTTTGGATTTCTCCATTTTTGACATTTGAAGATGAATCCATTGAAGTGTTCCTTCAGGGTCACCTATAAATAGTATCTTTGCTTTGTTATCAAATATAGGGGCATCATGATCGATCCATATAAGATTAAGGCCGTCATTCACATTCCTCCTCCGAGAAACATTTGGGAGCTTCAAGTTTTTCAAGGACACATGGACTACTTATGTCGATTCATCGATAATTTGAATGGAAAGTGTAAAACATTTTCTTAGATCATTGAAAATGGAATTGTATATTAGTTGGATAAGTATTGTCAGGCTGCTTTCAATTAAATTGAGCAGTACATATTGTAGCCTTCGGTCCTAATGCCACTCATTTCTGTAAAGTTTCTTGTCTTTTTTTTTGACCACTCTGGAATGAGGGGGGGATTTTTCGTTCTAAAATATGTAAATAGGAAAGGTATGGAAGGATAAAACCAAATCCAATGAAAGGATTCCTCATGAATCTCTTTCATATAGCCATTTATCATAGTACCATTCGCATAGCACCACAGCTGACATGAAGCTAACGCCCCCTTGGTAGTCGCCACGAAGTAAAGAGGTGGGCGGCTATACAAATATGATCAAATTGACTAGAAACCTCGAAATGTGTAGGGACTCTAATCGACCTCCGTGAACTCGTCGAACTGGACAGAAGTCTCCACGAGTGCTGTGCAGAGCATCAAGGAGAGCTCCACACCAAGGAGGGGATGACGGTCGACTCCGTGGTTATGACAAACTTGACGCAATCTGGAGTTGATTGCGGAGAACCATGTGGATTTGAAATGATCTATCCTACTTCATACCTCCCCAAACATATATATATCACGCGCCCCTTGAGACCAAAGGAAGGATCTTCCGACATTTTACCTTCTCTTCTCTAAAATTGTGAAGAAACTTCTATTCTACGAATCCTTGGGAAAAATAATCTTCTCCAGGTACTTGATCATTACCTAGTACCCTTACCTTAGCTCAAATAAAACCCCTCTTCATGTAGGGATTCCCACCTTCATTCCATGGGCCACCACGAAGGAAGGAGATCCTAAAGGGGTCTCAAATCATCACTAATAAATTCTACTTTTTGAAGTAACCTCCAAGAACATGTGAACCATAAGCTAAATCATGGTCACTGTGCTTCGCGAAGCACATTGCTTCTCATGCTATGATTTATATGGTACCTTTTCATCATGAAATCCTACTGTGTAAAATCCATTCCACATCCCAAGGAACCATCCACATGCAATTACACCATGTTCCTAGGTTGGGCTACGCCATTTCGCAAAGCATACCCCTGTGTGAAGCCCCTCCACTGCTTCGAGCATCAGAGCTTCATAAAGTCCCTTCTTATGATCCCATTTTCATTGTAAACCCTTATCTCGTACGACCCTCCGTGATTGTCCGAATTCATTTATATGTACCATGGGTGGTTCTTTACGTTGTGTTTCTTAGCCTTCCCTTTCTTCGCATATGCATGAAAATGACTATTTCTTCTTCGCATAGTCACATTATTGTTGGCCCCTCAATGGATCATTCCACAACACCGCCTCGCCAGGGAATTATTGGTTCCTTCTCTTCACCAAGGGTTAAAGAGTGATGATTATGTATATCCTAGAGGTGCAGAGTTAACCCACTTTGTCTGAGCTATAATACTTTTAATTTTCGAGAACCATAGTCATCAGTACATGATGTTAAATTGTGGCATCGACCGATGCAATACACGTGGGGTGCCCCATCTCATACATTCTCAATTCCATCTTGTCTCCATGGGAGTGAGATCCTACTCACATGGAATGAGATCCTTTCTTCTAGAGATATGCTTATTCTTAGTGGAGGGAAACCACATTGGTGTAATCCCCTTAGGATTTCTTGTAGGATGTAGCACCAATGCTCCTCCTCTCTTCTTCCATGCCAAGTAACAGAGGAGAGATGGGAACATAGACCATATCCACCCATCCCTCTCCCTATCGGCTTTGTCACTATCATTCCTCTATCCTAGATTTAGTCACAATCGTCATCTCCTTGGGCTGCTAACCACGTGTTTCCCCCTATTTACACTTTGGGTCGTAACCAAAAGTAATCCCCTCCACTTTCCGTGGATACACCATTCACAATGTGATATTCAGGTCTTTGATACCTCTTGTTTCTCACACCGAGCATGAATCATGTGGTCTATGATTAAGAATTGACCATGGCATCTTTCATAGGTTTTCATATCTTGTAAGACCAACCCATTATGAACTACGTGGACTTTGATACTTTTCTCATAGGCATGGTACGTAAGAACCATCCCTGAGGTTTAAGCCCAACACCTACTTTTCCTAACCCCTTCACATCAGTTCACCTTAACCCCCCATGACATTAAACTATATCACTCACCCCAAACTACATGAATATTGTTCATTTCCTCCCTTGTAAAGTACATAGGAAGCCTCCATAAAGTTCAATCCCAAAACCTAGTTGACCCAACCCCTCAACATCAGTTTACCTTCTTCCCACATGTTGTTAAACTGTATCCCTCATTTTGAACTACCTTGACTATGATCCTTGTATCCTTGGAAATGTACGTCAGAATCCTCCCTGAGGTTCAAGCCCAACACCAACAGGTCTTCACCTCTTCACGTTGGTCCACCTTCATCATGCAGGACGTTAAACTGCACCCACAATCCAAAAATACATCATATTTGATTCTTGTCTTCTAGGAATGGTATACAAGAAGCTTCCTTGAGGTTCTAGCCCAACACCTAGTTGTTCGAACCCCTTCACGTCAGTTCACAATCACCCCGTATGATGTAAAACTACATCCACCATTACGAACTACATGGACATTGATCCATGTATCCTAGGAAAGGTATGTCGGAATCCTCTTCGAGGTTCATGCCCACCACCCATCGGTCCAGACCACATCACATTGGTTCACCCTCATCCTGCATGACATTAAACTATATGAACAATTTTTTCCCACATAATGTTAAATTGTACCCATTCGATCTATGTGGGCTTTGATCCTTGTCTCCTAGACAGGGTCAGTAACAAGCCTCCCTGAGGTCCAACCCCATTCGACGGGAAGCTGTTGTGTTCCCCAGTTGAAGGTATACCATTTTGTTTCCCAGTCGACGGTAAGACATTATGTTCACCAATAAATGGTCAGACATTGTGTTCCCCAATAAATAGTATACCTTTGTGTTCCCCAGTCGGAGGTAAGCTGTTATACCCCATCTAGTGGTGAATATTTGTACCCTGACCAGTGGTAAGCCATTGAATACTCGCCCAGCTATAAGCTCTTGTCAGCCCCACATGACGGTAAGCATTTTTTATATGAAATATGTGGTTTTGATCCCTATATCCTAGATAGGGTATGTAGGAATCCCTCATAAGGTTCAACCCAAAACACAGGTAATCTTTAGTCTCCCCCCTCTCATTGGTACCCACTTCTCTGCTCCGCCCCTCAAGCATCATACCAACCTAGGCTTCCAACCATGCATAATCCACATTATATCGTCAGGTGATTGTCTTATGTGTACACCCTAATTCTATACCCCCATCCCAAACTACATGAATTTTCATTTCCTACCATGGGGATATATAGGAAGGCTCCCATTGGTTCAATCCCATCACTCATGTCCCTTCGTGGACCCTCTGCCTCTAGCCTATGTGTTTCTTGAAGGTCATGCCCTAACCCGGAGGTTTTATTTCCTTTGGATCTCACCCATGTTCCCATTCTCATGGATCTACTCCTTTGGTCCATCAGTTCCCCACAGAACTATAGGGACTTTGATTCCTTAAAATGTGGATACAAAGGAGGTTTCATCAAGGCTTAATCATGCATCACTATCACCCTCCCATCGTCTCTATCCCACTCTCCATCCACTCTCAAGAATCCATATCCATCCTGATTCTTACCTGGTCCACCATATCCTAATGAGATCATGTCACCCACATTATCGTTTCTCCTAGCAGCAATCGGGTAACTAACCATGTGTTATCCCCAACATAAGTGTTCCCTCCTAGGTTTTCACCCATCTAGTACACTTTTATCAGTCTTCCAATTACATTGATCCATCTCTACTATACATTAAACTCACTATACACCATATTTTAATTATGTAAATCTGAGGAAAACCCTAGAGACATGCCAATGGCATTAAATTCCCCACATTTGATGTGGGATTCCTCAGGCTTCCACCCCCTCCCCCCAAGAAGCCCTATCATAATGGAAAGAAACCTATATGCATCAGTGTTCTAGTATCCATACACACCAGTGATGTCCAACCAGACTACTCCGTCGACCGAATGTTGATTACATTATTGGACCCCTTGGAATTTCTATAAAGTAGTAGCGTAATTAATTGAAGTCCATGAAGACATTGAACTAGTAAGAGTTTTAGGAACAACACTTTATGTTTATGAGGGAGACCCATACTAAGACAAAATCTCCTTTGAGGAATCCATGGAAGGAGGAACCGACATCCCATCATCCCATTTCATTCAAGGAGAATAAGTCATTGAAAAAGTGATGGATGTCGCCCACCTTTGGAAAGCAAGAATGTGTGGAAACAGTTGTGTTCCCTCCAAAACAGATGGATGTGCACCCCGAATAAAGCATAAATAACAATATAAAAGCATTTTATTATAATAATCCATTAAATATATTAAATTTAATTAAATAAAAAAATAAAAAAACGCATTTAAAAAAATCCATTGAAAAATATCCACTTTTACCATTAGACTATTATAATCACATCCACATAAATTTAATAATTTATCTTATAATATTTCAATTTTTTGAATAAATTGAAATATTTATCTTATTTTTAAAATTTTAACTAGTCATTCATTAATTAAAATAATAATAACGATATATAACCCATAAAAATTTATAATAAAATATTCTAATAAAATTTTACCTATTTATTCCATTATTTATCCTTTATGAATTATATTAGTTTAAAATATTTAAGGAATATACACATACAAAATAATATTGTATGATAAATTCATACCCAATGACCATATATCCAATGACCAAATTGATAATTACCAAATTTACAACAATCATATATCAAACAACAACATATATAACAGTTATATTTCATATATATATATATATATCCTTACAACATTGAAAAAACCATTCATCCTATTTACATATCATTCATATTTTCTACTGTATTTATATTTTTTTTCCTTCCTTCCTTTGATTCTTTATGATAGTTGATCTCCATTGCAAACCACTAACACAATGATTTTATGTTCATGGTTTTTTAATTATGTGTGGATTTATTCCTCTGGTACTTTTATTAATGATGGTTCATATTTTATTATCATTATTAATTACTGTATATCTTGTATTTTATTATTCTATCTTATTAAAATATGTATTGATTATATTTAGTTCAGTTTTTTTGTGAAAGAAGATATTTAACATATAAATTATTTAATGATAATTTATACTAAAACCTCAGGGTGTTACATTCTACAACCTTAAATAAATAATGTCCGTATAATTTTAATTATCTCTTCCTAGGGAAAATATTTTTGGGTACAGAAAAAATAATTGAAGACTAAAGATATAATTTCAAATGAGGTATAAACCTCCCTATCATAGGTAAGACTTGTAAACACATTCTTTCCCTCATAATTCCTATATTCCAAAAATTGATTTTTTCCTTAATCATTTTACATAACTACCCATCATGATTATTTATTTATAAACATGTAATGGAAGTATTTCCCATGGGTACTTAATAATCAGACATACATAGATATATAACTATCAATTTATTTGTGATGTGAAATGTTATTTTATTATTACATATATTAATATTGAATAAATATAGAGAGATATACTTTGTGCCAAGAAAATAACATCAAACAAGAAAAAATGGAGACTAATATAATTTTGAAGAATCAAACTCTAATAAAATTAAATTGAAGAAGAGTTTTAGACTTGGGATGTAATCATCGTACATCTATAATTTTTTTACTATTAATTAAATATATATTGTTTTGGTCGTGAGTTCATAATGATATAAAACATTCTATAAGTGAAGGAGTGGAAATATCCATGATCAAATAATATATTTTCAATTTTGTAGTGGATGATGATTTTCCCTTACTCCAATTCAATTTCACTACCAGTTTAGTATTTTTAATTGAATAGTGTTTTTGTTTATCAATTTTCAAGGGAGGTTGTTCATGTTTATTACATTGATTAATACTTGTCTTGGTGAAATGATTTGTGTAATTTTCAAAATCCTCAAAATAAATGCATTTGAGTTTGGGTAATCATTTTGGTTGGTAGTTATATTCAATATTCATATCCCTTTTTGTTTTATATGAATGATTTCATCCTCTCCCAAACATAAAAATTTGATTATTTATTTAATGTTATATCTACTATGACCTATCCCAAATCATTAGAAAACAGGGTGATTAATTTTCTTTCTTCATTGGGATTTATGATTTTATTTTCCTCAAAAATATATTTTTCTATTATTTTCCTCAAAACCATTGGAAAAACAGAAGTCTCCAAACTCTTTTTATACCTTGATTTCAAATCAAAAAATTCTCCATATCTACCATAGTCCCTTATAGCCTATTAATTTCTACAACTTTTTTTATGATTTAAAAAATGGATGATTTTTTCAGGGGCCATGATCAATCCAATCTCATACTTAAATATTCACTAAATTTTTATTTATTTTAAAAAATAGATTCATTATCACTTTTCATTAACTCTTAAAATTATAAATCTATTTTAATGTAAGGAGTTTATGAAAAATAATTTTTGTATAATATTTTCTTAATATCCTCCCATTCCACTGATAAAACATTTTTACTTTGTCCTTAATTCTAAATTTAATTCCAATATTTATCTGCCTCACCATCTGGGTGATAAACACTAAAAACAACCATTTGATGCTTAGAGGAATATATTGATGAAAATATACATTCTATATTATTGATCTAGCACTTGATAATTAGTGGATCATAAGCCCCACTAAAGGATTGAGGACATTGATGCATCGAAGACTAAATAGTGTGGTGCACCTTCACTAGTGCATAGTTGATCTCAACATAGATCAATTTAATTTTTAAAATGTGAATTATAATTTATAGGGTGGTTTTATGAAAAATATTCCTTACATATACTTGTGATAATATAACATAAAATCAAGATGATGCAAAAAAAATCATGAACATAACTACCTTCAATCATGTCTATGCATATACTTGTGAACATTTTCGCCCAAAGTCATGTCCACACACAAAAATCTGAAGATAGATACCTAAAATCATCAAGATTCATGGAATTATTATCAAATTAGACATAAATTTATACCCAATCAATTATAGAGGTAAAATATACTTACCCATCACATTATGATAATTCATACATATGTTACTAATAATAACTAGAAAACATTCAAAATCTCATTATAATTTAATTATTTTATGGAAATGAACTAGGTTTCATGAAAACATCCAAAAGAAATTTTCATAATATATCCAATGAAATAAGTTTTATAGTATAATTATAAAATATAACCAATTACTTATAATAAATAGATTAACATATTGACATAGATTTAAACTCTTTTATAAGAGCAGTATAAATTTTCTTTGAAAATTTTGATGAAAAATCCTTTACATTTGAAAACATTTATTTTAAAAGAAAATAATTTATTAAAAAAATATAGATTACATTAGAATACCACGAAATCGTGGATATGAAGTATCGAAAAAAAATTAATATATTTTTAAAAAAATATAAAAAATATTTAAAAAATAAATTCCTTTCATACCATTGTAAATGTGGTCAAAGTTGGAATAAAAGGATCATTCCATTAATGAGAAAGAATAATCTTTCCTTTAAAAAAATTAAATTCAAAATAAAAATACCATATGAAATCATAAAAGTATTAATTAGTATATCCAAGCATAAATATAAAAAAATTTACATATAACAGATTTATTCCTTACCAAAAAAACTTATAATTTTGGCTCCACTTACAATCATTTTTTTTGTGTAATTGTCTACCAAAGGGAGGATAAATTTAAATTAGACATGAAAAACATATAAATAACTATATATAAAAGTAAATAAATTTTGTTTATAGATAAATAATATAAAATTCAACCCATTATATATTCTAAATATAAATAATTCTTATTTATAATTTATACTGAATGAGAATATATAATGGATTTGTTACCTATTAAATCAAAATCTCTTCAAATAATGAACATGAAGTGGCTTTGATAATCCCATAAATTATATGTTTCCTAGGGTAAAATGTATTCAAAAGGTTGTATATACTACTCATAATGAAATAAATTTTTCATAATATAACATATCTCAATGAAAGACAGCTGATATTGTAAAACATTTCCTTCACTCTTCATTTTAAATAATTTTCATTAACCTTTTTGATGAATTTTTTCATCTCAAAATAGATCCCTTAATAATGAATGGTTTAGTCTTTCTTATTTTGACCAAAATCTACCCAACGTATAAAGATGATTTATTAGATAGAGAATTTCTAAGAATTAATAAGATATTAGAAGGAAAAAAGATGTTTACAATGGGTATTGTAGGGGTCCTTTTATAAGTGTGTCTTGAGAGTCATTTCCATAAATGTATATTTCTTTATGTATAATGTTTTAATTTTAAAATGAACGTTGATAAATAGTGGAATCATATTTGAGATGTGACCTTGATTGCTCTAAAACTGCCTCATCAACACAGACAAACACATATATATATATATATTAAGTTATTTTATGACTTTTCCATTTATTTTAACTTAGTTTTCTTCATTTTTTCTTTACCATGGAAAACCAATTTCAACATCAATTTTTTATTTTTATTCCTCAAAAGGAAATTGGCCTCCTAAAATATTTTGGACATGTTGATTAAAAATTTGGACGCAATTTAATTTAATTCAATATCTAAATATAAAAATATAATCTTGAAAATTAAAACATAAAATTTATACCTATTTTTTATAAAAAGCATTGTAATAATTATGTATTTATAATCCCAATTCATATCAATAACTATGTAAATCAGTGTTAATAAAAAAAATTTATCATTGAAAATTTTAATAGAATAATATTTCAAATGGGATAAATTAAATTTATTATGATTAGAATACTATACCCAAAAGAAAATTCATTTGTACAATATCAACACTTATCATAAAATTATTTTAATCAGACCCAATTAAAATTAATTTTTTATATCTTATCCATTCAATTTCAAAAATCCATTTGAATAATTATTTTATTTTGATAAAAAAATATTAACATAATTTATTTATTATTACTATTATAATATATATCTCATAGAGATTATTTTTTTCAACAAAATATATTAAATTAATTTTTTTCATTTCTCATAATTTTTCATTTTTTGAATTATATTAATTTCAATTCCTTACTAAAATTTACACATCTTAAATATACCTATTGGATACATGCATACCCAATGACCATAGTTTCAATGACCATATTTCTAATGGTAATATTCACATGGACAAATAACACAACAAAAATATACTATATGATTAGCATTAAATAAGATAATGTGTTCAATAGCATTCTCTGTACACCACATGAACTTATAAAAAATCATAAAATTTTTATAATAAAATTTAATTATTTAAGTACAATTAATAATATTTATGCATTAAATTAGATTTAATGTAAATGTGTAACTCCTTTATGAATATTATATATCTATATAATTATGTAATAATAGATACATTAATTAAAAGTATATTCAATTTGTCTATTTAAAATTACTAATAAGATCATTCATTATTTAAATAATTATTATTAATTAAATTTTTTTTATGAAACAGATATATTAATTTCATGAAACATATTAATAATGATAAATTACGTTATATATTAATAAATGGTTAACAAAAAATTATTCAGTAAATGATATGAAAGAATTATAACAATGGTTAATATTTAATAATATCATATTCAAATTAAAAAAAATTTCAACTATAATTTATTATTTAATTATGAAAAAGAATTTTTAAATTTGGGAATTTTAAATTATTAAAAAAGAATATCATTATTTATCATATCAAAATAGTCTTTAAATTAATTTTTTAGAACTTGTATAAAATTTACTTTTTAGTGGAGAAATATGGTTTTTATGCACCTTGTAATTTATATAACATTACCATTATACAAGAATGACCTAAATATTTTTAACACCTTTTACGTAATAAAATATAAATCATTAAAATAAAATTATTCCTTTTAAATTGTTATTTATACTTTTAAAACGTATGGAATACATTTTTATAACTAATATAATTCTTGCTTTAATATAATAACTCTTTTTTGGATTTGTTGGAATAATTTATGTTTTAAGGAATATTAGGTTTTTGATATACTTATAATCCCCATATCCATCAATTAATTTATCAAAAATCAATTTATATCCTTAAAGTCAGTATTCAATCAAATATTATCTTTTTCATATTTAAAGCTTAGAAACACTACTCCTCTAAAAACTTTTTTACGTGATTATGTGTGTTTACTTTAAAAATAAATTTTGATGAATTTAGAAATTTTATATGATAAATTGGATTCTAAAGTTATAATAAGAAGTATAAAATTATGTTAAAAATATATTTTAATCTTTATTAATAATATTAATTATTATGGTTATAACTTAATTACAATGGAAAAATTATGTTTGGGAAAAATTAAAAAAGTTATACAAAAAGAAAATAAATCACTTGAATTTGTCCTGATGAGGAGTTTTTGAGGTTATCTTCATCCCTCACTCGTTTTTTCCTCCTCTTATGTCCATTTTTCTCTTTGACAGATGAATAATAACCTTAAATTATTGAAAACGTATGAGATACTCCCAAAACCAACTTATTCATAACATATAAAATAGTATCATCTTAACCACATAAATACTAACCTCCCATTATAATTTCTCATCTAAAATAATCCAATTCATTCTCTCTATATCCATCTCCCAAGAATATACTTTTCTATTAACTTGCAGTTATTATTTTTCCTATCAAATTCAAGGAGACGTAAATGGAGAATCAAAGTCCCCTATGTGATAATTATTAACTACAATGTAACACTCTTCATTATTTTCTTCCATGATTATCATATAAACTCATATAAAGTTATATTTGTTTCATTTATTTATTATAATGGTACTATATTATGTTTACTATCATTATTTTTTCATATACCACATTTGTAATAAATATTATTATTATTCAGGCTTTGTGTAGATAACTTCCTCATTTTTGGTTAGGTTAGATGGTTCGCGGTGGAGCCGGAGCTCGAGATGATGGTCGTCTAACCCTAATGGGGTCGGCGGCTCTCCCCCCTCCATTGCATGCCGGAGGGGGGTGGATGAGAAGGAGGTCACGCGGCCGAATCGTTTCACCCGATTTTCTGACCCTAATTTGTACACTCCTTTTCCTGAGATTCAGATCGGTCCGAAGGTTCATGGCATTCAGAACGAAGACCCCGTGGTGCCTCTCACGGTTCTGGAGATCTCAAAAGCTGAGGGTCTCCCTGATCTGACTTTTATTGTTCGCTTCAAAAAGTCTCAACCTTCAGTGTATGATTTCGACAGGTTCGTCGCCAAATCTTGGGGACTTCAGTCTCAGTCGATTGTTGGTTTTCTAGATAAATTGAGTTTGATGGTCAACATATCTTCATCGGAGGACATGGTTCGTGCACTGGCATTCACTCCCAGGAGGTGCGGAAGGTATGAGTTCCATTTAAGCATATGGTCCTATGCTTTTCATATGAACCGCGATTCCCCCCCCCCCCCTCATTCCGGTCTAGATTAGCTTTCCCCTGCTTCCCCTTTCCTTCGAAAACCTAGCTATCATGCGTGTGTTGGGGAACATGGTTGGGCAATTTCGGTGCGTTGATTCCCATACAGCCTCGGTGGGCCACCCGATCAACCCAAGGATGTGCGTGGAGGTTGATACCTCGAGAGTACCGGTGGAGACGATTTGGATTGATGCTGCTGAGGAGATCCGATGCAAGAAACCGATGAGCTTTGATCATTGGATGGATTTTTGTTCAGTTTTCTGTAGACTGGGACACACCAGGGCCTTCTGCCGACGCGATGGCCACCAGAAATCTGATACTGTGAAGACCAGAGATGTTTCGAAGGTCATTAATGGAGGAGATAGCGGGCCTAGTGGAAATGGGCTCAGTCTTGCTGAACACTCCTCACCTGCCCGCAAATTAGGGTGTAAACCCTTCGGTGTCTAGTGTTTTTACCAGGCTCAAGGATGATCTTAGGGTGAATACCTTCGACACTAATGTTGGTACGGAGGCAATGGATCCCTCCTTGCTGACTCAAGCTAATTCTAGCAGTGGTGGACACCAATTCATGGGACGCGGTCTCGACCATGCAACAAATGTAGAGGTTGCTGAGCAGCCCCTACTGACCAGTATTGAATTGGTCAGCGCTAATCCATGATCCTCGAACCAGTTCTCAGCACTGGAGGAGGAGGAGAATGAGGAATTTAATTCAGGTAAAATGATGGGAAGATAGTTGCCTCATTTGGTGACCAGCCTCATAATTTGGAAGATGTGGCGATCAATCCAGACTCCCCCTTGAACCGACTGAAGGAATATCGCGCGAGAACTCCCTGCGTTAGGATGCAGGAGAAAGGTAAATCCCAGCATATAGAGGTCTGAGTGGAAGGCGAGTTGGATGGGGGCTAGTTCTTGGTCCGCACGTCCAGCAGGGAGCATGTGGAGTTACTTGGTTTGGATACTATGAAAGAAAGGAAGGGCGAGGCAGATGTCAGTAAGGGGAGGAAAGGGAGTGTGGGCTACTCAACCTAGAACCCAATCCCCCTGGGTAATAGGTTTGACGGTTTGGGGGAGGTAGGATTGGGAGATGTAGCATAGGTTGCTGTTAAGGGAGAGGAGACAAGCAGGAAGAATCTCGATGGCTTTGGGGTGGAGGAACAAATTTCAAACAGCAAGAGTTTATCTACTAGGGAGTCCACTCTGAGGAGAAATAAGAGAAATATGAGGAGGACGGGCAGGAAGGATCACACATCTTTACCACCTCCCATGAAGACTCGGTCAGCAAAAAATAAATTGGGTGAGAAGTTGAACAGTGGGTCAGGGGTCAATTGGAACCTCCTAGCCATTCTTCACTTCCCTTGGAGTTGATTTTATGTTCGGATGATGAGGTGACAGAGCAGGTGTTATTTCTCAATGTGTTGGAAGAGGAAGTGTCCAAGATGATGGGTCGGGACATTGAAGTGAAGCTTAATTAAGAACAATATTTTTGGGTCGACAATCAGGACACGATCCTGGTTTGGGGCTTCAATAAGGGGACAATTAGACTGGAGGAGTATATACAGGTCTGGGAAAAATTGACCTCGTCACTTGAAGCCCTGGTAAAGGAAGACCCACACACCCTGGTATCTGCTATATCCTGGAGGTTGTTTAGAGATACGGTTACAGGTAGAGTTGAGCTATTTTTCAACAAATATTCTTTATAATTATTTGACTAATGGTGTGGTTCTCTCTTCTTCTTGAGATGTTTGGATAGGTGGCAGTGCGTCTTCAGTTTGTGTGTATCGTGGTGTTTTCAGGAATTTTTAACAATTTTTATGGTCTTTCCTTAGATGAGGTTTGGAGCACAAGGTCGTCGCCTCTACATGTCACTTGGAGCGGAAGACTGAGAGGGTATGGCTTGGCCATAGGTACCATGCCCATGCATCCTTGAACGAGACTATTTGCTGAGTCTCATGATTTGGTGGAGGCCTTTTAACACTGAGCTACTGGTTAGAGGCAGGACCAGTACTTGTTTAGAGTTTTTTTTGTTGTTCTTTGTTTATGATGGACTTGGGTTTTCTCACTTTCCCTTGAAGTGATTTGATAACAAAATAAAAATTAATTTTCAGTCAGTGTAGATAACTTCCTCCATAATGTAATGTGTTTTTCGTTCCTTCGTGGATGTAAAAGTTTGGACATAAGGGTAGTATCAATGTATAAATATAATGTTTATGATATCACTATTTTTCTGTTTGGAAAAATTTTATAACCTTAAAATGATATGGTCAATATCCATTCATAGTTAACTTAATCATTTAAAATAATCATAAAAGAATATAATATTTTATTTTAAACATGTAAGTCTTAATTATCCATTACATATTCCACTAAATTCGTATAATTATTTTTTATCCCAATAATAAATATAAAACAATGTCTTTATGATCCATGTATTATGATATTTTACCAACAGAACATTACTATCATTCATTAAATTATGGTATGTTCATGTATAGGTCACTTTAACTACTTTATTGATAAATAATATAACATTAAATCTTGAATGAAAATGGAAAAATATAACTATTAAATAGTGATATAAATTTATAAATAATTGTTGTTTTTTCTAGAGATGGTATATCTTTATTTAATTCGCTAATATTGCAAACATACATTTATCATCAAGAATCGCTAAGACATGCTTACTATAAATTTTATCTTCAAGTATAAGGAATAAAAAAATCATGATATTTTTTTGGAACAAATTAAATGATTATAATAAATACCTCAAAGTAACTTTAATTAGATAGTACTGATTGAATTTGGTAAAATAATTAATATGGATGCTTCTATTTTTAAAAAAGTGTAAATGATCAAAACTGCAGACACTAGATGTGGAAAATCAGATGAATTTATATAATGAATGACTACATATGAAAGTTTGAATGAAAATATTTATGATTAATTCTGTAATTTAATTTTCTAGAAATTCTATTTTTTATAGTTAAGGTTAATGTATTTTAGTGGATGTTAGGAAAACAAGGTAATGGTTTTCATCTAAGTTCATTATTATTGAGACATGTATTATATTTAGTCACCTACTTTCATTTTTTTGGTTTATGTAATCCCAATTTGTGATATCAAATGATTAATTTTATTTTTATCACTGTATTTTAATTTCAGTTATATTACTTTAATTTCAATGGGTTTTGAATTATGTGTTACTCAATTCGTAAGGGTTTTATTGGTATTGATTGTGATTATTTTAGACATAATACATTTTTCCACCATCATTTATTTGAAAGGTGTTGTCACTAATCAGGGAAATGTTTATATCATACTCTTTCAGTTAATTTTATTTAATAAGAAATAACGGTTTTATGTTGCTATAAGTTCAATTTTTTCCTTATTAGTAAAGAGTATTGGTATGTAAAATCCCCTACACTGAGTTATAATATGTTATATTTTGATATATTTACCAATTCAAGTGTTCTCCCGCCCTAAATATTATATTAGATGATATTTATATTATACTTTTTGAAAAATAAATTTTAATACAATGAATTTTTCTCAATCTTTATACAATGATTGTTTTGAAACAAATATTTCGGAAAACATTAAAAAAATTCTCATTCCTCATTCATTTTTATTTTATTTCTCCTAAAATTTCACCATTAATACCCAAATATCATTTCAAGGACACATTAGTCGATATTATATTTTAAAAATCAATATTTTTCAAAGCTTTTTCATTAAAATTTTGAAAAATACTTTGGGAGGTGATACATAACTTCCATTTTAGGTCAATGGTAATAAAGAAATTCTAATTTTTTTTATGATTTCACATCCATTTCCCCATCTCTTTTGAAATGGTTTTTCCAAAATTCGGTCCATGATTCCTTATTATTACTTCAATATATATTAATATTTTTTTCATTTTTGGGAAACAAACTCATTACACCAAAAAACATAATTTTTGATCCATTCAATGGTGCTATCGTTCAAGAATTTTTTATGATGTTTTATTTTTAGTTATTTCAACATCATTCTTGAATTAATTTATTACACAAGGTCGATGTTGTTTTGAAACAATAACCATTAATCTTATAGATGGATTATTACCATTATTATCCATGTATTGACTTTCATGTATATCTATTTCTCTATATGGTATGAACATCACATTTTAAATAATTCAGATTAAATGATTTTTACCTTGAAAGAATGGAATTCCATAGATAAGGGGATTTTTTTGGAATTAATTATAATATTATTATAATATAAATGATTATTACAATGTTTACCATGTAATGTTCAACCATCCACCTTCTTTCTATAGATGGGTCATGATCATGTTATCCCTTTTATTGCTAATGTGGAATGTATTTATATTATTAATTATTTTCTTCTATATAAATACATTGACCATGTATTTATATTATATATTATTCATTATTTATATATCCATGATTTTATTCATTGAAAATATCCTTAGGGGAATTGTATGAAAGGTCTTGTTGACTCATATGGTGAATGCATTAGACATAATTAACTGACTGGTGGGTATAGAATTATATAGCCCCTCGATGCATCAATATATCTCATGAGACAAAAAAATGTTTATTTATTTGGAATGTTACTTCCCAATTCATAAATATGTATTGATTTGGGTCTCGATAAAAAGTTAAGTGTCTTAGAATAAGGACTTTATAGTAGATTTTTTATTTCTGATATTATTAATTCTGTAATTATGAGATTATTATTGTTGATATATATGTTATTATTTGTTTTAATCGATATATCATGATCGTGGATTCATGTTGATTATGGATTAATTTTTTCACATTTTTATTCTATAATTATTATGAAATTTTTATTCAATGGTTGATTTGTTATATGTTTTCCAAACTATGAATTTACACTCACCCCTTCTTATAATCCCATTTCCCTTGGTTATGGAGAATATTATTAAATACTAAATGTTTATATGTATAACACATGTAAAATTATTTTTTGGTGATGTTGATTACCATTCATAAATTAATTAGTTTTTTATCCAATGGGAACATTGTCCAATTGACACATGGAACGTGAAATTTATCATGTTTTGTTCTTTCCCAATTTATCTAATACTATAAACACAAAAATATCCTTTGGATGTAAGCTACTCAATAATAATTACTAATTTTGAAATAATATATGGTCATATAAAGTCTTTTAATGTTAGTATCAAATAATGTATGTAATGTTTGAGTTTATGATCACTGAATCTTAGCACACTGGATTGGGGCGTCATTGTTCGGATCAAATAAATGTTGTAGATTAATTTGGATATTATTATGTTTTTTTAATATAATTTAAGGTTTTATATGTTATGCTTGATCGTAATATAGAATCTTTTTTGATATGTATATTATTTAATGTTATGGATATAATAAACATTTTATTTTGGTATTATTTCAACAAAACATCATCGAATCCTCTATGAATTATTCAAATTAGTATATATCATCATAATGTTTTAGTAAGGTGTAGAATATGTGAATTTCTATTGAAATATGTTCCTATATAGATACTATAATGTGTATTTTTCTATAAAACATATTCCCCTAGGAGTAATCACCCCATGTGGGGTAGGTTATGAATTGAAGAAAACACTACTCAGATGCATGATGGGTGGGATAAATATTGCATACCAAGTGATACACAACTATATGATTTTATTTTTTTAATAAAATTCTCTTTGTATATGATTATAATGGTTTTAATAATGATTTTATGTAATTTGGTTATAGAACATAATTCTAAAATATCCTTGGATAACCAATGATTGAACAAAGCGACTCATATGTTGATCTAGATGTATCATGTGTCAAAAAAGGTTTCATAAATATTGATCTATTTGGATTAATGTTTTCATATATGAAATTTTGATATCACTATAACCATTTTGATTTTAGTATTTGGTTGAAACAGAATCATGGAAATGAATCTAAGAATGGTATGTACATAGAAATGACTATGTCTTATAATTGAATAACGAAGCATACATAATTGGTTTATAATAATATTATATGCCTATTAATATAGAAAATGTTGCTCTATTTTTCTTAAAAACGGTTGTGAGATTCATATTTTCTTTATTCATTTATTTATTTCCATAATTATTTGATATATAATTATGATATTATAGTATATTCTAATATTCATAAGAATTTTGTTAATCATATAAGTCCTTTTCTCACATAATATTATTTATATTTAAAGGATTGTAATAATATATATTAAATTGAATCAATAACCTATAAAAGTGATTTAATAAAAACATTATATTTTTTAGGATAATTATCGTATAATATATGACTGGGTTTTAGATAACTCTTACTTTTAATAAACACATAATGGTTAGATAATAAATGGATTCTTGGTTTTTAAGAAGTATTTTTATGGTAATTGGTAACCTTGTGATTGATACTTAATTCATGATATATTTGGATATATTTATCAAATTATTTCAATAATGATATATAGTGATCAGTCTGTAAAATAGTTGTTAACCCCATTTTAGGATTAAATAGAAATTCAATATTTTTAGTAATATATAATGTCATAGTGTATTAATGTATTATAGATTCTAGTAGGTTTTGGTAAAGTTATGTTTTTGGGTGTATATAATTAGGGTATATAAATTCATGGGTATATTATTGTAGGAATGAATAATTTAAATTGTTGAAGGAAAAATTGAATATTAAAAGCATGGATTTCAAGGATTATTAGTGTGTAATATTTACGAAAATTCATGGTAATATGGAATCTATATTTTATGGATTAAAATAATATGTTTGAGAGAACCAATATCAATGTATCCAATATTGAACCAGGATATAAATATTTTAAATTTTGATTGATATAGGTTTAATAGGTTATGATACATTTTTATTTGTCCAACTATTGTATAACATGATAACACTATAAATTGAGACATATTGAGGTTAAATTGTTCCTATGTATATTTTTGATAAGTCGCTTATAATAATTATCACTCATGTTAACTCTTTCTAGTTTGATTAACAGATGGGACTAAAATTAATCTTGGGTTTGAGAGACAGTACATATATTACCCTGATGAAAAAATCATAAAAATAGGTAGTGGATTATAAACATTATGATCTTGACAAAATAGATATCATGAAATATGACTGACAATGTTAAGATATTGAATTATTAAACACACCAAATAAGAGAAGGATGATTTTTCATGTGATATGATTAAATGTAGGTCATAAAACTCAAAATTGTATGGAAAAGTGGAAATCAACAAAAAATCATTTCATCAATTTTAAGAGAGTTACGATTTATGAAACTCAATTTCATAATCCAGGGTCTAGTGAGGGAGATAGTAAAAAAACCATGCGAACAATGAAAATCCTATGAAACTACTAATAATAAATTACATAGTGATTTTTCTCTCATGTTGTCATAATATCCCATGTCATGTATGTTTTCACCCACAAATGAATATTGAGATATAAATAAAAAATCCTTGTGGTATGATTATTATATAAATAAATTTAATGGTTTTGAAAAAGTTATTATTTATGGATTTAGATCGACATCCCTTAGTAGAATTATTTGTTCAATTAAGAATGGGTTTGATCTCTTTTTAAAGTTTGTATAATTATTTTCATGTAGATAAATATCTTTCCACAACCTAAATTAAACCATGATAAGTTTATCAGTGAATTGTTAATTACGTGTTTATTTTAGAAATTATTCAGATATTATGTCTCAAATTGCAAGGATGAAATTTATTTACTATGGGAGATAATATATCATTGTGAATTTATAATATATGATTCCCTATAAATATCGTTATTTGTTCAATAGGTTGATCAACAGATAACATGAACCTAAACGGAACTACGATATATATAGATATAATATAAATTGTTAGGGATGAAATTTAAAACATTTCTTATAAATTAGAGGGAATGAATAGGAGTAACCACAATATGAAGTATAAGTATATATAAAATAATGGAAAATTTTATATCTAATTAACACGTTACATTAATATATATTTCGGATATTTTACTTGATTCAATTATTTTTCATGGGACATTCAATTTTATATTTTCTTGTAAGCCTTATATAGTTAATTATTAAAAAAATTATAAAATGTATTTCATTAAAATTAGTATGAAATATAATTTTATATTATATATATTTAATTATTTCTAACATTATTTCACTAAAAAACTATTATTATGTGATTATGTGTTCCAAGTGTAAATTATCATTTCAAGACTCTAGATTTTTAATTTGATAAATAATTTTATAATTACAAATTATAAATATAAAATGATGTAAAAAATATAAATATTAGTCATTTCATTAAAAATTATTTCTAATAATAAAATAAATTACCAAGGTAAAAGTATGTTTTTGTAAAAGGACATAAGTTAAAAAAATGCCATATTTTACTAAAAATTATCACAATTAGATATTTTTTAGGTGATTATATAACTGAACTCTTTATGCTCTTCTATATTTCCATTTTATTCCATTGACACCTTAATAGTAACCTTACATTAAGAAAAATGTTACGGTTACTCACAAAAATTCCCATTCCTTCACTTATAATTGGGTAAAATCATCACAATATAAACACTAACCTACAATTAGAATTTATCCTTGAAAATAAATAATTTATCTCATCCTAGATCCTCATCAAATTAATATAATCCCACATCATGTCATTGTTATTTTATGCCCTTAAAATTCAAGGAGACTTCCATGGAAATTCAAAGAAACTAAAAAGGATATTATCATATAATTAGTTTTATTATTAATTATTTTATGAAAATTTTATATTTTAAAAACTAGTATAAGGATATAATTATCATTTATATAATTTAACCTCACTATTTTAATGGTATCATAATTTTTTATTTTTATACCTCATCCATTAATAAATACTAAATTGTTTTTTATACGTTGTGTGGACAACCACCCTTGTAACCCAATTATTTTTCCTTAACCACTATTCATAATTGGATCTAAGTATGATTTTAAATAATAAATATGATTTATTTAATATGATTAATGTTTTTTTATTAAAATTTTTAGAACATATTAATTTTATTATCAAAAAAATATCAACATTAGGTAAATCATTTCAAATAAATGAGCTCATGAGATAATATTTTATCCCAGTTATGTAGGTATTTCATATACATTAATTCATCCATTAAATGTTTTTAATTATGATTTATCAGACTAATGGTCATTAATATGATAATTATTATCCATTTATAATGATATTTCAACAAAACTCGGTCATGATCATTCATTAAATAACGATATGTTTGTGTTTGGGCCAGTTTAACCACCTAATTGAAAAAAATATAAATTTATATCATTAACGAATATGGGAACATAATAAATTATAATATGATATAAATAAATAAATTATTATTATTATTATTTGTCACCATTATATACAAATATAATATTCACTAATTAAGAAAACACACATCGATCACCTAGAATAACCAAAATATGCATAATTTTTATTTTATATTAAAGGGGAATGACTAAAAAACTTATGAAAGGATCTAAGAACATATAAAATTACTATTAAACATCCATATCAGTAACATTAATTACTAATTAATGATTTACTTTTTATGAGTGTTGAATATAAATGCCTCTATTACGAAACTTGCAATAATGATCAAAACATCAAACACCAGCTGTGGAAAATCTGAAGACTTTAGGAAAAGAATGATTGGATATAAAATTTATAAATTAAAAAAAATATTATAGTGGTTTTGAAATAAGTTATTAAAATGTATATGTTCTTGATATATAAGTTTACAATATTTACATGGAAGTCAGGATCACAATGTATGGGTTTTCATATTAATTTACATTCAATGAGACATTTATGTAATTTATTCACCTCATATCATTTAAATGATTCATATAAAGACTATTTTAGATATAATATCATGAATTAAATTTTAATGCTCGAATTTTATTTTTAATTATGAGACTATTCTTCAATTTTTTATTAATAAATTACTCAAATCACAAGGGTTTTCTTGGTCTCAATTCGGATTCACTAAGACAAAATACATTTTTTTCACCATGTTTTATTTCAATTTTGTATTTAATTAGGATGTATATATTCATATAATACTACTTTAATTTCATTTCATTTACTATCCAAATCATGTTTTCATGTGGCTATTGAATCAGTTGTTTCCCTAGTGGTATGTATTAATTGTAAATCAAATCCCCTTTGTTAAGTTGTGTTAATTTTTCCTGAACATTATTCTCCCAATAAAGTGTTATATCACCATACAAATTTTATTATATGATATTTATAATCCTATTTAGGGAAATTTATTTTTAATATGAATAAGATTTTTCTACTGTTATAGAATTGATCATTTTGAACCATTTATTTTTGTAAATATTTTAAAGGGGTTTCCTATAACTTTTATATGTATTCTATTCCTTTCATAATATCTCCAGGAAAATAATTATAGAGTTTCAATTTCCTCTTATTGAATATTTTTTAAAAAAAATTAATTGTTTTAAAAATAAATTCCATCAACCATATAAAAATTAATTTTTGATGTGACATGTAACTTCCTCATTATTGTCAATGATAAAAAAGTTTTCTAAAATATTTTTTTTATTTTTATATCCATTTACATTTCCAATTAAGCATATTTTCCCGTATTATGGTTCATGTTTCATGATTTATTTTATAATATATATATTTTATCATTTTGGTGAAATGAACCCATGATACCAAACAATTTGATTATTAATCCCTTCTTAGGTTGTATCGTTTATGAATTAATTTTCAATCATTGTTTTTATCTTTTTGAAAAATCCATATTGGTTTCATTTATCACACTGTGGATTTTTTATTTTGAATCCATACCGTGTATTCCAACGGATTTCTTATAATAATTTTTATTCAATTATATACTATATCATATACCCATTACTCTATATTTTGAGAACATCACGTCATTCATAATTCATATTGGATGATGTTTCACTAGAATGTATGATATTATATTATTAAGGGGAAACATTTTTGATTAAATTTTTTATTAAAATATTAATGATTACTTGATATTATATTGTGTAATTTATAATTTTATAATATATTTATGTGGAGGGGTTATGATAATTTTATCTCTTTTATTGGAATGGGTAAATGTATTAACACTATGGATGATTATTGTATATTAATACAAGTTGATCAAATATTTTTATTCAGTATCATTTCCCTAATTTTATTTTTCTATTTTCTAAATAGAAGAATATTTTATAGATGAGTGGGAACCTCACAACATCCACCAATTTAATGTTTTATTCAACAAAACAAAAACAAAATAAGCATACATCACAATACACCAACATATTCAAATTCATAAACAATAACAAAGTCAACACACATAATAATCATGACATGCTACAGGAATCCTTTAGATTCACACCATATGAAATAGTCACCATAATCATTGAATTGATTCCATCACCAAAAATTACCTAAGAATTATCAAATAAATCAATGTTGTGAATAAAAAACATACAGAAACACAAACCACTATCACTAGTATGAACAAACGATCATCACCATTGACAAAATAAATAAAAAACAGAAAAATCACTAGTGTAATAGTCATTATCCTATCAAAACCACCACCGTAGACACCTCATAAACACACTATAAAGATTTTTTATGTCCATAATAGCACATTTAATTCATAACACAAAGATAACCAACCCAAAAAATGGAATCACAACTGAACAAGAATTGAAACCATACCCCAATGTCAGATATATGAAAGACCAATTGAGATCCAAAGAGACCCAAAAATCCCCAAAAGAAAAAATTTTAGATATCCAAGGAAGAATCTAGAAAAAAATAACATTGGATAAAATTCTAACATAAAAATAAATAAGAAGTCAGGGGTTAACCCTCTAAAATAAAAGAAGAGGATACACCTAGAAGACCCACAACCACCAAACCATTTAGCCCAAAACATATGAGTATCTATTTCTCCAGATAAATCCTAGAGAGGAGCAGTGGAATGTGAGGTTAGATAGATGTTGAGGTGGACAGGAAGGAAACCATAGAGCCTTCATTGGATAGAAATCAAATAATTGGACCATGAGCAAACCAACCCTAAGAGAAAACATGACGAAAAACCCAAGAGGAATCCATGCTAGGGAAATGGAGAAGTATGAGGGGAGTAAATGTGGAGAAGAAACCTTGATTTAAGGGATATTTCTGGGGAAAACCCTAGATATTTCTAGCATGGATCGACCAAGTTATAGGGGATAACTAGGATAAAGAATAGTGGGAAAGAGAGGGAAGCGAACCTGGAAAATGCGTATCCATCCTCCAATTATTTTTTTCTACATTATATGAATAGAAATGTTTTTATTTAGCTAAATTTTAATTACAGAATGGTATGATAGGTCTTATTGAATCTTATTTTGAATGAATTGGTCATAATCAGTTGTAGGGTTGGTCCTAGAATAATATTTCCCCTTATTTATCAACATGTATCATGAGACACAATAGGTTTGTTTATTTTGTGTATACCTACCCTACTTGGTATGATTTATTTACTGTGGTCTAGATGATAAGTAAATTTTCCTATAACAAAGCCCTGAATGTAGGTTTTTTATATCTTATATTATTCATTCAACCATGATGAGATCATATTTACTAATATCAATGTTTTAATTTATGCCCATGGATATATAATTATCTCGGGTTTATGTTGATTATGGTTTCATGATAAAGTATTTTTATAAATATATTTATGTGAATTTATAAGACATTATTGATTCGGTTTTTTGTTTCCCTTATAAAATGCTTGATATCACCCCTTCTTGTTTTTTTATTTCCCTAAGGTGTGGAGAAAATTCTTAAATGTGATTTTTTTTAAGTATAACACATGTGTTAGGATTTCTAGGAGTAATTGAAGACTTTTCATAAATTAGGTAGTTTTGTATATACTGGCAATATTTTCCCTTTGACACAAAGAACATGGGAATTATTAATTGAAATTTTATCATTTTTATCTATATATATAAACATGAATAGATCCTTTGGATGTACGACATTCAATAATAATTATGTGTTTTGTAATTATGGATGGTTACATCTATGCTTTTTAGTTGGTATAAATAAAAAAATGTAATGTATGAGTGTATGGGGACTAGATCTAGGAGAATGGGTCTAGGGAAACACTTTAAATTCTTATAATTATCATATATATATTGTTTATATTTTTTTTCTATATATATCCTTACAATAATCAATAATTTAATTAATCCAATTTATTTCTCTCTCAATATGTTTATTATATTTAACATATTCTTCTATATTTCTATAGTTTTAATAGGGGTGATGATGTTCATAGAAAACCATAAGGAAAATGACTTTTCATTATTGGTATTTTTATTTACATTCAATGTTATTGCTATTTTCATTTTCTAAATTACTTTTAATAATATATTCTCATAATTTATTTAATTATATCATGAATTGAAATATTTTATACCAAAAAAAGTATTATGGTTCATTTTAGTTTGGTGATTCACATAATGAAATATATTGAAAATCATTTTCTTTTAAAGGAAGATTCATATTTAAAACATAGGTATTTACATTCTACCTAGTCAAAAAAAATTATGGTTGATCCTATTCAACTAAAACAAATATTTCCCAACATTTTATTGATGATGTATCATTTTATCAAGACATTATCCTACTAAATAACTCATACATAGGGTATCCCACGAATACCTTATATTGTTTTTAAGTCATTAATTATCAAGGAATGTCCAAGGAAACCATATATGGTTCTTAGAGAAATTTCTCAATAATAATAACTCATATCAATTATATGTTCATGGCCACAGATTATAAATAAATCCGAAATAGTTATTAGTTAAAAATAGTTTCAAAAAACTCTTCTGACGGACCACTCATTACATTTTCATGCTCCACTGATACCATACACATTTTAAAAAAATGAGTTTAATTAGTTATAGAGAATACCCAATAAATTATCATTTAACTGATTTTAAAAAATGAACCACATGAGTAAATAAAAATGGTAAATTAGTGGACCACATACCTAGATTCAATATAGGTGCACTCAATATAAATCATCATCTAATTTATCTTTAAATTGTATAAATAATGAAATATATAGAAATATCTGAAATTAATAACAACAAATAATTACTAATTATGAATAAATCGAAATAATTAGTAAAGGGAAATGGAGATACATTCTTACAATCAATGAAATGAGGAAATGAATGGGAGTCAAATCTAGTGAAAAAGAGATTTAATTTTGAATTTCAAAGAGATAAATGATGAAAAACGATAATGGATTGTCATTAAATATGGGTGAACCAAATGAAATGAATCCATCCTTTTAAATATAAAATATTAATTTAAATAATTATTTAAAAAAAATAAAAATTAAGAAGAACCATTGTGTACCCTCTAACAAAAAATCTGTTAAAAGGAAACCACCACATACCCACCTCTGGGCCACTAATAATTGGTTGGACCACATGGATCTATTACCTCAACATCCACCTCTACTGAGTACATGAAACTAAGGAACCCATTATACAATGGAATATGTCAATGGATAGATTCTTGGAATCCTAGCCCGTTATAATGACCCATTATTTTATCAATTAAATTAATACATTTATAAATATCTTATATAGTATAAAACACATACATCAAATATAGAACATAATAAAAAATTTATTTTCATATGTTTAAAATTAAATAAGTGGTATTAATAGAACTTATACTAATGGAATATTAACTAGACTGTTGGAATAGTAATGTGTCCATTAAGAATAGTAAAACATGTAATATAATCATAATATTTCCTATGAATTTATATAAAAAATCAATCAATCATATTTATGAAAATATAATATATTCCAATCATGGAATAAGTAAATAAACATTTTTCAAAATGATATATAATGTTTCAAGCATTTTATGAAAGATAACTTTTTTATTTACAATTTTAAAATTAATATTACGATTTAAAAAATAATAATTTTCATAAAAAAAATTCATAAAATATTTTTTTCATTGGGATTATAAGATAATTTTATGATACATTAATTAGTTTTCCAATGTGTCATAAAATCAGTTATATTATTAAAATCGGTATTTTTCGAGTAAATGATTATTTTATTTAAGAATTAAATTTTTCATATTTAGATAATTATTTTCATAAAATAGATTCCATATCTTAATTCTAATCATTTATGAATGGATAGGTTGAATTTTTGGTAATTTTCTAAGATAATTGATTTTTTTGTGAATATTGAAATACTGTAATTTACGGCATTTAACGTTATAAGTAAATAAATGAATTTTTGATTCATGGATGATGTATGGATGAGGTGACAACCCATTATTTAATAATAAAATTCCTTAGTTACTTCATTTAGTCACCATAATAATCACTATTGATAATCATGAGCCAAAATAATAAACAAATGAATAAAATAATCTAAAAACACATATCTTCTCCTTTATAAAGACCTCCATCACCAACTCTTCACTTAAAACCTTATAATATTTGGGTATTTATACTATTATAGCCAATTTATCTTCCATTCTTATTCCCCACTTTCAAATCATTCAAGAATAATGAAAATACTATTCCAAAGTTCCTTAATGTGGTTCTATAGGAGGTGTTATTCATGAGGTATAATCATCCACCTTTCCCTTTTAAATTCATTATTTCATCTACCTATTCCTTTCATCCACTATAAAAACTAACATTATATATAAATTATCTAACATATAATATAATTTTATTATTATAATTTGATATCCTTAAACAAATATCTTCTTGTCAACTTTTTATCTTAAAAATGACAACATCATTCATGATGTTTTGATTCACCACCCTCATTGATGACGACTTATTTTTCTATTAGCACAATAAAAAATTCTCATAAAACCACTAAAATAGATAAAAAAGATTTTAAATTGTATATTCCAACTTATTTTATGTCATATAACTAATATATAAACATAATATTAAATAATAAAATAAGAAAATTTTGTGATAATAAAATATTCAATAAGATAAACTAATGTTCATCCTTAAAATTTTATCTAATTAATAATTTTGGTATTTAAAGTCAAAATGATACACCTGATATTTTAAATTAAATAGGTGAATAAATATCATATGACTTTTCTTATGTAGTTTTTCTTCCATTTGATAAGAGCTCCCATAATTATTCATAGGTGAACCAATCATAAAATCATGACACAAACACATTAGGAATGATTAAATCGAATCATATAACTCATCATAAGTCCACAAATGAATTTAAATAAATTATAATAAATAAA
This sequence comes from Viscum album, assembly GCA_963277665.1. Lineage (NCBI taxonomy): Eukaryota > Viridiplantae > Streptophyta > Magnoliopsida > Santalales > Viscaceae > Viscum > Viscum album. The sequence continues at coordinate 1,640,490,317 of OY728131.1, read as the reverse complement.
ATAAATTTATAATTTGTTATTAATTAATTAATTAATTTATATAATTTTATTGTCTCAAACATTAAAGGAATGTGTAGAACACTTTTGGAAAAAAGGAAATGGGTTCTCTCTGAACCTCTAAATTACCTTAGGATAATGCTTTCTATATATTTACAAAAGTATAATTATAAATTATTATTATTTAATGATTATAAATTGATATTGGAATTCTCCAATCAAATTTACCTAGATCTATCCTTCTTTATTTTATGAGGAATGTTTTTTATGGTTCTCTTTTAAATTCTCCTTGATAAGTAGTCCTGATTAATGGGAACTTTCAATTTTCTTAACTATTTTCAAGTAAACTAGAAAATATGTTTTAATCCACCAATATTATTTTAAAATAAAAAAAATCATTAAAAACAATCTAATTTCAGGTTTTGGTTTTATATAAAAATTATTCTGTGACCCTATTAAATGATTCATTAATATTTCCACTTAAATCACACTAATGTAACTCATTTATGAAGATCCTGAAACTCTTTTCTTTTATGTTTTAAAATAAAGTGGAAGTCATTTATCTTGATATATATCTATTTACATTATTATTTTATATTTTTTATATAAATCTATTTTTTCATGGACACCATTATTTCATTCCCGTTGGTTATTCTCTCCGACATGGTTATAATACCAGTTTCATTCCATGGGTAATCCTTTTGTTTATTCCTTATTTTTGTTTCTTTAGGTGGAACACATATTCATGATAATGTTATGATCGGTGCACCCAGATATCACTCCAAATCATTGGTAAATGTTTAGTCTCATGAGACTTCATGTTGGGATAAAGAGTAAACCTGATTCATTTATAGTACTTTTTCTACCATGGGATATAGTATTGGAAGTCATCCCAGACTGAAGTCTATTTCATGTTATATGTTTCTATCACATTCATATGATTCCATGATTACATGATAATGTGTTCTATATGTTATTGTTCGATATGTTTATTCTGGTTCAATTTCTTTTTATTTGACCATGTTTTTCATCTAACACAAATGCTATGCTTTATTCATTTATTTATTCCCTTACTGGGAATTTCAGCTCATTCATTTGTTCATATATTACACATGTTATAAAATTCATATATAGAATCCCAAAGAAAGTTATAATATCATTATAGAGATTAATAAATATTTATTTAGATTGGTTTCATGTTTTCTAATTATGTACCTAGTCTTCCAACTACACAAGACTTTTTGATCCATGGTATATATTTTATGATTAATTATGATTAAAATCATATAATAATATGTATAATATGATAGGGTCACTATTTTTGGTTCAAAAAGATGTTCTAGTTATTTATATGGATTGTGATTAGAAAACATTAGTAATAATCTAAGATATAATTTTATCACAATGAATAACATATATTAAAACGTAGGGAAAAAATATTAGATATTAATTCCATATAAAAGTTTATCCTTCAATGTTAAATGTTTCATATCTATATTTTTAATGGATAACTATTCAATCCCCCTAATTTTACCTTCATTTTATGAGTTAATGGAAGGAAATATGATAACTTGCTCCAATAATCAATGGGATGCACAATGTGATGATTTCCCTAATGCAATGCTAAATCTAATTGGAATGGGAGCTTAAAAATTAATGAGAGTTATTTCTCAACTGGATCATGTTATGAATAATAACATGAATTATGTGGAACATGATTCTTCTCCTATGAAATAGAATGTTTTGGTTTGTCACGAACCTCTCCCTAGAAGGTATACCCCTCTGGGCCGACAATGTGAGAAGATAGATAATGACCCCCGAGTCCTGCCTCTAGTAGGCCCTGGGTTAGAGACTAGCACCAAGGGTATAGTAAACACACAAATGGGAGCCATTACTCTATATGAGAACACATGAGAAAGATAAATATGTGATTGACAGCAACCAAATCCATATTAGGATTAAATATAAATTAAAACCCATGTGCATATATGTAATTTCATGACAAACTACAACAATTGAAAAGAAAATATGAAAGTACCAAATGAAATTAAAAACAATAGCAACCACAATACCAAATATCTCCTGTAACACCAAGATATTAGAAAACATCTTGATCTCAAAACTACTTCATGTGACGTAAAAATAGTTAATATATATTGGGTGAATATAACAGTATACTCGTTAGGATCCTACCTGAATCCTCTTATGAAAAAGTAAAAAAATCATGCAAGAGAACAGGGAACAACAACTGAAACTGACACACCACATAAATAGGTATTCTATGATCATAGACTCAAAAGGGATAATCTCACCAAGTATCACATACCATAGTATATAATATAGTAAATAATATCAAGGGTACTCCAATACTACTTCCACATTGGTTTTCCACTTTTCCCCAATGTCACACGTCCTAAGCATCTCTCTCCAAAAAGGCTTCCTCGCACACACCTGGGGGAAGAACGACAACATGCACCTCATGCATCAAAACCACCACGTCCATGCAAGAAAAATAACTATGTAGTTTTTGGGAGCCAGTATAGATCGCATACCGTGTATCATACATCGGGGATTATACCTCATTAAATTACATCTCTTACACCATGTAAGGATCTTTAAGCCATCGTAGCCTATACACATTAAACATATAGTATTATATAAGAAAATATATCTAGAATATATGTGTGTGAATAACTATCAGCCATTATAGCCCTATACACAAATATATGAGGAAAAATAATTGCTTTTCCTACAGGAACAAGTAAATTCCAAGAAAATAGTGCAGGGCCAGAGGGGGTAGTTATCCATCCATCCTCCCACCAGAATATGGAGGTAAACCCCAACCCAGGTCTTAGAATCCCCAAGGTGTTAATTTCCCTAGCTGACGAGGTAGATTATCATATAGAAACACAAAAAGTAAAGAATATACTATAGGTCACAACCACACTATGGGCATAACCTAGTCATAGAATCAACTGCCGCTAACGTCTTTTGGACTCTCATTTTTCCACTTTTAAGACTAGGTATCCTACAAGCACAGAACCATATAAAGAGATTGATTACATTATTTTATTATTTTTTTATCAGTTTCACATTAACATTGTTAATTAATTAAACATTAATTAAATATTATTAATTTACACTTTTTTTAATTATAATCACACCCAAAGTTCACTGTTCCTTTTAAATTTCAGCACAACATTGCATCCCAGCAAGATTTCACCCCATTTCTTAACATCATTTATTCAATCATTTATTAACATCATTACATTTTTGTATTCCTATGCATTCTATAAAAACATATAAGATATTAAAAACAAGGGGCTCAAAATGATGAGTAGGTGAAGTACATGTCAATTATTTTCCACCTATAGAAAGAGCCTATACCCATCCTCCCTTGGGAAGCTAAACACGTAAAGCATTTGGCATACCCCACGTGTCTTCACCACTAATGGAAGGAGGGTAAGAAAACCAGATTCCTTGACCAGTCTATAAAGTAAGTAATGTGAACAACCAATAATAATCAAAAATAATCCAAACATTCACATCAAACCCATAATATAAACTCATGTGTCCTCTCTGACACCCACATGCATAAACTGATGCATCAAGCCAATCTAGGAATCAACTGATACCACAACCAATATGCCTCTCTACCCCCATTTATCACAACACAATCAGTAGGAAAACAAAAATCATATCTATTTGGATCTTGGACGTCAAACAAAGCATCCAACCTTCAAACATAATAGGCTCTCAAATCACCAAGCATAAGGCTCTTGGCCTTTACAAGCAAGAGGGTAACTCATTACCCTATGAGGAATTATATTTTTATCAAAAAACCAATTCTTTAATCCATATATAATTAAAAAAATTATTTATTGTAGGTTCTAATTATGTGTAACATAAACATCAAGCTATCAAAAATTGATAAATGATTCTTAGTACATCAATTTGATTAACATCAAATTACAACATCAACAACAATGACCAGATTCATTTACATTCCTCTTTATCTTTAGCCAATAAATTATCTTTTAAATTCATCTTTACTTTATTTTCCAATTCCCATCAGGAATGAAAAGATAAACAAAGAAAATATATGTATCACAGTATCTAGAAAAATAAGAGGCAACAGCATACGATCGATATCAATTTATTTATCAGGTTCAAATATTTATTATGTCAATTCCAATGTGATCCACTGTGATAAAACATGATAAACTACATTGCCATGTAATATATAAGAGAAACAATGAATTCCATACCATAAACAGTTATTGTCGTTCATTATACAAGGATGAGCCACCCAACAGATCATGATCGCCTCCTCTCATGACTACTGCTTCCACATGAGGATGTTGTGGTACGACCGCACCAATGGAAACCCAACAAAACACTATTAGAAGCATGGAGATCACATAACATAACATGGAAAGGAGAAACATGGGAATATGAACCCAAAACAATGATGATAAATCATACCTTATATCGATGAAGGATCGACACTTTTGGTTCTCACCAAAACAGGGTGTGTGGATGCAGTAAGAAGAAACATCAAGGGAAACAAATCCAAGGAGGAATGTTTGATTGTACAACTCTTATGGGAAGGAATGAAAGGTTTGAGTGTCTCACACTAGAGAACAAAGGGTAAGAACATTGGAGGAAGATATCACATACCTTTATAAGATTTAATGGAACAGTGGTTTAAGATATGTTGGATTATCCATTAAAAGCAGATCGTATTAAACCATGTGGTTTGAAAAAGTAAAAGCATCCACATCCATAGGAAAATTAATATTTTTATGGCCTTAGAATTGGAATTAAATTCTTCCAAACAATGATATAAATGCATTTTACAAAAAAGGAAGTGTCAAAGGGAAGAAACTGTAGGAAGCTCGAAAAACTGTTCATAAACAAGAAATTTGGAAATGGAAAAAGGTTAATGTTGGAATGCTACTATTATAGAACCAATGTTCACATAATGTATCACTGATGGGAAACATTTTTCACATCCTTCTACTATTGGAACTATTCACATCGGTCTACCGTTGGAGTTTTTCTCGTGGGTCTACCATTAGAATTGTTCACATCTGTCTACCATTGGAACTGTTCACATTGGTCTCACCAGTGGGACTGTTCACATGGGTCTACTTTTGGAACTATTCACATCAGTCTACCATTGGAACTGGTCACATCGATCTCATCGATGAGACTTCTCACATTGGTCTATTATTAGAACTGTTCAAATCGATCTGCAGTTGGTATTGTTCACATCAATCAGCCGTTGGAACTATTCACATGGGTGTACTATTGGAACTCTTCACATTGGTCTACCATTGTAATAGTTCACATCGGTGTACCATTGGAACTGTTCACATGTGTCTATCATTATAAATATTCACATCGGTCTACAATTGGAACTATTCACATAAATCTACAATTAGAACTATTCACATGGTTTTACCATTGGAACCATTCACATCGGTCTAATGTTGGAATTGTTCACATCGGTCTACCATTGGAACTGTTCACATTAGCCTCACCGGTGGAACTGTTCAAACCAGTCTCACCGGTGGAACTGTTTATAGAATTGGAAATATGGAAAAGTGATTGGTATAAGTAACCTTGACAGCCAAAAACACCTCGAACACCCGATTTCATAAGAGTAATGGACCAAAGTGGTCCATGAAATTACATTAGATACATCAAAATATTCTAATCCCCGAGAATTAAAAACCAACCCAGAAGCAAAGAGGGGTCTAAACAGCTACACTGAGTTGTTCAAAAGCTGTAACAAAACCTCAACATATGAGAACAAGGGAACAAACATTCCATATCCTAAAAATCAAGAATAACATCACAAAATTGGTATAAAAATTAAGAATCAAATAAAAACTCAGCCCAAAAAATTAAAATAGATCTGTGTACTGGACATGAATATGGGACTCCCGCTCCCAGGTACTCCTCCTCCATGCCACTTTGTTGCCACATGAAATGGGACAAGACAATATAACTCCCGCACAACAAATTCTCTTCACAGTCTTGGATCTCCATAGGCTGCTCCTCAAAGTTAATATCATCACAAACATTGATCTCTCCCCAATCGATGATGTGAGAGTAATCATGAAGATAACGATGGATATGTGACACATGAAATGCATCGTGTATCCGGATCATCTATAGGGGAAGTGATACTCGATACACCATGGCTCCAACATGATAGAACACCTCGAAAGGCCCAAAAAACCCGGTAGAAACTTTACTCCTATGACCAAACCTCTGTTGAATATGATAGAGAGTCACCTTCAGAAACATGTGGTCCCCAACATCAAACTCCAAAGGTCTCCTCCTTTGATCGACATATGATCGTTGATGACCATGTGCTATCTTCCTCCCTCTCACGAATAACATAAACTATATATGGTGTATTCTGCACTACTTCCTGTCTGAGAATTGCTGACCCTCTAACCCTAGTCTGGCACAATGGAAAACGGAAAGGTCAGACAAACAAGGCATCAAACATCTCCATACCGATGGTGGAGTGAAAACTATTGTTGTAAGAAAACTCTACCAAGGGTAAGTGGCTCATCCACAAACCTCCAAAATCAAGGACACAAAAGAGTTACATTTATTCAAGATTTTGGATAGTCCAATATGTTTAACCGTCCATTTGAAGATGAAAAGTTGTTTTAAGGCATAGTTGAGAACCAAAAGCATGTTGTGTAACTCCCCAAGCTTTCATGGTACGCTTCTCTTTGAATAATACAGTAGCGTGTGTTGTACACAACTTCAAGTTCTAACACACACCACAACCAATAAAACTAGCCGTTATGAATAGTAATACCCACTTTTTTGAAATTTTATAAAATTAATCTTTCAAAATGAACTTCATTTATGGATTTGGAATATCAAAATTATCCTTGGGTGAATTTTAGGTATTTTTCTGAAAACATTCAATTTTTGATGAATAGTGAGAAACACTCTGTTATAGTTTAAAACCGAATTTTTATTTAAATAATTAATTACATTATATAAATTTATTTTAGGTCAAATAGATACATAATACCTATATAAGTTTAATGTAATTCATTGGAGTCAGTTTATAATAATTTTAGATATATAAAAATATTATTGAACTTTTCACCGTCTTTTACCCATCTCCTAAGAAAAATTGCAAATTCACATAAAACATAATTTTTCCACTTCTGTGAGTGAAATATCAAAAACCTGAGAGACATGGTTAATATAAAGTAGAAAATTTTGGTTCAATAAGATAAAAATAATTTTGGGTGAATAGTAACTTTTTACTTTTATTTACCATGGTTAAAAGTAAATAGGGTAATTAAGGGTAAAATAATATTTTTATTACCCTAAAACATGTCCTAATTATATTGGATAAGTTTAATTCGACCAAAAACAAACTTAGGAATAAAATATGAACCTCTTTGGTCCACTTGTATTAGATTAGGAAATTTATTATTATTTAATTCAAAAAACAGTAAAAAGAGTTAAAATCAAAGTTAAATAACTAAAAAATTTTTAATATAGGGTTATACATAAGATAAATTCTATTATGAATATTAATTAGAAAGATAAAGATATTTTATACATAATGGAATTTTATTTATAATTTTTAGATATTATATAATTTAATTTAATTATGACACAATGGTGATTCAGATATTACCTAATAAATGAAATATTAAAATAATTGATAATATAAATATCCAAATAACTGTAATTTGAGACATTTTATGACTTAAACTAATTTTCTAGGTGAATATAACATATTAGGGTTGGTTATATAAATATTTTCGAAGTAATAATGATGTTATGAATTGAGCAAAAACAAAATACCAAATAGTGTCAAAATTGGCATAAAAGAGTTTTTAAAACAAATATTATATTATTAATTCTTATTCTCTTCCTAAAAATCTAATCATCGGACAAAGGACTTATATAATGATATTTTTATCAGTGATGGAACACTTGGGGGTCTCTTGGAAGTATATAGTATGTTTATTAACTATATAATATAAAAATACAAAGAGACCTGCTAAATGTAAAACTATTTAACTTAGAGTTAAATATAAATGATAAGGTTAATATAGTGACCAAAACCTGACTAAAATCTTTTGGATGAAATTATTTCGACCCATCCCCACCATATCCTCGAAATAAGTCACTTTTGTGCCATTAAAAACCTTATATGAATTTATTATAAAATAATATTTTATGTTTTTCCTAAGGTGCCCCTCACCCATCTTATAAAATGGCACTCCTCCTTATCTCAAATTCATACCATAAAAGCCTTTTGGCTCGGAAAAAACCTGCCAAAATATCCCCTCAACTTTTATCTTTTCATACTAATGGCCTTACATTAGTCATAAATCCAACTTAAGGATCCCTTTTTATCAAATCCAAAGGAATAACCTGAAGAAGAGGAAATAATTTCACCACCCTCTTTCAAGTTCCTTTCTTCTTCCACTTCTTCTTTCTTTGTTTTTTCCATTATAAAATAATAACTCTAGTATCTTATATATACTATAATATTATTATAAATATCGTACAACCATGTTCAGTATTCTATCCATCGTTTGAAGGACATGTCACCATGCGTGTGTACGTACGGCATACCTTCTCCACATCGTGGTGTAATTGTTATTCAAAACATTATTTTCTGGATGGGTATGATAATGATGTGAAATTGAAGTAAATAATAAGTATAAAATTATAATTATTCTTTATATAGGATATAAAATCCAATTATATATTATTTTAATATCAAAAGAATGATATTGTCGCTAATGCGTACGTACTGACTATCGTCTCCAAGAACGCGATGAGATTCATTCCCCATCATATCCATTCAAGTCTAATTCTAATTTGATGAATAAAACTAATGTTTAAGGACTTGATATAATTCTGGATATGAATAAGATACAACCTATCCTTAACAAACCCACCTTATGTAACAAAACATATAAAAAAACGAGTAAGTGAACACCCGAAATGACGATAATACTAAGATATTATTAACAAAACAATGTTAAAAGATCATATATGATATCATATTAATGTATATGATTCTTGTATAATTTAATAACAATTATTTCAACATTATACATGAGGTTAATCTACCCTCAACCAATTAAAAGTAAACATATGGTTTTATTTCACAATCTCTTCATTATTTGAGGTTGTTTATACATAATTATCTACTGGGACCTCTTTATCATCCACAGCCATGTTTCTTATAAACGTATTTCAAATAATTATTAATATTTTATAGACAATGGTTTAATGTCATTTATACCCTTTTTGACTTTTTATGAGATGTTTATAAAGGAATCATTCTATCGCTTTCCAAACAAGGTCCCTTTTAACCTTTTTGACAAAATTAAGGTAAGAATGTTTTTTTAACATATACGGAGGGTGAGGCTATTTTCCACCGTTATAAAATTGTCGAAGCGTCCCTTACAAGAATATAAGAATATTTTTAGTGTAAATGTTTTATTTTATAATGATGTGGCTTTTAAATGATTTCAAAAAAAGATATATTTCTCTCAAATAGTTTTGATTTCATCTATGTCAACATACTTTGATGGATTTTAAGCTTATTTGGAGTTGATTTGTTATGATACAAAAAATTCATATAGTATTGAGGGTTTTGTGATATGTTTGACTATGGATGTGTTTTTTTTCACAATTTATGGTTTATGGAGAAAGGATTGACATTTCTTATTCCAGTTTTAATACGAATATTTATGTTATGTTTAAACGTGTTTATATGAGGAATGAATTGGACATAATACATGACGCATGGAGCCCTCTATAGCTCCTAGATGTATCGGTAGGACTCATTAGACAAACTAGTGTCTTGGCACAAGGCCTTGACAAAATCATATTTTTAGTCTTGGCACACGGCATTGACTATGTGGTTATGATAGTCTGGCATTATGCATTCCATCATTATGAAAGTGGTTATTGATATTGCAAGGGATTATTGGACTTGTAGAATATACATGTGTATAAGTAAATTCTATTATTTCATTTTATTTTTTCCATATTATGTTGATGTTTGTGTTTAAAAGGCTTTTGTTTTAGTTATAAATTTCCTTAAATGTTTATGCTTATTTATGAAAGTTTCTGCTATATTGTTATCTCTACTGGGCATTTGAGCTCACCCCTTTCTATGTGTTATTTTTCCCTGGATGTGAAGAAGTATTTTATGAATGACCTGTAGGGATAGTATAAGGGGATATGAGTGTGGAGACAAGATGTTGTTGTAGTTTTCACTTTATTATGTAATGTAAACTTTATGAATGTATCTAGTTATTCCATGGATACTAAACTAATCGGTCATTCGAGACTTGATCTTTTGTGATCAAGCCAATGTTATGTAATAATGCACTGACTCTGGCTAACTGGGGTCACTGCGTTACAGTTGGTATCAGAGGAAGTTTAGTACAAACCTTGGAAGATATATTTAGATAAACTCTGATTAGAGGACATATCCCTAAGATAAACTTTGAGGATTACTATATAAGAACTTCCTAGAATTTTGGTATTGTGGATATTTTTTGAGTTTTCCGAGAAATACATCCATGTCTTGATACGATAAGGTAGAGGTGGTTCTGGCACAAACGTACCTAGGGGTAAAATCGGAAAACACCGCTTTGAGCTAGAATTGAACGGGAACTGGTGCACGACAACAGGCTTTGCTGCACTCTTGGTTACGACACTCCCATGGGATTTTCTTAAGATAATTCTCATTTTTGTTACAAAGCATTATGAAGAGTATATGAGTATATACTTCCTCAAAGAATAAATTTTTTATGATTATGGATTATATCCATAAATAGTTCAATTTATGTTACATGTTTTACAAGTATGGAATTATGTATTTTGATTCATAAACCGATCTAGTTTATGCCATTGTTTAGAAATGACGCCTAGAGGAAGAAATGGAAACTGTATCAATGCACGCACTCCATGTAGGGATTTTACTTATGCTCATGATAATTATAGTGGAGGTGGTGATGCAACTGGTGCTGATCACCTAATCACCATACCGGGACAAATCACTCTAGTTATGAATAATAACCTTACCCATATAGAGCACCCTAATCCACAGCATGGATGATAAATGTTAGACCACTTCATGAGGCAACAACCACCGACATTCAATGGGAGTATAGATCCCTTAGTATCTGAGAAATGGATAAATTCCTTAGAGAAATGTTCCATGCCTTAGGGATTAGTGAAATAGAAAAAGTTATCATGGTAGTTTACTGCCTCACTGGGGATGCTGATCAATGGTGTCCATTGATTCAAAACACAAAGGAAGATAATGAAGTATCTAATATGGAATGGAGGGAGTTAAAAGAGATTTTCTTAGAGAAATAAATTCCTCATGACCATCGAGTAGATATGGAAAGACAATTTCTGTGTCTGAGGTAAAAGGAGGATGAGAATGCCGCAATGTATGAGGCTAAATTTACAAGGTTAGCGAGGTATGATGCAGATTATATACGTAACCCAAGTAGTAAGATTGATCGTTTATTTTATGGGTTAAAACCATTTCTCCATCGAGAATTAGTCTCACAAACCTTCTCGTTGTATGAATATATTGTCGCATGTGCTATCAAGAAAGAAAAAGAATTCTCTAAGTCTTACGACTTTAACGAAAAGCAAGAGAAGAAGAGATCTGCTAATCACTCTGGAAATTTAAATAAGGGGAAGAAAGGGAAAGCTGAATATCCATCCTGTAAGAAATGTGGGAAGAAACACCCTGGTACTTGCTTGAAAGGAATGGGAGTCTGTTACAAGTGTGGTGAAAAATGCCACCGAGCTCGTGATTGCAAGGGAAAGAAAGAAGCTACCGATGTTCAATGCTACAATTGCAGGGAGATGGGACATTATGCAAATGAATGTCCTATGAGTCAAGGAAACATACCTCAAAAAAGGCCAATGGATGAAGTTTATGCTTATGCTATCACTACTGATGAGGTTGATGCTCCGAAAGATGTGGTGGAAGGTAATTTAATGGTTTCCTCAAGGTTATAAAATGCTTTATTCGATTCTAGATCATCATATTTTTTTGTATCTTCGCAATTTGCTATGAAAATTAGATATTTCCAATTTGATCTAACAAGGGAGTTGTCGGTTAAAAATACTAATGGAAGTATCATTGCTACAAAGTTATTTGGATCCATCCCCATTAGGGCATATAAATGTTCATTATCTGCTGATCTCATTGCCATACCCTTTATTGAATTTGATACAATCCTCGGTATATATTGGTATTCGGAACATGATGAAAAAATTTATTATAAGAAGAATGAGGTTACGATTTTTGATGATGATGATAAAGAACACCATATCTTTAGAGAAGAATCATCATCACCTGATTATTATCTTGATTTACCCCTAGTAGCTCAACTAAATTCAATTATCGGAGAGGAAGAGAATGAAATAACTATAGGTGAGGAAAGGAATGATCAAATAGGGAATGTACCTATTATAAATGAATATGTAGATGTGTTTTGAGAAAATTTACCTGGACATCCTCAAGAACGATAAATTGATTTTTCAATTGATTTAATTCCTGGTTCAAGGCCCATATCGATGACCCCTTTTAGAAAGGCCACTATAGAATTAGTTGAACTAAAGAAACAACTAGAGGAATTGAGTAATAAGGGATTTATTCACTCTAGTGTTTCTCCATGGGGAGCCCCTGTCCTTTTTATTTCGAAGAACGATAGATCTATGAGGTTATGTATCGACTACATGGAGATCAATGCTATAATAATAAATAGCATGTATACCCTACCTCGCATTGATGATTTATTTGAACAACTGCATAGAGCTCAACCCTTTTCAAATATTGACCTTCAATTTGGATACCATCAGTTTTGTGTGATTAAGGAAGACATTCCGAAGACAACATTTTGAACCAGGTACGGGCATTACGAGTTTACAGTAATGCCTTTTGGGTTGACTAATGCACCCTTTGTTTTCAAGGATCTAATGAACAGATTTTTCAAGGAATTTCTCGATGATTTTTTAGTGTTATTTATTTATGATATCTTGGTACACTCCAAAACCTACAAATATAATGAAAATCACTTGTGCATTACCCTGAAGACTCTGAGAAGACATGAATTATATCGTAAGTTTAGCATGTGTGAATTCTGGCTTCATGATATTTCTTTTCTTGGTCATATTGTCTAAATGGATGGAATATCTGTTGATCCTTCTAAGACAAAGGCAATCCATGAATGGCCAGCACCAACAAGTATAACTGAGGAATGCAGTTTTATTGGTTTAGCAGGTTATTATCGATGTTTCGTCCAGAATTTCACCTGATTGGCTAACCCATTAACAAAGATCACACGTAAAGGGGATAATTTTGTTTAGAAAAAAGAGTGTGAATAATGTTTTGAATAACTGAAGAGATGATTAGTCAATGATCCTATATTGACTGTACCACTGGGGAATGATTGGTTAGTTATTTATAGTGATGCATCAATGAAACTACTTGGTTGTGTCCTTATGCAGAATGATAAAGTTATTGCCTATGCATCACGACAACTAAAAATTCATGAGAAGAACTATCCTACTCATGATCTTGAGTTATCTTCTGTAATATTTTCTTTGAAGATATGGATATAGTATCTCTATGGTGAGAAATGTGATATTTATACTTATCCTAAGAGTCGGAAGTATATTTTCTCACAGAAAGTACTCAAAATGAGGTAAAGGAGATGGATTGAACTACTCAAGGATTATGATTGCACGATACACTACCACCCGGGGAAGGAAAATAAGGTTGCATATGCTTTGAATAGAAAATATCATGGTGTTTTGAATAATATGAGAGTTGAGAGGGATCCTATTTTCATGGATCTAGTAAATTTGTATATGGGAATAACCATGGAAGGTGAAACATCGATACATTTTGAAATGGTTGGCAAACCATCATTACTAGAAAGGATAAAGAGTTATCAGACTGATGAGGAAGAATTTCAAAAAAAGATTAATGTTGTGGATGATGGGAGATTGAATGAATTTGTGTATGAAGATGGAATTTTGAAATTTGGGAAGAGACTTTGTGTTCCCGATATACCTGATCTAAAAAGGGAATTGTTTGACGATGCTTATAGTTACAATTTCTCTATACACCCTCGGAGCACCAAAATTTATAGATATTTGAAGGAACAATTTTGGTGGGACAACATGAAGAGGGAGATTACTGATTTTGTGTGAAGATATATGGTTTTTCAACAAGTGAAATATGGAAGGCAACAGCCTGGTAGAGTATTGCAACCTCTTCCCATACGTGAGTGTAAATGGGATAATATCATGATAGAATTTGTTATGGGACTACCAAAGACTCCTAGAAGGAATGATTCATATGGGTCATTGTTGGTCTCCTTACAAAGTCTGCACATTTTCTTACTATAAGGGAGGATTTTCCACTTGAACGTCTAGCAAGACTATATATTAATGAAGTTGTGAAACATCATGGTGTAACCCTATCGATAGTTTCTGATCATGATCCTCATTTTACTTCAATATTCTGGAAATGTCTCCAGAATGATCTATATACTGAACTTCATTTCAACACGTCCTACCACCCCCAAACTGATGGACAATCAAAACGGATTATTCAACCCTTAGATGACATTTTGATATCTTTCTCACCTGACATTCTGGGTATGTGGGATCAATATTTAAAATTAGTGTAATTTTCCAATAACAATAGCTTCCATTCAAGTATTTAGATGGCACCGTATGAAGCGTTAAACTGAAATAGATGTTTCACACCAACCTGTTGGGATGATGTTTCTGAAAGAAAACTTGTAGGCCCAGAATTGGTAGAGGAAACGATGGAAAAGGTGAAGGTAATCCAAAACCACATCAAAGCATCTCAATGTAGGTAGAAGAGCTATGTCGATAACCGAAGGAAGGATTTGGTATTTTATATATGAGATCATGCTTCCTTGAAGGTATCTCCATGGAAGAGAGTTATACGTTTCGGTAAGAAGGGTAAATTGAGTCCCAGGTACATAGGACCTTTCGAAATTCTATAACTAATTGGGGATGTAGCTTATCATTTGACAATGCCACCAAATCTCTCCAAGTATTACAATGTGTTCCAGATATCACTATTGAAAAAATACATGCCTGACCCAATGCATGTACTCACCTATGATGAATTAGAACTGGAACCCGATATGTCTTATTGCAAAGAGCCAGTCGGGATTATTGATAGAATATAACAAGTGATGAGAATATGGATGAGTCATCTGGTGAAATTTATATGGAGAAACCATAAGATGGAAGAGGCAACGTGGGAACCCGAGAAACTTATGATAAATAACCACCCGAGTAATTTTATGAAGTAATATTCTAGAAATTTCAAGGATGAAATTATTTGATGGAGGGGAGAATGTAACACCCCAAGATTCCACGATATGCTTCTCTTTGAATAATACAATAGCTAGTGTTGTATGCAACTTTGAGTTCTAACAAACACCACAACTAGTCAAACTTCCCACTACGTATAGTAATACCCACTTTTTGTAATTTTATATATTTTATCCTTCAAAATTAACTTCATTTTTGGACTCGGAATTTCAAAATTAGCTATGGGTGAATTTTTGGAATTTTTCAGAAAAACATTCAATTTTTGATGAATAGTGAAAAATACTTAGTTATTGTTTAAAGCCAGATTTTTTTTAAATAATTATTTATTTTATTTAATTATTTTTGGTAAAAATATATACATAATACCTATATAAGTTCGATGTAATTCATTGGAGTCAGTTTATAATAATTTTAGATATATAAAATTTTTATTGAACTTTTCACCAACTTTTACCCATTTCGTAAGAGAAATTTAAAAAATCCGAGACATGCGGTTAATATCAATGAGTAAAATGTGGTTCAATAAGATAGAAATAATTTTTTTGTGAATAGTAACTTTTTACTTTTATTTACCACGGTAAAAATTAAATAGTGTAATTAAGGGTAAAAATGATAGTATTATTACCCTAACACATGTCCTAATTATATTGGATATATAAAATTTGACCAAAAAAACCTTAGGAATAAAATATGAACCTCTTTGTTCCACTTGGATTAGATTTCTGCATTTATTATAATTTAATTCAAAGAAGAGTTAAAAGAGTTAAAATCAATGTTTAATAACTAAAACATTTTTAATATAGGGGTATAGATAAGATAAAATCTATTGTGAATATTCATTAGAAATATAGAATTCTTTCCTACATAATAGAATTTTATTTATAATTTTTAGATGTTAAATAATTTAATTTATATATGACACAATGGTGATTCAGTAATTACCTAATTAATGAAATATTAAAATAATTGACATTATAAATATCCAAATAAATGAAATTTCCGGATTTTTATGAATTCCAATAATTTTATTGGTTAATATATCATATTAGGGTTGGTTTTATTATTTTTTTTCTAAGTAATAATTCTGTTATGAATTTAGAAAAAACAAAATATCAAATAGTGTCAAAATTGACATAAAAGTGTTTTGAAAACAAATATTATATTATTAATTCATATTCTATTCTTAAAAATCTAAGGTTCAGAAAAAGGACTTATATAATGATAGATGTTTCATTAATTTACCACTTGGGGGTATCTTGGAAGTATATAGTAATTTTATTAACTATATAATATAAAAATACAAATAGACATGGTAAATGTAAAACTATTTAACAAAGATTTGAATATAAATGATAAGGTTAATATAGTGACCAAAACCTTCTAAAATCTATTTTATGAAATCATTTCGACCCATACCCACCTTATCCTAGAAATAAGTCACTTTGGAGCCATTAGAATCCGACTATGAATTTATTATAAAATAATATTTTAGGTTTTTCTTAAGGGGCCCCTCACCCCTCCTATAATATGGAACCCCCCCCCCCCCTCTCTCAAATTCATACCTTCAAAGACTTTTGGTTCGGAAAAACCATACCCAAATATCCTCTCTACTTCCCTCACTTCAACGTAAAGGCCTTACATTAGTCATAAATTCAACTAAAGGAGCCCTTTTGATCAAATCAAAAGGAAGAACCCGAAGAAGATGTAATAATTTCACCACCTTCTTTCAAGTATCATTCTTCTTCCACTTCTTCTTTATTTGTTATTTCCATTCTAAAATAATAACTCCAATATCTTCTATATACTATGATGTTATTATAAATATGGTACGACCATATTCAGTATTCTATCCATCCTTTGAATGACATGTCGCCATACGTGCGTATGTACGGCTTACCGTCTCCATGTCGTGGTGTAATTGTTATTCAAAACATTATTATTTGGATGGGTAAGATAATGATGATTAATTTAAGTAAATAATAATTATAACATTATAATGATTCTGTATATATGATATACCATCCAATTATATATTATTTTAATTTCAAAAGAATTATATTGTCGCTCGTGCGTATGTACGGACTACCGTCTCCACAAACATGATGAGATTCATTCCCCATCATATCCATTCAAGTCAAAATCTCATTTGATGACTAAAAATAATGTTTAAGGACTTGATATCTTTCTGTATATGAATAAGATACAACCTATCCATAACCAACCCAGCTTATATAACAAAACTTATAAAATCAAACGAGTAAGTGAACACCAAAAACGAGGATAATACTAAGATATTATTAACAAAACAATGTTGAAAGATCACATATGATATCATATTAATGTATATTATTGTTTTATAATTTATTAACAATTATTTCACCATTATATAGGAGGTTAAACTACCCTCAACCAAGGAAAAGTACAAGGTAAGGGTTTATTTCACAATCTCTTCATTATCTGAGGTTGTTTATACATAATTATCTGCTGGGAGTTCTTTATCATCCACATCCATGTTTCTTATAAATGTATCTCAAATAATTCTTACTATTTTATAGAAAATGTGTTAAAGTCATTTATACCCTTGTTGGCTTTTAATAAGATGTTTATAAACGAATCTTTCCGTCGCTCTCCAAACAAGGTCCTTTTTAACCTTTTTGACAAAATTAAGGCAAGAATGTTTTTTTAACTTATACGGTGGGTGCGACTATTTACAAAAATTATAAAATCATTAAATCTTCCTTTAAAAGATTATAAGAATATTTTAAAAGTAAATGGATTATTTTAAAAATATGTGTCTTTTAAATGATTTGAAAAAAAAGAGATATTTCTCTCAAATAGTTTTGATTTCATCTATGTCATCATCCTTTGAGGGATTTTAAGCTTATTTGATGTTGATTTAATATGATACAAAACATTCATATAGTATTGATGGTTTTGTTATATGTTTGACTGTGGATGCGTTATTTTTATACAATTCATGGTTTATGGAAAAATTATTGACATTTCGTATGCAAGTTTTAATACGAATGATTATGTTATGTTTAAACCTGTTCATATGAGGAATGCATTGTACTTAGTAAGTGACTGGTGGATCCCAATATATCTCCTCAATGCATCGGTAGGTCTCATTAGACAAACTACTATCTTTTCACAAGGCCTTGGAAAAATATTATTTACAGTCTTGGAACAAGGCCTTGACTATGTGGTTATGATAGTCTAGGATTAGGCATTCCATCATTACGAAAGTGGTTATTGATATTGCATGTGATTATTAGACTAGTAGAATAAAGATGTGAATAAGTAAATGGTATTATTTCATTTTATTTCTACCATATTATTCTGAAGTTCATGTTTAAAATGCTTTTGTTTTAGTTATACATTGCCTTAAATGTTTGTTCTTATTTATGAATGTTTCTACTATATTTTCATCCTTACTGGGCATTTGATCTCACCCATTTCTATGTTTTATTTTTCCCAGGATGTGAAGAAGTATTTTATGAATGACCTGTAGGGATAGTATAAGGAGATATGTGTTTGGAGACAAGTTGTTGTTATAGTTTTCAATGTATGATGTAATGAAATCTTTATGAATGTATCTAGTTATTCCATGGCTACTAAACTAATCGGTCTTTCATGAATTGATCTCTTGTGATCATGCCAATGTTATGTAATAATGCACCAACACTGGGTAACTGGGGTCGGGGGGTTACATGTTGGATACCTCTTCACACCTTATACTTAAAACGAGGATCTAGGTTGGAAATGATCATCATCTGGACTCTATATAGTTTGAACTCCTTTTATAGATATTTCCTTGAAAAACATCAACTGATCTCAACTCCTTGATTTCAATAAAGAGTGATGATTGTGTTAAATGGTAAACTACCACCCAAATAGCATCATGTCCTCTCGATGATCGAGGTAAACTTGTAACAAAGCCCAATGAGATGTCCTCCCACTTCCATTGAGGAATATCTAATGGCTAGAGCATACCACTAGGGAAACAGAGCTTAGCCTTATCCTTATTGCAGACCAAACATCGAGACACCAACTCTGTATCTACACACATTATCCCAAGACACCAAAACTGACTCATCAAGACCATGTACATCTTTTTCATGCCATTATGCACCGCTAAAGGATAACCATAGAACTTTATGAGACTCTTCTCATACATCGGCAAAGGAACCAGTATACTTCCATGATACAACACTCACTGTTGTTCATCCTTAGACCAAACATCAAAGCCTCTCCATAAAAAAATTGGTCTCTCAAGACCTCCACCTCAATATACCACTGTTGAGAATCTTCCACATGATACAATAGAGATGACAACAGTGTCCTCTGAAAGAGACAACCTCTGCCCTCATCTTCACCCTTATCGAGATGAAATGCTGACAATTCTTCTATTAATCATTAGGAATCACCAGATTCACACACACCATCACTACGTGACTTTCTACACAGTGCATCAGATACTAGATTTTCCTTTGTAGGGGTATACAACATTTAGAAGCCTTATTCCTATAATAACTCCATCAACCGATGTTATCTCATGTTTATGTTATGCTGTTAGAAAATATACCTTAGGCGCTAATGATCGGTGAAAACCACAAAGCACTCACCAATGAGTTAACGTATCCACAACATCAGAGAAAACACCATGGATACTAACTCAATATCATAAGTGGAATATTTATGTTCATGGGGATGCAACTGTAGAGACCCATAAGAAACAACTGATCTCTACAGCATCAAAACACAACATAACCACATATGCAAAACATCACAGAAAACATCAAAATGAACTCCCTCAACTGGAAGATAATGAACTGGATCACTTACTGAAATCTCCTTCAGATATACCAAATATGTCTAACACTAATCAATCCAAAGGATTGTTTGATCCTTACTATTAAATGTTGTCAAAGGAGTCACAACCGGAGAGAAATGTGCTACAAACCTTCTGTAGTATCCTGAAAGTCCAAAGAAACATCACACCTCTTCTACAGTATTGGGGGATACCCAAGAAAAAACAACTTATATAATTAATGGATCAACATCGAATCCCTAATGGGACACAACATCCCCTATTAAACAGACTTCTCGAGCCCAAAACACACACATGGCAACTTCCCAAACATCTGATATTGACTAAGAACTCCCAGAATGGAATCTAGATACTATGCATGATCCTCCTTGGACATGAAGTACAGAAGGATATCATCAATTAAAACATCCAAAAACATATCTAGGAACTCACGGAACACTATGTTCATCAATCTCATGAACTCACCTGAAGAATTATTCACTCCAAACAACATTACATCAAACATGTAAATACAATGACAGAAACAGAGTGCATTCTTTGGGATATCCTCATCCATCACGTGAATGTGATGATATCCTTACTGCATGTCAATATATGAGAACCAAATTTCACCCTTTAGTTGAATGAATAAATTCTCAATCGGAATAAGAGAATAAATATTCTTCACTGTCACTTTGTTTAAGTGACGATAATCGATACACAACCGCAAAATTCCATCAACCTTCTTCACATACAAATCTTGGGTTCCCCATGATGACACACTTGGCCGAACAAAACTACACTATGAAAGGCCATGATGAAGTATACGTATCTCTTGTAACTCATAAGGGGTCATCCTATATGGATATATAGAGATAGGAGATGCTCCTTGTTGTATCTTGATCTGAAACTAGATCTCTCATTGAGTGGGTAATGCTACAACTATTTATTGGGAAACATCAGGGTAATATCGTATGACCCTAGAAAATTACAACAACTACTCCACTGAAGAACTGAGTATTATCTCATCCATCATGGATGATAAGGACAGAACAAGCCTCTGACCCATCTAAGTGTCTCACTCGCCGACAAACACCATTATCTCTCCATCCACATCGAAGAACACATCCTCCCTTCGGAAGCAATCCAAGATACCCAACACCAAATAAAACAAATCCATGCCGAGTATGAAATAATATGTTTGTATCCATAAACAAATAAATATCTCCAAAAGTGGTGATGCCCAAGCACTAGCTCACGGTCTCTACATACATCAAATAAGTCCACTCAACTTCTGACTTTTGTAGTCAACACCAAGGGAAATGGAAGCCTCTCTACATCAAGTCCCAAATCATGGAAAAGGGTAGGTGATAAGAAGGAGTGTTTTGGTACTTAATCAAACAAGGCATACATGCAAGTATAAAAAAATTAATAGGGTGCCCAGAACAACATCTGGCTCGCCTGGTGTTGGCAATGTCGAAGCATGATGTCGATCGGGAGCTCCTCCATGACCTCTCTAACCCTGATGACGACCACCCCCACTGTCAATCTCTACTCTATGATGACAAAGAGCATCACGTGGCTATCATATGCCTTCCCCATCTAACATCTACTTATCCAAAGCTGGTGCCACCTATTGTTGACGCCTTGGTTGTAACTGCCTCAATAGAGAAACCTGGAATGGTACACTTGGTGCACGATGATTGCTCTGAAAATTCAGGAACACTCGCTGCTGATGACCAATACCACCACAAGAAAAACAGGCACTTGATCTCTTTGAATAGACCTTAGTGCCACAACCTTTGGAGAAACGAGATGCAAAGGAATGGGACCTACCCCCAGCTAAACGAAAATACTTCTTCCCTGAAAACTAGGAACCACAGACCGGAGCCCTGCTTTTTGAGGAGTCATGATGACTCCCTATTTTTGACAATATGGTTCAGAATAATATACTATCAATGACCTATTACCTCACTAGAATAACAATATATGTCTTCAGTATAAATAGGGTGACCTGGCACTAGATCTCTATATGAAAATCCTCCCCAAAATACCTCACCCAATCCTCATCATCTAGAAATAGGTCCGAAGCATATCTAAAAATGTTCGTAAAATGGATTCCAAACTCTCGCACACTAGGGTACCATATAGAAGAGTAACAAGCTCTAGGAGACTGGATTCCGTTGTTGGAAAATAATGAAACTCCACTATAAACTTGTCTTAAAAATCATCCCATGAGATCGTTGACTCCTCGTGATCCCCAAGGAAAAAGAACCACCACTCCCTCACTTCTCCACATAGCATCGTAACAACCAAATAAATCCAGTGCTCTTTTCATGAATGGATTGAATTGAATCCTATATCAACCTCCTCCAAACAATCTTCAATGACTACATCTGAAACAGATACCTATTACTTCTATAGAATCTGGTGCTAATACTTTCAGAGTTCCCTCCTCCAAGTGTCGTCGTTGTCGACCTCTACCATCTGTCGATCTGCTACGACAGCCAGCTAAACATCTTATGTGCAAACCAGACGAAGACGATGAATTGGAGCCATACAGATGAAAAAAAATAGTTATAGCTCCTAAAATTTGAATATATAAGTTTCATCATTAATTAATTAATTTTTTTCATTTATTATATTTCCATTAACCTATCGCAAGGTCTACCCTTTCTTACACAGGGACACAAAATAATAGTGCATCATCTTTTCCTAGGTTTCTACCCAAAAACTAGTATAACCTCATTTATTTGACATTGTAAATGTAATGTCCCATGAATCATATCATAGGGGAGACTAAACACCTATGTATTAGCTAGTATTTAGTTTTTACATCAATTTATAAACATGACTGACATTCTTTCCCTAACAACCCATGTAACCTCACCTATGCCTAACACCAAACTCCATCCAATACCTCAACCAAACCTCTAATACCACTCTGTCATGACCCGCTCCCCCAATGGTGTACAACTCCTAAGATGAAAAAGTGAGAAGAGAGATAAACCCCCGGAGTTCTAAGTCGGGTCGGGCTCGAGATGGTGACTAGAACCAAGGGTATAGTAAACAAAAAATGGGAGGAATTACCCTCTAATATGACACATGCGAAAAAGAGATATAAGATAAAAACCAACCAACTCCTACTCAGATTGAAATATAAAGGAAAACACAAGTGCACATATGTAATGTCATGAAAAACTACTACAACAGAAAGTAAAAAAACTACAAGTACCAAACGAAAGTAAGAAACAACATAACCCATAAACCCAAAGAGCTCCTGCAACCCCAAGCTAGTAGAAACCAAATTTATCTCCAACCTGATCAATGTGACCTAAAAAATAGTTTATATATACATTGGGTGAGTATAAAATTATACTTAGATGGATCCTCCTCTTAGCCTATCATGCAAAAGTAAAGAAACATGTTTGAGCAAATTGAACAACATGTGAAACTAACTAGTCACCTAAATTGGTATTCTGTGTTCCCAACCTCACCATGGATAATCATACAAAGTATCATATACAAGGGTATATAATATAGTAATGAATATCAAGGGTACCCCACTACTACTTCCCCACTGGTTTTCCACTTTTCCTTAACATCACACATGCTAAGCATCTTTCTCCAAAAAGTCTTGTCTATAGACACGTGGGTGAAGCACCACCACATGCACCTCATGCAACAAAATCCCCACATCCATGCAATCAAAGTAACCAAATAGATTTTGGGGGCCACCATATCTCACATAACATGTATCATTCATCGAGCATCATACCTCAAGCCATTGTAGCCCATACACCGGTATGGATCCTCAAGCCATCATAGCCTGTACATTTTACACCTATAGTAATCAATAGGAAACTATATCCAAAATATATGTGTGAATCACCATAGGTTATTACAGCCCTCTACACCCATATATAGGAAAAACTAACCATTGTGCCTACCAGCACAAGTAAATACCAATAGAAGAGAGTGGGGCCAAAGGGGGTATTCATCCATCCATCCTCCCACCGAAATTTTAGGAAAATACCCTACCAAGGCTAAGAATCCCCAGTGTTTCATTTTACCTAACTGAAGGGGTGGAGTAGAATATTGAAACACAAAAAGTATAGAATATAATATTTCACAAAACCACACTTGGGGAATAACCTAGTATTATAATCAACTTTAGCTAACATCTCTCGGACTCATAGATACCACTTCTAAGACTAGGTATCCTATAAGCAGACAACAATTTACAGAGACTGATTACATTCATTCATTCTCTTTTTATTAGTTTCAATTTAAATTAATTAATTTATTAAACAATAATTTATTATTAAAAATTTCCACATTTATTTCATAATAATCACACCCAAAGGTCATTGTTCTTTCAAAATTTCAACCAAAACATTTCATCCCAGCAAGCTTCAACCCCATGGGTTGAAAAAAATTATTCAATCATTTATTAACATCATTACATTCCCATATTTCCAATAATTATATAAAAAATTACTATTCTAATAAATAGATGGGGCTCAACACAGTGAGTAGGTGAACTACCCATCTTGTAATTGTCACCTATAGTAGGAGTGTAGACCCATCCTCCCTTTGGAAGCTAAACATGTAAAGCACGTGGAATACCATGCACGTCTTCGCCCCTTTAAGAACGAGGGTAAGAACACCAACTGTCTTGATCTGTGGGTAATATAAAGAAGATAACAAACCAAAATAAAATAGAAAGCATCTAAACATTCACATCAAACCTGTTTCATCATCTTGGGTGTCCTCCTTGACACTCACATGCATAAACTGATGCATCTCACCACTCTAGGTGTCAATTTATTCCCCAATCAATAGGCCTCCCTACCCCTATATATCACAACACAAGTAGCAGGAAAACTAACATAATATAAATTCGGATCTTGGTCTTTAAACAAGGCATCTAACCATAAAAAAATGGGTTCTCACATCTCCAAGCATAAGGTTCTTGGACTTTACAAGCAAGAGGGTAACTTAGAACCCTATGATCCATTTTATTTTTATCAAACATCCAGTTCTTTAATCCACCTAGAATTCAAAGATTTATTATTTTTAGGTTCTAATTATAGGTAACCTAAAATGAAAGCTATCACAAATTGATTAAAGATTCATTCTACATCAATTTTATCAACATCAAATTACAAAAATTACAATGAAGACCATATTCATTTACATACCTCTTTATCATTAACCAAACAATTATCAATTAGTTCAAAAATTATGTCATTCACCAATTTCCATCAAGAAATAGAAGCTAAACAATGAAAATATATATATTCCACTATCTAGAAAAATAAGAGGCAATAACATACGATTGATATCAATTTATTTATCAAGATCATATATTTATTATGTCAATTACATTGTGATCCAGGGGATAAAACATGCTAACTCTATATTTTCATGTAATATAAAAGATAATAAATGAATCCTATACCTCTAATGGTTATAAAAATTCTTTATACGGGGATGATCCAAACAACCGGTCATGATTGCCTCCTCCTGTGAAAACGGCATCCACCTGAGGATGCCGCGGTATGACCACAACAAAAAAACCCAAGAAAACTCTAATAAAAGCATGGAGATCACATACCATAACATGGAAAGGAGAAACATGAGAATAAAAACCCAAATGAACAATGATAAATCACAACATATATCGATGAAGGATCGACATTTTCTCATTTCACCAAAATAGGGGGTATGCGTGCAACATAAAGAAAATTCATGGGGAACCAATCCAAGGAGGAAATTTTGATCACACAACACCTACGGTATGGAATGAAAGGATTGAGCATCTCACACTAGAGAACAATGAGGATGAACATGTGCGGAAGATATCTCGTCCCATTAGAAGATTTAACAGAGCAGCAGTTTCAGATACGCTGGTTTTCCATTAAAAGTGGGTCATATTAAACCATATGGTTTTGACCATGTATAAGAATCTAGAGACATAGAAAAATTAATATAAGAGTTATGGAATTTTTAACGGCCATAGAATCCTTAAAATAAGGCTTTAAATTCATTTTACATCGAAGGAAACGTTAATGGGGAGAAACTATTGGTAGCTGTAAACACTTTTTATGAAATAGAAATTTGGAAAAAGAAAAAGGATAATGTAGGAAGGATACTTTTAGAAGGTTGTTGTTTTTGAAACACTGTTCACATAAGGTCTCACCGATGGGAAACACTCTTCACATACGTCTACCATTGGAACTATTCACATCGGTATACCGTTGGAGCTTTTCACATGGGTCTACCGTTGGAACTGTTCTCATAGATCTTTCATTGGAACTATTCACTTGGGTCTCACTTGTGGGACTGTTCACATGGGTCTACCATTGGAAATGTTCACATAGGTCTCTCATTGGAACTGTTCACATCGGTCTCACCAATGGGGCTGTTAACATCAGTCTACCATTGGATGTTTTCACGTCGGTCTACTGTTGGAACTATTCACATCAGTATACCATTGGAACTATTCACATGGGCCTACTATTGGACCTATTCCAATTGGTCTACTGTTGGAACTATGCACATCGGTCTACCATTTGAACTGTTCACATCATTCGACCATTGGAACTGTTCACATCGGTCTTCCGTCAGAACTGTGCACATCGGTCAACCGTTAGAACTGTTCACATCAGTCTACTATTGGAATTGTTCACATCAACCTCACCATTGGAAATTGTCCCACCGGTATCACTGGTGAAACAGTTCAACAAAATTCAAATTTATAAAAGTGTTGGGGATAAGTCACCTTGACCTCCCCAAACACCTCGAACACTATATTTCAACAAAGTAATGGACGGAAGAAGTCCAAGACATTAAATAGTTGAATACTTTATGGAACAAAGGCCTCCCATAATTAATGTATCTCCTTATACAATCATTATAGAATAATGTATTAAATCTATTGAGAAGATATACTATATCCTTCAATTATCAGAAGATGATAAAGTTGTACTTGTGGCCTATAATTTTTTGGGGAAGATGATTGACGATGGAAGATAATTAAAAACACAAAGTCTAATAGAGAAATTGATTCCACGGAATGGTAATATTTCAAGAAAATATTTTTTAATTATTATTTTTCCCAAATACTCCATCTTAATATGGAAAATGAGTTCCAATTACTGAAGAAAAAAAGTGTGAGTCTATCAGGGATTTTGAGGAAAACAATACAAGGATTTCAAAATAGACCTATGTAATTAACATGAAAACTAATAGTAACATGGATCTTTTATTTATAATAATAAATAATATTATATGAAAATCATTGGTTATATGATATTTGACATCATTGAGGATATTTTTCATTGTACCCTTGAGGATTAAATGGATATACAATACACTCATTGGTATCATGAGACAAAAAATTAAAATTATAAAATGAATTTTAATATGGAAGTATCAATAGATAAATTCCATGATGCGAAGAAAACCCAACATCTTACGAGTCAAATGTGTGGGTAGAAGTGTCATAGGAATTGCTTAAGGGGAGTCACAAGACACTTTTCTTGTGGAAAAGAAGGACATCTAGCTAATAAATACATAAGTTATGTTATGATTCCCACTAATTAGGAGGAGTAAGTGATGCTTTAGATCAACACTCAACATGTATTATAGTTTTTCAATTTTAATGAACATGAGAATTGGGATATCCAATACTCTAATCTATCTTTTCTTGGAAAAAATTAATGAAAACCACCAAGGAATCATAGAAGGATATATTATATCACTACTATCGAGGTTGAACAAGACAATGATATGGTGAAATGTATGTTTTCTAATCATTCAAGAGTAGGGAATGTACTATTTGATTCTGGTTCTAAACATTCTTTTTTAACTTTATTTTTTAGTAGAACTATTAAAACACCACCTCAAAATTTGGAGGTTTAGTTGTTAGGGAAAACAAGAAATGGTGGAATTATTTTTTCAAATGTTTATAACTCATCTCTAGTTAATGTTTGTGGAATAATCATCCCTAAAAATATTTTCATTCATCTTTTGTGGAGTTTTATTCTATATTGGGAATGTATTTGATATCTTTATTTAAAGACAAAATATGTTTTCAAGAAAGTTATATCACTCTAAACATCAAGAATAATCCTCCATTTATGTTAATGCATATGTAGTAGGATTAATCTCATTCAAAATCATCATCTTAATTGTGGATATTCTTTCCTTATGATCAAAAAAATCTGGCTCAAAATATTGAGTTAGTGGAGAGAATAATGCTCGAAGAAATTCCCATTTTAAGAGACTAAACTCATGTGTTACCTAAATAATTTCCTATTATTCCTCCTAAACAAGTGATTTATTTATTAAATCAACATATTCTTAAACCTAATATTGTATCAATGACAACTCATAGTGGAAACCATTGAGTTAGAACAAATAAATCATCGCATACAATATAATTTGGAAAAGGGTTTTATGTGACTGAGTGATTCGTCGTGTGTTATGTGAGTCCTCCACATCTTGAATACAGATTGTTCAATGTTCATCTCTAGTTATTATCATGGTCTCAAAAAAATCACAATAAAGAAAATATATCCCCTTCCATTGAATTATGGCTTGTTTGATCAACTTTTTCGGGCCATGTATTATTCAATGGTAGACTATTGGCCGAGATATGTAAAATTTAACTTAAATAAGGATGATAACCCATGACTTCATTTTAAAAAATGTATAGAAACTATGAATTTATCTTTATTCCCTTTAGACTCACTAATTCTCTATCAATTTTGATGGACATAATTAATAGATTCATTTGATATTACGTCAACAAATTTGCAGTAGTGTTGCCATTCTGATATACTTATAGGGAAAGGGGAAACATGAATATAATTTTCATATTATGCTAAATAATTTTTTGAGGGAGAAAGTATATGAAATGTATTGTAAATGTGAGTTATGGATGGAGGAATTATCATTATTCTAGAATGATACCACCAGTAAAGGGATATCTATGGAACCTTTTAAAACAAAGGTATTTGAGGAATGACCCAACCCATCATCTATAATATATATATGTATTTTAATTGGTTTATTGGGATATTTATAATGATTATTTAATAAACTATCATGATTTTCCAACCCACTAACCAAGATGACTCAAAATAGGGGGATTCTTGTCTAGAATAGTGAATATGAATTCTTATTTAATGAGTTGAAAAGGAGGCTTATCCCTATACCAATAATCACACATATGAAAAGTGGGGAAATATTTTTGGTATACATGGATGCTTTGAAGTATATATTAGGCTATTACAAATGAGAAATGATAATGTTTTATCCTATTCTTTAAGGAAGTTTAAAATTCTCAAGGAAAATGATTCCACATATGATCTAGAGTTAGTGAATGTGACCTTTTTATTTGAGAATATAAAAAAATTATCTATATATGGAGAAGATTTAGATATATACGAATAATTAAAGCCTTAAATATATATTCACATAGAAGGAACTTAATATTTTACATTTAGTATGGTTATTTCTCATCAAGTATTATGACAACTCAATCCACTAACATCACAATAATGAAAATAATGTGGTAGATTATCTATACAGAAATGGTCATGAAACATTATCAATGATCAAAATTCGGAAGGATCTAATATCCATAGAACTATAATTTATGGACATTGGAGCCACTAAGGAAATAAAATAATTAATCCTTTCTCAAATGATATCTCAACAGTCCCTTATGGAGAAAGTAAATGATGTCAATGAAAGGATGAGTAAATTAAGAAAAATGTGGAAGCTATCTAAAATGGGAAATATTAATAGTTCACAAATGTTGAAGAATGAGTTGTAATATTTGGGTCATTATTTTGTGTACCTATAGTTCAAATATAAAGGGAGAGATTTTGAATAATGCACATAACTCATCCTTCTCGATTAACCTAGGGAGTAAAAAGAAGTATCAAGATCTCTGATAGCACTTTTGGAGGAAAAATATAATGAAGTATATCCCTGAATATACATCAATGTGCCTAGTATTTCTGTATGTGAATTATGATTGGATAATTTTTAAGGGGATGATGTAAACATTACGTATATGAACATTGACGTGGGAAAAATCACCATGGACCTTGTCCCTGGACTTCCAAATAAATCCAGAGGAAATAATGATATATGGGACATTATGGATCGTCATACAAGCACAACTCACTTTATTTAAATTAGAGTGGATTTCTCACTTGATCAAATGTCATGGATATACATTATATAATTGGGGAGGTTTTATGGAGTACCACTACTGATTGTATTCAATTGAGATCTAATATTTACCGTCTTGATCTTTAAATGTATCCACCATGATCTAAACAATGAGTTGATCTTTACTACAAATTATCTCCCTAAAAATTTATGGCCAATAATAGTGCACTATTATGACACTAAAATAAATATTGAGAGAATTTTCTATGGACTTCAAATGAATATGTCACCAATATCTACCTCAACTATAGTTCTCATTCAAAAATAGAATCCACTAAAGCTTCCACATGGATCTATATGAATCCTTTAAAGGTAAACGATGTAGTGAACCGAAATCTAGGGTTGAAGTTGGTAGATATAAGGAGCTAGGACCTAAAATTGTCAATGAAATAGTAGAGAAGGTGAAAAATATTCCTCATCGCATTAAGGGATCCCAATAAGAAAATAAGATCTATGTAGAAAATCATTGATGGGACCTAGGGATTTAGGATGGAGACATGTAATTCCCCTATATATATCCATATAAGATGACCAGGATATTTTTAAAGGGTGGAAAGATGAGTCCCAGGTGCATCGGCCAATTAAATATTCTTGATCGCGTCGGAGCTACAACCTATCAAATAGTGGTTCCACCTACCATTTCTCATGTACATGATGTATTGCATGTATCCATCTTGAGTAAGTACAAAGCAAATTCCTCATAATTACTAAATATAGAGGTGGTATAACTGAAGAATGAAGTCTCATATGAAGAGTTTCTGGTTATGATCTTAGACCATAGAGATATAGTTATATGCAACAACACAAGCTTCATGGTCAAAGATCAGTGACGTAACAATGGGTACAAAAAAGAAACATGGGAACCACATGATGTTATGAAGTATAATTCCTTCAACATGTATATTCTTATTATGTAAAAATAAATTTCATGTAGAAATTTCATAATGGGGGAAGAGTGTAATGACCCAAAATTTTATCAATTAAATTTCCCATTATATAATAATTTAATATTGAATAAATCATATATATCACATAGATAACCTTATAAAAAAATTATTTTTCTTAAATTAATAATTAAATAGGCGTATTTATTTATCCTACACTAATGGAATATTAGAATGACTATTGGAATAGTAATGTCACTATTAGAAATAGTAATCAAAAAAATAGAATATTAAAATTACTTATTAAATTATAAATAAAATATAAAAATATTATTCAAGAAAATATAATATATTTACATTATGGAAGATATCAATAAATGTTTCAAAAATGATAAATTAAGTGTTGGAATATTTTTGAAAGTTAAATGTTTATTTAAAATTTTATAATCTATATAATAATTTTAAATAAAATTTATCAACATAAAATAGATTCATAAATTAATATTTTTTTTATTATGATTATAAAATAATTTTATGATACCTTAATTAATTTTACAAACTGTCATAAAATCGGTTATAATATTAAAATTAGTATATTTGAGTAAATTATGATTTTATTTAAAAATAAAATTTATCATATTTAGAAACATATTTTAAAAACATTGAGCATACTTTTAATTCATGTTGAAAAAATATTATTGTGATATTTTTTGATTTTACTAAACTAGTTGAATTTGTGGTGAATCGTGAAATACAATAATTTACTATATTTAGTAAGTAAATAAGTGAATTTGAGGTAAGGACCCTTTAGTTCAAACATATATACTCTATTTACTGTATTTATTAATCGAAATTGGCAATATTGATAATCTATATCTAAGACAATAAAAAACCGAACAAAATAAAAAAAACACCCCTCTCCTCCCTTATATATTCCTCCCCTCACCACCATTTATCCCAATACCTTATACGATTTGTATCCTACTAATATTATACCAAATTACCCTCCCATGCACATTCCTCACTATTTGGTATTTTTGGCCTCACAAAAATACCATTCCTATGTTTCATAAAGAGGTTCTCAAGGAGATGTTACTCAAGAGGTAAAATCCTCCTCCATTACCTTTTAAATTATTTATTTATTATACCTCATCCTTTAACCCACTATCCAAAGTGAAATGATAAATAATTTATTATTCATATACAATATTTATAAAATGATAATGTAATATCCATCCTCAAATAGCATCTCTTCTTTTTTTACATAAAAAATTAATACACTGTATGTGATGTGTTTATACATCACATACATGGATGATGTTTATTTTCTATTAACTCCATCATGGTTGGTTAAAAATACATTATAATGGTTCATATATATTTTAAACTATATATTAAATCTTTTTTATGTTCTAGATCAAATATATATACATAATATTAAATAATAAAATAAATCTAGTTTCTCGTAATTGAAAATTCACCAATATAAACTAATGTTCACAATCAAAATTTTATCTAATGAATCATTCTCATATCCACAAAAAATTATATATGGGCCAATTTAAAAAATAAATATTAGGTGAATAAATATTATATAATTACACTTTTGGAATGTTTATTCCATTTGATAAGAACTACCATAATTAAACTCAAGGGAAGAAATTCTAATAAAAAGAAATAAAAGCTCCCAAAATGAAGAAATTGAATCATATAACTCATCGAAAAATCCATATATTAAATTAATAAAATTATAATAAATAAAATATATGTTTAATAGTTTATTAAATAATTAATAAATGGATCAAATTTTATTTTCCAGGATATTATGTTCAAGTTCATAGAACATTCAGATATATGGTAATTGATTCTCTCAAAACCTCTAAATTACCTTCGTGTTAAGCATTACCTCTATTTACACCAATTTGATTCTTAATTATTATTATTTACTCGTTTTGTATTCAGTTTTAATGATCCAAATATACGTAAGTATCTAAATTTTTCATTCCATGATGGGTAAATACTTTTATTATATGGACGCCTTTTTAATTACCCCTAATAAGAAAGAAATATTAATGTGAATGTACCAAATTATTACTTGTACATGTGTCTCATCCTAGTTAGTGAGAAATTTTGAAGTGAATCTACGAGACCTAGGTTTGATTCAGGAAGTGGCATATTTTTGGGTCACTCTAGTAGGTATTGTATATTTCCCTATGGATTTAATTATATAAAATAATATAGAAAGCATTGTAGTAGATGGAACTATTCAACTTTTGGCCACCCAGGATATTGAATAGATAAGGCTTTCGGGTTACCTTAAGGCCTTTGGGCCACCCGATGTGCAGACAAAAACTAGAAAAATACTACATGTAACATTTTTTATATAAGATTGAGGGAAAGGATAATTCACCATAGTAGAGCTATCAGATTTGGAATAATGAGATGGTATGATATTTTCCATCAGTACTAGTATTGTGCATCCTTGTACAAGAAATCTAGCCGAACAACCATGAAATGATGGATATTTGATCAAGATGAAAGCACAAGGGATGTGAAATTTCAATTATTAATAATCTAATATTTATTCCATTAAGATAATTGTGTCCTATGATGTCACAAAGACTATAAGAAATGTATTGTAAGGGTTCCCCTTCCACCCATAAGAGATGGATTATAAAAAGTGAATAAAAAATAAAGGGCTTTGGGCCATTTTGGAAAATTATTACCCATTTTTAAGTACACTACATAATGTGTTTTAATCCACCATAATTTTTATAAAATTTCTCATTTTAAAATGAAAAACTATCTTAGTTCATTTTGGGTTTTATAAAAAAGTTTGCCTTTATCTTTTAAAACGTTTCCTTAATATTTTCTTATAAATTTCACATAATTTTATCTTTTCTAATGATTATTAGACACTATTTTTACTTGTTATCAATTCAGTGGGAAATGATTTATCATAGTCTATAACTTTTTCAATTATGAAAATCCATGTATTAAATAAATCTATTCATTCATGGAAACTGTTAGAATATTTCATTTGGTTCTTCTTTGTGACACGGTTGTAATACCCATTTCTTTCTATGGGTATCCCATTTGTTTATTCCATATGTTTTATTCATCATATAATACACATATTAATGATTATGTTATTATGAGGGAACCCAGATAGCTCTCTAACTCATTGGGTAATGTTTAGTCTCATGAGATATCATGTTGGGACATTGAGTAAACCTAATTCCTTTATGGGTTCGACCGTATGATATAGTCTTGATAGTTATCCTTGACTCATGTTTATGCCATGTTATATGTTTATTCCATATTCCTATTTACCATTATTATATGACCTCGTGTTATATATGTTATACATCCATATGTTTATTCAAGTTATATACCTTTTAATGTTTTCATATCATGCCTTCTAACCCATGTTCTATCATTTATTAATTTGGTTATTCTCTTAATGGAATTTTTAGCTCATCATTTTTTTCATATATTCCCCAAGTTTTATGTTGGATATTTGAGAGATGAAATGATGTTATAATATCATTATGAAGTTAAAAATTATTTCATTAATTTGGTTTGATTATTTTTAATTATGTAACTTGTCTTCCAAGTTCATGAGATTTTATGATCTGTGGTTTGTATTTTATGATTAATTATTCTTAAAATATTGTAATAATGTATGTAACATCCTAGTATATCTACTCATATTCTCCTGAAATGAACCCCTCATACCCTCACCAACACCACCATAATCAATAATTCAATAAAATATAAATGTTTTATAGATGCTTAAAATGAAAAATCATCTCATAGTTATTTAGTTTGTTGTAATATCGTAGTAAAATAAACATAAACATAAACATTGTTTCATTATAGAGTACCACAATGATTCCCAAATGAGTGACCATAATGGTTTCATCCAATTATTTAATTTGATAAATATTCCATCTTATTATCAAAATAAGATGGTCAATGATTCATCCCCTAAAAATAAATCATAGGTGAAAGATGAATCACCATAGTAATAATTAGGGATGTATGAGATATCAATATAATTAAAAAAATAGTGAATAAGTTATCACCGTAAAAAACATTCATAGCTGAAAAATGAATCACTATCATAATAATCATGTCTAAAAGAATTATCACCATAATAAACAATGAGGGTTGAAAATTTATCACTAATATAATAATCATGTGTAAAGGATTTATCAAAATATAGTGTTCAATATAAAACATAAATTGAGGATGAATTTTTTATCACTGTATAGAGAAACATTGGTGTATGACGTATCACTATATAAATAAACATTTGTGAATGATTTATTTCTATATAATCAATCATGTGTGTAAATTTTTTAAATATAATCCCATATGAATGACACTCTAGATACACACACACCCCAATACACCATCATCACACACTAGGTTGTCCATGCCCACAGATTAATACAAATTAGTAAACTTAATACAATCTCATACACCCTTAAATTTTTTTAGAATTCCAAATAAACATCACTCTCACATTTTCAGATTCATATCAACCACTATCAATAAAAAAACTAAAAGAAATGTTTAAATAACCATTAACCTAACCCAAAAAAATCCATACACAAGTAACACTCAAATACACCTCACAGGGCCCATTAACTCGTGTATTAGAAAATGACACCCCATTCAGGTTCCATTCACACGGTGTCCTTCCACTTTTATAGGGTAACATGGTTATTGGAATCAATGTATTTAAATTGTAATGATCGTAAGAACTATCATGGGGTAGATTTTCCACACTCACTTCTCAACCAACAATGGAACTAAATTTTGTTATATATTATATCAACCATAATTTATATAAAAAACAAATATCATATACTGACTCAAACACCTTACACATATATAAATTAAATTTTAATATAAATATCGAATTAATATAACCCAATTATCAAGAGGTCAAGGGTGTTTGCGTGATAAGGTACATAAAGCATCAACATAAAAATTACAAATTCATTACATTCTTCAAGATAATTTTATCGTATATCCATTTTATTGTCTAAAACATCAAATTATATCCTATGTAATAAAGTAAAAAATTGTGTGATGTATACATACCAGTAAGGGAATCGACATGATAATGATGCATATCATATGAGTAAAAAGGTATAAAATTGTGTCATATAATGCAACTCTCATGAAAAATCGTATGGGAGAATGACATAATGAAATAGGAATCATGCAATCTTGATAACAATGGAATATAGAAAAAATAATACAAGAAACCATATAAATAATTATGGGATCATGACCGAGACATCATAGAATGGTGGTTAATGTCACATAATGGATTATGTCTACTCTTTATTCACACATATATAATATCCTCAAATAAAAAAATTATAAAATTAATAGTAGTTATATTTTGATATAAACGTCATAAAATGTACATTCATATGTAGTCCACATAATAAAATTAATCATATGTAAAAACATTAGAATTACCTAGGGGATAATTGGTTATATAACCATACCTCAATCCATAATCATAAGAAATATCATAAGGATTAAAAATAGAATAATGAATAAAATATTTTGAAATTTTATATTTTAATTGAATGCTAATTGTTCCAATTACATTGTTCATTTTAAGACAATTTGATGGGAAATGGTGGAGAAGTAATTTTTTAATTGATCATCATTAATGAGGTTCTTTGACAATGGTAAAAAATAATTAAAAATGTTAAGAGTATCATATTTTTTTAGCACCACAAAGTGAACTCAGATGATTGTCCATAAAATAAATTTTAATTCAATAAAACCAATTATTATTGAAAAAATTTTATGGATTGGTTCATAACATGAAAGAATAAATATATAAATCTCTTCAATCAGGTTTACTAAGAAAACATATTATAGAAGGGAACATAAAAAGATTTAATGTAATAAATAATCAATATAAATAACCTAGATATATATATATATATCATATTTATATAATATTTAAATATTTAATCATATAATTAATGAAATAAATTGAGTTTGGGAGATATAATTCTTAACCACATGAAAATATGGTGGTTCTGAGATTTTCCATTCCTTAGCATTAGATTCAATATGTACATTCATTTTTCCTCCTAAATAATCATGATAGAATTTTTAGATACATGATTCATAACCTTACTCAAATTTTTTTGATTTATTATCCATAATATTAGTTTGTATAGTGTCATCTAATTGGAAAATTGTTTCTATTTCCACAATTCAGTGGTCCTTCATGTTAGGAATCCAATGTCACATTAGTTGTGAATTATTTGTTATAATTCCTTGTGAAATTTGTTCCAAAACTCCATAAGTGTATTTTTATAAATGTAATTTATATATCTATATAAGTCCAAAAAAATTATTAGCCAATAAAATTCATAAATACTCAAGATTTATAGAGTAAAATTAATATACACATAGATATGTTATGTGGGTTTTTTAACCATTATTAACATATTGTATTTTAATTAATATTATGGATATATATTCATTATATAATATGAAACAATATATTATATGTTTATTTACATCAATTTTTACCATTATAAGTGTTTTTTTACTATCCATGAACGTGGTAATAGAAATAAACCCGTTTTCCATGGAGGTGGTAAACATATCATAATATGGATAATGTTTTTATTTTATAGATAATAGAATAGAGGAAGTATAAACAGTTATATTACATAAATATACAAGAAATTCAATGTATAAAAAATAATTATGTTATCATACTATCATGAAATATATATATATATATATATGATAATATATAATAAGAATGAATCACAAAATGGATTTGATAAGAATATTACCTATTGGTATTTTCTCTCTTAAATATCCCCACAAAGAACATTGGATTGGACATTTTATGGGACCATGATTTTTAGCGATATGAGAGGAAGATATGGGATGTGAATTTGGAAGATAGTTTGTATTATAATTAAGATAAATTTGCAAGGACAAGCGGAGGCGAGGAGTGGTATTTATAAGGGAAGGAAAGGGGTATTATTGAAGATAATAATTGTTTTTAATATCTCTGGCTCAAAAGAATCAATAGTATTGATTCATGTGATAGAATATATTAATTTTTTCTTAAGAAGGTAAAAACATGGTCACTTTCATAATCTAGGACTCATTTATGTATGTATTTTTCTGATAATGAATATTACAATATTTTTTGCATTTTAATATTCATAAAAAATTAAAATATTTTAGAAAAACACCATTAATTCTCTCTAACAATTTTTAGAAATGTATATTTTAAAAACAATATTCATTTTATTAATAAAACTTTCTAATTTTGATAACTATTTTTAAAATAAAATTCATATTTATTTGAAAAATAATAATTTAAACTTGATGATCAATTTTCCAACCCCTTCAAAAATTATGTTTTTCTCATAAAATTATAATATCCTTATAACAAAATATAGTATTAATTTTATAAAGATTTATGAAAATAAGATATAATTTAAATTTCACTATTTTTCATAAAATTTTAAATAAAACATATGCATTTTATAAAATACCAAACTCTTTTTAATAATTTTAAAACATTAATTTATTTTTATCAGGATACAAATTTGAAATATTTTTTATAAGATAACTAAATATTATTTTAAAACTATATAGGAGTGTTTGCTTAAATAATTTCTAGATGGCTATTACTAATGGTTTGATTACTATTCAAATAGTAAGATTACCATTAAAACTATCAAAAATGTAATTATCATATGGGTTCTCCAACTTCTATAAAAACAACTAATTTCATTCATTATTCATTGTATTCCATTTTATCTTGAGGTTGTATATATTTTCATTCTCAAAATGAAAATATCATTACTAATAATATATTTAATTTCAACCGTGTTGTTTATGAGTGAGGTCATTCTCAAGGATCAAGAAATTCCAATTGTTCATATTATAGTTGTCTTAATATCTATTTGTTCCCATTATCACACATTAAATAAAAGTGAATATATTTATTATAGAATTTTATTTTTGAAGTAAATATAATAAAATGATGATGGTTTCACCATGTGGTGAATGTGATTAATGTAATGGTACATTACCTAATATTACACAGTTATATAATTGGATGGAAAATTAAATTGAAAAATATTTGTTGGTCATCACATATCAAATTATTCAAAAAACTCATATATAGTAAAAACAATTTGGTACCACTTAATGTATCTTTTATAGGTGTCTCCTCATTGATTATAAATATATTATTAACTAGGATTGACGTAAATACCTATGGTATAGGAAATACCCCAATTTATTGATTTATTATGAAATAAATAAAATAACTATGAGAAAATAAAATTTTCAATTAAAAATAGTCTATATTTTCCAATATATTACCAATACAAATAATATTAGGTGATTCTTCCATTAATTGATTGTGGAGGGGTAAAATAATCAAGAAAAACAAGGAAACATAACATATTTTTGGTGGGAGGAAAATAGATAAATAGGATGCATTAAAAGAATAATAAGAATAAAAAATTGAAAATATCCAATATAAAATTGTTCTGTTTAGGGATACCACCAAAAGTGTTATGGTACCAACAATACCCTCAGTTTTGGGGGAAGATTCCCTACCAATTCCATTGGAAGGTCAGTTTCCCCACACCAATTTTAAAATGATCATATTGTCTATAAAAATTCTTTAAACCCATTCCCTTTTTATCCCCTATTTTTTTCAACCACAACCATAGTCAAAACAAACAAAATTACATGTTGAATGATTAAAATTAAATAAAAAATTTACATTTCTATATGTGGGTTTTTAAAAAAATTGCATCATGTAGATTCTCTTCTCTGAGATTCAATACTAATAATCACTGAAATGAATATATGGTTTGTATATAGAATATACACCTCCTACACTAAACTCTCATCCTTAATACATATATGTATCCACAATACATATAGTAGTGGTACTATATTACAATGGAAGATATTAAAAGGATATGATTTAATGTCGAAACATCTTTCATGGAAGAATATAATTCTATAAACGACATGATTTCATGCTGGAACTCACTAAATTTTAGAAACAATGGAATATTATGATTCAGTAATGGATTATGATTTTATAGTGACACATATACAAATGATGATATGTTTTGATAGAAATATAGAAGAAAATTGCATATAAAATATCATTCATTGTATAATAGTGTGACCTATTCCACTTGATATTGTACTACATTGTCCATTTATTTAGGCTAATGCCACTTCATATGGAAAACCTATAGATACTAAAAATAATCTTAACATAATAGAATTAAATGAAATAATAAAGCATTAATTGAGTTTTAAACTTTTGAATTTTCCAATTTTTTTGGTCACTAATGAATGATAACACGGTTTGATAATATACCCAGGATGTGAAATCAACAATGTGATGAATAAAAGCTTGTCATTAATAGATTCCGTTGAGCATATTTATTTTCTCATACACATTCAAAGTAATAATTTATTGATTTTCATGTTTATTCCAGTTAAATGAATTCTCATTATTAGGTGAGTTTCTATTAAAAGGATATTTATTCACCTACTTTTGAGTTGTGTTATTTTTATGTAATTACACTCATATACTTTTTCAAATAAAAGTAATTTGAAATGTTGTGTGGAATTTAGGAAAAAAAACATCATCACAGATACATTCAAAATCATTAATTATGATTATAAATAATATAAGTTATGCATTTCCTTTCATTCTTGGTGTAACTTAATCAATTTATTTCTGATGAAAAAAGTAATATCAGCGCTCAGTGCGAGGAATACCATTATTAACTAGTTTTTATTTCACTAAATTTAGTTTTATATAATTTTTTATATATCTAAATGGTATGAATGTCATTGTAACTATTTTTCCTTGTCACTAATATGGTTTTAAATTCATCACAACTATTTTTATCATCCACATTATAATATAGATCTGGTTTATTTCACTAATTTGATGTGAATATGTGTTTTCTTTGTTATACTTTTATACGTACATCATTTCTCAACCACCATCCAAATGACCAAACTCTCCAAATATATATGTAATTGTTCATGAAAGTGTTATATTTAATATATTATTCTTTTAAAAAACCAAAAAAAACAGGAAAAATAACTAATTAATTAAAGAAAAAATTAATGAAGGCAATATAAAACATAATAATATTTTGTACCTTGTAAATATTGTTTCAATTCTAGAGTAACTTAATTCAGAAATTACACTTTTCCTTGGTCAGTCTAACCACATGATCCCTATTCAAATTGATTAAATCCTCTAAATCATGTTATATATGATTTTTCAAATGACGTCATGATTTCAAAAAAAATCATGAAACCTTTTAGTTTTTTAGTTATATGTGTCACTCTTGATCATATATTATTTCCACAATTATATTTTCATTTTCATGACGAATCTATCCCCTTTTTAAAACAATCAGTATGTATATTTTTCTCATGGGATTCTTGACCATGATTTTCCTTCAAACACATTATATGTTTTTCTATAAAAGTTATATGAATTTTGAAAGATTCACTATAATGAATGAGGTATGTTTTTATTTAGCCTCATTAACCCACTATTCCAGCATCACATTTTCCCTATTTTTAGTCCATAGAATCCAGGAATAATCCTTTTTATGATGATCTAATATCCGATATGCTTCCTTTCCCATATATAATTAATATTTTTCTTATTATTTTCAATATAATATTGATGTAGAGATTTATTCATTGAGAGGGTTTTTTGAGGGATAGTTATTAATATAGGCATATGGATAGATTTTTTTCATTATTTTACATGTCTTCCTATTCACTATATCATTATTTTCTAAATTTTGAATTTTTATTTAATAATATTTATTCATATTTATTATAAAAAAAATTTATTTTTAGCTATTAGGATATAACCCTCATATTAAAGGATACCTATAAATTCGAAAATCCATTACTCTTGGATATAGAGTGTTTTTATAAGACCTAATTTCACTTAGATTGTATAGATAAAAATATACATGTGTACATTTATTTAGGATATTGTATATAATTTATCTCAGGGTGATTAGAATCCAATAACCACAAGTTTGTATTTTAATTATTTATTTGTGAATTTTTTCACTTTATACATTTTTTCATATTTATATTATTTTTTCTTTTAGGAGAAGAAGCCTTTTAACAGTGGGGAGTATGATTTTGAGGGACAAATTTGGATGGAAATTTATCAAAATGTAATTTCAGAATTCAACCCATATTGTTTTCCAAAAAAGGTCAAAGAAGTATTACCCACCATCCGATTTCCTCGAGGATCATTTTTATATAATATAAAGGCCTTATGATTAGTGAATTATATTGATTACCACTATAGGAGGTCTAAGCATTTTTTGTGTATCCTGAGCTGTAAATGGAATAATCTTTCATCAAAAAACCTATGATAAAAACAATTAATGGGATAATTTTTTAGTTACTATAGAAGTTATTGTAGAAGTAAATATAGTAGTTATTGTATCATCAAAACTATTCACCTGATTTGGGACTATGAGAAACATATTTTGGACATCCATCCATAGGTTCATTAGGACACCATTGGGATTTGGGATAAAGGGCATATAGGTTATAGAGAAGTCATATCATACCAAACAGAAGAAGGATTAAAATGAGGATTCAGAGAAAGTAGTAGAAACTA